>CM062807.1:405512871-406240501 GCA_031772625.1 Pinus tabuliformis | reverse complement strand
CCTGTCTAACACAATCTTCTTCGGAACACCATGCAATTTGACCACATATCTGATGAATATCTGTGCTACATCACTAGATGAGAATGTAGACTTCAGTGGAATGAAATGTGCAACCTTTGTCAACCTATCCACAACAACCATGATTAAATCATGTTGTTTCACTGTCCTCAATTGATGAAGTACATGGAAATGACTTCCCATTTCCACTCTGGAATCACAATTGGTTCTAACAGTCCACCTAAATACTTCCACTCTGCTTTCACATGCTTACAATCAAAATAGCTAGCCACAAAATCTGCTACATCCTTTCTCAGATTCATCCAATAATTAAATTTCTTCACTGTTATCAATGTCTCCTAATAACCTGGGTGACCTGAATATGGTTTTGCATGAAACTCCCTCAATATCACCTTCTTGAGCTCACTATTATCTGGAACATATATCCTATCTATAAATCTGACCAATCCGTCTGTCGTAAGTGTACACGCAGGTTGGCTTCAGTAAAAGAGAGTGTATGTGGAAAACTTATCTTTGGTCCGTGACGGTTAGTCCTTGGAAGTTGTGCCTATGGTTTTGGACCATGGTGTCTCGACGGACGTGTCGATCCCTAGTTTTGAAGTTGATGGTATTGTGTTACTATGGTTTTGGCCCGTGGTATTGTGAAGGGCCTAAGGCTATATAAGTAGAAGATCATTAGGCAAAGGGTATGCATTGCGTGTCTGACGAAGTGAGAAGATCTGGTATTACTGTTTATCTGTTCGGGACGCTTGGCAAGAGTCGTATCTGACAGCGAAGGCATAAGTAATTATTTCTAGATCTGCACGCGGGTTGCCTTTGGAGAAAGCGCGTATACACGCGATTTTGGTACAGTGAAGTAGTGTATGCATAATAAGATTTGATATTTCAGGTTGTTGTTGATTCTGGTGGTTGTTGCAGAGTTCTGGGCTCTGGTTTGGGTTCTGTGTTCTTGATGACAGGGTTTCAGTGATTCAGTATTGGGTTGTTTAATGAATTATGATGCAAGTATAAGTTGATGATTGTATTGCAGTAAAGTTTGTTTTGTACTCTTGGATCCAGTCTGAAAATTGATGAAACGTGGTCCCTGAAGGAAAGAAGGTTGTAGGGTCAACACCTACGTACTAGTGAATGGATCGGCTAGTACAAGAGCTGAGGGGTTGTAGCTCCCTTCCAGAAGTAGTTGGAAAACGAGAGAGGGTTGTAGCCCTCTGCAGGTTGTAGCCTGCGTACTGGTAAAGGACTGCACCAGTACATTGTAAAAGAAGTTTCTTATTAAAGAAGAAAGAGACAAATTGCAGCAGGTGGTTTTCACCCACATTGGGTTTCCACCTTATATCATGGTGTTCATGTGTGTGGCTCTTGTGTGATGTTCTGTTCTGTTATACTGCACCTGTTTACTGTTAAATTTGCTTAATAATGTTCTGATGCATTTACTGAAGATTAAGCTAATTGAATTATAAGATCTCTAGATATACGCTAATTGCATTAGACACAGTAGGTGTACACGCGGGTTCACTTAATTGAAGTAGCGTATATGTTTCTGAGTATGAAATTGGAAAGGTTTTACTGATCTGATAATACTGATTCACCCCCCCCTCTCAGTATTATTTCCAACAGACAATTTGATGATATACTTAATTTTATTACAGAAGAAATTAGAAAATGGCTAATTAGATTGGTTCATATTAATGATGAAAATATGTATTAGCTGTTCAATTAGAAACAAAGGCCATGGAAACCGATAATCAACATGTTAAGCTAGATATTAGAATCGGTTCAATGAAAAATTCCATTAAATCTATGTTGAAGACATTTGTTCAAGAGATCATGGATCTAGAAGACAATGGATAGTGAAACAATTAACATATATGCTTTCACATACTATAAGTGTCCTTAAATATTTTCATTGTGCAGACTTTCGCACTTCGCACATTCTATTAATAATAAAAAATGAAGCCTACCTAATTAGACATGCACCCCACATTGCTTTAATCAATTAATTAATCATTGAGTACGTTCTCACACACGTAGATAATTGTGCACAATAAAGGTTTATAATAATTTAAAGATGTTAGAATTCAATTCCTTATGCATAAACTAAGGTTTAATATATTTTTTTCTTTTTTCAACAATGACATTTTCCTTTTACATATATACAAATTTGCTTAACATATAAATTGATTAAGGTAGGGATGCTTCGATTTGTGTTTTGTACAATAAATGTTTTGAATTGGCTTTTGTACTCCGCACAATGAAAACGTACATTGTTTGAAGAATCTGTCGAGAACAAAGTATGTATAGAAAAACAAAAGTGTAGAGGGAAATATATACCATTGACATAATGCTTTGAGCAAGTCATTTGTGGGGAAGGGGAGCATTTCTTTGTAGAAATTCGTTGTAGATTCAAACTGCAGATTTTAATATGCTAAAACAATTGACTTGAATCTACTCTACTGATCAGTGGAAACAATAATTGATCAATGAAATCACAAAGAAGAAAAAAGGAAGAATTCAATTACACATAACACAATAATTTTCTGGGTAAAGCCACAACTAAAACCCCCTATTATTTGTATATTTCATTAATTAGAAATTTTGAGAAGATTACAATGCTTTTCTCAAGCCCGAGCAAAGTCTGCAATATCACAATCTATCTCACTACTTCACAAACAAGCTCCAATCAATACTTATCCAAATCCACGCCCGACCAAAATCCTATTTTCTTCTGCAGTTTCATAGGGAAATAGCCTATATTTAATCGGGAAATTCCTCATTGATAACTACGCAATCCATCATAGGCCTTCCTCTGATTGCATACACCACCTATACAATTCAGATGATTTTACAACTGATAGTACATTGTCCTTAAACTCCAATATCAACTGGGTCTTTCTATGATATGACGTGCATGCGTTAATTATGAGTGAATCTTCAGTTTACTGGTTGAGCAGTGCTGGTTACATCCCACTACTGCAAGTTACACCCCACTACTGAATCTCCCACTAATTCCTCCATTAGTTGGGACTAGTTTCACTGAATTAAACTCAGCTAAGCTAAATTAAATAATTACAACTCAAAAGAACTCAACATGGGCCCCTGAAATTTAGGAACCACTTTACATGACTCTAGATAGACTCCCAACTCAAATGAATTCCCTCTCAACAAAAAAGGATTATCTTCTACCCCGATCCTGCCTCTGTGAAACTTGAAGTTTTATCTCGACAATGCCTTTGTCAAAATATTTGTATCCTACTACTCTATAGGAATGTACTCTAGCAACATGATTCTCCTCTGCACACAATCTCATAGATGGTGATACCAGATGTCGATATGCTTGGACCGATCATGAAAATTTTGATTCTCAGAGAGTTTGATACAACTCTGATTGTCACAGTAAATCATTATAGGATCCATCTGCCGACCAAATAACCCAACAAGGATATTCCTCATCCATATAGCCTCACAAGCTGCTTGACTAGCAACCATGTACTCTGCTTCTGTTGAACTAAGTGCAAATGATTTTTGCCTCCTGTTGTACCAAGAAACTATTGCTGGCCCAATACTAAAGATTCCCCCTGATGTGATCTTCTTGTCGGATGGACTCCCTCCCCCATATGCATCCGTGAAGCCTTGAAGCTTCACTCCCTTTGTCCGTCTGTACCAAAGACCAAACTGAGTGGTGCCTATGAGGCATCTCAACACATGTTTAGCTGCCTTCCAATAAAGTTTGGATGGCTTAACCATGGCTTGACTAAGCTGGTTAACTGCAAAACACATGTCTGGTCGTGAATTCACCAAATAAATAAGTGAACCAAAAGATGTCTATAAATAGTATAATCCACTACTTCACCTGAAGTAGCATCCTCCTTCCTCCAATTACCCGCTAGAGGAGTCTCCATGGGTTTTCTGCTCTCCATCTGGAACTTCTTCAGTATCTCGTCGGCATACTTTCCCTGAGAGACAAACATTTCCTCATCTCCTTGCCATACTTCCATACCAAGAAATTAATGCATGGGCCCCAGGTCCTTCATATCGAATTCTCTTGCAAGATCCTCTTTGCAAGATTTTATCAACTTCTCATCACCTGTCAGAATCAAATCATCAGCATAAATACTATAATCAACAATTTATTTTCAACCACAATATGCTAAACGTTCACATCTGCTTCACTTTTGGTGAAGGCCAACCAGGTGAATTAGCTGTCAATCCTAGTGTACCAAGCACATGGTGCTTGTTTTAGTCCATAAAACGCCCACTTGAGTCTGCACACATGCAAATCTCTCTTGAAGGTATCAAATCCTTCTGGTTGCTCAACATACACCTCTTCCTCAATCATACCATTGAGTAATGTTGTCTTCACATCCATCTGATGTATCTTCCATCCCATCTGTGCTAACAGTGCTATAATAGATATGATTGAAGAGTACCTTGCTACTAGAGCAACATTCTCATCATAACCAATTCCCTCCACCTAAGAGAATCCTATGGCCACAAATCTGGCCTTTTATTTCTCCACACTCCCATATGCTACTTTCTTTACCTTGTAAATCCATCTGGAACTCACCACTGACTTGTCTACTGGTCCTGGGACTACTTCCCAAACACTATTTCTAATAATGGAATCAAACCATATTGGTTGCTTCACTACTTCATCGAATGAGGATGGCTCAATCTCTACACTCTTGCTCATAAGAGCCATGTAGCCAGTGTACTGATCTGGTGACCTCCTCTGCCTGCGTTGTGATGTGGGTGCTCCCACATTGTCTCTAGCATAATGCACCAATCTGTTAGCCTCTCTGGTGCACTTCCTTCCATCTTTGGAAGTATCTACATGAGTGGGTGCTTCCACTCTCTGCTCCTCTGCATGTGGCTACTCCACATCATCCTTAGGTTCCTCCTTTAGAGCTAAAATCTCCTCATCTACATCGAACTGAAGCTCCCTCTTAAGGGAACATCTGATGGCCTTCTCTTCATCGAACTTCACATCTCTACGAACCACTGTCATCCTGCAGGATGGAAGGTACACCCAATAGTTGTGAGGTGTATCAGTGTACCCTAAAAATATGCCCAACTCAGTTATTGGCTCTAGCTTTTTTTTGCATACTTGGTAACATGACAGTAGACTGATGAACCAAAGATCCTAAAGTGTGCCACATCTAGTTTCTTACCTGAAAAAGCTTCTTCTAGTGTACTAATCCTGAGAATTCGATGAGGGCTTCTGTTATGAAAATAAATGACTGTGTTGCATGCTTCAGCCCATAAATGCAATAGTAGGCCCTGATCATGTAGCATCGCCTGTTACGCTCTCACAATACTTTTGTTCTTCCTTTCAACCACCCCATTCTGTTATGGCTTATGAGGTGTTATTAACTCGCATCTAAATCCTTCTAATGCACAAAAGTCCTTGAATTCATTCGACACATATTCTCCACCGTTATTGCTTCTGAGAGCTTTAACTTTCCTACCAGTATCTTTCTCATACAAGTGTTTTAAATTCACAAAATTTAGTGAATGTCTGATCTTCTTCTGTGAAGAAAATCCAACACTTACGGGAAAAATCATCAAAAAATATTACATAATACATTTTCTTGGTCGTGGATGCTATTGAGAATGGTCCACACACATCTCAGTTAACTCGATCAAGGATCGCTTGCGCTCGACTGTCTTTATCATGAAAGGAAGCTTTGGTGTACTTCCCAAATGTACACCCTTTGCATGTGTCTCTCTACTCTAATGTACCCTTGGGAAGTCCTGTAGATATTTGCTGCATGATCTTCAAAGCTCCGTGGTGCAATTGACCCAATCTTTTATGCCACAACTCACTGATGTCTCGGCTCTACACCTTCTCTGATTTTGTGCTCAAAGAAGTGCAGTCTTCTACATCCAATTTATAGAGGTTCTTCACCCGAACCTTGATCCGCTTCACCTGTGTTGAGGCTATGTGACGAAGGAAAGCCTTTCCCTTACTGAATATCACATCGTAGCCATGATCCTCCAACATGGCAACTGAAACCAAATTCTTCTTCAAACTTGGAACATACATGACATCTTTTAATGTGAGAGGAGAACCAAACTCCCTCTGAAAGGTAACAGTATCGATGTTGGTTGCGTTATACCTCCCATCATCTCCCATTTCAATGTGCCTCTGGAGGTTCTTCTCCTCCAAGTCAATGAAGAACTCTTTGTTGTCAGTCATATGGAATGAGGCTCCA
The DNA here is from genome assembly GCA_031772625.1 of Pinus tabuliformis. NCBI lineage: Eukaryota > Viridiplantae > Streptophyta > Pinopsida > Pinales > Pinaceae > Pinus > Pinus tabuliformis. The sequence continues at coordinate 406,234,271 of CM062807.1, read as the reverse complement.
CTATCCAGGAACCACACACTGCCTATCACCAATGTCACCATGCAAGCGATGAGCGTGAAATCTAGTTCTAATTGTGAAGCAAGAGCTTTGCCTGCCTCTCCTCCTTAGGGATTCTTACTAGCCTTCTTGTGCGAACAATTTGTGGCATAGTGTCCCAGATCATGGCAGTGAAAACATTTAATCTTCGACATGTCCTTCTTCTTGTTGCCTTGACTGGAATCTGATTTGGAATTGGATGACTTCCCCTTTTGAGCTAAGGCACAATTATCCTCATCATCATGCTTGGATGAGGATCCAACTTTGGTGTTTCGTTGGATCTCTTCTTGTACCAAGTTGGAACACAATCGCTCCCACTCTGGTAGCTTCTCCCTCCCATTAACTGAGTCCTGGTAGCTATGCCAACCCTTGGGAAGTCCTAGAAGTGCTAGGATCACCAGATCATCTTCAACAACTGTCACACCAACACTTCCAAGTTCATCCCGACATTGGGTGAACTTGGTCAAGTACTTCAGTATTGTGTCGCCCTTCTCCATTTTGATGTTTTTGAGCTTGCCCTTTAGCTCTAGCTTCCTGTGGTCACTGCTATTTTGAAATAGACCCGTCAAGGCCTTCCAAATATCAAATGGAATTTCCTTACTGTGGAGGTTCGAGACAATATGATCTCAAACTCCTTCTAGGATAATCCTTCTTGCCTTTGCCACACACTTTCTCCGTTCTGCCATATCCTGAGCATCAATTGGCCTAGGAATGTCATTGTCTATGAATTCTTTAAGCTCGCTATATTTCAACACTACCTCTATCCTGTCCTTCTAAGAAGGATAGTTTGAACTGCCCTCAAGGTCATATTCGAGCTTCATTCCGTAGAACGACATCCTGTTGGCTATGAAGTATGATACTACAAATTCGATTTCTCCTGCAAAAATTACTCATATTCTCCTCTTCTATAGTGATTTCATCTCTGATACCATGTAGAAATTTCTTGTAGATTCAAACTACATATTGTAATATGCTAAAACAATTGACTTGAATATACTCTACTCATCAGCGGAAACAACATTTGATCGATGAAATCACAAAGTAGAAAAAGGAAGAGTTCAATCACACATAACACATTAATTTTTTGCTTAAAGCCACAACTAAAAACCCCTACTATCTGTATATTGCATTAATTAGAAATTTTGAGAAGATTACAATGCTTTTCTCAAGCTCGAGCAAACTCTGCACTATCACAATCTATCTCAATACTTCACAAACAAGCTCCAACCAATACTTAGCCAAATATGTGGCCTGCCAAGCTCCTATTTCCTTGCGTAGTTTCCTAGGGAATTAGCCCATATTCAATTGGGAAAGTCCTCATCCATAACTGTACAATCCATCATAGGCCTTCCTCTGATTGCATACACCATATGTACAATTCATATGATTATACAATTGATAGTACACCGTCCCTGAACTCCAATCTCAAGTGGGTCCTTCTCTGATCTGACATGCATGCATTAACTATGAGTGAACCTTCAATTTATTGGTTGAGCAGTGTTGGTTACACCCCACTACTGGGTCTACCACTAATTCCTCCACGAGTTGGAACTAGTTTAACTGAATTTAACTCAGTTAAACTGAATTAAATAATTACAACTCAAAAGAACTCAACTTGGGCCCCTAAAATTTAGGAACCACTCTACATGAATCTAGATATACTCTCAACTCGAATTAACTCATCCAACTAAGTCAAATTAACTTAGTTAACTATTACAAGTTGCTATGAGAATTAAAATTACAATTTAATTCGTAATTTAATTCAAGGACAAAATTAAATTAGGATTTTCTTGTTGCTATTTTCAACATTCTTTGATTAGGGCTCTGAGACATTTTGCTAGTCTCATGCAACATAGTTCCTAATTCTACTACTAATTAATTGATTACAGGTTGTGCGAAGTGCAGAGAAAACTCTGCACAATGAAAGTTCTCTGCACAATGAAATCTTTCTGCATAATGAAAGCTCTTTGCACAAGCTTTAGCGATAGTGTTGAGTGAAAAGAAGAATATATTAAACCTTAGTTTATGCATAGAGACTTGAATTTTAACATCTTTAAATTATTATAAGCTTTTATTATGCACAATTATCCATGTGTGGGAGAACGAGCAAAATGATTAATTAATTGATCAAAGCAATGCGGGGTGAGTGTCTAATTAGGTAGGCTTCATTTTTTATGATTAATAGAATGTGTGGAATACGGAGGTCCGCAAAATGAACACTGAAAAGTTTCCACCATAGAATGAAAGCTGAAAGTTTCCTCTACACAATGGACTTCCTCAACTGTTTCGCACATATGCATTTGTGTTAATTTTGAAAATATGCGCTAATATTACTATTTTAATTCTTTGAAAAACATGTTTCTAGATTTGGTATTTTAATGTTTTCAAATAATGCCATGTGTAATAATGATTTTTAATTCTCGTGTATGAATTTTGGAAGGTTAGCTCAACAAATTCGTTGGTGTGGAGTTGAAAACAGTGAAGACTAGAAAGTTGCCTCCGCACAATGGGCTTCCTGCACAATCCCACACATATGCATTTGTGTTAATTTTGAAAATATACGTTAATATTACTATTTTAATTCTTTGTACAAAAACTAGCCTAATTAAACAAACTAACAATGTAACGTTGGTAACTCTAATTTTTCCATGTACCTCTGATTTTTCTTGCTTTCTAAAGACGTTAAGCAAGTATTAAGGTCTCATATAATCCTTAAGCATTATGCAGAATGTAACTTCTTTAGCAATAATCACCAGCTTTTAAGTCAATTTTCGCTTGTACTTTTAACTAATGATAATCAATTCGGATAACACCACCTATGGCATTTTGACATATGAAAATAATATTTTGGAATAAATGTATTTTTATACTGTGTAAAGTCATCCATTGGTTATGACCAGATCAAATTTAACTTTAAATTTTTGAGAAAATCAAATTTACTTAACGGAAAATTGCTTCGTTTTTCTTTTTATTACTAGTAGCAATTGGTTTATATGCAGAATGTATTGGTTGTTCATTTTTTATTTTTTAATAAATTACTATTACTATTATTGTTAGTCCCTACCTCGGTAGGGACTATAACACTTGCTTCTTGGTCAAATTCCACTGAGTATGGATTATTTCTTACTACAATTTTTCCTATATGCGCGTCAAAATCCGTTAACTATCTAATATGTATGTTGAATACTTAAGAGTTAGCGTAGCAATTGTAACCACTAATTTTGGTTGGTCTATCCGTAGGAGCATTCACTAGGCGTTCATCATCTAACCTTTCTAGCATACACATTACAAATGCATGTTAAATCACTATTTGGGCAAGCTGGTTACAAATAGATTCCTTGTTTGGTTTGTACGATGTTATTCTGGTAGTTGCATACCGTGAGGGATTATCAGTGCAAGCTCATTTAGAATGAAGGTGCAAAACGTGTAGCATGTTCATAAGGTAAACAATGCATTTTTTCTTCTAGGTGCGATTACTTAGGACATTTATACAATATACAATACAATTCTGTAGTAATGAGACACAAAGTTAAATAACCAGGGAATATGATAATGCTACACACGTTTATAGAAGATACATTACTGTCGTATAGCTCTTACGTATCAATTATTTACGTACTATGAAATTAAAATCTCTTAATTTTCTTTTTTCTATGTATTTAATCTAATTAATAACGTCGGAGTAGTGAAGATGAACACAAGCAAAATAGATATCGTTAAATACATTGATAACTCTGCTAAGAAGTGCGTTTCTATTCTATTTACTGTCATTTGATTATCTTTACATAATACAACCCAATGCCTTTTTTTTTGGCTATATTTTTTATTTGCTATAACTAAAAACAAGACTTTTTTCAATCTTTCAAGAAACATATAACACTTGGAGACTCAGATCTAAAACAACAATTACAAGGATAAAAGTACTTTCAAAATTTCTATAAAACACTTGATCTGTTGAAAATAAAAGCTATTTATAATCTTAGCTATATCCATAGAAATAAAATTATATTTGGTAACTATGAACCTGATATTCGAGTAGTACTTATTTAGTATCAATTATGATGTCATTTTAGGCTATTAGTTCAATGTATTATTTGTGAACAGACAAAGGATATTAGATCCGAATGATGTCACAATAGAGATTGACAAGGGTGTCAGTATAGAAATGATCAGTGGCACAAAAATACATATCGCAACAAACAAAACGAAAGGAACAAAGAAGAGCGAGGAAACAAAAGCAAATAGGTAGTTTAGTGCATACTTGTGAACTGTATATCTGGGCTTTTTTTTTTTTTAATTAATTTCAATTTGATGCTATGACTAGGGAAAAAGAGATTGAGACTATGCCATTGTTGATCAAAGATATCAGTAACAATATAACAGGAAGCATTTGTCATGGACTTGTCTTGGTTTCATATAAAACGTTTTTGGACAAAGAAAATAAGATAAAAGCAATACTCCATGCAGATTTAACAGATAAGAAAGGCAAGATGACAAAAACATTGCTTATGCCAACATAGTTTATCAAACAACCTGAGGCAAAAATTATTGCAAATGTTGGTGTTTCTATTTGATATTTCGAAATAATTCCAAAGCATAAATACGATGGTGGTGATTGTGAAAAAACTATTTGTTTGAATAGCTTTAGCACTGTGGAAAATTTGTGCCCTGTTTGCGTAGAGTATCAATTCTTTCCAAATATGAGGATTGCAAATATGTCCCATAATGAAGATCCATTTCCACTTGGCACAATCAATGTTATTACAATTTTAGTAATGCACACAACAATGCAATATGTATTGGAAATTAAAGATGACAATGCAGAACAGGATAGGGCAATAGTAAGCTTTGATTTATTTGTATATTTCATTATAACAAAGTTATTGTCCATATGTTAAACATTTTTCATGTGTTGTTTTACAAATTTTGCATATGTAACAAGTTCAAGTGAACGATAAACTTGTTCTAGCATGTCTTTTAATACAAAGAAAATTGCACGAAAACATTTTTCCATTGATCTTGCAAAAAATATAGTTAAAAACAAGAAAGAGTTTTCCGAACTTCACAATCAAGCTTCATATGCTCATTGAAAACAGGAAAGAAAGCAGAGAATCTAGGAAAACGACTTTCTTCGATGAGTGGAATATGCACGATAAACGTTATCATATTATAGCATATATATATATATATATATATATATATATATATATAGACAAAGAAAAAAGGATAAAAATACATTGGATTCCATGTTGCTAAGCCTTTGTTTTTACATTAATTTTACTATACTTCCAAGGACACCTGACAACAACTAGTGCATATACAACACCATTTGAAACTGTATGTGTGAAGTGCAATAGTCCAATTATAAATGTTAGAACCATGAATAAAACTATGCTTTATTGTACCATTTGCAACAAGGACTCTTCATTTATTTTCATCGGCTAAACTGCATCATAAATGTAAATGACAAGATTGAAATACAGTGTGTTGTGAGAGGTGTAGAACTAGAAAAAGTATTACCTCAACTGCAAAAAGTTATCTATGAACAATACTATCTAGACAAATCACTTGTTATTGATATGTTCTCTGCTTTTGAGACACATGTCACATTTACGATAAATTATCAAAACATGATTACGCAGATACAATGATGGGTTTCTTTGTTTATATTGTTGAACAATCCAATAACGATACAGTTCTCATTGCTTGCATTGTCAAGCAATCTTAACATTATCTTATACTTTCTCGTTGAAGAATCTGACTATTATCAAGTAACTCTTTTGCTTCATTGGACACCTGGAATTTGATTTCACATTATCAAGTAATGTACTATCGAATGTTGGCGAGGAGTAGAGCGCTATGCACATTTGTATCATTTTGCATATCTATATCTCCAATCTTAACATCGTTTTCTATTTTCTAGTTCAACAATTTGAGCATTGTTGAACAATTTTTAACAGAGAAATGAGATTTCATTACATTGTACATGAACGTATTTCAATGAACTACTTTGTTGAGGTTCATTGTTTTGTACTATGCTATTTATTAAGATTATTTACTATGTTTTAATTGTTATGTATGGTTGCTTCATTAAGCTATGTCATGTCTACTTTCTTGTGGTCTCATTTCTTACATTGTTTTATTGATTCATTAATTTTGCAAATTCTATAACTAGTCAGAAAATATTACAATTTGGTTATGCAATTTGTTTACATTGTCAAACAATTCAGTAACGATACAATTCTCATTACTTGCATTATCAAGCAATCTTAACCTTACCTTATACTTTATGATTGAAGAATTTGACTATTGTCGAATAGATTTTTTTTGTTTGTTGGATGATTGCAATGTATTTTCATGTTATGATTATCTACATGGGTATTTATATTCTTTCGCACATCCGTACTTGCAATCTTAACATTGTTTTCTACTTTCTAGTTCAAGAATTTGAGCAATATTTGCAGTAATAGGAGAATGTGATATGATTACATTGTACAAGGATGTATTTCAATGAATTTATTTGTTCACGTTTTATGTTTTATGCTATGTTATTACTGTTTCATATTATGTTTTTTACTACAATTATTTAATATGCTCTAATTGTTTACAACTTGGTTACACAACATAATAAATGAATTACTTTTCAGTGACATTATTGTTAGATTTTTTTTTTTCTCTTTTTTTAACAAGGTCGATTATGTTATATTAATTCCAAAAAGGGAAGGCATAAGCCTTGATACATAGTAATTTTACCAGAGATCTGAACTAATCTCCAAGAGTATTGTTTTCCTCCTTTTACATACAACCAAAGATTACTTGATTTTCCTACCACATTGATCTTATAGTCCCTAACAAACTACTTAAGGAGAAACAAAATCTGCAATTCATAGCTGATGACTAAAGGTTAAAAATTGAAAGTAGAATTTGCTGGAGGGAAATGTCTTGAGATTGAGTTTTGATGCTTGCAGAAGATACTCAACCAAATCATCATTCATAATTCTTGATAGATCGAACGATTCTCCCTCTGCTGAGAAATACTATTTTGTTCATTTGAATTTGTTCCCTCATTGAGATTTTTCCCTCTGAAATATTGTGTTGATCTTTGGATTGATCTGTTAAATAGAAAATGAAGCCATGGAAAAATGAGAATTGGTCCTTTCGATGCATGAACACTGACTTCGCATGAACCAGAGCTTCTCTGATAGTTAAGTGATGGGGACAAGAAAGGAAGTCTTGAGGAGTGAGGAAGCAGAGAATGAGAGCAACGAAAGGTTCATAAGAAAGGGAAGATAGAGGGGCATCAAGGAAGAGCGTTGAGGAATGCATAAGGGAGAAAGGAAGGAGAGGGAGGTAAGGGGATCGAGAAGAGGAGCACAACAAGTTAGAGAGGAAAGCACAACCAAAGAAGAAAGGCAGGAGGAGAAACATGGGTATCCAGTGAATCTAGAAGCTAACGATCATGAAGAGAACAAAAAGAAGAGAAAAGGGTTCGAGGAGAAAATCATAAAAGCTTGGAAGAAGAGGATTAGACAAAAGCATTGAGCATATTGGGAGGGGGGAAATAACAAAGATTCATGGAATGTGTCTGACTGAGAATTGTCTATTGACTCTTGATTCTCCTTGATGTCTGAGACATACATTATTTTCCATCTCATCAGCTCGTCCATTGTTCTCCCTTAATACATGATAATAAGAGATCTCACCTAGATTCCTTGTGTGATTTTGAATTCTGGAAATTATCTGACTGAGGCCCACATTGGAGGGGATTGTCTTTTTAATCATTTGCTGAATAAGGATTGCAAAATCACCAATTATTATTGGATTTGTGATTTTGAGCTCCCTTAGAATTTTAACTCCTAGCAGAAGGCCATGAGATTTAGCTCCATTGTTTGAGGCTTGACCCAAACCTCGATTGAAGGACGATATTTCAATTCTGCTACAATCAGTGATGATACCCTCGACTCCAGCACAACCAGGATTAGATTTTGAGGCCCCATAAAAAAAAGCATGGCCTCATTTGGGAGTCAATCTAGTCTTTGAAATCCTAATTTTTGAGGTGAATCTTCCATCTAACATGGTTGATATTTTTTTTTGTATAGGGGGATATAGAGGGATTCAGTCTATTGTGAAGCCCAACCACTGTTTCTCTTCAATTTGTAGAGAGTTGAGATCCATTTTGTTGTTACCCTTTGAAAGAATAGATTTTATCATCAAACTCCAAGTTTTAGCCATGATCTTCCTGTTGTCAGGATTTTTATTTTGAAAGATGAATTTGTTCCTTACCAGCCATAAGTGCCAACATAAAAATGTTGGAAGGTTTGTCCAAAAGTGCTTCAACAAGCCTTTTTTTTTTAAAGTATGAGGGTAAGAGGATTTCCAGTTGGTGATAAAATCTGAAATGTTGAGGCTGGGATTAATGTGAGTGAGAAGAGGACTAATTATCTCACACCAACAATTTCTTGAAAAAGAGCAGGATAAGAAGAGATGTTGGATTGTTTCTTCAGCCAAAGAACAAAAAGGGAAAATAGAGGGTCCTTGAATGCCTCTTCTTCTGAGGTTGTCCGCAGTGAGGATCTTACCTTTCAACATTGTCCACATGAATATTTTTATTTTAGGAAGAGATTCAACTTTCCAAACTGTTCTCCAAAGGGGCTAGGTGGGATATTACTGATTATCTTCTTACATCTTGGCGTATCCAATTTTAACTATATATTCTCTTCCTGATGGATTCCATTTGAAGCCATCTTTTTGCTCAAAACTGATAGGAGTTTATCCCTTAAGTAAACTTAGTAGATTTTTTTTTTGATGAAGAAGATAAAGGGGGACAACAGGGATCTTCCAACCATCCCAAGAGTTGTCTTGTCGATTCTAGGAGGAGATTTGATCTAGAGTTGTGATGCCCAAGTTTTGAAGCCACCGAAGAATGTTTTTGATTTCTAGAAAGGAGGAAAGTGAGGGATTGCCCATAATAATGACATTCCATATATTAATGTCCTTTCCTCCTCTAGGGACTCTGGATGTATTATCTCTGATTAAGGAAATAGATTTTTTGCAAAGTTTCCAGATATGAGAGTAAGGTCTATTGGGGATTTGAACAGAAAGGAGATGGTGATGAGGAGCATTAATGTATTTGTATTCCAGAACCTGCTTCCACCAAGAGGCCTCGCCAGAGAGGAGTCTCCAAATGATTTTGGCTCCTAAAGCAAGATTCATATTATTGCTATTCCTCCTTTTTCATAGGTTGATGTGACTTGTTTCCAATTTATGAGACTGAAATTTTTTGTCTCATTTTTTCCTCCCTACCAAAGGAAATTTCTAGTTATTATCTCAATTTGTTTTTGAACCCTGACTAGAGCTTGGAGAATGGAAAATTGATATAAGGGGAGAGAAGAAAGTACATACTTGATCAAGATGGTTCTCTTGGCTAGGTTAAGCCATTGCGTACCCCATTGCTTTATTTTTCTCTTCAATTTTTCTAATGCGTCTTCCCAAATATTAGCTTTCAATGAGCCATTTGAGATTGGCTTCTACTGCATGGTAGATGGATTGGGAATCGACTCTACATGGGATACCCACTAGTGACGAACTTGTTTGAGTGTCTGTGAGGTGAGGTAGCATGTTGTGACGATTCTGCAAATGTAGGAGTTGTCTGGTTGGAAATGGGGAGTGATGCAATGGGTGGAACTAAACGAAATGGTATTGCGAAGGACTCGACAATGGTAATGAGCGATTGTGGAATGATGGGCTCTGTATTCAATAGTGGACCCGACTCTAGTAATAATGACATCATGGACGCAATGACGACTCCTCCGCTGGGGACTGTCATGGTAGACTGAATAACTAAATCAACTTCCATGTATGTCTCTGTGCCCAGCAGTGTCCCCAAGGGAATGGTGTCTGAGAGGGTGGCAGATGTAGATGCAGTGTGTGGGGATGGGTTGCGCGAGCTAGGAAACACAACTGATGTGGAAGGAAAATTATCTTCGATGATGGGCAAGGGAGTGTTGGACTGGGGCTCTTCAAGGGTGAGGTCGACAATGTGAGCGGCAGGGTTTGATTTCTGCTTCTTAGTCTTGCATGGAGGCTTAACGAATTTTTCTTTACAGGGTTTGGGGATGGTGGGTTTAGATTGCGAATGGGGCCCTACAGTTGGAATTGCAACAACAAGAGGGGCAGTAACTAGTGGATTTTGTTGTATTAAACCTTGAGATTCAACAGAGTTGGAAATCGAACCTAATGATATGCTAATCTTTGCGATGGTCTCCTTTAAGGGGCTCATGTGCTTCATCATTTGTGAGATGACCGACTGCATCTCCTATTTGGCCATCCACTTCCCCGACTCCGTAATTGTTTCTCTTAGTAATGGCAGCGACACCATCCTGTCAAAGAAATATAGGTACCTTCCTTCTATAATTTCCCTTGTGACTCCCGGCCCTGACCTCTGCGTGGAAGGCTCCAGCTAATAACACAAATTTTTGTGCCCACATTTAAAAGTTATGAGGGTGAGCATAGTGCGACCTCACATAGGTGTTCCCATGAGTAGCACCAAACCAAATTGCTACGGAATAACTCTAATTACTCCCAACATCTTTATATACTAGTTGTCGAACGAAGCCTCATTTATCTCTTTGCTGCTCGAGTTTCGTGAAGTTCTTTAAGGCACATATCGGTAGGAAAAGGGCTGGTCTTCTATGATTGGAGATAAATCCCTGCCCTCTGGTGGGCACCACTCCACATTACCATCAAAAAGATAACCATGAATAAAATTGGTGGTCCGCTTGTAGACATCTTCACATGCATCAAACAATTCCTGGAGGAGGAAAGCACACCAATTTAGCTGGGCGTCTGCTACATAGTGCTCCACGAATGAATTAGTATCCAACGTGCACTCATTCTTGGAAAAGTGACGCATCAGCTTCCCTACAATAATGTGGCAGGCTAACTTAATTATCAGGAAGTTGATAAGGTCTATGTGTGCTCCCTCTCCTCCTCTCTTGGTATCATACTTGGTGTATTAGTCTGCATCACCCTCCTTTTTCGCTCTCTTGGAATTCATCTAGAATGTGGTTGAAACTGCATCTCCTACCACCGATAGACTTGTATCCTTTGAATGTCAACTACATGAATTGGATACTCCTTGTCGAGCCATAGCGAGATGCCATGCATTTTGCTGATTAATAACTTGGCGCATTGCATCACTGCTAGAGTTGTTCCAAACACAGGAAAACTCCTCAAATTTAGTTGGGTGGACCGTTGGATCCCTTTGAGGCCAATCTTGACCTTGATCATGAATGTTCCAACTTATTTTGTGATTGACTCTATGTATACCTCGCACTTCATGGCTGGGAATTGGAACGAGTCCAACAGATCATTATCGACTAGCATTGCTTTGTCATACTTGCCATAGAGCGACTCTGATATTGAAATTATTTCATCAAGCCCAAACTTAGGAATAGAGAGAATTGCCTTCATCATGCTGGAGTTACACTGATAAACTAGAATCACCAGGGGATCGTATTTAATCCTTGAACGACATCACTTGGAACTAGACTACAAATGGAGCGACTCTACCACCTTGGCTTCAAACTTTAAGAAATTTGACATTGCCATGCAAATAATTAGACTAGCTTGACACGACATTTTTGACGAGACCCCCTAACTAATTACTACGGTAACTTTTCCAATTCAGACTTGAATGTGTTAATCTTGCCATCGACTGAGCTGGACCTGACTTGGTTGAAACAATTCTGAAAAAGGAAAGGTGGAGTTGATGGGTAATTATGTTATCATAATTGAAGACGTTTAGGAATTAATTATTTCTATAATGGGAAAGATTTGATGGGAATCCAAGTTGACACCAGAATTATTGTCTAATTATTACGGAAAGGACTCTTAACCCCCCAAATCACAAATAATTGTAGTGTCATGGAATGACAGGTGCAATTAGCACTAATGTCGCGGAGCCTTATTCGGAAACCTCAAGGACAGACTTATCAAAGCAAAAGAAAGGGAAAAAGAAAAAACTAATTGATGCAATGAACGAATGATGCAACTACTGACTCGTACCGACTCTTCTTACTCCTACGTATGATTCCCTTGCGAAGTTACAATTAATTTTGAGTAACATTAGTTGATGTGTGGAAGGTTTCAAGTGTGCACTATCCACCCAACCTGGTAACAATACCCCGTCTAATTGCGCGAGTTAGACAACTCCATACTCCTTTATCTCTACAACAACAAACGATCCTAACCAGTGCATCTGTAGCTTTCCAGGATACTTGAAGAACATACTATTGTATAATAGAACATGCCCTCTAATTGTGAATGAATTCCTCTTGACAAGCTGATCATGCCACGCCTTCTGTCTTCGCTTCTCAACCATTTTGTGGAAATATGCCATAAATCTTCACTCATAAAGATCCAAGAGTTCATCTAGTTGCTTCTGAAGTGATTCTTCCTTTGTCATCTTAGTGGCTTGGGCAATGAAAGGTCTTGGGATAGTGAACTCAACTGGCACCACAACTTCTCGTCCATATACCAGTTGGAAAGGTTTATGCTTGTGTAGTCACTTGACTGTTGTGCGGTATGCCCATAGTGTCGCTAGCACCCTCTCGTCCCAATCATATCTATTGGTTGAACATATATTATTCAAACCCTTTTCTAATATCTTTTTGAAGGTTTCTATGACACCATTGGCCTGTGGGTGGTACATACTACTTTTGTGATGTTGTATCATGAAATTTTGAAGTAGGAAAGCAAATGTCTCATTTATGAAGTGTGTCCCTTGATCACTGGTCAGACTCCTGGGGCACCTGAATCTATATATGATGTTCTAAAATATGAATTTGGTGGCGGTATCCACTATACAATCCTTTATAGGTTTTTCTTTGGCCCATCTAGTGAGGTATTCTATTGTGGTGATTATACCTGACATGAGAGTGACGCACCAACAGCTTTATCGGCCCTATGAAATTGATTGCCCACTTCTCAAATATCTGCAGTGTACATACCGGTTGCAATGGGAGTTCATCTCGGTGTTACAAATTTCCAACCCTTTGGCACACATCGCAACCTCTAGCATATTCCTTCACATCCTTGAAAACCTTTGGCCACCATATTCATGCCTGCAACACTTTCCTTGTTGTAGCCTTTCCCCCAACATGGTGACCCGTGACTCCTAAATGAAATTCCCATAGCACATAATGTCTCTCATGGTGGAGGAAACATCAGCGCAACACATGATCAAGGCCCAATTTACACAGTTGTCTCGTGATTAATTGATAATCGATCGCTCGAACAATGATATCTCTCCTTTGTGTAGTTGTGTATTCATCCAGACATTTTCCTGTAGCTAAGAAGGCTATAATCTATTCTAGGTAGTCTGATATTGCTTTAATCCACAACAAGTCGGCATTCGGTAGCTAATCATCCAGGGATCCTCTGCTTTCTCTTGATTCTAGTTGTGAGGGGTGATTAGGTCCCACATTCAATTGGCCTAGTTTCATGATTAATTCGAAAGTAAATTCCTGAAATAACAACATCCACCTGCAATTTCTACCCTCCAACACAGACTTGTTCACCAAATACTTCAAAGCAAAATGGTCAGTGAAGAACTTAAATGCCCCCCCCAACAAATAATGTCTGAATTTTTGGAGAGAGTATACCATCGCACGTGCTTCCCATTTTGTCATGGTATAGTTCTTTTATGTTGTGGATAACTTCTTGCTTGCAAAGTAAATTGGGTGGTCAAGACTCCCTTCCCCCGGTTGAGCCAAAACAATCCTTAGAGAAATGCTAGATGTATCGATGTAGACATGGAATTTCTTATTCAAGTCGAGATAAACCAAAATCGGTGCACTTACCAGCTTCTCTTTCAATATGTTGAGTGTAGCTTGACACTCCTCTAACCACGTAAATATTTTAGCATTCCTTAGCAGTTTATCCATTGGTGCAATAATGGAGGTGTAGTTGCGGATAAAACTTCAGTAGTACTGGGTATGTCCCAAAGTGGATCTGAGTTGTTTTACATTTGCAGGTGGGTCCATGTTTACTATTGCCGCAGCCTTGGAAGGATCTACACATACCCCTTCTTTGCACACTATATGGACCAAGAGTATTCCAAATGGGACTGCAAATATACATTTTTTTTAAGTTCAATGATATTTGTAGTTGTCTACAACGATCAAACATTATCCTAAGTAGACTGGAATGTTTTTTCAGCAAGCTATAGATCGTCCAATCATCCATGTAGACCTCTAAGGACCTGTGGATATAATCCCTAAAGGTTGCAATGAAAATTCTTGAGAACACCACAGGTGCATTTTTGAGACCGAATGACATAACATGAAAAGTGTAGGATCCCCATCCTACGGTGACAATAGTTTTCTTCTTATCCTCTTCGACGATTATGACCTGGTGGTAGCCTAAGAATCCATCTATAAAGGAATATGCTTCGTTCCCTGCTACATTATCTAGAACCTCATCAATGTATGGTGTGGGAAACAGGTCATGCATGCAAGCATTGTTCAGGCCGCGGTAGTCCACACAGACCCTTATTTCTATAACATCTTTCTTGTTTTGTATTACAATAGGACACCCACTTTGCCTTATCCACCCGAAAAATAAGTCCTGCTTCTAGCATCTTGTCTATCTCTTTCTTCACTTTCTATTTGACTCTTGGGCTCAATCTGTAAGGCTCCTGCTTCACTGTCTTTGCATTGGGTTTTAATATAATTTTCATCTCCTCTATTTCTCCCTTGATCCCTTTTAGCTCTGCAAATGATGAAGGAAACATATCCTCATATTCCCTTAGGAGGTCGAAAAATTCTTTCATGGTTTGTTCATCCCAATAGTCTCTAATCAATGCTAGCTTTGGTTTATCATCCATCCCGATGTTATGCTTTCGCAACTTTAGGGGGAGAAAATGTGGTGCATCAATTATAGGCCATCCTTGAGACTCCTTTCCCCTTCAGTATCATGGAATGATAAATGTCGTAACTCCTCTAGGTCATCCTCATCTGGTTCTTTATCCACCTTTCCATAGGCCATTGCCTCCGAATACCATGACTCGTAGAGGTACTGTAAATTCCTCTGGTCTATGCATCCATCCAATAGCTGACCCTGTGTGAGAAAAATCTATTTGACAATGTGAAACACCTCAGTCAGCCTCCTATCGTTGTCTCTAAAAGAGAAGCTGTTGACAAACTATTCAGCCAAGTTATCCCAATATCCCGTTTGGCTCCTTTTTTCTTCCTGTACATACTAGGATTTTGGAAAGGTTCCTAAGGTATGTATGAACCCATGTACCCATAAATCCTTCAAAACTCCCTCTCGGTTCCATCTATCCTTACAATTTTCCAAGTGTTGTTGAGGGTCGGAGTACCCCTTGTATTTCTCAAAGTCTTGAGGGTACTCCCCCGCTTGTGTGAATATTACCTCCATCGCTATTTTGATCTTTTCCCAATCCCGAAGGTAGTTGCGGTGAACTCCCCACCATCGTGTATGTTTCGCTTGCAATGCGACATTTAGTAATGGTATTTTATGCTCTTCAATAACGGTTGCATCAATCCTATTGAGAAATGAATTTACTGAGTCTATACTAGTGAATATAGGAAATCTCTTTACCTCCGTGCCAATTATTGTAACACAAAGTCTAGTGGTGATCTATCATCCACTCTGTTTCTAATCATACCAAGTGGATTCTAAGCCAACCTCTGAGCTCTGAATACTTCTCCAACTAACAGATCCTTTAGCTACTTGTTTTATGTAGTCCTCCCTTTTTCTCGCTGCCAGCCTGTAGAGTTGATCTAATGTCCATGGCTCCTCTCTGTCATCTTTTGGTTCTGTGAACCTTGGTCCCTAATATGGATCGAGAGGTTGAATCACCCTTATTACCTCTACTTCAATAGTCATTAGTTCCTTCTTTAAGTTTATTATAACATAATTTTCAAATGCCTAGTCTATCCTAGCAATGATGGATAAGGATCCTTGTCTCCCATAATATCTGTTACTTCGAAATATGCATGGACCTTTACCCCTACTACATCTACTTCTACATCCTCTATTATCCTAATTGGAAGGATACAATACTGGTTCACCATCCGCAATTGGATTGGTGAGAATGTCAAATGAGGTTTCCCCAATGCTTCCCACGTTTTTCTTGGTAGGATGTTGACATCGAAGCCAAGGTCTAGCATAGTGTCCTTGATCTAGAATCCTGCAATTTGAGCATTAATTCTAAATTATTTGTCGGTTATTTTCTTGTTCCTCTATATTCTTATAGTGTGTATTTAGATAGGTTAGCGAAGATAACTCCCTCAACCTCCTCCTCTAGGATGAAATCTTTCATAATTTTCCTCAACTGCCCCAACATCTGGTCATCATTCACGATCTGCAGAAATAATCTAAACCATTCCTCAATAGGTAGAGCTACTGTGGATTGTGGAAGGTCTAGGATTTTAGCTTTATGCGACTCTGACTGACCCTTCCGTGGTCGTATTCTTTCAGCCAAGTTGTCAAAAATTTTCATTTCCTCCTTGTAATACTGCTTATGTTGCTCGGGGTCATATGAGTGCTTTGGGGAGGCCAATCTGATAATCGTGGGTTGGTCTGTGGTAACTCGATCAACCCCATTCTTTTCGCTCCACATGTGACTATATTAATATTTGAGAGGGGGGATGCCTATGATACCCTTGGTTCTACATTAATCAAGTTTTCTCCCCTCTGTCAGTTCTGCTCCTCCCATCTCACAATTAGCTCTCGAAAATCCTCTGTTGCATGAGCATTGACCCTGCACTGAGAGCACTAGGGCCTTCTTGGTAGCGAACAATATCATGTAACATGCCCTTCTTGGTTATAGTCGCAACAACGAACTAGCCCTCTACCTCCTGCCCTTCCATCCCTTATTCCTCCCTCTCGCCCTCCTTGAGCAGTTTCAATGACTCAGAAGGTTGAGCGGTCTAAACTATTTGTTGGAGCATCCAATGCTCTACATTGGTCAGTGTGGTGAGTTGTGGAAGCACAAAAGTCACAATAGTTGTTATTTGGAACATTTGGCGTATTTTTGTAATATCGGGCACATACGAGGATAGTGTGCATACCCTTTGTATATTTCACAGTACTCAAGCTGGTTGCACCCAGGATACAACCCTAGTGATCCTACCTGCGTGACTCCCACTGCTGGTGTAGGCTTAGGTGGTCCTCCCAGAGTAGACGCGACACCCATACCCAACAACCTCGGGCATTCTGTGGCAACATGACCATCCACTAAGTAGTTTGTGCACCATACATTCGGCCTAACTAGGCGAGCTGGTTACATATACTTCAACTTGTCTATTATACTAGCAATTTGATTTTGAATACCCAAGATAGATGGATCATGCGATGTTGCTTGCTCGAGAGCATCCTGTAGTGTGTCAATCTTCTGTTGTGTCAATGGTGTACGAGTGAGGGGTATTAATTATTTGATAAACCAATCCCTTTGGTGATTCAGGCCTATTTGAAAACTGAGTTTCCCGATTGTAGCCTTAAACATTTGCATCAACTCCCATATGGTCTCTTCCTACCTTTGCTTTATCTCCCACGGCTCTAACAACCCTTGCTAATCAATTTGAGGAAGTTTGAATTATTGTACACATTATTTATTAACATTGTCCACAGTTGGATTCTGGTGTAACTCTGATCATTTTATGAACCACCTCAAGGCCCTTTCGTTGAGAGTGGTTTGGAATTCAATTAGCTTCACATCGTTAGGTGTCTAGCTGGGCTCTCCAAATGACCTCACATAGATATGAATGTTATTCTACATCCTTGTTCCCCCTGCCAGAGAACTCAAGATATCTTATGAATGATCCCACTAGTTTTTATTGAGTCCATTCTAAAAGCACAAATCCTTGTGATCCCTGTTGTATAGCTCCTTGCAAACCCATATTACTGCTACCATTTCTACTGCTACTATTACTAGCTTTATAATTAACATGCACACTATGAACTCTTATAGTTTTGATCAACTTAGAAAGGAAATTGTTAGGATTGTTATAGAGTACTAGGAGAAGGCTGGGGGAGACACTACCTAAACTTCGGGGAGGCATTTCGTTGATTATTATAGATGTATCATCTTTAGGAAACAATCTCCATATAAAAAAATTCATGTCATCCTCTAGGCCTTCCTCCGAGCTGACATGACCTTTTCCATCCAGCCTTTCCCTCTCCATTGGTGAGGGTGGGTCTCTATCATCTTCTAAACCCAAAAAATTGCAGTTGTCTTCATTCTTCCCATTAAGATTCTTTCCATCCTATCTCCTTCCTCTAGGCTTCTCAACACCTCTCCTACTTGGTGCAATTCCTCCTGTTTCCTTTTAATTGTCTACATGGCCCTTTCCTACCATTTCTTTGCTATCTGTGCTCTCCTTTATGCTCTTAGATCCTTGGCCTTTCGTGAATCATTTGCATCCATCCTCCTAATAGCCTCATAGTTCCCCGCTTGTTAGCATCCCTCCCTTTAGGCCCTTCCCCCAGTATTAGGTGTTTATGCTACCATGCTTGGACTTTGGAATACTAGTAAGCCCTCTTCAACCATTAAGACCTTGATCTAGAGGGTTATTTATTTTAGCACCTTCCCTCACAACCCTACTTGGAACACAACTTAAGCCTTTGAAAAGGACTAATGGCTTTCTTCCTCAAACTTGACACTGTACCCTCCCAGTGTGGTATGTACCCAAAAATACACTACCCTCCTCAAATCTGTGCCAAGACACTGTAGTGCAGTGAGATCTGCTTGGGTCCAGTTGTGACGAGACAACTTTTTTCCACTAGACCTCCCTCTCACCTGCAATATCCACATCCATTTGTAAATTTCTTCTGGGAATTTTCACCAGAATATCTCGTACTGATCGCTCGCTGGTTCCAAGTATAGGATTTCGTCATTCAATTTCGCAACAGTTCGACGACGGAGTTGAGATTGCTGAGAAACAAATTGGTTAACTTGCTCATCCCACCAGTTTCATAGTTCTTTCTTTAAGATCATCGATACCATATTCCAAACCCTCTTTTTGAATTTCAGGTCCCAACAATGGAACCATTTGTTGTCACAAAAATAGCAATAGGGTTAAGACCCTGGGTTTAGGCACAGGGGAAACAAGGCTCCGTTCTAGTCTAGCACAATGTCGACATTTTACCTTACCAGGGATGGGTAAGGAGTCTTACCCGAGGCGTGACGCAACCTAAGTTAGATGAGGGTTGGAATTCGATATCATGGAAACCATATCAAAAGATAGATAGCAAGGGAGAATAACTTAAGATTCAAAGCAACCAGATTGCAACGGCCTATTCATGCTACAACAGAGAGACTACCAAAACAAACATATATATAATTTTTTTGAATAACCATAATAACACACAATGAACACACTATAATACCATAACATTCTTCTACATTACTATCAAAATAAGCACATTACATAAGGATCACGACTGGTTCCTCAACGTTATAACTCTTACAGCTGAGATATAGACTCATGCAAATATAACCACAAAGTTGTTCTCATAGATCTGCAACATAAGAAGAATTGAAATAACAGGAACACAACATAACCAACCAACCAACCCCCTCTCCACTCTCCTCTCTCCTTTTTATATTTTTCCCCTACTCGAACTTCTAGTTCCTTTTCCCTTACTCAGTTGTCAGCTCGTTCCCACCACTCTTCCACAACTTTTAGTCTTCCTTCAATCCTCTGTCTTTCCTTGGTTTCCAGCTCCACAAATTCCCAACGGTCATTTCTGCCACTTGTCAGTAGCCTCTTTCTCTGCCAAATATCACAAAAATGGAGGCCTCAACAGTGATCTCCAATCCTTCCTACTAATATACTTGCTTGATTTATTATATGTACTACATGATCTCCAAGAAAATGATTTCCCTACCTCTGGTTTCTTCAAGTGATCCTATTGAGGGCATCTCATGTTTCTATGCTAAAGACTTGAAACCATTGTGTAGTCAATTGTAAGCGGAAATAGTGCTAATCTATTGTTCTCCAAGAAACATGTAGTTATGACGGTGGAGTCTCAGTTGATCTTTGTCTATCTTGGAGGCAATATTGTCTTTTCTTTCCAAATATTGCAGAGCATTCAAATTACTTCACAACCCATTCTTGAAGTTGGTCAACTGCTATGTTTGCCACTTTCAGGATTTTTACCACTTCTTATGTTTTCTTTTGAATGCCAATGAGAGGAGCCACCCACTTGTTGTAGAAGTATCAACTCATCATATAACCATGCCATGGTGTTCTCCATTGACCCCAATTCCTCCTTCGTGGTTGATTTTCATTTTGCGGTGTTGAAACTGTGTGAATATAACCGTTCATTCTCTGTCGGAAGGTGTTTTACATGTTGCTTCACTACAACAAGTTCTCTCTTTAATATTGTATTTTCATTCAACAAATATTCAGAGTTATCCTGAACTGTTGTAGCAAAAGAAACATTTCCCACCATGATTTGCCTATGATTCATTCTGGTATTAGTAGTTATCACCCTCTCTGTAGATACTGAGACTGGGTTTTGAGGATGATTTTGAAGTATCTTCATTTCTGCTACACGATCCTCTTCTTATGTTGATCAAATGTGATAATGCACACATCCATGCCTTTGTCTGTAGGTGGAGATGTGATTCCCATTTCTCCAAACGGGAGATGACCACTTATGAGTGGGGGTTCTTCTGAAGAACCAGGTTCATCATCGATGGGTTGGATGGTATCCTATTCCTCCTACTCTTCCTCTATCTGCTGAGTCAACTATTCTTCTTCCAGTATTTATGTTGCTTCTTCTTGGGTATCTTGAGCTAGTGGATCTTGGGGTGAACTTGTATCCATCCCTGTATGTGTCTTTCTAACTACATTGTTGTAACAACCCTGGTGGAAATTCCATGTAATAAAAGTTAATAAAGGTAAAAATAATAACTACAGTTGATGGGACACTTATTCCAATCTAAATTTTTGGCAAAACATTCTAGTGGGTGTTCATTTGGTTTATTACGGCTAAGGAAATTGGCAAAGGCAATGACTAAGGCTTTGGAAAGGCAAAATAGCATTTTGGCACATTTATTTATGAAAATAATGGAAATTAAGAGAAAAGGGAGGTGAAAGGTCACAGGTTGCATGTGAGAAGGAAAATAAAGGAAAATAATGGAAAATGAAGAAAATAGAGGTCTCATTAATAAGAAGGCTTATGAGGATCAGTTCAGAGACTTTGGTCAATTCAGTTTTGGAGCTTTCTCTCTATTTTCTCTCTCTCATAATCCTGGACACTTAGATTTTCTTGGAGCACTCTTGGAGAGGTGTAGCATACTTGGAGTGTTGGAGAAAAAAGAAAAAGGAAAAGTAGTAAGCGCAAGAGGACATCGGGATCAACAACTACAATGAGTTTTTCTTGTACGTACCGAGTTGCATGTATGTTTTCCTCACTAGTTTTGGCATGCATGTAGTTTATTGGTCATGATTTGTCATTGAAATGGAGGATTTCCTTGATTGACAGTTGATTTTCCTAGCCTTTCCTTTTCTTGGATAGCCATGGTGATTGTGGGTTTCTTTATTTGTTTTGTTTTGGTTGTTTCTCATGTTTCCTTTAACTTGGGTTGAGTTACTAGTTCCTGAAGCCTTGGTTGGAAAAACGCTCTGGAGCCCTATAACAACTTGGGTTGAGTTATTAGTCCTCAAGCCTTGGTTGGACATATGCTTTAGAGCCATTTGTGGGTTGAGTTACTAGTCCCGAAACCTTGGTTGGACAAACGCTCTAGAGCCTTGTATAAGCTATGGGTTGAGTTACTAGTCCTAGGTTTTTTCGTGGTATATTTATTTTCTGTTGTGGATAACTTCCTGTTGGCAAAGTAAATTGGGTGGTCGAGACTCCCTTCCCTGACTGAGCCAAAATAAACCTTAGAGAAATGCTAGATGTATCTATGTGGACATGGAATTTCTTATTCCAGTTGGGATATACAAAAATCGGTGCTTTTACCAGCTTGTCTTTCAGTATGTTGAGAGTATCTTGACACTCCTCTGACCATGTAAATATTTTAGCATTCCTCAACAGTTTCTCCATTGGTGCAGTAATGGAGGTGTAGTTGCAGATAAAACTTCAGTAGTGCTAGGTATGTCCCAAAGTGGATCTGAGTTGTTTTACATTTGCAGGTGGGTCCATGTTTACTATCGCTGCAACCTTGGCAGGATCTACACATACCCCTTCTTTTCACACTATGTGGCCCAAGAGCATTCCAAATGGGACTGCAAATATACATTTTTTAAAGTTCAATGATATTTGTAATTGTCTACAACGATAAAACATTATCCTAAGTAGATTGGAATGTTTCTTCAGCAGGCTATAGATCGTCCAATCATCCATGTAGACCTCTAAGGACCTATGGATATAATCCCTAAATGTTGCGATGACAATTCTCGAGAACACTGCAGGTGCATTTTTGAGACCGAATGACATAACATGATAGGCGTAGGATCCCCATTCTATGGTGACGGTACCATTTTCTTCTTATCCTCCTCGACGATTATGACCTAGTGGTAGCCTAAAAATCCATCTGTAAAGGAATATGCTTCATTCCCTGCTACATTATCTAGAACCTCATCACTGTATTATGTGGGAAATAGGTCATGCACACAAGCATTGTTTAGGCTGCGGTAGTCCACACATACTCTTATTTCTATAACATATTTCTTGTTCAGTATTACAATAGGACTCATGCACTCTGCCTTGTGCACCCGAAAAATAAGTCCTACTTCCAGTATCTTGTCTATCTCTTTCTTCACTTTCTATTTGACTCTTGGGCTCAATCTGTAAGGCTGGTGCTTCATTGTCTTTGCATCGGATTTTAATACAATTTTCATCTCCACTATGTCTCCCTTGATCCCTTTTAGCTCTACAAATGATGAAGGAAATAGATCCTCATATTCCCTTAGGAGGTCAAAAGTTTCTTTCATGGTTTGTTCATCCCAATAGTCTCTAATCAATGTTAGCTTTGGTTTATCATCCATCCCGATGTTATGATTTCACAACTTTATGGGGAGCAAGTGTGGCGCATCAATTATAGGCCATCCTTGAGATTCCTTTCCCCTTCAGTGTCAAGGAATGACAAATGCAATAACTCATCCATGTCATCCTCATTTGGTTCTTTATCCACCTTTCCACAGGTCATTTCTTCCGAATACCATGACTCATAGAGGTACTGTAAATTCCTCTGGTCTATGCATCCATCCAATAGCTGACCTAGTGCGAGCAAAATCTGTTTGACAACGTGAAACTCCTCAGTCAGCCTCCTGTCATTGTCTCTAAAAGAGACGCTGCTAACAAACTATTTCGCCAAGTTATCCCAATATCCCGTTTGCCTCCTTATTTCTTCCTGTACATACCAGGATTTTGGAAAGGTTCCTAAGGTATGTATGAACCCACATACCCATAAATCCTTCAGAACTCCCTCCCATTTCCATCTATCTTTACATTTTTCCAAGTTTTGTTGAGGGTCGGAGTCCCCCCTGTATTTCTCAAAGTCTTGAGGGTACTCCCTCGCTTGTGTGAATATTACCTCCATCACGATCTTGATCTTTTCCCAGTCCCAAAGGTAGTTGCGGTGAACTCCCCACCATTGTGTAGGTGTCGCTTGCAATTCGACATTTAGTAATGATATTTTATGCTCTTCAATAATGGTTGCATCAATCCTATTGAGAAATGAATTTACTGAGTCTATACCATTAAATATAGGAAAGTTCTTTACCTCCATGCCAATCTAGTTGACCCGACATATTGCAACACAAAATGTAGTGGTGATCTCTCATCTACTCTGTTGCCAATCATCCCAAGTGGATTCTGAGCCAACCTTTGAGCTCTGAATTCTTCTCCAAGTAATAGATCCTTAAGCTATTTGGTTTATGTAGTCCTCCCTTTTTCTCGCTGCCAGCCTGTAGAGTTGATCTAACGTCCTTGGCTCCTCTCTGTCATCTTTTGGTTCTGTGAAACTTGGTCCTTGATACAAATCGAGAGGTTGAATCACCCTTATTCCCTCTACTTCAATAGTCATTAGTTCCTTCTTTAAGTTGATTATAGCATAATTTTCAAATGCCCAGTCTATCCCGAGCAGTGATGGATAAGGATCCTTGTCTCCCATAATATCTATTACTTTGAAATATGCATGGGTCTTTACCCCTGCTACATCTACTTCTACATCCTCTATTATCCTAATTGGAAGGATAAAATACTGGTTCACCATCCACAATTGGATTGGTGAGAATGTCAAATGAGGTTTCCCCAGTGCTTCCCACGTTTTCCTTTGTAGGATGTTGACATCGAAGCCAAGGTTTAGCATAGTGTCCTTGATCTGGAATCCTGCAATATGAGAATCAATTCTAAATTCTTTGTCGGTTATTTTCTTGTTCCTTTGTACTCTTCTAGTGTGTCTTTTAGATAGGTTAGCGAAGATAACTCCTCCCTCAACCTCCTCCTCTTGGATGACATCTTTCATAATTTTCCTCAACTGCCCCAGCTTCTGGTCATCATTCATGATCTGCACAAATAATCTAAACCATTCTTCAATAGGTCGAGCTGCTGTGGATTATGGAAGGTCCAGGCTTTTAGCTTTATGTGACTCTGACTGCCCCTTCTGTGGTCGTATGCTTTCATCCAGGTTGTCGCAAATTTTCGTTTCCTCCTTGTAATACTGCTTACACTACTCGGGGTCATATGAGTGCTTTGGGGAGGTCAGTCTGATAATCGTGGGCTGGTCTATGGTAACTCGATCAACCTCATTCTTTTCCCTCCGCACGTGACTATATTAATATTCGAGAGGAGGGGTGCCTCCAAAACCCTTGGTTCTACGTTAATAAAATTCACTCCCCTCTTGTAGTTCCGCTCCTCCCATCTTGTGATTAGCTCTGGATAATCCTCTGTTGCATGAGCATTGATCCTTCACTGAGAGCAATAGGGCATTCTTGGTAGCGAACAATATCATGTAACATGCCATTCTTGGTCATAGTTGTAACAAAAAACTGGCCTTCTACCTCCTGCCCTTCCACCCCTCGTTCCTCCCCCTCGCCCTCCTCGAGTGGTTTCATTGACTCAGAAGGTTGAGAGGTCTAAACTATCCGTTAGAGAATCCAACACTCTACATTGGTCAGTGAGGTGAGTTGTGGAAGCACAAAAGTTAGAATAGTTGTTATTTGGAACATTGGCATATTTTTGTAATATCGAGCACATATGAGGATAGTGTCCATACCCTCTGTATATTTCACAGTACTCCCGCTTGTTGCACCCAGGATACAACCCTAGCGATCCTACCTGCGTGACTCCCGCTGCTGGTGTAGGCTTAGGTGGTCCTCCATGAGTAGACGCGGCACCCATAGCCACAACGTCGGGCATTTTGTGGCAACATGACCTTCCAATAAGCAGTTTGTGCACCATACATTCAGCCTCACTAGGCGAGCTGGTTACATATACTTCAACTTGTCTATTAGACTTGCAATTTGATGTTGAATACCCAAGATAGATGGATCATGCGATGTTGCTTGCTCGAGAGCATCCTGTAGTGTGTCAAAATTTTGTTGTGTCAATAGTGTATGAGTGAGGGGTAGTAATGCTTTGATAAACCAATCCCTTTGGTGATTCAGGCCTAGTTTTCCGATTGCATCCTTAAACCTTTGCATCAACTCCCATGTGGTCTCTTCCTCCTTTTGCTTTATCTCCCACGGCTCTGACAACCCTTGCTGATCAGTTTGAGGAAGTTTGAATTCTTGTACACATTATTTCTTAACATTGTCCACAGTTGGGTTCTGGTGTAACTCTGACCATTTTATGAACCACCTCAAGGCCCTTTCATTGAGAGTGGTATGGAATTCAATTAGCTTCACATTGTCAGGTGGCTGGTTGGGCTTTCCAGATGGCCTCACATAGATACCAATGTTGTTCTACGTCCTCAATCCCCCTGCCGAAGAACTCGGGATATCTTATGAATGATCCCGCCATTTTTTATTGAGTCCATTCTAAAGGCACAAATCCTTGTGATCCCTGTTTTATAACTCCTTGCAAACTCGTATTACTGCTACTATTTCCATTGCCACTAGTACTAGCTTTATAATTAACATGCATACTATGAGCTCTTATAGTTTTGATCAAATTAGAAAGGAACTTGTTAGGATTGTTATAGAGTACTAGGGGAAGGTTGGGGGAGACACTACCTAAGCTTCGGGGAGGCATATAATTGATTATTCTAAACGCATCATCTTCAGGAAACAATCTCCGTATAAAAAAATGCATGTCATCCTCTAGGCCTTCCTCTGAGTTGACATGACATTTTCCATCCAGCCTTTCCCTCTCCATTGGTTAGGGTGGGTCTCTATCGTCTTTTGAACCCACAATAGTTGCAGTCGTCTCCATTCGTCCCACTGAGATTCCTTCCATCCTATCTCCTTCCTCTAGGCTTCTAAACACCCCTCCTACTTGGTGTAATTCCTCATGTTTCCTTTTAATTGGCTGCATGGCCCTTTCCTACCATTTCTCCACTATCTATGCTCTCCTTTATTCTCTTAGATCCTTGGCCTTTCGTGAATCATCTACGTCCATCTCCTAATAGCCTCATAGTTCCCCTCTCGGTAACATCCCTCCCTTTATGCCCTTCCCCCAGTATTAGGTGTTTATGCTTCCATGCTTGGACTTTGGAATACTAGTAAGCCCTCTTCCACCATTAAGACCTTTATCTAGAAGGTTATTTATTTTAGCACCTTCCCTCATAACCCTACTTGGAACACAACTTCAACCTTTGAAAAGGACTAATGGCTTTCTTCCGTGAACTTGACAATTTACCCTCCCAGTGTGGTATGTACCCAAAAATATACTACCCTCTTCAGATCTGTGTCAAGACGATGTAGTGCAATGAGATCTGCTTGGGTCCAGTTGCGACGAGAAAACTTTTTTCCACTAGAACTCCCTCTCACCTGCAATATCTGCATCCACTTGTAAAGTTCTTCTGGGAATTTTCACCAGAATATCTCGTATTGATCACTCACTAGTTCCAATTATAAGATTTCATCATTCAATTTCGCAACAGTTCGACGACGGAGTTGATCTTGCTAAGAAACAAAATGGTTAACTTGCTCATCCCTCCAATTTCACAGTTCTTTCTTAAAGATCCTTGATACCATATTCCAAACCCTCTTTTTGAATTTCAGGTCCCAACAATAGAACCATTTGTTGGCACAGAAATAGCAATAGTGTTAAGACCCTGGGTTTAGGCACAGGGACAACAAGGCTCTGTTCTAGTCTAGCACAACGTAGACATTTTCACCTTAACAGGGATGGGTAAGGAGTCCCACCCGAGGCATGACACAACCTAAGTTAGATGAGGGTTGGAATTTGATATCATGGAAACCATATCAAAAGATAGAGAGCAAGGGACAATAACTTAAGATTCAAAGCAACCAGATCGCAATAGCTTATTCATGCTATAACAGAGAGACTACCAAAACAAACACATATATAATTTTTTTGAATAACCATAATAACACACAATGAACACACTATAATCCCTTAACAATCTTCTTCATTACTATCAAAATAAGCACATTACATAAGGATCACGACCGATTCCTTAACATTATAACTCTTACAGATGAGATATAAACTCATACAAATATAACCACAAAGTTGTTCTCATAGATCCACAACACAAGAAGAATTGAAAAGCAGGAACACAACATAACCAACCAACCAACCCCTTCTCCACTCTCCTCACTGGTTTTTATCATTTTCCCCTAACCCAAACTTCCAGTTCCTTTTCCCCTACTCGGCCGTCAGCTCCTTCCCGCCACTCTTCCACAACTTCCAGTCTTCCTTCAATCCTTTTCCTTTCCTCGGTTGCCAGCTCCACAAATTCCCAACGGTCGTTTCTGCCACTTGTCATTAGCCTCTTTCTCTGCCAAATATCACAAAAATGAAGGCCCCAACAGTGATCTCCAAGCCTTCCTACTGTTATACTTGCTTGATTTATTATATGTACTACATGATCTCCAAGAAAATGATTTCCATACCTTTGATTTATTCAAGTGATCCTATTGAGGGCATCTCATGTTTCTATGCTAAAGACTCGAAACCATTATGCAGTCGATTGTAATTGAAAATAATGCTAATTGATTGTTCTCCAAGACACATGTAGTTATGATGGTGGAGACTTAGCTGATCTTTGTCTATCTTGGAGGCAATCTTGTCTTTTCTTTCCAAATATTGCAGAGCATTCAAATTACTTCGCAATCCATTCCTGAAGTTGGTCAACTGCTATGTTTTCCACTTTCAGTATTTTTACCACTTCTTATGGTTTATTTTGAATGCCAATCAGAGGAGTCACCCACTTGTTGTAGAAGTATCATCTCATCATATAACCATGCCATGGTGTCCTCAATTGACCCAGTTCATCCTTCATGGTTAATTGTCATTTTGCGGTGTTGAAACTGTGTGAATATAACCACTGATTCTTTGTCGCAAGGTGTTTTACATGTTGCTTCACTACAAGAAGTTATCTCTTTAATATTGCATTCTCATTCATCAAATATTCAAAGTTATCCTAAATTGTTGTAGCAAAAGAAACATTTCCTGCTATGATTGACCTGGGATTCCTTTTGGTATTGATAGTTATCACCCTCTCTGTAGATATTGAGATTGGGTTTTGAGGATCATTTTAGAAGCATCTTCATTTCTTCTACATGATCATATTCTTATGTTGATCAAATGTGATACTGCACACATCCATTCCCTCTGTCTGCAAGTGGAGATATGATTCCCATTTCTCCAAGTGGGACATGACCACCTATGAGTGGGGGTTCCTATGAAGAACCAGGTTCATCATCCATGGGTTGGATGGTATCCTATTCCTCCTACTCTTCCTCTATCTGCTGAGTCAACTGTTCTTCTTCCAATATTTTTGTTGCTTCTTCCCGCGTATCTTCAGCCAATGGATCTTGGGGTGAACTTGTCTCCATCCCTGTATGTGTCCTTCTAACTACATTGTTGTAACAACTCTGGTGGAAATTCCATGTAATAAAAGTTAATAAAGGTAAAAATAATAACCACAATTGATGGGACACTTATTCCAAGCTAAATTTTGGGCAAAACATTCTAGTGGGTGTTCATTTGGTTTATTACCGCTAAGGAAATTGGCAAAGGCAATGACTGAGGCTTTGGAAAGGCAAAATAGCATTTTGGCACATTTATTTATGAAAATAATGGAAATTAAGAGAAAAGGGAGGTGAAAGGTCACAGGGTACACGTGAGGAGGAAAATGAAGGAAAATAATGGAAAATGAAGAAAATAGAGGTCTCATTAATAAAAAGGCTTATGAGGATTAGTTCAGAGACTTTGGTTAGTTCAGTTTTGGAGATCTCTCTCTATTCTCTCTCTCACACACTCTTGGACACTTAGATTTTCTTGGAGAACTCTTAGAGAGGTGTGGCATACTTGGAGTTTTGGAGAAAAAAGGCAAAGGAAAAGTAGGAAAGTGCAGGAGGACATCGAGATCAACAACTACAACGAGTTTTGCTTGCAGGTACCAAGTTACATGTATGTTTTCCTCACTAGTTTTGGCATGCATGGCATATGCATGTGGTTTATTGGTCATGATCTGTCACTGAAAGGGAGGATTACCTGGATTGACAGTTGATTTTCCTAGCCTTTCCATTTCCTGGATAACCATGGTGATTGTGGGTTTATTTATTTGTTTTGTTTTGGTTGTTTCTCATGTTTCCTTTAGCTTGGGTTGAGTTACTAGTTCCTAGAGCCTTGGTTGGAAAAACTCTCTATAGCTCTGTAACAACTTGGGTTGAGTTATTAGTCCTCAAGCCTTGGTTGGACATATGCTTTGGAGCCCTTGGTGGGTTGAGTTACTAGTCACGGAGCCTTGGTTGGACAAACACTCTAGATCCTTGTATAAGTTGTGAGTTGAGTTACTAGTATTGGAGAGTTGGTTGGAACAAATTCTCTCGAGCCCTTGAAGGCTTGGGTAGAGAACAATTTGATTATTATTTTGTGATGTCTGATCGTGAGGTGGAATCACTATTTGATGGGTTGAGGTGGTTGGCCTCTAGAAGCCCTGGATGATTTTGAATTGTTGTGTTTTATGAGCTCCCACATTCATGCTTGGAATATGGCACGAGGGTGACTAGCTAAAGAGATATTTGGCTCAACCATGTCTACAGTTGGGTGGTTCGTGGAAGTCCCACAACTAGTTGGCGTTTGCATCATTAATATGAGGTTATTTCTCCTTTTTATTTTATGATTATTGTACCAGTTATATGTGGATCATATGGTTGTTGTTTCCTTAGTATTTATGTTGTTATTATGCTGGTTATGAATAAGTATTATGACAGTGGCTATGTATGGCTCTCATCATGTTTTTTACATGTAAATGAATGAACAATGTATCTATGGCCTAATGGATGAAATGGGAGCTAATGTGTTGAGGCATCAATGCTTCTTAGTGATTCATAGATGAGTATGAGACCCCTATACTTAAATCTGTTGTTTACACCTGTAGATTACATATTTGTGATATGTTTGATGAAATTCCTATCATGGCTAGTAGGGGTCCAGTCAAGGGCTTATTTAAGTAATTGCATTTGTATCATCATTCCCTTGTTACCTTTCTATTCTGAAGGTGTCATTCAATTATGGGCAGTGACCCGGGCTCTGGACCTAAAAAGTGGCTCAAATCCCAGGGATGCTAGCACAACAATGAGTAATATAGTCCCTGGACACTGGCATGCTATGTTGTGGGAGCGTCTAAAGCCCTCTTGACACTGGCATGCACATATCCTGGGAGAGTCTGGGGGTTAATTGGTCAAAAAACTCAGTGGGACTCAAGGACTGGTTACCTGAGAGGTGGGGATGGTTCTTAAGAGTCTTGTTGTTGTTGTGGAAGGTTTGTATAGTATGTTTCCATTGGTTCCACTTCCTTAACGCTACTTAGGAGGTCGAATCATATCATAGTAACTTCTTATCACATGTTTACCCCAGTTGGCTGATTACTTGGGTAGATGTGGGAGGAGGGTGTTACAGAGTGGTATCAGAGCATGTTTCACCCCTTAGACTGGATGGGTTTTGTGTTGGTCATGCATTCATGTCAATTGCATATGTGTTTCTTGTGTTGTGAGACCATGTGCTTGTTGCATTTGTATGATATGGGTCATGGTTGTAGTAATGTTTCCATGGGAAGTTGATGGTGTTGCTGTCGAGTGTGTCGTCATGAGTGTATGGTTGATTATGCATGGTTTATGCATGTTATTGTTCACATGTGGTGAAGCATACAATGATGTGGTAGTTTTTGTCATGCATGAGGTCATGGTATGTGTTGTTGACGAGGTCATGCATTGATGACTAGACTCTAGCCAGAATGATGGTCATATGATTATATGCTTATGTGTTATACTTATATATGTTGTCATGATTATGTTATACATTTATTACACTAATTTTTCGATTTTTCAGATGAGATATCCTCCCTGAATTATGCTGAGGTACATTGATTTATTGTGATTTGGTTTAGCTGACATGATATACCTTGCAGGAAGAATATCAAAGATGACTAGCAAGATGGTAGACTACAATTCCTGAGACTCTCCCTATGGATCAGATGAGCAACATGGTGTGGGGAACTCTTATAATTTGGCAGATACACTAAGAAGCTTAAAGGAATAAATAAGGGGTTGTAAGGCAGACAATGACATAATCATATAAGCATAGGAGAAACAAGCAGAGGTAAATGCAGTGATGCTTAAGAGTTTGTCATAATTGCAGTGACATAGACCACTTTGGATCATCCATGAGCAGGAGGAAAAAACAATGAGGCATATGGTAGTAGGTCGCATGGTGGTCACAGGTCAGATAGAGATGAAACGGTTAGAGACGACAAATTGTTGGATACTTTGGATAAGAGAGGTGATAGACACATGTACTATTATAGTTCTGGTTTTAACATGCATGATGATCGACGTTGTTATCATCCTTACAGAAGGAGTGATAGGGGGTATTTGTGGGATGAGAATAAGAAAGCAAAGCCACCTACATTTGATGGAGAGATTAAGAAATCATACGATGCATAGGCATGGTTACTTGGTATGAGGAAGTTTTTCAGGTTGCATGATTACTCAGAGAACATGAAAGCCAGAATAACTACATTCATTCTTAAAGGTAACACAGACATTTGGTGGGAATATGTGAAGAATGTCATAGGTATTCATGAGGAGGACTTGACTTGGAGTGAGTTCGAGAGACTATTCAAGAAGAAGTATCTATTAGAGAGACACTTTGATGAAAGGGAAAAAGAATTCTATGAGCTAAAGATAGGATCAATGACAGATGAGGAGTACACTAGCAAGTTCTTGCAGCTTTTGAGGTATGTGCCTTACCGCAAGGACAAGAAGGCCATGATTCAGAGATTCACTATTGGATTATCGATGACATTCAAAGACATGATTGAGTTCGATGAGCCTAGATCATTGGAGGAGGCCACCCGAAAGCTAAAGCATTGCTATGAACAATCGAATTGCAGGTCTGAGACTAAGTGAGACTAGAAATGTAATGCCAAGAACAAAGGAAAATGGGACAAGAAGAGAGCAAGACCTCATGATTTAGGTAATAAAGAGAATTTTTCACCACCTAATAATTTCAATGTATCTAATAGAGGACAGGGACTTCGATATAAGGAGTAGAATAAGGAGCTTGTGCGGTGTTGGACTTGTGGAGGAGATCATCGCAGGAGAGATCATCCACAACATTAGGGTGGTAGGCCTAAGATATATATTGCACATGAGGCATAGACCATTGGGGATTTTGGTCAAAGCATTCATTGTATCATGCAACTCTAGATAATATACATGCATATCATCATGAATCTATCATTTAGATCGACGGTAAGATTTGTGATCTAGTTGTTTCTATTTTGATTGACCCTAAATCTAATTATAGTTATGTTAGTTCTGACTTGGTGGATAAGTGTGGTTTGAATAAATAAGTGCATGCAAAGTCTTGGTTAGTGCAGTTCGCTACAGGTACAAAGAAGAAAGTTAAACATTGGCTAAGAGCTTGTGCATTTGATGTGAATGGTATGCCTACCTCATCACATTTGAATGTATTACCATTGGGATCACTCAATATGTTGTTGGGAATGGATTGGTTGTACCTTAAAAGAACCACGGTGGATTGTTACGACAATTCTATTGAGTGCTTGGATGACAATGGAGAACTAAGAGTTTTGTGGGGTAAGAAGAAAGCAACATCAATTAGGATGGTGACAACTATGCAGGAAAAGCGTCGCCACAGAAAATGATTTTTGTTATTTGCAGTGCACATTTCTAGTGAAAAAGGTAAGGAAGTTGATGATGCATATGTTTTGAGCAGGTACCAAGTTCTACAACAGTTTCAGGATGTATTTCCTGAGGATATTTCAGAGTTGCCACCTCACAGGGAAGTCGATTTTTCTATTGAGTTGGTTCCAGGGGCAACTCCAACATCAAAGGCACTTTATAGGATGAGCACACCTGAGTTGGTAGAGTTGAAGTTGTAGTTGAAGGAGATGTTGGGCAAGGGATACATTAGACCAAGTGTATCACCATGTGGCACATCGGTATTGTTTGTAAGAAGAATGATGGTACTCTCATGATATGAATTGACTACAGGCAATTGAACAAAGTGACCATCAAGAACATGAATTTGTTACCGAGGATTGATGACTTGTTAGATCAGTTGAAGGGAGCAAAAATGTTGTTGAAGATTGATCTGAGATCCGGATATCATCAGGTACGCATTAAAGAAGAGGACATCTAAAAGACAACCTTCTGGACCAGGTATGGGCATTATGAGTTTTTTGTAGTTCCATTTGGTTTAACTAATGCTCCAGCTACCTTTATCTGCTTTATGAATAGTGTGTTGTTTCTGTACTTGGACAAGATTGTTATTGTGTTCATTGATGATATATTGGCATATTTTAAAAATGAAAAAGAGCATGCTGAGCATTTAGCAGCATTGTTGAGATTGTTGAAAGAGCATCAATTGTATGCTAAGCTCAGAAAGTGTATTTTCTTTTAGACTGAGGTACACCACTTGGAATACATGGTTTCCAAGGATAGCATATCAATGGACCCATAAAAGGTAAGAGATATCATGGAGTGGGAAACTCCCAGGAATGTGGATGAGGTGAGATCTTTCATGGGGTTAGCAAGCTATTATAGGAGATTCATCAGGAACTTCTCGCAGATTTCTTATCCTATCACATCGTTGCATAGGAAAGGTAAGAAGTTTGAATGGATAGAGGAGTGTCATGGTAGTTTTGAGCAGCTCAAGCAGTTGTTGACACATGACCAGTGTTAAAGATTGCATATTTGGACAAAGAGTTTGCAGTATGCACAGATGCTTTGAAGAGAGGACTGGCCGGAGTCCTTATGCAGGATGGACAAGTGGTATGCTATGAGTCATGGAAACTGAAGAGCACGAGCAGAACTACTCAATACATGATATTGAGTTGGCAGTGATCATACATGCATTGAATATGTGGAGGCACTATCTTCTGGGTAGGAGGTTTGTATTGACGAGTGATCACAGTGGTTTGCAGTATCTATTTGACCAACCAAATCTTAATGGTAGGTAGGCTCAGTGGTTGGCTGCGATCAACGAGTTCGATTTTGAGATCAAGTATATCAAAGGTAAAGAGAATAGGGTGGCATATGCTCTTAGTAGGCGGATACAAGTAAATCATATAGAAACTATGAGTTCCTATGGGATAGATCTACATGATAGGATCTTGTAAGCAGGTCAGCAGGATGTCAGGTATATGGAGATCATGCACAGGTTGCACCAGAGTTCAGGTAGTGGTATAGGTACAGGTACATGTAGCAGTAGAGGTATATGTATAGGTAGTGGTACAAGTACATGTACAGATGAAGGTGAACATGATGTGGACTATCATCTCATGACAGATGGATTGGTTAGATTTAGGGACAAGATATATGTGCTAGATAGTAGTGAGCTTAAGAAGGTGTTCTTTAGGGTGTTTCATGAGAAACCATATTAAGGTCACCTAGGTTATCAAAAGACACTGACAACAATGAAGAAATTTTATTATTGGCTGAATTTGAAGTAGGATGTACCAGAGTTTGTGGCTAAGTGTTTGGATTGTAAGTAGGTGAAGGCAGAGTGTAAGCATCTAGGTGGAATTCTATAGTCGATTGCGATTTCAGAATGGAAATGGGAGGTCATTTCCATGGATTTTATCACAGGGTTTTCGAGGACAGTGAGACAACATGATTCCATCATTGTAGTGGTGGACATGTTGACAAAGGTAGTGCACTTCATTCCAGTGAATTCTACATTCTCAGCTAGCAATGTAGCACATGTATTCATTAGAGATGTGGTCAGATTGCATAAAGTCCCAAATAATATTGTGTTAGACATGGATTAAAAGTTCACTTCCAAGTTTTGGAAGGAGTTGTTTGCAGGTTTGGGCATAGAGTTGGCCTTCAGTACAACTTATCATTCGTAGACAGATGGACAGACTGAGAGGGTCAACAAGATATTGGAGGACATGTTGAGGATGTACACGATGCACCAGAAGCGAAAATGGAAAGAGTATCTTCCACTGGTAAATTTCGCCTAGAACAATGGGTATCAAGAATCTTTGAAGATGAGTCAGTTTGAGGCATTGCATGAGAGAAGTTGCAGTACTCCCATCAGTTGGAGTGATATGGTTAACAAGGTGTTTATTGGGCCCTATATGTTGGTAGAAATGGAATAGGAAATGTAGGCAATCAAGAAGAATTTGAAAGAAACACAGGATAGGAAGAAGAGTTATGCAGATTAGAACAAGTTGTTCAAGGAGTTTAGGTTGGGAACAAGTGTACTTGCGCATCAAACCAAAGAAGAGCTCCTTGCAGATTGGATCATGTACCAAGTTGGCACCTCGGTTGTGTGGACCCTTCAGTATTATTGAGAGGATTGGAACAGAAGCCTATCGACTTGCACTACCCCCGACAGTGAAAGTCCATGATGTTTTCCATGTGTCATTGCTTAAGAAGTATGTCAAATATGTTGATCATGTGATTGACTGGTTTGTATTGTAGTTGGAGCCAAATGGAGAATTCTAGCCAGAACCTCAATGTATATTGCAGAAAAAGGTGTTCATGCTCCAGAACTGAGAAATCGAGCAATTTAAAGTGCAGTGGAAGCACTTTGGGCCCAATGAAGCTACACAGGAGATAATGGATTAGATGCAGGCTATGTATCCTTCCTTGTTCACTGGTTGAGCAGATGTTTTGATATATTTCTTTGGTATATGTTTTGGTACATGTTTTGGTGATGTTTGGTATATGTACATATGCATATGGATGTAAATACCGCCATGAGATAAGTTATAAATCTCTAATAAGCGATATGGTTGTCATGTTGGTTTGCTTCTTAGCAAGGTGATCATTGTAAACACTGCATTGAGCTAAGTTATAAAGCTCCATGGGCAATATATTTTGCTTACAACAACCTTGTTGGTTATAGGTGTTGTTGAACACTGAGGACGACGTTCCCCCAAGGGGAGGGTTCTGTAACAACCCTGGTGAAAATTCCACGTAATAAAAGTTAATAAAGGCAAAAATAATAACCACAGTTGATGGGACACTTATCCCAAGTGGGTGTTCATTTGGCTTATTACGGCTAAGGAAATTGGCAAACACAATAGCTAAGGCTTTGGAAAGGCAAAATGACATTTTGGCACATTTATTTATGAAAATAATGAAAATTAGGAGAAAAGGGAAGTGAAAGGGCACAACTTGCACGTGAGGAGGAAAATGAAGGAAAATAATGAAAAATGAAAAAAATAGAGGCCCCATTAATAAAAAGGCTTCTGAGGATCAATTCAAAGACTTTAGTCAGTTCAGTTTTGGAGCTCTCTCTCTATTCTCTCTCTCTCATACTCTTGGAGACTTAGAGTTTCTTGGAGCACTCTTGGAGAGTTGTGGCATACTTAGAGTTTTGGAGAAAGAAGGCAAACGAAAAGCAAGAAAGTGTAAGATGACACCAGGATCAACAAATACAACGGGTTTTTCTTGCAGGTATCGAGTTGCATATATGTTTTCCTCACTACTTTTAGCATACATGGCATATGCATGTGGTTTATTGGTCACAATCTGTCACTGGCATGGAGGATTTCTTGGATTGACTGTGGATTTTCCTAGCCTTGTAATTTCCTGGATAACCATGGTGATTGTCGGTTTATTTATTTGTTTTTTGGTTGGTTCTCATGTTTCCTTTAGCTTGGGTTGAGTTACTAGTTCCTGAAGCCTTGGTTGGAAAAATGCTCTGGAGCCCTATAACAACTTGGGTTGAGTTATTGGTCCTAGAGCATTGGTTGGAAAAATACTCTTGAGCCCTGTATAAGTTGTGGGTTGAGTTACTAGTCTTGGAGGCTTGCTTGGAACAAACGCTCTGGAGCTCTTGAAGGCTTGGGTAGAGACCAATATGATGATGGTTTTGTGATGTCCGACCATGAGGTGGAATCACTCCTTGATGGGTTGAGGTGGTTGGCCTCTAGAAGCCCTGGATGGTTTTGGATTGAAGTGTTTTATGAGATCCCACATTCATGCTTGGAATATGGTGTGGGGGTGACTGGATGAAGAGAAATTTGTCTCAACCATGTCTACAGTTGGGTGGTTCGTGGAAGTCCCACAACTAGTTGGCCTTTGCATCATTAATATGAGGTTATTTATCATTGTTATTTTATGATTATTGTATCGGTTTATATGTGAATCATATGGTTGTTGTTTCCTTAGCATTTATGTTGTTATTATGTTGGTTATGAATATGTATTATGATAGTGTCTATGTATGGCTCTCATCATGTTTTTTACATGTAAATGAATGAACAATGTATATATGGCCTAATGGATGAAATGGGAGCTAATGTGTTGTGGCATCAATGCTTCTTAAAAATTCTCATATGAGTACGAAACCCTTATTCTTAGATATGTTGTTTACACCTATAAATTACATATTTGTGATATGTTTGACGAAATACGTGTTATAGCTAGTAAGGATCCAGTCAAGGGCTTGTTAAAGTAACTGAATTTGTATCATCATTCCATTTTTATATTTCTATTCTAAAGGTGTCATTCAATTTTGGGCAATGACCTGGGCTAAAAAGTGGTTCAAATCTCGGGGATGCTAGCATGCCATGCTGTGGAGAATGCCCATATCATGCGAGATTCTGGGGGTTAATTGGTCAAAAAACTCAGCGGGACTCAAGGACTTGTTAGTTGAGAGGTGGGGGTGGTTCCTAAGAGTCTTGTTGTTGTCGTGGAAGGTCTGCATGGTGTGTTTCCACCAGTTCCACTTTCTTAACGTGATTTAGGAGGTCGAATCATATCATAGTAACTTATCGTCACATGTTTACCCCGGTTGGCTAGTTACTTGGGTAGATGTGGGAGGATGGTGTTACAATTGTAATAGTTATTCACCTTCTCATATTCTGTTGTGGACATCGATGAATACCCCCAATTGAAACCGACCCTTTCACAATGTTTCTTGCACACTCTCTTGCGATCATATCCATGAAATTCTTTAGTTGAAAAGTGCGAGCAATCCAAATCTTGCGTTTCTGCAACTGCCATTTTTTGGCTCTTCAACTCATATAATTCGATCCTCAAATGGAATGTGGGCCAAGGGGCTTTCTTCCTCCTATGAAGGACTCCTCACAATCCCTTATCCAACTGATATGCTAATTCCTGCATGACCACCTTGTTGGTCACATATCGTGACATGAGATGAGGGGAGATCTAACACCCAAAACATATTATATGTATGCTCATAAGTTGCAAACCAATCCATGATATCCCGTAGTGACTCCTTCACCTGATCGATCATATAAGGAGGATCAATCTTGAATATCATATGAAATATAATTTTAAATAAGTGCTCAACCAATCTGTCATATGCGACTATGAATCTTGATTCTGACAACACTTTACAGTGAAAGTAAACTGGGGAATTGTTATGACCGGTCCACTTCAGTACATTCCTAGGAAATCATATTGTGCAAAGATTCCATCTAAAGGAAATGTAGACATATAGAAGTATGGTGCCTGATTCAACCTAAAATATGCATTTTCTTTCCCCACGCAACGTTGTAACTAAAACGACAATATATCTGCCCAATTGAAAGGTTTACCATGGGTAACCACCATATTAAGCATATATATCCATTTTTCCTCAAACACCTCAGTGTTCTTTTGTCCATGCAATCAACAACACATGGAAATCAGATAATGATATACATCTCTGAGAATCCTAGTTGGATAAAATGCAGATGAATGGTGGCAAAACTTAGCAAGCTCTCGTCACCATGATTTGATGATGTCACTTGTGTTGAGATCGACCCATTTGATGTAGAAGTCAT
Organism: Pinus tabuliformis; assembly: GCA_031772625.1. Taxonomy (NCBI): domain Eukaryota; kingdom Viridiplantae; phylum Streptophyta; class Pinopsida; order Pinales; family Pinaceae; genus Pinus; species Pinus tabuliformis. Next base: position 406,194,779 of record CM062807.1, on the reverse strand, counting down.
TATTTTCATATTATGTGGGCTTAAGCATCTTGTTGTAGGTCTGCATGTCTTCTCCATAATAGGTGGTGGGATGACCGCCCCTTTCACTGCGAAGCATGAGATGAGAGTCATCCAAGTGTGTAATAATTCACTCAATCACTTCCACATAAGGAATGATTGGAATTTACATGTGATCTTGTGTATTCTGGACTTCTTGATATTGATTTATACTTCTAAGTCCTCCAAGTTCTCAGGAAATTGTTTCTGCATGAATGTGTCTTTTATGCCACCCCATGTGACCTCAATTGACTTATCTATGAAGCATTGTGTGTCTACATAAATAGGAATGGTTGGCTTTGTCACTTCAACTGCTTCCTCAAAGCTTGCTTCCGAGGCTTCTTTGGAGGCCACTTTAAGTGTAGCGGGAGGAATGTCTCCAACATATGATAAAAGAGTGACAATACATGTAGCTCAAACACCTTTTTTTCGTAGCACATTCATGGTGACAAGATTAGATTTATGAAATATCCTAACTATTGCAAAAATATCTCAACAAATCATATTCAAAGAGCCATTGAATGTAACTAAACATGAAAATCTATCAATGATAATACATAATTACTTGCATGTGTAAGAAAATAGGCATGCAAACAAGGAGGGAGCACTTTCAAAGCACGAGGGGGGGTCAAGGCTCATTCATCGCTTTGTAGTGCACTCATGTGCTCAAGAAAGAGAAGGAAAATGTCAAAGGCATAAGGGCGCACTTTGAAAAGATGAAGGAGTGAGTCTTCGAGCCTTCATGCCTTCAAGGTGTGCTCAAAGAGACAGAGAGGGCACATTGGCACACTCCTTAGGGATGAAGGAACAAATATTCAGGCCTTCAGGGTGCGCTCATGCAATTAAGGATAAGTAGGGTTCACTGCTACATGTTGAAGGGATGAAGGAAAAGCATTTAAGCCTTTGGGGTGCACTCATATGCGCTATGAGGGCACAATTCTTCATGATGAAGGAGTGCGCTCAAGAGGAAAACTTGTTTATTCTAGGCATAATTTTTCAGAGTTGATCAGGCTTTAAGCTCTAGAAGTGCACTCTACCAAGGAATGGCTCAAGAACAAGTCTAATAGCAAGATTGCATGACATACATAAGAATAAGAAAGATCTACAAGCTTTTATGGATGTTGTCACAATCATGGTTAGAATGTGAAGGGTCAAGGAACATGCAAAGTTTCATCTTGTAACAGTAGATTAACACTTGTAGAGTTAAGATTGAACAAAAATGCTAGGATATAAACTGAAAACAAAGAAACATCAAAAAGGAAAGCAATATCGACAATGAAATCATGAAAGGGATTAACAAATTCAACACACAAAACTTACTTGTAATGTAGATCGACGAAGAGTTTCTTGATCCACAGATGTGCCCCCAACCTAGATGAGAATGATTATGAAAACAAATGATTAGTTGGGTTATTTTAAAAGAGATTACATGAAAAATTATTTCATGCATGATCACACTTGTTGATGAGCGAATGAATTAGTTGAGGGAAGTTAAGCGAGCTCCTATTTCTAGGAGTGTGCCCACTTGCAACAAGGAAGATCATGCATGCATTCAAGAAGTGTGCATGTCTTCAGCATGAAGGAATGTGCTCCAGTAGGGTGCGCTTGCTAAGCATGAAAGAGAGCACACTTCTTTAGCCCGAAGGAGTGCGCTCAACACAAGAGCATGTATTTGTCAACTATAAGTGTGTTTTTTTCCTTTAAAGGGCGTTTTCTTGCTTTTTGTATGCTTTTGTGTGCTTTTCATGTGTGTGCATGACATAAAGGCTAGTTTCTAGGTCAATAAAAGTCACGAGTCCACCTAACTATGTGACCTAGGGATCAATAATCCAATTCCAAATCGTAGATCTCACCATTCAAATTCCAACGACACTTCAATTGCCTCAATCTGACACCGTATGTGAAAGTTATCACAGTTCGAAGTTTTTGGCAAACAACTAAAAAGTCAACTTGAATTGATTGGGTAGTTGATTGGCCATGTTGTACGATGATGTGGTGCTGACATCAGTAGGATGAATGGGAAGTATAGATGTCATATGGGTCAATCTTGCGCTAACATGTGGCATAATTGTGCATGTCAGGTTGGAGGATTTTAATTGGTTGGTGAGTTTCAAGTTTGACCAATAAGGAGGAGCCATGTGGCCCAATGGGAGGGCACCAAGTGACCGATAAATGAGCTAAAATCTGGTTATTGGGATGGCAGGCCTCCGCCAGGTTCAATCACATGACGTCATAGTACAAACCAACCACCAAATTATTACACCATCGGAGCCACTTGTTATACAACATGGGTTGATTGTATTTATTGATTAATCGTTGGTGGGTTTGGGGTTTGGGGGGGGTGGTGAACTAGCAGGAATTCACATTAAAATACATATAATTATGGTATAAGTGAAGGCGGTGGGTAGCTAGCTAGTCCCCTATCCCATTTTGTTAATAACATTGTCGACAGAACCAACGGAGGTGTGGGGTATGTGGCACCCTACTCGCACCCCATCTAGTGGCTATATCGACATTCCATACAACTGAGAGCACAAAGCCTATGGACGTCTGGCCTCTGGCCCACGCCCCTATCCACATTGGGCTCCACGTGACCATTAAAAGGGTTAGAAGTTAGGGTTGTGGTGCCCAACTAAATTTCCAACAAATTGCATTGGTTTCGATGGATTTTTCACCGCTCCCACGGTAGTTTATCGCTTGCAGGTTCCGCCAAAGGAAGATTCGTTGTAATTTTTTCCAATTTGGTCATTTTGCAGGACATGTAGTAGAGAAATGAACAAGGAGGCCTAGCTTGGCCATTTTTCAGCCTTTTTGAGTCCAAGAAGAGACTACACAGGGGTTTTTTGGGTGTTATAGACATAATGGCAACATTATTTTTGTGATTTGAGCATTGTATGTTGATGTAATTGACATTTTGAGCATATAATTTAAAGGGCCAACATTGGAAGCTAGAACAAAGGACATAGCCTAAGAGAGGTGAACTCCATCATCATATTGTTAGTTTTTTATGCTACATGTTGTCTATTTTTCTTTGGTTAAATTTGCAAAACTTAACTAAAATCACTAAGTTTTATGTGCTTTTGCAATTTCGATTGATTTCCCACAAGACATAAACTAGCTTGCAAACTTTTTCAAAAAACCTTCAATTTTTAATTTTAGATTAGTTTGGTATTAGAGCCTAATTGTTTTGAAGGTTTGACATTTTTTTCAAGTGTTTTCTTGAATTATTCCAAGGTCTAAGTTGAGAAGAGGAGAAGGAGTGCTTGAGGAACCAAACCCTCAAATTGGTTCAAGGAAGTCACAAACTCTAAAAAATCCACCTGTAATGGCACATGAAGAAGAACAAGAACCGATGTTTGAGGATAAGAGAGATTTTAGAAAGGATTTCTATGATATGTCTAAGATGGTGAAAGTGTTGTATGAAGAGAGAACAACAAGGATACAAGGAGAAAGTTCAACTCATACAAAAGGTAATGGTGGTGATGGGAGCAAGCCTCCACCTCCACCTCCTCCTTCACCTCCATCCTCACCTCCTTCTTCACCTCCTTCAACACCTAGACATACTCCTCCTAGATCTCCAAAAGGACATGCTAAGTCTCCTTTGCTTAAGCTTGATGTCAAGTTTGAATTTCCTATGTATAATTGGGAAGTAAATGATGAAAAGTTGGATACTTGGGTTCGCCAAATTGAAGTCTATTGCAAGATTCAAAAGAGTAAGGATGATGTTACAAAGATCCAACATGTTTCTCATTGTTTGGAAAGTGCATCCCTCATCTGCTGGGAGGACATAACTCAAGAAGATTTGAAGAAAAGTGGTAAAATTATCTCTTCTTGGAATGATTTTATAGTTGCAATAAGAAGGCAATTTTATCCGTTATCTTATATGAAAAAATAAATTATGGATTGGCAAAATTTTAGACAAGCTAAAGGTCAGAGTATTCAAAGTTACACACAAGAATTTAGAAGAAGAGATTTAATCTTGGGTGTTGATTTGTCTTCACAAAACACTCTCCTTAAACAAATAGGTGGAGTACATAGTTATTTGAGACATGTTATAGTTATGTTTAATCCCACCAATCTAAATGAAGCATGTGTTCAGGAAACTCATTTAGAATCAAGAGGCAAGAATGTTCCTTAAGAGACTAGCAAGAAACCATCTAAATTTGAAGACAAAGGAAAGCTGAAGTTTAAAGGAAAAGGTAAAAAAAATGCTACAATCAAGAAAGAGGGAGAGAAACTTACATGTAAACACTGTTCAAAGGAAGTCCATGATGAATACCATTCTTGGAAATTACATCCAGAAATTAGACCAAAGAAATTCAATAACAAGGGGAAACAAAAGACTGCTGCTACAACTCAACAAGATCCAGGATCTGATTCAGGTGATGAAACCAAAATCACAACCATGGGAATAAAAGGTAAAGCTTCTAATGCGAGTACTAGTTCTTCTAGTAAGCATATCGAGTCTCAAAATGATAAAGAAAGAATTGCGGTTTTCCATATTTGGGCCATTAAAAAACATACAAATGTTGATATATTGTTTGATAGTGGATCCCAAGCCAATCTTACTTTTGAAGCAATTGTTAAGAAACTAAATCTAGAAAATATACCTCATATAAACCTTACCCTTTGGGTGGGTATGTGAAGATTCCAAATTGCAAGTGACAAGAAAATGTAAACTCAAATTCACATCACTGCTAACTTTATAGATGAGGTAGAGCTTGATGTTGTACCACTTGACATATGTGGAATTGTTTTAGGAATACGTGTATGACCGGAAAGCCATCTCTTTCATCATGAGAACAAATATCATATTTTGAAAGATGGAGTTGAGTATAATGTTAGAGAACATCGCAAGACGATGACCTTATCTCTTGTAATTGAGGGTCAGATGAAAAATCTTTTAAATGCTAGTAATAATTATGTGTTGTCGATGATTAAATCTAAAGATATTTTTGAATCTGAACCTTTCAATGGATCTGATTCTAAACTTAAGCATTATTTGGTTGAAGTTGTTAACACTTATGGCAAGATGTTTCAGGGACATGAAGGGTTGCCTCCTAAAAGAGGAATCCAACATGAGATTCATTTGCAGCAGGAGGCACCACTTCCAAACATTGGGATGTATAGAATGTCAGAATGTAGAAATCAAGAAGAAAATTGAAGAGTTGCTTGACAAAGGGGTCATCAGGCCTGGCACAAATCCTTGTGGGTCTCCTATTGTCTTGGTTCCAAAGGAGGATGGTACATGGCTCATGCATGTGTATTTTATAGCTTTGAACAAAATCATGGTAAAGAATTGTTATCCTCTTCCTCACATTGATGATTTCCTAGATCAGTTAAAGGATGTTGTTTACTTCACTAAGTTAGATTTGAGAAGTGGTTATCATCAGATAAGAATCGTTGAATATGATATTTAGAAAATTGATTTCAACACAAAACAAGGTTTGTTTGAATGGTTAGTTATGTCATTTGGGATTTGCAATGCACTTACAAAATTTATGAGAATTATGAATGATGTATTGAGACCATTCCTTGATGATTTTGTCTTAGTATACTTAGATGATATTTTGATTTTCAGTAAGACCCGTGAAGTGCATGTCAAGCATGTGAAATACGTTTTAGATGTCTTGAAAAAAAATAAGTTGTATTTGAATATGTCTAATTGTGAATTTGGAAAAACATCTTTGGTTTATTTGGGTCATATTGTAAGAGGGTGTGAATTGAAGAATGATCCCTCAAAAGTTGAAGTCATTATGCATTGGCCTAAACCCAACAATGTAACAAAAGTTAGGAGCTTTTTGGGAGCAACCCAATATTGGAGAAAATTTATAGCTAACTTCTCACTCATTGTAACACCATTATATGCTTTGACAAGTGAGAAACAAATCTTTCTGTGGGGAGGCAAGAAACATGAAGCCTTCGACACTTTAAAAGAGAAAACTAGTACAACACTAGTTATAACACTTACAAATCTTAAGCAGCCATTTTAGATTCAAACCGATGCAAGCGATTATGCTATGGGGGCATTTTTTATGTAGCATGGTAAGCCAATTTGTTATCATTCTAAAACCTTTACCAATGCAGTGATTAACTATCCAACTTATGATAAAGAGTTGTATGCTTTGGTACAAAGCGTGAAGAAATGGAATAATTATTTGATGGGTAAATAAATGATTATTCATACTAACCATCAATCTTTGCAATATTTACAATCACAAGCCAAGCTACAATAAGCTAGACATTTCAAGTGGATGGGATTCCTACAACAATTTCATTTGGTAATCAGGTACAAGAAATGTATACACAACAAAGTTGTTGATATGTTATCAAGGCCTATTGTTAATGCACCTTTATTCTTAATCATATCTCAATCATGCATGCAAGTTATATTGAACAATATGCTCAAGGTGACAATTTTAAAGATGTTTATGCACCTTTGAGTCAAGGCAATCATGTTGAAGAGTTGGATTATCATGTTCATAACAAGTTGTTGTATCATCTTGGCAAGTTATGTGTTCCGCAGGGTGAAACAGTCAATGTGATAAGGGAAACCCGCAATTATCTTATTGTTGGTCACTTTGATGTAGGCAAAACCATTGCTCAAATTCAGAGGTATTTTTATTTGCATCACATGAATGAAATTGTTTCAAGATATGTAAAGGGATGTTCCATGTGTGCTACTAGCAAGCCTAGCAACATGAAATTAGGTTTGTACACTCCAGTTCCTATACCTTATCATCCTTGGGAAAGTTTTCTATGGATTTATAAGAGTCTGCCAGTGTCTAGGAAAGTTCATGATTATCTATATGTTGATGTGGATCGTTTCAGCAAAATGTGTGTGTGTTGATGCCATGTAAGGAACATGTTATAGTTGAACAAACCACAAATATGTTCTTCCAAAATATATGGGTTCACTTTGGGTTTCCCACTTCTATTATTTCTGATTGAGATTCTCGATTTGTTGGGAAGTTTTGGTCAAGTTTACAGGAACTCATGGACACAAAGTTGAAGAAAATCACCACATTCCATCCACAAACCAATGGCCAAACAGAAGTGGTAAACAAAAAAAATAGTGCATCTCCTTCGAGGATATTGTGGTAAGCATCCTAAACTTTGGGATGAGAATTTTCGTTACATCCAACATGCCTACAATCGTGCCAAGCATTCATCTACACAAGTGTCTCCTTTTGAAGCTTATTTTGGTTATTTGCCAAAGTTTGCTTTGAATTTCATCTTTGGTAAAGATATTGCAGTAGATGGACATAGTCATGTGGACAAAGCCAATCATTTCATTGAACAAATTCAACTATTGCATCAAAGAGTACAAGAGTAACTAGAGAAAAGCAAAGGCTGGTACAAAGAAAGGCATGATAAGCATCGAGTTGATCATGATTTCCAAGTGGGAGATAATGTTTGGTTGTATATAAGCAAGGAAAGGTTTAAATATGAAGATAAAAATCTCAAGCCAATCATATGTGGTCCTTTCAAAATCTTGGAGAAGATTAACAATACTTTTTTATTATATTTTCCACCTTACATGCAAATTTATTTTGTTGTGAATGTGGAAAACTTGAGATTATATGAGCCTCCAATGATTGATGATCATGAAGAGAATGTTCAGATTCCATCTATAGAATATTTTTCTCCTGAATATTTAAATGACTTGCAGGAAGACTCAATTCTTGACAGGAGAATCAAGAGAATCAAGACTTCACGCAGAGGCATGATTGTACATGTTAGGTTGGCGTATTTTCATTGGTTGTTCAGTTTCGGGTTTGACCAATCAGGAGGTGCCATGTGGCCCAATGGGAGGGTGAAACATGACCCTTGGGAAATGTGCCAAAATTTGGTTATTGGGCGAATATGCCTCCGTCGGGTTCGATCACATGACCTCACAGTTATAAACCAACTGTCGAACCGTTACACCACCGGAGCCACTTGTTATTCAACATGAGCCAATTGTATTTATTGAGTAACTGTTGGTAGTTTTTGGGGGGGAGGAAGGCTCGCGGGCTTACCCAACTAGCCCATCCCTAGTCACATTATAATACATATAACTATGGAAGAAGTAGAGGGGGCGGGCAATTAGCCTAGCTCGTGGTCCCATTTTGTTAATAAAACCGTCGGTGGAACCAATGAAAGGGTGGGGCGCATGGCACCCTACCCGCACCATAGCCCACAACCATATGTTACATACCACTCCGAGCATGGAGTTGGTGGGAGTGTGGCCTCTTGTCTGTGCCCCTAGCAACATTGGGCGCCACATCACTGTTAGAAGTGGGAAAAGTTAGGGCCACAGTGCCCAACTAAATGCCTGACATATTACATTGATTTCAGCGGAATTTTCGTCGCTCTCGCGCCAGTTTGTCTCCTGGCAGTTTCACCAAAGGAAGATTCATTGCCAGTAGTATTGTTAGTTTGGTCATTTTTCAGGACAAATAGCAAAGAAATGAACAAATAGGACTAACTTAGCCATTTTTCAGCCTTTTTGAGCCCAATAAGAGCCTACACAGGGGTTTTGGGTGTTCTAGACATAATGGCGGCATTATTTTTTTGATTTGAGCATTGTATGTTGATGTAATTGACATTTTTAGCATATAATTTAAAGGGACAAGATTAGACACTGGACCCAGATATGTAGCCCAGGAGGGGTGAACTGCGTCATCAAATTGTTGTTTTGTGATGTTGCATGTTGTCTATTTTTCTCTGGTTAAATATGCAAAACTTAACTAAAATCACTAAGTTTATGTGCTTTTGCAATTTTGATCCATTGTCCACAAGACATCAACTAGCTTGCAAGTTTTTTCATGAAACCTTAAATTTTTAATTTTAGATCACCATGAACAACATAACACAAGAGCTTCTACAGGTTAGATGACTACTCTTAGGAAAGATTGAATTAGGATGATGCGAGACTGGGAGAAAACATGAGAATAATAAAAAAACAATGTGACAACACTAAGGAGCTTGAAACCAAAGATCATGTAGGATCCAAAATTGACTTAGGAAAAATTTTTGGAGGTTCGTTGTCGTAGCGACTAACACTTGGTGACACACTGAGAGAACCCCAAATTCTTTGAAATTGTTTCATTTAAGCACAAAGTCTCAATTCTCCAGGAAGTTTTGATTCAATCAGTGAGTTACCTTAGCTCCCCATTCTTACCCAATTAAAGATATAGTCTTATGAGTTCCACTGCTCGGTGTAACACAACTTAAAGTATTCCATATCATTATCATGTCGACGTAAGTAAGGGTAATACAACATGGTGAGTTAAGACAATCAGAGTATGAGGTTTACATTTCTAGCATTACTCTGCTACTAGCAGGCCTGAACAATACACCGACATAGTCGCTTCAAGAACACAAACGTTGCTTCGCTACCAGCGAGCCTGGACAATACCCTGGTGAAGTTTCTTGCTTCACCTCCCTACGTAGGATTTCTTTCTCTTCCTTCACCCATTATGTTAATTTCTCTTTCATAGGATTGTGCTTAGGCACTTATGATTTTCAACACATGATAGATGGATACTGACTTATTGAGAGCAGAAGAGGTTTCTCCTTCAAATACAGGTTTAAGACCTTTGATGCTTTATTCTCTAAAAATTTTCCCCTTATCTTACTCTATTAAGATAGATAAGCAAGAAAACACACTATTCATAAACATGACCAAGTGCAGGAATGACAATCCTAAATGGATACGGGCATCATGGTTTATTTACAGCTTCCCAACTGAAGAATTGTATTTTCCATATAAAAATCACCGACTTGAAAGATGTAAACCAAAAAAAAGAAGAGGGTAACATATAAGCCAAGGGTTGTGTGTTACCACAACTTTCCTTTCACAAAAGATTAGCCACATCATCTTGAAGCTCAAAACTAGCTTTATTCAAGGACTAATGAAACTGAAAAACAAAGCGCAAAATAGGAATGCAATGCTCATACCTAAATGAAACCTATCCTATCCTAAACTAAACAGTATAGGGTCAGGTCATGTGAAATGGAACTTCCAATGCAACCATAGAAGTTTCTCCCGACCTTTGGGTCGAAAGATGTGATCATGCAAAACCCAAATAAAATGCAATGCAATGAAAATGATAAACAACACAAACATACACACTGACAAATAGAAATAAGAAGTGTAATCACAATGGTGTAACACACTTGACCGCTCTATCAAATGGAAGACTCCACAACAACAATAACTACCAAGTTCATGACCATACAAGACTCGATTAAAAGCATGTAAGAATAGGCCACGAGACATGGTTCCTAACTGATAGGACTCTTCAAGGGACTCTGCAATAGGATCATGGAAACAACCTTTAGGGAAATTTTGATAAAAAAAATTAATCAAGGACAAATCCACATTATAAGCAAAATCAACAGGTTGACCACATTTTGTGTTGTCATACAAGTTAAAATATTCAATGGATGATGCAAAGGGTAGGTGAGATTGAATGATCTAACATTCATTAAGATCACTCTTTGCTTTCGCACTGCATATTAAAAATTTGCTTGAGGTGGGATGTATTGATTGAAGTTCAACAATCACATTGAAATTTCTACCATGAGGGTTAAAAAAATTTATGTGAAGAAAATGAGTATCCCTCAAGAGAGAGTCAACATCCCACAAGATGACTCTAAGAACAAGATCTTGCGAGAAAATATTAAACTCACCAAAATAACAAATCTTGTCATGGTGATAGGAACCTAACATAACCATCAACGTAGGCTGAAGTGTCCTACTCACCTGACTTAAATTTGAATTCTAAGAAAACATGGTCAACTGCTTATTTAAACAAGAGTCATTATTTAGATCATGAGATTCATAAGAAAATTGAGGTTGATCATATATATTTCTGAGATAACACAAAAATCCTCAATGATAAGCATGTCATCTTCTTGATCAAAAGGAGATATACCTGAAAGAAAGTCTTCAATGATCGCATCAGACTCCATTTGAAACTTCTACAAATCTAAATCTTCTTGCGGGAATAAATATTCATTCATGAGGCTTGAACAATCATCACCATACAATTCAGAAAAAACGAAATCATCAAGGTCATGGTTGTCCAAGGATTCAACTTGATTAATGGGTTAAGGGATGACAAGAGGAGTATAAATATTTAAATATGATTGATTGATAGGATCAGATGAATCATCACCAGGATAAACATGTGAAAGAAAAATCAATTCTTCATCAACAAATTGATCTTCCGATTTAGTGATCAGGTCAGGTTGAAAACATGGAACATCAAAAGGAGGGGGACAAAGAACAAAAGGAAACTTTGCTTCTTCCTCGGGATGCTGAAATTATTTTTGATTGGGAGAACACGATGAGTCAAATTCAAAATATTTCCTTGAGATCCTGACTAAGAAACAAAACTTTTCATCCAAGAATTTCTAGTCCACATCCTCATCTAGAAATTCATATTCTATCAAATTTAGTCCTGATGATGGACCCCCTTTGGGGTTGGAAATGTCGACAGAATGAACATAATACTGTGGATAATCCGGATCATGCTACTCCAAAAAACTACCACAGAAGCTTAAATTCTAACATGGAAGAAATAGTTCATTAGCCTTAGTATGTAATTAAAGAAACATATATCACAAACATAACAAGAATAGTCCTACTATATATTCGATACATGTATGAAGAGATGATGGATCATAGAGCTTCCGATTATAAATGAAAGATCTCAAGTACATTGTTACATAGATGAAACACTAGATCTAGTAGTGGAACGTGAAGCCACAACTTGCTTCTCCAAATAATGATCTATCTCCTATGCACTATAAGAGAAGCCAAGGCAAGGCTCCAAAAATCCAAGCCCTTAGCTTGAGTTATGAGGAGCTAATAACAATGACCTTTGAGCTTCCTCGTGATTCTTCAACTCCTACAACTTTTCATATTCTATACATGGCTCTTTACATTCCACATGTGGCTATTCACATTCCACATATGTCTCTTGGACTTCATTACATACCATTTATTACAAAAGACAAATTACATATGAGACGGTGGCTATATAAGACAAAACTAATTATAGGACAAAGTCTTATCAAATTGAAAAATCATTTGCTTCTTTATGGAGCTCATTTGTGATGTATGTGCGTTGGGCTTTGAACTCCATTGAGATGAATTTGACCCGAAATGGAAAGTCCCCTGCATAATGCATCTTCACCTCCAGTGCCTCCGTCAATATGGTCTTGGAACTTGACTATATATTATTCCATAGCCCTGAGAGTTTCATATGAGCTTTGACTAGTGCGATGACATAATGTAGAATAATGTCTTTGGTGATCTATAAGCCTTCCTGCTCTGATGATTGCTTGATCTATTCTATGTATTGCCTGATCTCCTGGAAGATGATTTCCCTACCTCTGATTTCTTCAAGTGATCTTATTGATAACATCCCATGTTTCTATGTTAGAGACTCAAAACCATTATGCAATCGATTGTAAGCGGCAATAGTGCTAATAAACTATCCTGTAGTGACTCCTTCACCTAATCAGTCATACAAGGAGGATCAATCTCAAATATCATATGGAATATAACTGCAAAGAAGTGCTCAACCAATCTGTCATATGCGCTTATTGACGGTGCTGGACCCACCAATATTCATGGGATCTCCTCGATATGAAGTCCCAATTAGACTTCACACCGTTTGGTGTAGGAGTCCCATCCAGTATAAAGGCCCAGTTGCCAAATCCTTAAAATATTTGCCTTGACTCTAATTGTCAGCACAAAAGAGTGATGCAATGGTGTCTTCGAAAAGAAAGGGGAGTATTCCTGGTGAGTTTGTCGTGCAATTGTGTTGAGGTTCTTATAATGCAAACGGGGAGAGAAAAGTGAGCCTCTAAGTGAGGTAATAGTACCACCCAAGAAGATACACACATGAACCAGAAGGACCTGTCCAACATCCAATGGAATAGTCCACAGCGGATGCAACAATCATTACAATCAACAAGCAAGGGAAGATTTGTCTACCATCCAGTGGAATAGTCCACAGGGGATGTGACAATCGTTATAACAAATAAACAAGGAAAGATTTTTCTAGTATCCCGCAGAATAATCCACAAGGATGAGACAACGATAGCAACCATTACAACACATTCTCAACAAGATAAGCACTAAAATAACATAAATAGTTCAACTCTCTTAATACACGTGAAAGTAAACATGAAATACAAACATCCACAAAATAGTCTTACAAACATTCATAGTTCATGCATGAAGAACGTGTTGGCCTAAAAAGGCTTCTATTATTAAGCAAAAGTTCAAAGACACATATTTACATTGTACATCACTAGCTCCAGTAGTGGTACACTAGAGCCACTCCTTGCTCCTCAAAGAACTAGTTTATCTCTCTATTGCCTTGCGGGAGGAGCCAAGGTGAAAATTCCTTTACTCATACAATGAGGGGGTATATATAACCAAGGGGTGATGCTTACCCCTTCTGACTCTTTGAATACCCTCATGAATATTTAAATTCCTATGACTTTTCAACTTACGTGACTCTTCATATTCATGTGTGTCCATTGGACTTCCACTTTACAATACATTTGATTTACAATATACATGAACCACAATAATGATGTGGCATATGAAAACTCACGACACGACTTGACATGACACTATTGACATGGACTGGCTTGATGATGTGGCAATGTCAAGCCGTTGTTGTTGGTGAGTGCTATATGTGTTCTTGGATATGATTTCTCTTCTCCGCCACATATCTTGGTAATGCGGGGTATTTAATGATCTTCGTTCTTGGAAGGTGGTTGCACACTTGTGTTCCTTTGCTTTCTCTTGGTAGGTCCACTTTTCCATTAAGCTACAAGTGAGTCTTTAGGCATGATTCCCTCCTTCTTCTTCTTCTTCACCATCTTACCATGAGTTGATAGTGTACCTGTTCCTACAATTCACTCATAATGGGACAAGATTAATATGAAAACTCCCTTGACTGAGGAACTTTTCAGCACAGTCCCCACTAGGGAAAGAAATTGCGGAGTGGACATTGGGAGTCAGGTTTGTGTAGTTCAAAATAGTAGTGGCTGATGTAGGATGAGGCCATGGCAGGTCATTCTATGCAATTTTCAAAGGTAAGGGGGGTTGGGCAGCAAAGAGGTCTAGAGGAAAAATCTGGGCAGTTCTTGAGGTCAGTGAGTTCCGACTAAGGGAAGGAAACTAGAGGACACATTTGCATAGTTTTGGAGGCCAAGGGAGATTGGGCTATCTGCGTAATGTGGGGTTCCAATAGGAAAGGGAAAAGCTTTAGGAGTGAAAGTGAGAAGTGCACAGTTCAAGGCAGACTGGGAGGCACAACTGCACAATTCTTGGGGTCAAGGAAGGTTATTGGGCTCTAGAATTGCACAGAACAACTGCCCTAGAGGACAATGCCTACACATTACGTAGTTTCATGCACCAAGATCAATCAATGAGGGTTGAGACTGCACAATGTGCAGCTTAGTTGGGGCCCAGTGAAGCTGAGTTTCCCGGTCGAGAATTTTTTTTGAAAATGGCTAAGTGTGGGAAGAAGTTAGATTCATGATGGAATTGAAATTTTCATCAAACACTTAGCATACTTCGATGACACAACAACATAGACCACCAGAGAAACAAACAAAGCATTACCCTCTATGTGATTGTCTCTTGACAATAAGTGACAAGTGTGACACTTGAGATAGACTTTAGGATGACCGTGACAACAACGCTCAAAACTTTGTATATGAGTGCAAAAAATGTTTACATGGCTAGTACAACTTGTATACACAAAAACCAATGTTCGAAACCACCAGAAAGGTTCACAAACATGACATAACAGACAAACATGCCAAAAGATGACAATTAATCCAACAAGCGAAATGATTCAAAGAACTTGGAGAAATCTTGTGAAATGAGCTTAAGTGTTTGCAACAATCAAGGGAAAGACCAAGGAAGGCTCTAAAATTTGAATGCAAGCCAAAATTTTGGAGGGCGTTGCAGCAGATACAACAATGGGCAACGCACTGGTTGAATTCCAACTTCTATGTCTTAGTTAGTTTCTTCTGTGCATGGCCTTGGTCCTTCAGGGAGTATTGATTCATCGTGCATATTACTTTGGCTTCCCCACTTACCCCATGGGTAGACATGGTCCCCTCTATACCTTCTTATTTGAACACAACATAAGATTTGGCATAATCACAATGTTTCGAGTTGGGAAGGTTAGTTTAGCTTGCGAACTTAATATTTTCAAAGTATAGTTTTCCATCTCTAGTGTTGCTCCACTACCAGCAGGCCTGGACAGTACCCCGACAGAGTCACACAGGAACATAAACATTTCTTTGCTGCCAGTGAGCCTGTACAGTACCTCAGTGGAGTTGCTTGCTTCACCTCTCTGCGCTGGAAACCTTTCTCTTCTTTGGCCTTTATTTATTATTTTAAATAGAATTGTGCATCAACACTTATTTATTTTGGGGCGGAAGAGGGATCTCGACTTATTGAGAGCAAGAGAGGTTGTTACTTTAGAGAAGCATATAAAGACCTCTAATTTAGGTTTGTTCATTTATATTTTCCCCTCCTTCACTTCTACTAGTTGGATAGGCTTGAAAACACCAAAGCAGAAAACTGAGTATAAGAATGAAGTTTCCAGACTAAACACGGGTTCATGGTTGGACCAAAACTCTCCTGATGGAAGGATCATATTTTCCGTCAAAATTTCATCGGCTGAAAGAAGCAACCAACACAAGGAAGATGGTTTGAGGGCTAGCCAAATTATGTAGTGTCACAAGACTCTTTAGACTTTAGTCACACACACACTCGGAAACTGCAACACAGTCAGGAAAAAAAACTTATTCGCATAACAAAACAAGACAAAATTGAAGAAAACACATAAACATCAAACAAAAAAAGACTATGTACATAGTGTGGGGCACAACCCATATCTTCATTGAAAATATTGCTTTAAGTCTTGGCCATTGACAAGGAGAGAGTCAATCTTCCCGTTAAGTGATTGAAGATGATAAGTGTGTTGGACAAGCTTCTCATGCATAATGTATGGACCAATCCACAAGGACTGAAACTTAGTGTGTTTGCCTTTGTCCTTATGGGATTTATCCCACTTCAAGACTAAGTCACCCACACTAAAGCTATTCTTCCCTATAGACTTTCTATCAAACCATCTCTTGATATGACTCTGGTGAAGTGAATTTTTTTCTTTTGCTTTCAACCTTTCTTCCTGTAGCTTGTGAAAAGTGTCCATCCTACGCTAAACTAAAAGACATGGCTTGCCTTGGGATTCTTGGGACAATTAGAGAGCGGGAAAGTAGATGTTCGGTGGGAGGATGGCTTCTTTTTCGTACACCAGGAAGTAAGGGGAGGTGTTCAAAGAAGGTTTAGGCATGACTCAGTCAGCCCATAAGGCATTCACCAAAGCATAGTGCTAGTTTTGTTGCTCGAAGAATATGGTATTTTTTATGATACAGATGAGGTTTTGTTCGTGGATTCGGAAAGACCATTCCCTTGTGAATAGTAATTAGCTGAATTTTTCAACATGATACCATTTTGTAATTCAAAATCATAAAGTATTAACAATGAGACGTATGTTGCATTGTCAAAAACAAGTGATGTAGGAACGTTGAACCTGGAGATGATGTTCTGCTACAGAAAGATGATGACTTCCTGATCATTCACCTATTTTAGCAGAACTGCCTCTGTCCATCGAATGAAATAGTCTGTAGTAGTTAGAATACAGCGGTGTTTCCTTGATGAGTGCGGGAAAATTTCCCCAATGATATCCGAGCTCCACTGTTGAAAAGGTTGTTTCACTACAACATGCTGCAACGGGGCTACTGAATTTAGATTTCGGCCGGCATACCTTTGACAGACCTCACACTTGCAGGCATAAGCATGAGCATCCTTGAATAATGTATGCCAGTAGAATCTGGCCTGCATGACCTTGTGTGTTGTAGTGTTGCTTGCAAAAGTGTCCCCCATCTCATCCGTCGTGGAGATCACATAACACCTTTTCTAAATCGTGTGCCTCCAAACACTTGAGCAATACTCCATTGTGGTGCTTCCTGAACAACACCCCATGCACCAACTGATATGAAAATGCTTTAAGTCAAAGTTCCCTCTTCTTTCGCATAGAAAAGTGAGAGGGAACGGTGCCATGCTCAAGATATTGGCACATATCCGTGTACCAAGAGTTTATATCTGAAGTGGGGGAGGCTCTCTCATCGTTGTGCATCTGAATCTCTTGCTCCCATCCTGCGAGCTCTTCTTCTTCCTATTTTGTATTAACTGCTTTTGTTGCTAACTTGTAGAGACCATGACCCTTGATTATGTGAACTAGCTTGATGTCAAGATTGTATTCCTGTAATCAAGTCATCCAGTTTGCCATCATTTCACCTATCTCTTGTTGAACAAGCAGTGATCTGACTGCTAGGTGTGGAACAAAGATAATACACCATTTTTTAACAGACAGGGTCTAAAGTGCTTTACTGCATAAGCATGTTTGTACACGACGGGGTAGTTGAGCTCTGGTCATTGCAGGCTTACACTCATGAATGAGATCGGTCATTCATTGTTCAACTCATCCTTATGAGTAAGCACATCAGCAAGAGAGGTGTCAAAAACAAAAGTGTAGAGAAAGAAGTCTATACCGAAGTCTAGGCTATATAATGCGGGTGCTTCTACTATAACTTACTTGATATGAGAAAACACATCCTTTTCCCTCTTATCCCATTTATAGAATGCGTCCTTCTTGATCATCTCCTGTATTGGTTTAACAATTCGATCATAGTTAGGGATGAACTTTCAGATGAAGTTGATCTTCCCCAAGAAAGACTGCATGGATTTTTTGTTCACTGGGTGGGGAATCTGCGTAATGATCCTGACCCTGTCTGGGTCTACCTTGATCCCACTTTTAAAAATGATGTGTCCCAGGAGATTACCTTTAGACACTGCAAAGATACTCTTTTTGGGATTCAAGGATATCCTGTATTTACGACATTGCTTAAAAATAGTATTTAGATGGCATAGGTGGCCTGACCTCTATTTGGAAAATATGGTCACATCATCAAGGGAGACCAGTATGCTCTGTCGAATAAGTCCACGAAAGGAAATGTCAATCACACGTTGGAATGTTGCACCAGTATTTACTAGCCCAAATGACATTCATCGAAATGTGAACATGCCCCACTTCGTCAGGAACATAGTTTTCAGTCTGTTAGGCTCTACTACTAGAACCTGGTTGTAACCTAAGAATCCATTGAGCAAAGAAAAAATTTCAGCCCCCGATATCGTTTGTAGTAATTTATGCATGGGCAACACAAGGTAATTGTCCTTGTCTTAGGCACATTTAAGATTACAGAAATATATGCACAGGCGGATCTCCTCGGACTACTTTCTCATAGGGACCAATTTTGATACCAACGTTGAATGTCTCACCTTGTAGATGATCCAAGCATCCAACAATTTTATCAACTTCTTCTGTATGAGGTGCTCAAGTGTTGGGTGAAATTTCCTTAATTTCTGCTGAAATGGCTTGGCCCCTTCCTTGATTGGTATCACATGCTGGATGATTCACGTGTCATATGTCTTGAGTTCATCATATGTCCACGCGAAGACATCATGGTACTACTTGAACAAGAAGATGAAGTCTTTCCGCTCTTGTGGTGTGCAACAAGTACTGAGATTGACATATTTCAGATCTTTCTCAGTTCCCAAGTTGATTTTCTCATGCGACAGCGTAGAACTATGGGTCTTGACATTAACACGTCCCCGAAAGCTATTCTATAGATCATACAACTTTTCAAGTGATACCACACCCTTAGGGATGAGGTTGTCTTTATTTGCACTGGCTGCATCCTGTATTGTTTGTTCGTGTTCAGCCTCATCGATCATTGTGTCTTTGAATACATCAACATTCACCATAAAGTACAATGACATGTGGCATCCCATACAAGTTCGCTCTACTGAACCAATCCATAATCAGACCATCTTTGGAAAATTGGCATAACTTTATCTTGAAGAATCCAATATTGGTATAACTGGTTGGGTTAGAAAGAATACATAAAGGGTTACCACATAATGAAATTTCAGACTTTGAAGAACCGAAATCATAGAGATACAACAATTGCAAGTTCAACCTCATCAACAAACTCAAAATCAAGTTTTAAAAGGTGTGTATTTTTAAATTTGCATAATTTTTATTTGAAAAATAAGTTTGAAGTGATTCAAAGGGCATATTGAAGCATGGATATCATTATTTAGTTCCAATTTTCCTCACAACCAAAAAATGGATACACCCATTAAGCCAACAAAAATCTCTACTATGACGCATGAAGAAGAGGAAGAAATGCAACATGATATATTAAAATAATGAAACCAAGTGCAACAAATTTCACTCTCGCAAAGAGTAACAAAAAATGAATTGGAAGCGATGATGAATGTTAAGATGGATGGTTTAGAAGAAAAAATAGAAAGGTACATGGAAGGTTCGAAGGACGGTTTAAAAGCAAACATGGAAGAAATGATGAATGTTAAGGTGGAAGGGTTGAAGGAAGGTTTGAGAAAGTTGCTGAAAGAAAGGATTCCTAGTGGTGATACGGTATTCCATGAAAATAAGGATGAGGACAAAAGGAATATGAATTATGATTTTAGGGGCTTTCAGAGTGGGTTGATGTTAGGCCCCTATACTACTAGTGTAACCCCTTATTGTTATTAGTATAACCCACTTATTATATTGATGTACCCATGTAGTGCCCATATTGTTACTATTATGCCACATAGAAGCCCACCATCGTTACTGTTGTGCCCTACAATATTATTGTTATGTAGGCTTTGATTGTATTGGGACCACTTAGACTCCTATATATAGAAAGGAGGTATTTTCATTTGTATCATCCAAGAATTGTTCATTTATGTAATGTAAAGGAGGTTGCCCCCTCGAAGAGGCTGAATTCTAAGGCGTGGATCTCTATTTTCTATCTTTTTGTGAGCTGGTTTCATAACATTTGGTAGGCCCCTATACTACTAGTGTAGGGGCCTAACAGTTGAAGACTAACCACATTCGAAAGATTGATATGAGGAAGTTTGATGGCAAGGATATTGTAACATGTATACTACAAATGGAGCAATTCTTTGATCTAAATGATGTACCACACACACAAAAGGTATGCATTGCATCTTTATATTTAGAACCCAATCATTTTATTTGGTATTGATGGCTTTGCTCTCATAAATCAATTGTCACTTGGACAATTTTTACAGAGGAATAGATAACACATTATGAGGATACAAAGAGCAATACCTTCTTTATCCAATTGATAAATCTCAAACAAAAGGGTTCAATGGAAGAGCACATTGAGGACTTCCAAAGATTGAATATCAAGGTAATTGATATTCGAGAGGAGCATATGATTGATGTCTTCATATGGAATTCAAAGGATAACATCCAACATGAGGTTTGCCTTTGGGAACTTAATTAATTGGAAAATGCATGAAAGGTGGCAAGAAAGGTTGAAAGAAAAATTATGAAAACAAGGAGGTATACCACTCACAACTATAAAAATGGAATTGTTGTTGTTCCTAGCCTCCCATAACCTCCAAGGTTGACACCACAACAATTGGAGGAAAAAAGAGAAAAAGTGCTTTGTTATAGTTGTGATAGAAAATACACTAAAGGCCATCAATGTGCCGAGGAGAAATTATTTTACATAAATTGTGAAGAGGAGGAAGAAAAGGAACACAAACATCAAAAGAAGTGGATATACACCATGAACCAACTAGGGAGGAAGAGGAAATGAATCTGACAATATCTTGTAATGCATTGGTAGGAATTACCACTCCTCAAACTCTCAAGATAGAAGGATACATCAAAAAGAAAAAGGTGTTTTGATTGATTCAGGTATTACCCATAATTTTATTCATTGTAAGATAGGTAAGGAATTTAATTGCTTTCTATATAGAGCACTAGAGTTTCAAGTCATGGTTGCAAATGGAGGAACTATAAATTGCTCAGGGAAGTGCCATAATATCAAGCTGACCATGGGGGAATATATATTGAATAGTCCAATGCTTTCCATTCCAATGTGTCATGCTGATGTTGTATTAAGAGTCCAATTGTTACAATCTTTGGGGACGATAGCTTTTAATTTTCAAGAATTTTTTTTGGGAAGGAAAGGAAATTGAATTAATGGGTATCATAGGGAAACTAGGGAAGATAATCAGCTCTAATGGCATGAAAAATATTTTGAAGAAAGGCCAAGAATGAATAAATGCACAATTATGCTCACTCGATGTTCAAACATCAAAATAATCCATTTATACAAATCTCTAAAGAGTCTTGGATAGTCATTCAAAGGTATTTGAAGCTCCCAAAGGTCTCCCACCTATTCGTGATAATGATCATGCTATTCACTTGATTCCAGGAAGTGTTCCTCCAAACATCAGACCTTACAAATATCCCTATGCCAAAAAGAGTGAAATTGAATGTATGGTCACAAAAATGCTAGAGGCAAGTATAATTCAACCTAGCAAAAGTTCTTTCTCTTCTCCAGTAGTATTGGTGCACAAGAAGGATGGATCATGGTGTATGCGTTCATATTATAGAGAGCTCAATAAGCTCATTATTAAAGATAAATTTCCCATTCCTATCATTAATGAATTGCTGGATGAATGACATAGAGAAATTTACTTCACCAAATTGGATATTCGTTGAGATATCATCAAATTAGAATGAAGAGAAAATATATTCCAAAAGAAACATTCAGAACTCATGAAGGTCATTATGAATTTTTGGTCATGACTTTTTTCCTTACGAATGCACCTTGCACATTTAAAGGTTTCATGAATTCCACTTTCAAACCCTTTCTTAGAAGATTTTTTCAGTATTTTTTGATGATATACTAATCTACAACAAGGCTTGGAAAGATCATGTTCAACATGTTGACAAGGTGCTTAAACTGTTGGAGGAGAAACAATTGTATGCAAAACCCTACAAATATCTCTTTGGGGAACATGAGGTTGAATATTTGGGTCATATTGTATCTCATGACGGTATTAAGGTATACCCTAGTAAAATTAAAACCATTAAAGAATATAAAATCCCCACAACCCTAAAGCATCTTCAAGGATTTCTTGGGTTGACGGGGTATTATCACAAGTTTGTTAATAATTATGGGAAAATAGCAACACCTCTAACAAATTACTGAAGAAAGATGCATTTTTTAGACTCCAAAATCAACTAAGACCTTTAACATAGTTACCAATCAAACAGTAACTATACCAAGTTCTCACTTTTTTAAAGGTAGAAAAACTTCATCTGATTTTGAAAATTGTTGATTCATAATACATCTTTTTTTAGCATATTTTTTACACTTTAAATTTTATTATGTGTCAAGTATGAACAATTTTTTTGTTAAATGTTAGTTATTTTCATGATGATTTCAAAAAGCGTTGATGCAACATCAATCCTTTTTTAGGGGGGCTTATTTTTAGTGATTTAAATTTTCTAATGTATTAAGTATGGATAATTATTTTTAAAATTTAACAATTTTTGAAGTAGTTATCTTCTTCTTTTTTTTCTTCCCTGAGATGTTTTTTTAAATGTTTTTAAGGTTTGTGTATTTTTGTTTTTCTTTCCAATTTTTTTTTAATGAAATCTTCATTTTTTTGCATAGTTAAAAAAGACCAAATTTTTTTAAGTTAGGATTTTATATACATTTATGTATCGTTAATAATTTTAATAGGAAAATTTTAACAAAAAAAGGTTCTAAAATAACATTTTCTATGAATTTTATGTCAAAAAATAATACTATTCACAGTTGTTTTTACAAAAAATATGATTCTCATAAAAATTAAAGTGAAAATCAAATAATACAAATATTACACATATAACAACAATAATTGAATACTTATTCTTATTAGAAAATCTCAAAGTCAAAACAATACAAGTATAACTAATGAATAGTTCTCAAAATTGCTCTTGATTAGCAAACATAACTTAAATTTCATCAACAATATCATATAATCCATGCTCATAATCTTCTAGAGCTTCATTATTGTCATCTTCCATAGTGTTTTGTGCTTCATTTTGGTCATTTTTCTCTTCTAATGGATCTTTGATGTCTGCAAATCTCCCAAAGTATCCATTTTCAATCATTCCATCTAAGGGTGGTTGATGTTCCTTCGTCTTTTCTGCGACAAGTGATTCATCAAAGTCCCCTTTCCTCAAACCAACTTCTTTCATTACATCTTGAAGAAATCGAATACCATTAATCCTTTGTTGAATAAAATTGCATTGTAGTGAGTCTTTTTCAATAGCTATGCAATTTCTTCCTTTTTATAGGCAACATGTTAGTGTTGTACCTGATCATCAAGTACAAAAGAAATATTTTGTTAAATTAGTATTAAAAAAATGAAATTCAATTTTATATAATAAAACTTACTTAAACCTGAGAACAAATTCAAAACCCAATCTCCTTCATTGAAACATAAATCTATAAGATAATTAATCAATGTCTATGATTTTTAATAATTGTTAACTATCTCTTCTTTTGCATTTTTCTTACAACAACATCATGAACCAATACTTGGTTATGACACTTTCCATCTACTAGATTCAGAAGAACATGCTTATAACTGTCATATTTTGTTCAAGATTCTATATGAATAAACTCACAATCATTTATAATTGGTTGATCTCCGCAACGAATAAGATTTGACTTTTGCTTGTAACATGAAATAATAAAAATTAAATTAACTTGTACATAAATAATTTTTTTAAACATTAATTAAACAAACAATTTCAAAGCATTACCATGTAAGTTGCATCCTTGAGTTTGTTTTTCCCTTGAAGCTTGATAGTATCATTCCAATTTGTGTGTCTAAATGAAATGTCACAAATCTCCAAAGTGGTGATTTTGTGACTTCTTGAAATCTCGTAACCACTTTATTAAAAGCTTGATAACTATAAGGTTCACTATCATATCCTATGTTTGGGAAATTGAAACCACGAGGGATATCTGCAATAACTAGGGAATATTCCCCTTTAGGTATGAGATTTGCAATGTCTTCACAATCACCTAGTATAATTTGATAATGGATAGTGATATTTGATTAAGGTGAGTATTAAGTTCAACATTCTGAATACATTGTTTTCTTTGTCTTTCCAACTTAATTTTTTCAATAAATATTTTGAAACTATATGATACTCCATTTGCATCCTTCTTCGCCATCTTTAAGGAAATAAACAACTATATGTATAAGTAATAAAATAAAAATAGTTTATATATGAGTAAAGTGAATTTATATATCAACATACATTTTTGAATGCAATATAAAAATATTTTAGCGTTTTTGTAGAACTTGAATCTAGGTAGTTGCATACAACATCATTCCAACTCAGTTCATTCAACATTTTAACCATTTGTTCTTGTATTTTCATATAAAACTTATGACTAAATAAATAAAGTAAAAAATGTTAATATAATGATATGTATAACAAATACTACCAACAACAACATATTATATTTAAAAGAAAATCATAATCCAAAAATAAGTAAAAATAATTCAACAAACTTACTTTTGAAGTTCCTCGCACATTTCATCCAAAGATAATTCACCCGAATTCACACAATATAGTATTGATTTGAAAAGTTTGTCATCCTTCACTCCTTGCATTTCTCTCGAAGGCATGATAGTCATATCATTTGGAAGATTCGATTTCAGGACTTGTCTTACTGCTGGTACATATTAAGGGTTTATAATTTTTAACCTTCTGATTTTTTATGTCAATATTCTCCCACATGTTGAAATTATGATCAATCAAATCCCATATCTCCCCAATTCTAAATGCCAACTGGAAAATGTTATCCATACCTCTTAATATATCTGAAATTACTTTTCCACCTTTTGCATTGATTTTTCCCTCAATTTGATAACCTATTTCCATACAACATTGCTTCTGAAAGCTTAGAATAACATTTGCCTTATCCCCCACCACAATTTTCATCAAATTCACTATGAATAAATATGACCCTTTAGATGAAAGTCATAAATGATACATTTGCTTCTGTATTTGCTTCATGTATGATAAATTCACTATGAATAAATACTTTGCTTCTGTATTTGTTAAACCAACATGAATGATACATTTCATTGTGTCAAAAAGTGAGTTGTTGGGATATTCCTCCATCAATTGTCCTCTAGCCTATGCAGAATGTTTCCCCCCAATTACATAATATTTATATTCAAAACATCTTGACCTATCAAATACCTCTTTGTTGGGAACTTCAATTGGGTCAACAAGGACTACATAATCAATCACATGTGCATATGGATTGTACCTAATCAATGTTTTCACGTTATGAACATGAAGGTGTTGTGGTTTTCTAATTTGATATTTAGATTTTCCTTCATTTGGCTTATAGAATTGGCTTACATTAAGCCGAAATGTATAGTTGCCATTAACCAATTTTATCTTCATCAACTGATTTCAAATGTCATTTTGTTTTGGTTTAATAATGTCATCCTCTAAATCAACACTCGGTTTTATTATTTCCCTACCGCCTTTAAAGCTTTCACTATGATCTTCAGAGGTGCCCATGATTTTTTCTGAACAACCAACTTTTGATTTCTTCCTTCTATCCGTTAACATATTTTCTTCTAAATAAGCAATCTCTTAATCATTAACTGAAAAAGTGACATTTGTGGGCATTCTTTTTTTCTTTTTTCTTTTATAGCTCTTCTCCTTTTCAACGAGATTTCTTATCTCATTGTCACTAATTGAAACATATTCTTCAGCTTCAGCTTCCACATCTTCAAAAGTAACATGTCTAGATTTACTAAATTGATGTGTTTTAGCCATTCTTTCCTAATCCCTTGTATGTACTCTTGTAGTTTCAACAAGTATTATTTTTTTCTCCTTTCTCCTATCTTCTTTTGTTGTCTCTATGTGGAAATTGTTGATCATATTCATATTGTATGTCTCTGTATAATAAATTCCCTCCAACATAATTGAAAGACTCTTAGAAAAATCCTATCAAACAAAATATAATATGTCAATGATAAATAAATTATAAAAAAATATAATGATACTTACAATAATGCATAACACATAAATATAAATAAACAAACTTACAATGTTTTTATTTATTATAAATCAACGATTTTTCTATTAAATTATGAAGAGATTACATTGTTTGGAGCTCTGGTAGAAAGAAAAATTAGCCTCAATCCAACCAATTTTTTTGGCTTTCAGGTATAGACAAAACCAAAAAGACAACGACTTGAAAAAACATGAATTTTCCACGAATAGAGTCCATCAAGCACAAAATTTACCCAAGAAGTACTTCCAGCTAAAAATCATTCAGTTGAATCTCGACAACTTGGCCATCATGTGCAGTATGATGGAAAGCCTCGTGGATGTGAGATTCCACGTGAGCCATATGAGTCTCAAAGTTGTCCATACACTCCTGGAGGTGCCTATGGTTCCTTCTCTACATGGTCTGTCTATCCAAAATACATCGTTGATTCCTTCGAATAACTATCAAGAGACCCACCAACTGAACATTGTCCTCATTCTAATCTTGAGATATTTGTTCTATTGTGTGTTGCAACAAACAAATTTGCTCCTCAAGTGAGTCAAAGGGAGCTGCGAGATCTAATTTTCCCGGTGAATTATGCGCAGGAGGCACCATCTCCCCTTCTTCCTCTTGTTCTCTCCTCTTGTGATTTCCTCCTCCCCTCCGAGGATGGCCTTGTTTCCTCTGCATGGAGAAAATGTGAAAGATTCCTGGACTCTTCTTAGGCTTGGTTTTTTGCTTTTGTAATCCTGAACTCCGGGTGGCTGGTTGATTAACACACCCCGATATTCATGCCGAGTCAGTGGTGGGCAAGGGAATGCTAAACCCAACTATTGAAACATCAACCGAAAGAGGATAGATTGATCCCTGACTAGAAAGAACAAACTTGTTTACCACTGTGGAGCGGATAACAACCTTTCTTCTCTTCCCTTCAAATTTTGGCCACATTTCTCGTAGAGGTGTGATATTCTACCACCTAGGCTGAGAGAGCTAGCTTCTTCCTGACCCCTTCCATGTGAATTTGTGTATCGCCCCTCCCAGTGTCGGCTTCCTATCCAAACTACAAATAAAATTAGTCACTCGACCATGACAAAAATAAATAAATGTTACTTGTGAGAGGGCCTGCCAAGAGGTAGGGTTGGCAGTTGCTTCATCCCCAACATTGGGAAGAGTTCATTCTCCTTCCCTCTTCACCAAAGTTTCTCCGAGCTTGACACTCGAGTCTTAGGAAATTTGTCCACTCCAAGGGTTGAACAAGAGAATTGCATAGGCAATGAATACAACTATGGTCTAGTGACTGCAACACCACCTTAGAAAAGAAAGGGAGCTGAGGGGATATGCCTTGACAAAATTGCTAACAAAGCAAATGGAAAAAACCATATCTATGCACAACAAAGCCTCTAATGTTTCCTCTCCCATGCTTAAAACTCTCTCATCCACACCAAGAGGCTTCTCCAGATCTCTACCCAAGGTGCATTTACTATGTCGCATCCTTACCATGTGTCAGGTGTGGTGAGAGCTTGCTACTTGTCCAGCTGGTTGCCTTGAAAAACACCCCCACTGGGAAAGCAAACTTACAATGTTATTTGCAATGTCGATTGTGATTTCATTACACATCTCTGTAGAATATTCTGAAATGTCATATTTGATCTTTAAGAAACGATATCTAACCTTCTCATGTGTCTTAGACAATTTTATAAGAACATAAATAATATGTGTGTTCGACACTAAAAATATGTCTCATACTTTGCCAATCACCTCATAATTTTCACCATAATCAATCCGATCACAATATAGATATATTTGTACACCTTCGTTGCTTTGTATATCTTTAACATACCATGAAATTTTTGTTTTATTTATTTCTTATGTCATTTTCTATTTTGAATAATCTTCGATGAATTTGAGAGCACAGTTGCTTGACTTTTACCATGTGTCTCACAACGGTTCCATTCAACAATATTAATAGAGGGTCTAAATGCAAATTTAGATGTTGCAATTGTTTCCCTTGATCTAGAAAAGTTCACAAATACCTTTTTTGTTATATTAAAAAATAAATAAAAATTATTTATACCATGAATTTAAAAAAAAGTTAATTATGTTAGTAATTTTTTAAAAGTAAAAATCATGGATGCGGGTGAATAAATGCGTTGTCATAGCGCAGCAAAAAAGGGACGGCAAGTGGCGAAGACAACTGTTCGGCCACGCTTCCCTCCAGAACTCTACCGTAGGAATTTATGAAGATTTAATGCAGTGCGCAGGACGAGGTAGACTTGCTCTGTTGGTTAAGATGATGCTCTCGGATTGCTTCCCCCATACTCATTCTCCTCTGAATCTTATCTCTCTCCCTGATGCTGCAGAGCCGAGCCTGTGCACGACTTCAGGGAGAAGAGGCCAGCCTGATTTGGACGAGACTGCCCATTTCTCGCTCAATCTCCTTCATAGCCTACACTCTGATACTTCAGACCTTCACCTTGGCACTGATCTGAATACCTCTGCTCCTTCGGCCCCCTCCAGCAATTCCACCCCTGTCTTCGCCCTTCCTCATCCCAGTTTATTCCATTCAAGCTAGTTTAGCATGCCTCGGTTGCGCCATCGAATGCGCTGCCGGAGGGGTGGCAGTAGAGGCAAAGTAATTCGGCCTCCATCCCAGTCCCACTCGGAATCTACCCCCTCTGCCGCTTCTTCCCCCTCTTCTGCAACTCACTTCACAGGACGATATCCTACCACCCACAGCGGACGAGGACGCGAGCAGACGGAAGGTCCAAGGCGTGATGTAGAGGCCGTGCATAATTGCCACAATTTCTGTAGCATTCGAAGAAATACCTCAAAGCACATATGCCCCAGCTAGCCATATCCCGAAGAAGATAGTTGCAGGCAAAAGGAAAGCCCCTGGCATTAACTCAGGGGAACGCAGAACTCAGGAGGACGCTCCAAAACGCAAAGGTGCAGATCATGGAGGAAATACCCCAACCCGAGCCAAGACAATGGAGGAAGCATCGAGAGTTCAACAGGTTGCGGAGGATGAGATGGAAGAATACAAATGTTTGATCGTCGAAGAACCTCCTCACTCCAATGACACTTAGTTGTTCCAAGCTTACCCTCCTGCCAGGTCATGAGCTCACGGATTCCCATGTCAGTGGTCCATTTTGTCGTTTCCTGTGTGAAAATGTTGTCAACGGTCTATTTTGTTGATTACTGTATGCAATTGTTGTTAAATTTCAATGTGAAATCTGATAAATTGTTCCAGACTATAACCCCTGCGTGGGCAGCAAACATTTCAATTTTGGACTGGTTTCCCCATTGCGGGTAGTCAATTTTAGAAATAGATTGTTAAACAAAGCTTATTTTGAGATCTAAACTACAGAGGTCGGTGCCTCCTTGTACCATTTTGTTATATCAATAGATTTTGACATATTTGACAAAAAAAATAACAACAAAACATCATAACATCCAAAAAAAACGTAAACAAAAAATAAATACAACATAAAAAAATTAAAACTAAAACAAAAAATTTAAATAAAAAAACATAAAATTATATTTAAAAAAAACAACATCAATTTAAATAAAATTTAAAAACTAACAATTAAACAATTAAAAAAATACAAATATTGAAAAATGATTAAACTTTTAAACTAACAAATTTAATTTAATAAAATAAAAAGCTAAATTTAATTTTTAAAAATCAATTAAAAAACATAAATTAAAAAATTAAAATAAAACAACAAAACTATAATATAAATCTAAAAATAAATAAAATCAAAATTTTAAAATTTAAATTATAAAACATAAAACTAGAAAAATTTAAATAAGAAAATTATATATATATATATATATAACAAAAGCAAAACAAAAACATCTGATAAAATTTGAGTTAGAAGCTTAGGGAACCAGAGAGGAACTACTCCATCTATGACAATGTGATGCTCACCATAATGGATGTTTTGGCAAAGTTCCAACAAAATTTGGTGAGTGGCGGATTTGTGGTTAGGACTGGCCGAACAATTTACAGTATTTCCTCGAACATAGGGGCCTAAATGAGAGGCAATAGAAATGGGTGAGCAAGATACAAGCTTATGATTTTGACATTGAGTATATGAAAAGAAAAACAAATATTATTGTTGGTGCCCTTTCCAAGAAACCAGTAGCATGTCCCCTTATGGAGATTTCAGCTGATTGGAAATCACACCCACTAATGGAATATTCCAAGAATAAGTTTGCTTGTGACTTGATGAATGGTCACATTTGGGATGACAAGTACAAAGTGGTAGATGACATTATCTTCTACAAGGATGGAATATATTTACTCCCTTGGCAGGGCACCGTGGATACTAGAAAACTTATAGGAAAATTAAAGAGGTTCTCATGGAAGGGCCTGAAGGATGATGTGTTGCAGCATGTGAGAGAGTGTGTAACATGTTAGCAGAACAAGTCAAAACATACTCATCCTATGGGCTTATTACAATCTTTTCTTATTCCATAACAAAAGTGGGAGAGTGTGTTAATGGATTTCATCACAAGTCTACCAAAGGTGCCAGGTCAAGATTGCATTAATGTAGTTTTTGATCAATTGACCAAATTTGTGCATTTCTTAGCAATTTCATCGAAGTATAAGGCAACCCAGGTGGCAGAGTTGTTCTTTAGGGAGGGGTTTCAGCTCCATGGGCTACCTAAGTATAGTGTTAGTGATAAGGACATTGAGTTTCTCAATGCATTTTGGCTAGACATTAGCAGGCTTGGAATAAGTGGTTGTATCTAAGAGAACATTGCTACAACACCACTTACCACATGTCCATTAGTATGACCCCATTTTAAGCATTGTATGGATTTGATGCTCCATTTATGGATTTGGCATTTAGGGATAACAAGGCCCCTAAAGCCAAAGATTAGATACAGGAAAACCATAATATCCTTAAGATCCTTAAAATATGTAGGCTACTCATAACCAACAAAAGGTGTATGCAAGAAAGCACAGGGTTGAGCGCAATCAAGAGGTAGGAGACTTCGTTTTCTTGGGGTTGCATCCATACAAACAATCTTCTCTAAAGAAAAGTGGTACAAAAAAGTTGAAATTGTGCTTTTGTGGTGCCTACAGAGTAAACAAGAGAGTTTGGGAAGTACCTTACAAGTTTGAGCTACGATAGGAAATTAAGATTCATAATGTTTTTCATGTTTCCTCAAGAAGTAATGGGAGAACCGTTTATTACTTTAGCAAAGTTACCCCCTCTAGACAAGGACAACATCTAGTATTGATCCCTGAAGAGATTTTGGATGTCAAGGAAAGGAAATTGAGGAGCAAAGTGATCAAAGAGCATCTTATCAGGTGGAAAGACTTGCTAGTAGAGGATGCTACGTAGGAAGGAGAGAAGATTTTGCAACACCCTAATTTGTAGTTGCTTGAGAGTAAGCAATCTCAAGAATGGAGGAATGTAATGTCCCTCTCCAAATGATCGCTCCAGGAGAAGAATTCGGTGGCTTCTTTATTTTTTGTAAGCTATAATCAGTCAAAAAGGGGATTTGTTTACTATGGTATTTTTTCTTTTCGTATGATGGTTGGGTTATTTATTTAGTAAGGGATTTTACAATGGTATTAATAAACAAATCTATTGTATTCAATGAATTTATTTGTTGTGACATATTGTTTTGGGTATATTGATTTGTCTGCTATGGTATTTTACTTTTGGTATGATGGTTGGGTTATTTGTTTAACAAGAAGGTATTTGACAATGGTATTAATAAACAGACCTATTGTATTGGTTGAATTTATTTGTTATGATATATTGTTTTGGGTATATTGGTTGAATTTCTTGTCTAGAAAGAAGAGATTTTACATTTAAGGAGTGAACATTAAAGCTTATCTATGTTAAAGACAAGATATTGTAAATAGACTATCACCAAATGTTAGACACCAATTTTTGCTTTGGTTTAAGTGTTTAAGGTTTCCACTCCTATATACCTCCCTCAAACTAAAGCTTTCCCATGAAACCCATAAACTAAACCTTTCCCATGAAACCCCCTCAAACTAAAGCTTTCCCATGAAACCCATAAACTAAACCTTTCCCATGAAACCCATAATTGGTTGCACCCTCACCCCACCTCCACTTGCACCTTCATGTAGAATAGCCCTTTTCCCTCATGAATACAAGTCTCTTCCATATTTATCTTCAATGATATCGAGTTAGCATACTTTTTTTTATAAAAAGAAATAAAAACCCCAACCTCCATTGACTTAATATAAATTTAAACAATTGAACCATAAACCTTATCCCCTATACCCTTACTCAACGTGACTTAGAATACAGGCATCTTAATTTCCTTATTATAAGAACCCAACCCACCAATGCATGATTTTCCATTTCCTTGTTATAGGAACCCAACCCACTAATGGATGCTTTTCCTCTTTTAGGATAAAGTCCTCTCTTTCTTGAACATTTTTATGAATTTTTTTTTGTATAATTAAAATATATATAAAAGATAGTTGGGATAAATATTATTATCCTCATCACTACCAATTCCAACATATAACATTAAATTCATTATAAATATATCTTACTTTAAATATTATTATTTGAAAAATCCTCGCACATGTAATATTTAAGCTCATAATAAATATATCTTTATAATAACGTTTGAGTATTGTTATTTGAAATAAGTTTAGTTATTAAAAACATATATATTTTTCATATAAAATATAAAAATATTTTTAAATTAAAAATTATATATTCAAATTTATACCATATAAATCTCTTATAAGTAAATTAATATTTGGGCTTGGAGTATGATTAAAACTGTTTCTGATTGGCTAAATGCCTTTCTTTTTAAGGAAATAGATTAACAGCCAAGACCCAAAGGCATCCCCCAGTAGTGAAATAGATTAACAGCCAAGATCCAAAGGCATCTCGCAGTAGTGGAAGCATGCCAGTTACGACCCCTAACAAGGTTGTGTGGTTTTCTTTGAATAAGTAGTGGAAGCATGCCAGTTACCACCACTAACAGGGTGGTGTGGTTTTCTTTGAATATCGGTGATGACTCAGCCTGCATTTGCCGATAGCAACCAGAGAGATAATTATCCTCACTACTGTTTTGACCACTGAATTATGATAAGTTTTCCCACCCATATTAAAATACTAAACTAATACTTTATACTCTCGTTTTACTTTTTCCTGTCAGTCCTTTGTTTTACAGATCCTCTGGATTTTCATCAAAAACTAGTTTTATCCATCGGCCGTCGTTCCGATTTCTTGGTATCATCTTTATTTAATCTCTACACAGATTATCTTAACGATACCTGTAAGTATGGAAATACCATATGTTTAAATGGTTCTGTAAAAGCACGTCAGTTTTTCCTCGTTGGTATTCTTTTAGGATTGCGGTTATATTTATCTCTGACCCGAGATTTCTACATTGGAATTTCTTTTAGTTTTAGTTCTTTAAAATCGTTATGAATATTATAGATATATTCAAAATGATTGTATTAAACCTATCAAGTGTCTGTAAAATTGCAGGTGTTGTTGAATCATGAAACTCATAGAATATGATTCAAATACATGTCGTTAGGAAAAAAATATGAGAATGCAATATGTAAAGAAAAATCTCAATAACACTAATCCTCAATAAGTGGTGCCAATTCAAGAGTAATATTATATGTTTGGAATATAAGCCTGTGCATTTTGAAGGTTTTTTTGTGCCTCCCTATTAATCCAACACTTCAATGCAAATTAGACTCATGGTAGACCTGGGTTTGTATGTTTCACTGATATAAGTTCCTGTGCCAATGAAAATTGGTAAGGCCATAATATTTCAGCATGTTTCAGCATTATATTTGAATTCTATTAACTCAAAGAGTCAGAAACTGTATTTAAAATTCCACTAACATTACAACATGGATATAGCTAGGTAGATAAAATCGCAACGTCTTTTTATTTTTATATCCATGCATGAACAACATTGGGTATTTATGGTTGCCCAAAAATAATGGGTGTAACCCCTTTGGGGCAGTAGAAACTCAAACTATACAACCATCATGATCAGGGCACAAATAAGCTACTATTCAGAGGAGATCAAAATTGATATAGGACATAAACAGTATCAACAATGGCAATGGCCAGACTGTTAATAGCTGAGAATCCAAACTCGGTTAGTGATGGGAAAAAAACACTCCTAAACCACAGTCCAACCGACTCACTGTTTCATGCTGGGAATGGGAGGAGGTGATAGAGCGTCGGACCTGGTAACCCCTGCATGCAGCAACAATATTTAGTTCCCGTCACCATGCCTGAGATCAAAACTTATTAAATGGAACGATGTTTGTGAATATGATGATGATGACAGATTTAAGATTCCTGTGGGAAGGAAGATTTAAGATCCTTGTGGGAAGGGTCATTAAATTGTAGGGCTTCAGGAGAATTTTCCACAGTAATCATCTTTTCAGACAAGTCTACATTTCCAATTCTTCAAGATGAATCCAGTTAAGGATTCGAAAAGGGAACTTCTCTGAAAAGATTAATACTATGGCAAATTCTCGGGCAGCCCTACAAAAGGGAACTTCTTATCCAGTTAAGGATTCGAAAAGGGAACTTCTCTGAAAAGATGAATACTAGGCAAATTCTCAGGCAGCCCTACAAAAGGGAACTTCTCTGAAAAGATGAATACTATGGCAAATTCTCAGGCAGCCCTACAATTATGATGATGTTAGCTTACCAGAAGCAGCAGCAGCAGCGGTGGCGTGTTTTACTTGGTGATATTCCTGACACAGAGCACAGCATTCCAATAGGCAATGAACGCAGAAATCAGACCTGCTGTTCCCAGGAAGCTTCAACTTCTTTCTCAGTCTTTCTCGGAATCCACAGGAATAACAGCAGTGCAATCCAACTAGTGATAGCAAACAATAGATGCCTCCATTCATCAAACATGCAACTGTCAATGCTCAAAAAACAACAACAACACAATACCAATCAATCAATTCATACAGCCTTCCATTATCTGTATCTGAAACATAAAGTATTAGAGCTATTAGTCTTACCCTTGGATCCATCATTTACAAACTGAGCAACTCTTCCAAATATGATGCATGGTGCAATTGCTGTCATACAACCTGCACGACTAGAAATTCATCAATGTAATTTTCACGGTCAGCAAGGAATGAAACCCTAGCTAAGGTTCAAGAAATAAGGGTTGCATACATGTGCCCTGATCTTTATGGCAGTCGAAAATCCCAGCCTTCCACGACTGCCAATAGCGTTGAACCGTGAATGGATAGCTGGCGTGCTGGCGATGCAAGGAATAGAACTCGGAACCTCCAGGTCTGTTAAGAGGAGGAGGACAAGGCCTTGGAGGCGTGCCCTCTGGTTCGAGACTGCGAGGAATATGAACACCTTCTACATCGAATTCACTGTCATAGCAAGACAATTCAAGCTTCTTCTCCTTCTCCATCGTATGTTATTACACTAATTCCCCTTTTTTATTGAATTCAGCACTAGTACTGCTCATGTATGCAGCAAATAAATAAATGGAGAGTTGCCATCCAAACAGCATCGATTTTTCACGGTCATCTGTCTTAAAAAGGAGGGACACCTGAGAGATTCGGGCGCGAGTAGTATCTCAAAGATAGACAGAAACTGAACAGCATTCATTGTTTATAATGATTATATTACAGCAGGAGGACGACGGAGGTCTCAACTGAACCGACCCCTTGTCTTGTCGGCTCATGTGTTAGTTGCAATAATAATATTCTTAATCATATTCCTTCATTCAGTTGGCGGCGGTGGCACCTCACAGTAATGCCGCCGGAAACAGCCATGAAAACTATCCTGTCCTTCTCAGTTCACTAGTTTCAGGTCCGGTCCTCTTCATAATGAGGAGAATATTATGTGATTTGGTTTTTTTGGAATATTTATTTTTAAAATTTGTTTTGAAGGGTATTTGTTAGTGCAAGAGGATATAAGCAAATTTTATTGGGTTTCTAGAATTTTGGTATTTGAAATAAATTTGCAGTAATCTTATAAATATAAAATTTGTTGGAATTTTTTTAATTGAATTTTTTCAAAAAAATGAATTCGTAGACATAATTAAAGATTAAAATTTGATTAAAAAATTATTTTATCAAATTTTATTTAAAAATTTTCCCAAACTTATATTAATTAAATTAACTCATACTTTACAAGTAAAAATTATCATTTTGACTTTTTGACTACAGTTCTTAAGTCAAAATTAGATGTTGATCAAGATAGCCGTTAGAGGCTCTGCTCAGACTATTTAGCATGCAAAGTTGGATCTGTTTCTTCAACTTGTCCTGAGGATGAGCCACAGTGGTTGGTTCGAAACGCGTCGGCAAATATTTCTCTTTATGTGATTTACGCCCAAGTTCTACTTATAAGTAAAATAAAATGCTAACTTAGGGAAATTTGCTAAACTTGGAACCATATTTCCTCATAGGTTAGTGTAATTATTTAAGAAATCAGAATTCAGTCTTTACCATGAAATTTGGATTATATTTAAAAATTTGAGAAATTTTTTTATTTTTTATATAACGTTTTAAACACTACAACAAAGCTCATCATCATGTCACTGGTTTTAACAACAAAGCTCATCATCATGTCACTGGTTTTAACAACCAAGCAAATCATCATGTCACTTGTTTTTAAAAGTCTGTTCAGATTTAACAAAAAGGTGGAAGATCCTTTTACTTACCAAAATTGAACTTATATAAGGTTGGAAAAGTTTATAATATATATAAGGTTGAAATTCAGTAACAAAGCTCATCATGATGTTATTTGTTCTAGAATGTCTCCTCAGATTTAACAAAAAGATTTTTATGATCATATTAATTGAAAAAATTAAATTCAGATGAAGAAGGAATTACTTATTTTTTAAAAAATTTTAAATAAATTTGATTAAGAGAATTTAAAAATACAATTAATTTTCTTCGTATATATTTTATCTAGTATATATTCAAAAATATAATTTAATTTATAGAAAAAATGATTTTTTTTATGGCTATTTTTCTAGTTAATTTTAATAAAAATAGAAAAATTTTAAAAATTTGAGTTTAAATTGTTTCATCTGTATAATTTGAGTGTACCATGCAGTTTTTCAAAGCGTTGAATCTATTTATGCATTCAAAATTGTATTTTAAACAACAAATCTTGAAATTGTGTTGTACCAAAATTCCAATAAAATTTCGTCTATAAGTTAGACTACACCTATAATAAAGGTTTTAGAGATTGCTATATTTATTATTTTTTTCTTGATATCAATATAATAAAGATTTTAGAGATTGTTGTATCTATTATTTTTTTTTCTGGGACACTTTTTTTTATCTAGATTGCAGATTCTAAGAATATTATGAAATAAAAACATTACAGATTCTAAGAATATTATGAAATAAAAACATTACGGATTCTAAAAATATTATGGAATAAGACTGACACTTTGCTCATATCAATCTGAATAAAAAATATTCTTAAAATCTACCGTCTAAGTTCAGTGTTTTTCATTCCCTTCAATTCGGCAGCTAATTTGATAATAAATTTCAGTAAAAGTTGAATAGCCCAACCAAATCGCAGACAGCTCCATTATTAAACCAGTAATCCTGCTCCTTTGCCACTTGCTGCTAGAGTTCTTGAGTACCTCCCAGAGGCATCCATATTGACGTCTCAAGGTCGAAACTCAGGGCGTGTGGGACGTCGTCATCAATCCACTGGGCTTCTCATGTAATAATGGAAGAAGGCGAGCATGGAGGGAATGATGGGGAGATGTGAGGCGTGATGAACGCGTGTATCAGAATTGTTTATGAGGAGTGTATGG
The DNA here is from genome assembly GCA_031772625.1 of Pinus tabuliformis. Lineage (NCBI taxonomy): Eukaryota > Viridiplantae > Streptophyta > Pinopsida > Pinales > Pinaceae > Pinus > Pinus tabuliformis. The sequence continues at coordinate 406,156,859 of CM062807.1, read as the reverse complement.
AATTATGGAGAGTGGAGTTGGCGCTGCGTGCGTGCTGCGTGAGATGATGGAAGTTTGAAGATTATTTCATGGCGTGTGCGCGTGAAATATGTGCTCTGGACTTCCTGCTTCGTTTCTCTGATTGATTGATTTGTGTTGGATCATGCAAATGTCTATGCGCCATCGGTTGCAGCACTGTAACATAATATTGTCGTCCGAATATTCATGAATTGCATCGTAATGGGGGAGTCTGCTTCTATTTTATTCACAGTTGTCTCATAATATATTTGTATATATGGAGATTACTAGGTTTAAAGTCCAAGGAGAATACCATATTCAACTCTACGTTAATAGTAAACACGCGCATTCATTGTTTTCTACTATTATGATGTTTATGTACATTATGGTAAGGTATTGTGAGCATGTGTGCATTCATTCATAAATTTTTGTTTTTTTCATCATTTTTGGAATATTTTGGAATGGGAAGGTCAAGAATGGGTCAATATCCATTACCATCCTAGGATCCTAGTTCATGTTACTTTCACAAATGTTCAAGTTACGAGTAAATATGTTATGGGGTTGATGTAGATCACTAAATATGAAAGGATGCTTAGCATGTTTGTAAACATGAGGAATGGGAAAGTCAAGAATGGGTTAATATTCAATATCTATTACCATTCTAGTTCATGTAATGGGTTAATATTCAATATCTATTACCATTCTACTTCATGTTACTCTCACAAATGCTCAAGTTACGAGCAAACATGTTATGGGGTTGATGTGACCACTAAATATGAAAGGATGCTTAGCATGTTTGTAAGCATGAGCTTTAGTTCCACAACAAATTATTTGTTAAAACTAAATATCTATTTTTTTCTATTTCTTTCTATTTGTTAATGCATCAAATAACATAATAAGCTTCTTTCATATTTGTAGCACACAATTTTATTAATGGAAAGTTCACCATAAACCATAAATTTTTTTCGTTTTTCTATGTTTGCATTACAGCTAATGTGTAATGAGAGACCATTATTAACTTGCACCTACCCAATAGAATATTCATGATAACGACACAACCTTCCTTAAAGACGTAGAAAAAGCCCCAACCAACTTTCTCCAAAATGCATATGTAAAATTGTATCTTCTTGCCACTTCAAGTGGTGATTACATGCACAAAGAAGATGATACCACCTGCTAAATATCAAGATGAAGAGGAATTGATGATACCACCTGCTAAATATCAAGATGAAGAGGAATTAATTGTAATGTGTTGAAGTAAAACCTCCTAATTTTTTAAAATATAATTCGAAAAAAGGAATATCTGGATCCATTATAAGACTTATCAAAGAAGATAAATGCTTAGGGTTAAGGGTTGCAAGGTAAGGTTAAATGTCTCCACTACTTATGTTGAGAATTGTAAGCCATTATGTTACCTGCAATTATGATTTCCATAGAATGAAACTAGCAACCACTACTCACTTGGTTATCCTTGGATGTTCAATCATGTTATAGAGCATGTATGTGTCATTTGTAGCTTCAGACGTTGTCTACATTCCCATGATCAAAGTAAAAATAAGAATTTGTCTATAAGAGTCCTCCTTAATTGAGAAATGCATACAATACTTCACATGTCTTGACAAAGTACAAGTTTGGCATATCCCAAAGGCTCAATGAAAATATCAATGGCATTATCAAAAATATCTTCATGATTTTCCATTAAGGCCACTCTTATGGTTACTCTATTCACCCTCCTTCACAAGTGGATTCTCTTTACTTATGCTCAAAACTACAACTTAGTTTGGGATTTCGTCATCATGGACTTTATTCTTGAACTTTCTACCCCTTCCTTTTGTACTTGGGCAAAAGCATGGAGTTGGGTTACACTTTTTAGCAAAGCGAGGGTGTGTTTTGGTGAAAAAAATGATGCTTTACTAAGCCTTTTTAAGCGCTTGATCGAGTAATTTTTAAGCGCATGATCAATCATTTAAACAAACCCTTGATTGAGCTCCTTTCTAACTCAAGTTAGGATCTTGATCGAGAGTAGGGCTCGATCGAGCTATATGGTTCGATCAAGCCTTATTTCTTATTTAAAAACCCAGGACGCAGTCTGTGCAAGCCGATTTGCAAAGACTTCAAGTAAGGAGTTCGACAAAGGATTTCTAAGCTCGATCGAGATGGAGAAACTCAATTGAGTTGCCCATTAACCCCGCTAACGACCCAAAGGCTCAAGCCAAGGTAGTTTTCCTGTCTTTTTTGTCTCTTTTATTTAATTTTTCTTGCAAAAAAACAAAAGACCCACAAAAATCAACCACGAAAATCACCATGAAAACCACACAAAAAAAAAATCTAAGAAAACCCTTGAAAACCATTAAAAAAAAATAAATAATAAATAAATAAAACCCTATAATTTTAATTTTATTTTATTTCAATAGCATGTTTAAACCTATAATTTTAATTATATTTTATTTCAATAGCATGTTTATTATGAATATTTTCTATGCTAAAAGCTTTATTTTTTAATTATTTTATGTTTTAAAGATTTTTCTTTAAAAAAAAAATGATTTTTTGTTATTTAAAATGCATTTTAAATTTCTAACAAATTTGACCAAAAATATGCCAAAACAAAAACAACTAAACTATAATCAATAAATAAATAAAGTAAGAGCTTGTGATTGACATGATGAATATGGTTGCCCATGGTGAGCCTCTATTAAATAATATATATATATATATATATATATATATAACAAGCCTCAAGGGATGGCTCACTTGGTCAAGTTCATGTTGCTAAGTACCTCATCTATCAGGAGATCACGGGGTCAAATCTTCTCGAAGCCCTTCGGGTTGATCTACGTAGATTTTCTCGTGGATGTAGCGGTCACTCAGAGTCCGTGAACCGCCCTTAAAAAAATTAACTATGTCATTATAACTATAACTATAACTATAACATTTCTCTCACACACATATATATATAACATTTAACATAGTTTTATAAGATTGGTGATGCTCAACAACTTTTTAAGACTTGACTTTATTTATAAACTGTAATTTTCTTTAAATTTTCCACTACTCATATTTGTAGAATTATTTTAATTTAATGATATGGCAACTATATGTCTTAGTTCCCACCCTTATTAAATTTATTAGTTGAGTAATGATTTTGTAACTTACACTTCCTATATTTTTAGCTAACTATATAACATAACATAGTGTATATATATATAGATAGATAGAGAGAGAGAGAGAGAGAAGTTCAAGTTTCAACAAAGCATCATTGGTACATACATTAAATCCATGAGGAAAAGTTCATTTAAGGTGAATATAAGCATTTTGACTATCTTTCTAATTTGTACCATATTGTTTCACTATGTAGTGTGTTGTACCAGAAACATTGTCTTCATGTGCTTGCACCTAGTATATGTCAAGTGTCAAAGTCAAACATTATAAGAACTTGTCTTATGGAGTATTTGGTTGGCATGAAATTTTATTAGTTTTTCAAATAGGTTTATTTCATTTTTTACATATATTTACATATTTTTGTTTTATGAATAAAATGCATTATTTAGAAATGAGAAAAAATGTAAGTTAGATTTGATCACTTTTTTTGATTGTGTTTACATGGAACTCAATACTTTGGTTGATAATTTATCCAAAAAGAGACTCTAAAGTTTAGGACTTCAGCCTAGATTATTCTACTTGAGTTTATAAATGGTTTTCTTGTCAACATTCTTTCTATTTCAACATTTTTTCTTGGATTAGTTTATATGTATTATATATGTAATTTGTAGAGCCATCTCACATACGCCCCCCAACCGCAACTCGTCAAAGTGTTGGGGAATCTGTTGTACATGGTTGGGTTCGTGATAGATCATGTAGCCCAACTAGAGTGTGTGTTCCACTCGTAGATCCTCCCTCCTACACCAGTCAGAGTGTCAGAGTCAGTGTTTCAGCCTTTGTTGATGATCTTGCTATCGATAGTGGACCTTCTTCACCTATTGCATGTACACCTCTTGCATTGTAAATCCTCTTTAAACTTTATGTGTCTATGTCTTGAAATTGTCTTTAATTTTTAAATAGTCTTCAATTGATGAGTTTGAATTTAATGTATATGTTATTATGCTTCTAGTTTGTTATATATATTAAATTATGTTTATGATTTGCAGACCCTCAATGGGACGAAGCTAAGGATCACAGTGTAGTGTCGATCCCTCCATGGAATGACATTATATCCATGATCACAATTGAGGATGTTAGGGCCTAACAGACATGGATCACGCGAAAGCTAGATAAAATCTCTTCTAGTTCACCTACTAGGTTTAGTTTGTCTTTGATGTTGGATAGCATCAAAAGATTTATCTATACATACCAGAGGGCAGGCCCATAGAGCCACCTCCTATATTCCATACATAGGATTAGGAGGCTGGAGGTTAGAGGCCCACATACTTGGAAGGTGGTGAAAGATTCCACCAAGAACATTAATATTTGTGGGGTGTTGTTTGTCATCCATCCGGACTATCATGCTAGACATGTTGGTCTAATTCTACTAAAATATTTTAAGAATGTTGATGTAACCCCTTTTATTTATGATCGATTCATTAGAGCTTGGGGCCATTTCCCCCAACATGACCAGGTCCCCATTTACGTTGAAAAGCATATTTATGTGGATTTCATGCTACATATGAGGTTAAATTACACCAGCATGGGATCTACGTTTTATGGACCTAGCTTGAGACGTAGCTATGATCATGTCAGGGCATGTAGGGACCCTATGCATGTAACACCACCTTCGATATTATTGTCACAACCATCTCAGAGTGTGGGATTGTTAACGGAGCTAGAGCAGTTGTCATAGCTCGACGCTAAGACTAGGAATACCATTGCAGATAGCATGCAGAGGAAATTGGTCTTTGCACATGTCGTATTGTGTGGAGAGATGAGAAGACCACCTTCATTGCCCCATGACCCACCAATTCCATTACATGATTATTCTATCTCGAGATTCTAGGGCGTGGCCAACTTTTATCATATGCACGTACGTGTCATGATACCATCCGTGGCACTTGGAGGGTGCACGACCCATGTGACACAGACCAGGTACATATATGCATAAATTTTGACTATTATTGTTAAATTATACATTATTTATATTAATAAGTTCATATCATATTGCATTTATATAAATAATTTCATGATAACATGCAAACACAACCCAAATACATATATGAGATTTTAAGGTCATCTGAGGGGGCAGTTGATCAGCCAGAGCAACCTCCTGTAGGTCATGTTCCCATGGCTCATTCTCCTTCACCTCCACCTCATAAGACTCATGTGGAGGAGAGTCACTATGTACATCCACATGGACGAGCAATTGAGGTAAAAAAAAATTATTCCTAATATTTCAACATTTTCTTTTTTTAAGTTACATGTATACATGCTAATTAATGCATAGACTAATTATAATTTGTCTTTGTCATTGTGTACATAGGCTCAGATGCAGAGTGGTGTCAATGCCACAATTATGTGGACACACAAGTGGGATGTTGGGTATATAGGCATTGAGCCACAGGCAGGGGAGCACCAAACCTACATTGATCAGGCCACCATCCCACCTGACTTCCATTTTCACTCAACTGAGCCATAGGTAGGGGACTAATTGAATGCACAATTCAAAATCATTTATTTCTAGATTGTTTATTTTGTACAAATAATGTTCTAAGTAATTTGAATTTGAATGTGTTATACTGAAGTACCAGATTATGGACGCTTACTTTACGCAATAGAACACATAAGAGTTCTAGAAGTGATACTTTCTAAAGTAGATCATAGATAGTTTGTATATTTTTAGGCCCATTTCATAGGGTACATTCACATGTGATGCAAACTTTGCATATTTTCATACATGGGTAGTTTATGGATGCTTTTTATTTTAGTTTATGGATGCTCATGTATAATGTAATTTGTATATATTTTAATATGGAAAATTTATTATCATACATTCATTATTTAGTTTATGGATGTTTATTAATCTTAATCTTATCATACAATTTTGACTTCTCGCTTCATAGACTAAGAAAATAAGTACAATCTTAGACTATGATGCAAGTCACTTTGATACTTAAAATAAACTAAAATATATCATTTTTAAATTAAAAAACACAAATAGGATTGTAATAAGTTTTAAATAAGATGTCTTCAACTAGTAAACAACAAATAAGTTTTATTCAATTTTATTTCTTTTGAGGTCATCTACAAGAGTTTAGTCATAACATATATAAGTCATATGTATTGGAACTTAATATACCAAAAAACAATTAATGATATATGTTTTTAGATATTTTTATGAACTTTCCTAAATTTACTTGGCTATCCAAATATTTCAATCAATTCCATATCTTAAGACCCTTAATAAGAACATTCAAGAAGTAAAATTTAAAAAAATAGCAATTTTGATTTCTAGTTTCATAGACTAAGGTAATTAGTACAATCTTACTATGATTCAAGTCACTTTGATACTTAAATGAACTAGAATATGATCATGTACATCAATTTGGTATTGAACTTGTAAAGTGTCTTTTAGTGCAATCAATGTATGTTAATTTAAGCAATTAATGATCTTTTTCTATAATTTTATGAACTTTCTTAAATTTACTTGTCTATCCAAGTATTTCAATCAATTCCTTATCTTAATACCTTCAATTAAGAACATTCAAAAGTAAAATTTTACAAAATAACAATTTTGATTTCTAGTTTCATAAGCTATGGAAATAAGTACAATCTTACTATGATCCAAGTCACTTTGATACTTAAAATAAACTAAAATATGATCATGTACATCAATTTAATATTGAACTTGTAAAAAGTGTCTTTTAGTGCAATCAATGTATGTTAATTTAAACAATCAATGATATGTTTCTATAATTTTATGAATTTTCCTAAATTACTTGCCTATCCAAGTATTTCAATCAATTCTTTATTTTTAAGACCTTCAATCAAGAACATTCAAGAAGTAAAATTTTACAAAATAACAATTTTAGTTGTCATATTAGCTTGTAGAAAGTGTCTTTTAGTGCACAATCAATGTATGTTAAATTACAATGATTTTACAAGATGTCAAAATGTAAACTACAAATAAGTTTTATTCGATTTTATTTCTTTTGAGGTTATCTAAAAGAGATTAATAGTCATAACTTGGTACACACACACACACAATTTGTTGCACTTTTTACAACCCAATAGGAAGCATGTGCGTAACTCTTTCCATGTTTTGTGAATCCTCTTGGAGACATTTATTAGGTTTATCATCACTGGTATGCTCCACATACTATGCAGAGGGGTCCAGAACTTAGTGGGAAATTTCAGGAATATCTTCGTGTAGGTTATGATATCGCAGTTCATAAATGGTTACTCAAGAACTGGTAATACAGTCAAAGGAGTGAGAGTGAGGGGAATTGATACCGTCGAGAACCAACTACGCTCTATGACTTGGCGAACATCAGAGAAACTAGCTAAAATCGCCATGCTGAGAAAATCATGTGTCAAATTAGCAATTTGCATTGTTTCGATTACGGTGGATTTTGAGTTGCAGTTTGTAACTCGCTGGTATAGATTCTTTAGATAAATAAAGGAGAGAGACGAGCAAGGAAGTAATGGTGGAAGGTAGTTTGGGGTCGCACTCGGGTGTTATTGGTTGCAGATAGGGAGACATATTGTGTCCAATTGTGTGTGTTATTGGTCGTGCCATCAAACTGCCAGGGGGGATGTGTAAGGGAGTATTTAGCAGTGGCCATTCTTATGGATTTAGTAGAGGGATTATGCGAAGAAGGTGTAGTAGTAATAAAGTTCAAAGTGAATTCATGGTTTTAGGCATGGTAGGACTAAGCGAGACAAGGCTTGTAACAGGAGCCGAGGAGGGAACAACCGGAGGTGGTTTGTATTTTCAGGGATGTTCTGTGAGAGATACGTTGCATTAAAAGCAATTAAGATCGAATTACTGGGGATCTGGGCAAATCGGTACTCAACATCCATCCAAGGATCTCGTCTTTATCATGCTTGTCCTAATTATTTCCTTCCTTTTGACTAGCGGGGTAGAAGAGGTCCTTGTCAACTCTCCCTTTCACTAACAGTCGACATGGAGCATTATTCAGGAGCAGGGACCAATTCTCAGATTCTATCTACAGGTGGGGGGCTGCCTTGATTACACTTGGGCTACTCCGGGGTGCCACGAGGCGGACTTTGGAGGGACCACATACTATTGTTCCGTTGTAGGACTTTAGTCTATCCACATGGCAGGAATGCAGGACGGAGGGTATCCATCCCCCGAGGAGTTGATTGAAGTCACTATCAATGCAGAGCGGGTGGTTATGTTCGGACTTCTTCAATTCTAGAATTCAATTGTGCAGGGACAAGAAAATGAGCTTGGTGTACTAAGGAAAGGTAAGGTGGTATAGAGAAAAGACGTGTCTCAAAGCCAAAAAATCACCCTTTACAGGCAGTGAAGGGGGAGTCGCCATTAATTTTGGGAGCAGGGGCATACTGGGAAAGTATTGAACGATTGAGGCACAAGGCACTAGTGGGGAGGTGGCATCACCTCCATATGTCGGGGAATCAGATGAAAAAGTGGGTGGAAGAACGTTGGTTACCTACCTTGAAATACAAGCCGAAGATGAGCATTTTCTTTAATGGATGGGTTGCATTTCACTTCCTAAATTCAGAGGATGCAGGCTTCATTTTGAAGGAGCCATGGGTGAAGGGTCGGGGATATCTTATAATGCAAAGATGGAAGGCGGGATTTGATCCATTTGCTAAGGCACCTCGCAAACATTTCATCTAGGCAAAGCTGCCTGGGCTTCCTTTGGAGCTTTGGAATGTGGGAGCGATCATGGAAATTTCTAATAGAATTGGCAGATATTACTACTAGGATGAGGGCTCTTTCAGGCAGCTTGATAAGTGGATGGCATGGGTGCTTATTGAGGTGGACATGGGAAGAGGTTTGATTGTTGAGCTTGATATTAGATGGAGTAGCTTCTCTTTCACTTTGGCCATAGACTACTGGGGCATACCTTTTCGCTATCTCTTCCTGTCCAGGGTTGACAAGAAGGGGAGATGGCTTGAGGGGTTCCGGGTTTACTCAATCATGGGAGTCAGGATAGATGGGAGAGGAATTTGCTGCTCAAGGACCATAATTGGGCATCGTCCAGGAATCACATGTAGACCAGGCACACAATTATGATGTTGGCCCAGGTAATTCTGACCTTCGAAATGATTCTGTTGTTAAATTGCCTGTTGTTTCTGCACATCAGGTAGCATTCCAATCTACTTCAAACCTATTCGACTATGTCCCTTCCGTGGGGTTTGGGAAGGACCAATCTAAGGCTGAATTCATGGTTTCTATGAATAATCTAGACACGGGAGATACCCCTGGGGTTATCCCTAAACCTATGAAAAGATATTTTACCGGCTCAGCTGTTTATTCTCCTTAGGGTCGGGTGGGTGGCTGATCCTCCCTTTTGCTTCCAAAAGATGGGAAATCCCTGACAAATTCATTGTTGCCCGGCTGAGAGTTGGAAGCTCTCATTGTATCTAATGAATCCTTGGTTCCCCTGACCATCAAGAAGTATTTTTTCCAAAACCATGAGGCAACTGATGGAGGGCCTAGCTGCCGGAATTTCACCAACAGGAAAAAATGAGCTCCCCGTTTCAAGAAAATCACTGAGTGTAATAATATTGAGTTATCCCCTTCTTCTGATCTGGAATCGGGAGGGGTTCCATTTTGCATTGATGCCTCATATATTGTTGGGAGGATCACAATTTCTAATGTCCATGGTACTCGGGTCCTTAGAGAGGGAACGCCCGACCTAGGGGTCCCTCCATGACCATTATATCCTTGAATATCAAGGGGGTGGGAGCACCCCATAAAATCTGCTCTCTCAGGGGACTGGTTTGGTCATATAACCCATCCTTGATTCTCCTACAAGAAACAATGACCTAGCGTGAAAAGGCGATGGAATCTATGCTTGTTGTTTGTCCTCATTGGTATGTATGTGCATTTGATGCCAATGGGCATTCGAGGGGATTGGGGGTGATGTGGAATCCCAATATTTTTGATCTGGTGGCACACAATTCGTGTGCAAGAATTATAATGTCTGGGTATAAGATGGGATTGAACAAGAGATTAAGGATTATCAACACATATGCTCCTTATTCAGGTCGTAAACAATATTGGGACTGGGTGACAAAATCAGGCATTTTTTGGATGAGCTCAATTATTATAGCTGGAGATCTTAACTTCTCGTTGGGGCCGACTAAGATTTGGGGGAATAGGGCGCGAGAGGATGGATTGTATTCTTATTTTGATGATTTGATGTAGGTTCAAGCTTTGGTAGATGTAGTTCCATACCCATTAGGTCCCACATGGAGGAATGGACGCACTTGAGGAGAAGGTATTGCAAAATAATTAATAGATTCTTAGTGTGTCATTCACTGTTTCACCACCTTTCTAATCTGGAATCATCGATGCTTACTGCCAGCATTTCAAATCATAAGCCTATTATGTTAGCATGGAGAGGGGATCATGTTAAAATATCTTATCCATTCAAATTTAATCCAAGGTGGCTGCAGATGAAGGAATTTGAAAATCTTGTTTATTCGGTGTGGAAGAGGCCATTGACTACGGGCCCTATGGACTGTTTGTCTGCAATATCTACCAAGCTATCACAGTCAAAATGGGAAGCTCGAGTGTGGATTTCGGGGAAGAAATGTGAAGAGGATAAGACTCTTAGGGACATTGATGAATCCATCCGGATGCTCAATGATCCTACCGACCCCCTATTCTTCTCTGATTCATACAGGGACAAGGTAATTGAGATGGAGGGTATTAAGCATTCAGTGCTACTAAAACAAGAGGAGGACATTCGTATGAAGAGTAGGGTGATTTGGGTTCAAGCGGGGGATAAGAACTCGAAATTCTTCCATCGACAATTCAACTATAGGAAGAGTATTAATTTCATCAAAAGCATTCAGGATGAGGCATGAAATTTAATTTCCTCGCAATCTTCGGTGGAGCTAGAGGCAATTCACCATTTCGAGAATCAGTATAAGGACCAACATCATGAATTTCATGCTCAAAAAAAATTTATCTCTCATATTTCGGTGATGTTCTCGGGAGAGGATAACGAACTATTGAGTAGGCTTGTCACTAAGGATGAATTGATTGAGACTATGAAAGAAATTGCCCGAGAGAAGAGCCCCGGACCAGATGGCTGGGGGGTGGAAGTGTTTATCCATTTCTCTGATTTGATGATTCCCAATCTACTGGAAATGATTGAGGAGTCTCGGATAAATGGCTACATTCATGGGGCTATCAATGCCACATTTATCGCTCTCATCCCTAAGAGAAAAAGCCCCCAAACATTTGCAGACTTCAAACTGATATCACTTTGCAACATTGTGTATAAACTGATATCTAAAGTGATAGCTAGAAGATTGAAGCCGATTCTGTCTAAACACATTACTGAGGAAAAATTTGGGTTCATCGAGGGAAGACATATACAAGATGCCATTGGTATTTCTCAAGAGATTATGCATTCCATTAAATCCAAGAACCTGAAGTCTTGCCTTCTCAAGGTGGATTTGACCAAGGCATATGACTGTATTGGCTAGGAATTCCTCAAAATGATTATGATCAAAGCGGGACTGTCCAATCCTAACATTGGATGGATTATGGCTTGCATAAAGACTATGAATTTTGTTGTTATCATAAATGGAATGCCTTCCAAATTCTTCTCGGCACACAGGGGCTTGAGGCAGGGATGCACTCTCTCTCCTATGTTGTTCCTCATGGTCATTGACAACCTCAGTAGGAAAGTGTGGGATGCAAAAATACAGGGAACAATCTCAGGTGTTAGAGTATCTAAAAGGATTGACATTACTCACTTGATGTTCATCGATGACCTCCTTTTCGGCGGTCCTGCTACCATGGCTGAATGGACAGTTATTCATTGCATCATTTCTTCCTTTGGAAGGGCATCGGGATTATGCATGAATGGCCCGAAATCAATTATTATTCGTAATGGTAATGCATATTCAGTGATGGAAGACATCATATTACTCTTAGGAGTTGGGATGCAACATTTGGATGAAGGATTTACATATCTGGGGTTCATCCTGAAGCCTAACAATTACTGCAACAAGGACTGGGAATGGTTAGTTGATAGGTTCCAAAAGAAGCTAGATGGCTAGACTCATAGATGGTTGTCTATGGGAGGAAGAATGATTATGTTAAAAATTGTTCTTCAAAATTTAGCGGTATACTAGATGCATCTTTTTCTATTGCCAAAGAAGATAATTAAAAAGATACAATCCATCATGGGGCATTTCATTTGGGTTGGAACATTATCTCAAGGGAAGTATTATCTAGTTAAATGGTCGCACATTACAAGACTCATTGAGGAAGGGGGTGGGATATAATAGATCCATCGGCCTTCAACAGTGCACTAATCATAAAGAACATGTGGAGGGAAACTACGAGCTCAGGTATATGGTTAAAGGTCATCACATATAAGTACATGTATGGGCGGTATTTCACTGCATGGATTTCTGGAGGGGAAAAGATGAAGTCTACAACATCATATATTTGGAAGAGTATGATGAAAAACATACAGTGGGTGATGGGATTGGTGCGGTGGGAGGTAAGGGATGGGTCAATTATCAAGATTGTATTGGATGCAATTAATTGTATGGGGGGAAATCACTCATTATCATTTGGAATCCTTCATTTCCTGCATATCAAAGAGATAATATTTCTTAAATATATTTTCATACTTAATGATTTATGCATTGACCGAGAATCATGGAAAAATGCCAGGGATATTCAATTACCTAGGCGGATACTGTGAATGGGAAACATATATTACTAATCTGAGAAATGCAGGTATCTCTCTTAATGGCCAGCATGATCACATGTCATGGGGGGGGAGCATAAAAAAGGGGCACCCATTGGTAAAATAAATATACAACAATATCCCTAGGGAGGAGATGGGGAACGAGGGTACTTCCTCAATTCAGAAAATATGGAGAGGGAATATTCCCAACAAGATCAAATGTTTTTGCTGGTTGGCTATAATGGACAGATTATTGACATGGAATAATTTACTGAACAGAGGACACATAGGGTCGGGGATATGTCTCCTTTGCATGAGATGTAATGAGGATAATGTTCATTTATTTCTGCATTGCCCATATGCGCAGGCTGTTTGGGAGGGGGTATTGGACACTTTTGGTATCAAGCCAATTAAGAAATTTTCATCATTAAGAAGTTGTTTATGGAAATGGTTCAAAACTCAAGATAGATATAGATTTCTCCCACTATATCTCATTTGGGTCATATGGCGTAGAAAGAATGCACTCATTTTTTAGAACAAAAATCTGATTCTAAGGGAGGAGGTTATCAAAATAGTTGCATACTTCATGGACCTCAGTCCAACTAAAATTGATAACAAGCACATAAGTGACCCGGAATTATACAGGAACGCAATAAAGTATAGAAATAACCATAAATACAGAGATGCAGCCGAAATAATACTTCCTTTCATTAATGTAAAATACTGAAATATGCTTACAAACAAAAATGGAAATAAACCAACTAGGGAGATGGTAGCTTATCTCTGAGAAGAGATGTGGCGACTACATGCCTCTGAACTGTGTTACAATGAGGCTAGAAGGGATATTTATTGTTGAGAAATAATGGAAAACCCTAAACATCCAAAAACCTAACCCTAGGAGATGAAACACCAAACTATGGGCCCCGTTTCAGGTAAATTGGTACATCAACTTCCCAGGGTCATAACTTTGGCATATGATCTCTGTTTGACGCGCAAAATAGCTTGTTAGAAAGATCGGTCCTAGGACTACAACTTTAGGAAGAGAAACATTGATCCCTGGACCCATGTTGCTCCCAAATTTCCCAAAAAACGTCGTTTCAGGCCTCAAAATGGCTCCAGAAGTTTAGGACCTGAAAAACTGCTAAAAATAGTAAATTGTGCTACAATTAAGGAAACTGAAAAACTAAAAGAGACAGTTGTGGGGGTCCAAGTGGGATAGGCGGGTGGCCACCAAAATCCACCTGGATCATTCCTCCCCCCTAGGAAGCAATGGTCCCCATTACGTTGAGTTCCTCCATTTGCTGAACTTGGTCCCTGGTGAGTTGTTCTGCAACCTCTGATGTGTCCAGTAATGGTGGGAAGCTTGGTCGAGGGTGGTCCACATTGAACACTTGGTGCAAGAAAAGGAATGGGGGAATGTTGTGCTCCAAAGCATTGTTTCCCACAACCTTGGTAATGGTGTAAGGACCATATCGGAGTGGTCTGAGCTTCTGATGGGCTCTTGTAAGGTGTTCTTTCTACAGATGCAACCAGACTTTGTTGCCCACTTGAAACTTGTGTGGTACCTGATGCTGATCATGTTGCTGCTTGTACTTGGCATTTTCCAGAATGGAGTGGCGATAGATCAGCCCATTGGGTAGAGGTTCTCTGGGAGTCAGATTGAATGAATGTTTGACCTGACAGTGCAACGGTACCCCTGTGGGTGAGGAGAAGATGTTCCTATGTTCTTTCATGACCATATCCATCTGCTGTTGCTACTACGTGGAGGAACCCTTTGCAGGGGTCATGGATGTGGTGACGATCTTCCCCTTACTTTGGGAGTGAACCAAAAAAAAATGAATTTCCTAGTCTGGGAGATGATCTTGCTGCATTTCTTAGCAGAGATCAAAGAAGTGGCGGTAGGTGGGGCTACCTCTGGTATCTTGCATAATGAATTACCCAAAGAAATAATAACAGCGCGAGGCCTTGACTCATACACAGTAAGTCGCCTCCACAAGTATGGTTGGCCTAATATTACATCGCAAACATCAAGCAGTGCAACATCACACAATACATCATCTATGAAGGGCTTGATGTTGTAGGGAAGCAGCACTGCTGGCGAACTCAGAGATCCCGTCCTTGGTGAAGCCACCGATGTTGTACGGTTGCGGGTGTAGTATGGTTGGGAGTCCCAACTGCTTCACGACCTTTGCTGAAATGAGGTTCTTTTGGCTACCACTGTCGACAATGAATTGCAGTGGCGAACCCTTCACCCACATCTGTGAGTGGAAAAGGTGCTCCCCCTCCTCTGGATCTTCGGGCTCATTCTTCTGGACCTTAGTGGTGGCAACAGTGGCATCCACATCAATGATCTGCTTCCCTTTTCCATTCCCCTTGTCAGGTTCTGACTTGGGGTCGGAACATGGATATGATTCTGAAGCCTTCAAATCGGCCACCAGTGACTGCTTGGTCTGACATTCACATGTGTTGTGAGTGGGGCTCTTATGGAACTCACACCCTGTGTCCTTATTTGACTTCGTGGTGTTGTTCTTTTCTTGCAGCTTCGACGAGTTGTCTTGTGTCATCCCGCCTTGGCTTTGTCCTTTATTGTTCGGATTCGCAGATCCAAAGTCTCGCTTCTTTTGTTTAAACTTCTGCTCAATTTTGACAGCGTATCGATACGTCGTGCCAAGTGAGGAGATGTTCAAGAACTCCATCTTGTCCTGGATGTATCTATGTAGGCAGCCACGATATTTGAGTACCAAATGTAGCTCACAGTCCTTGATACCCAACTTTGTGCAAAGGGTATGAAAAATGTTTGTGAACTCCGACACATCTTGGTCCCTTCCCTACTGTAGCGTGGTCCACTTTATGTATTTGTCCTCATAACTTTTGACAGGATAGTATTGCTCCTTGATGGCATCCTGGAATGAATTCCAAGTGGGTGCCACTAAAAATAGTGACCTCGTACTTTCTTCCTTCTGCTCGCAGTAGGTTTCCCACCAGTCCTTGACGTGGGGGGCTACTTTGAGAAGAAAAAAAGTAATCTTTTCCCAACTGGAAAAATCATAAACAGAAAAATAACCTCCAGCAGATTTAACCATTTATCTCAGCATCTACATCTATTTGACCCTTGAATATGGGGATTTCAAAGTTAACTTGTACCTTAAAGGGTGTGGTGTTTCCAGAGTAGCTGTTGGGAGTTGATGCGTCACCCCTGTGTAGCCATTGAAGGATCTGGGAAAATTTTTGCATCATCGCATTCCTTTGTCACTCGAGGACTTCTTCAAGCAAGATTTTGATAGGATCTCCTACCCCCTCATCTTTCTTTTCATCCGCCATGGGAGGCCATCAGGATTTGTGAAGCTAGTCTTGCAAAGGTTCAATCAGTTCAAGCCATAACTCCTTATATCCCGACCTCGTTGGGGACATGCAAAGAAAGACAAAGAAAGAGCAGACCCCTCTGATACCACTGATCTGGACTTATACAAGAACGCAATAAAGTACAAAAATAACCATAAATACAGAGATACAGCAGAAATAATACTTCCTTTGATTAATGTAAAATACTGAAATATGCTTACAAACAGAAATGGAAATAAACCAGCTAGGGCGATGGTAGCTTATCTCTAAGAAGAGATGTGGTAGCTACATGCCTCTGAACTGTGTTACAATGAGGCTCGAAGGCCTATTTATTGTTGAGAAATAATGGAAAACCCTAAACATCCAAAAACCTAACCCTAGGAGATGAAACGCCAAACTATGGGCCCTGTTTCGGGTAAATTGGTACATCAACTTCCCGGGGTCGTAACTTTGGCATACGATCTTCGTTTGACGCGCACAATAGCTCGTTAGAAAGATCTATCCGAGGAATACAACTTTGGGAAGAGCAACAATTCCTCCCAAATTTCCCAAAAAAACGTCGTTTAGGGTCTCGAAACGGCTCCAGAAGTTCAGGACCTGAAAAACTGCTAAAAATAGTAAACTGTGCTACAATTAAGGAAACTGAAAAACTGAATGAGACAGTTGTGGGGGTCTAAGTGGGATAGGTGGGTGGACACCAACATTCATCTGGATCAATAAGTATCATTTGGAAAGACGTATGGCATAAATTTCCTGTGGGTTTCTTTGATGGTGTGAGATGTAGGAGGAAATGTTGATGCGAGGCATACATTGTCCTTGAGTCGGGTAACTGTTATCACTTTTGGTGGGAAGGGGGCCAGGGCACGAACAATAAGGCAAAGATAGTTGCACTATGGGGAGTGTTGATCGCAACGAAATGGATGGGAATGGAGAGCTTACAGGTCTTTGGGGATGCAAAAGGAATTATTGACTGGGCTAAAGGCCAGAATAAATTCAATCCTCCAATTTTAAATAACTGGATGAAGCGCATCAAGACAATGGTATGTATGTTCCAACACATCAATATTGATCACATTTACAGGGAACAAAACTAGACAGCTGATATACTATCCAAAAGAGGCATTGGCAAGGCACCAGGTAAGTTTTATTTCTTAGTATTCGAACAAGGGGTCAAGACAAATGCAGGAAGCATTAACTTTTCGAAGAGATAAGAGACAATGCTGGGTAATACTGAAATGCATGGGACATATTATTTTGTAAGAAGTTGTTTGCATTTCGTGTTTTTTGTGGATTATGGTCTAAGGAGGACTGAGAATGTTCTACAGAACTCTAGTATCTAGAACTAGAAGATATGGTTATTGGAAAATGTGACAAGTAACTCTTTTTGTTGTGTTTTATGCTGAAGATGTAGACAGAAAATCAAAATCTATGATAAATGTACTATATGTTTTTATATTAATACATAAGTGTTTTTTTTCTTAAAAAAAAAACTCTTTCCATGTTTTATATCAAACTGACACATGACATTTATTAATAACATAAAAATATTTCAATGTTGTTCATAACCTAGATAGTTGAATTTCCACTTTAAGTAAAATAATATTATATCAACTTGGTTGTTACATACATAAATGGATTTTCTAGAAACCAAATGTATGACATGTATACAAATCTATAATATTTCTTCCATACTCAACATCAATACTTTACATGACATTTAAAAAAAATTAATATCAAAAGTTTTAATTAAATCTAAATCTAAGTCCCTATTGATTCTAAATTTTAATTAAATTTTAGATCTACAGGGTTCATATAAGGATCCTATCCCTAAAAATAAAACCTCCTTGAAATTTGTAAAACTTTAGAAACTTAAGCACCTTAAGGAAACTAAAGCTTATATAACTTATATGTACACCATTATGAATCCATCCTAGACGAGAGGGAAACATTTATCTATTCAAAATTACAAGAGTATTCAACTGTCACATTTACAAATTACAAAATTCATATGTTGATATCTTATACTAGATTAGATTACACTTGATTGTTATAGACTTGACTTCAAGGCTTGCCATTTGCATCATCTACTCATCTGGCCAATGGCTCATAGGAATGAAAGTCTCCATAATACGTTCATGTTCTGATTCTGTCAACTTCCATCTACTTAGTTCACCTTTATTTGTTTTGATTTCTATGGGATTGATCTGAGTTCCTGTGACTAGATGGTTGTATTGGCAAGATATATATTTAGGCATCAAATCTCTATGAATGATATGATCAGCCTATTTTTTAACCTTTTCAAAAAAATGGCTCATCACAACCATGTAACCAATTTGGTATGTGAATTTTCCATATTCATACGGTCTCACCAATCTACTTTCCACCTATGCGCATTGCATCAAATAATATGCCACATTCTCTTCATTTCCTAAGGGGGGTGTGATAGCGAAAACATTGCCTACAACCAAAATACAAAAAATGTATTAGATAATACGTTAAAGATTTCAATTTATAGATGAAACCATTAATGATAGACATGCCACATACCTTCCCTTACAAGATCATAGACTCGATCATGATCAAGTGAAATGATGGCCTCTTCATCATGCATCTCTTGCCACGTCGGAATTGGATGAGGTCCCTTTGGATTAAGAGGGACATATTTCCATCCTTTCACATACTCGTGTTTTTCACAGTGATCAAGTCTACATCCATCAACACCAATGAAAAACTCACAAAAACATGCGAGTTTTCTTGTCTCGATGGCAAATATTTCCCCCATGTCTTTGCTCCACACTGAGTGTAAGTTCCTTCTACAATATTACAGTCACAAGGAATGAATCTATTCACATCTCCAAGTTAAACATTCCAGAAGAACCTACACATATGCTTAATAGATTCGTGACCTTCATGTCCTAAATGGGATCTACACCAGTTGACCACCTCTAGTGATGATTTGAGTTGATTTTCATCATGACTCATTTGGTACCTCCTAAGTGCTCGCTTCACACAAGCACCTAAACCATAATGCTCACCCTTTCCATGTATTATTTTAAAATAGCTCCAAGTATGTTGAATTTTATCCTTCTTGTGTAGTGGGCTCAATCAATAAAAACTACGTGCTTACCTGAATTTCCCTACACAACCATCTAACCATATCCAATGCTTTCTTAATGATGTCATTTTTTTTAATGATTCATAAATCAGGTCAAAGCAATGTTGCATGAAAAATGTGTCATGCTCACAATCATCACTGATGTAAAAGTGATACTCCTTAATCACATCACGTGACTCGTCAATGTTATCCCTACCATCAAGATTCAATTGTTCATGTATGTACAGAACATGTACGAATATGGACACTTGGTCAGAGTGATAGTACTCACTCTGGATCTCTGTCTAAGGAGAAAATGTATAATTCTCAACAAAGTTTACCACTAATAAGATTGTGCCTAGCTGGAATACTTCGCAAGAATTCTTAAATTCAAAAGATTTCCACTTTGACCTATGTGAGTGTTTGATATATTTATAGATTTGGTTCTGAAACACCCCCATGAATTATGAAATAGGAATCTCATCCTCAACATATTTGATCCTCCTAGGCGCCAGATTTGAAGAAGATGGTTAATTTCCCATGGCATACTCATATCGCTTCCATGTGACGGTGACATCTGACATCCCAGACTGGTTGGGATCAATAAGAAAGTTCTTATGGAATAATGCCAAATCACCACATTCAGTGCATCTTCTCCCACCTATACATATTTTCTTGTAAAACAACTCTTTTGGCTCCCTTCTGCACAATATTGATGAAACAAAATCATGCATTGTAAGAGGAGGAGGGTCGTTGTGATAGTTCTTCTTGTAAAATTCTCAGAAAGTGTCATAATGAAGTTTAAATTCAATGTGATATCAACAAAAACACGTGTCATGAATTGTATTAGGCCTAATAAACCATGGTTTCAATTTCTGAAACATCCTTATGGATATCTTCAAATGGGGATTGTTTTCCTAAAATTCCTCGACCAATGAAACATTTGTCATTTCTATAGCATGTTTAGCATGATCTACATAGTCACCTTTAGCTATGTGATTTCATACGACATGCTTTCTATCTGGAATAGCACAGGAATGGCTCTCCCAAAACTCTACCACAAGTGCTCTGATTCCTGCTATAAGCCTGTCTTGGTAGGGTTGCCTAGTGATAAGATCCCAACAAGCAGATTCATCATTTTCATTTACTAAAACCATAAATTTGGTATGCTTGTGCAATGTTTTTCTCGAGACATGGAGAAATTTTGACATTGTTTCCAAATTTTGTTGTCTTGATGTACTTGGTGCAACAATAGTAGTTTTAATTACCCTATGCGTAGCTTGAACATTGGGTTTTCTTTATTTTCCAAAAATAGTGAATGCCTTCAATATATTTTCAATGACATTCATACGTGTCTTCCTGCTTTTAGCATCTTGGATGCCCAAAATCTTTGTGGCATGTTTTAGTTTCTTATGTTTGATTAACACATGTAGTATCTGAGCTTGTGTAACAACTGAATGTTTCTCAAAATATTATCAAATGATGTTATTGACATGCTCCCTAACAGTGTGGATAGGGATAGACTCCCCAAGGTCCTTTTTTGCGCTTGCATCTAAATTTTCTGCAAACCTTCCACCCCTTTCCAAACCACTGCAACTCCCTATTATCATATCAACTTGAGAGGAAACAACCCGTTCTTCTAGTGGTTGATCATCTTGATAGGGAAAATCTTCTTCCTCTAGTGGTTGATTAGCTTGATATGGCACATATTGTTCCCCTAGTGACAGTTTATCATCTTTATAGGGCACATGTTGTTCCTCTAGTGGTTGATAAACTCCATAGGGCACATCTTGATCATCATGTGGTTGTTTAGCTTGATAGGACACATATTCTTCCTCCTATGGATTCTCAATTTCCATCCCTGCATAGTGGAATACAAAATATACTTATAATTCAAGTGAATCACCATCATAAGACAAGTGAATAGTATATATGCACATGTTTATTTAAGAAATCACCATAGGTGGAAGGTCATGATATGATTTGTTGGGTATTCCCCTTATTTTCCTTTGAATTTAGGGATATCCAATGGTAACTTGGTTGGCATGGGGGGCATTGTTGATTACGAGAAATGGGATCATTTGTGAGTTTCTTCAAATCAAAGAGATTTAAAGAAACAACAAATGGTATATTGTTGGTGTTAGCCATGATGTAATGACCTTGTGTGTTGACATGGGATGACATCCTAGTTAAAAATAAATTTGGAAACCCTAGGGAAAATTTAAATGAAAAACAAGTTGAGGCTTGGCAACTAGGTAGTAGAAGTTGATATGGACCAAGGGTTCTAATATTGAAACATAAAAAGAAAAGGGTTTTGAGCTCAGGGAAAGATGGGTCGAAGAAGAGTGCACTAGTAAAAAGTGTCAGTCCATGTGTCAACAAAAAGAGTGATTCAGAATATGATGAAAGGTAAAAGCATTCTTCCTCAGTCAAATATTCCTTTATAGGTTAGGACACTTCAATTCTCCTCATATGTTGATGGGTCAAATCGTAATTATGAATCCTTTGCTATAGAAGAGGTTCACTTTTCTATTGGAAAACAAAATTTTCATGATGATGTGATTTGTATGTAGGAGGCACCTGAAAATTATACAATCCCTATGAAACATGTAAGTAATGACAAGCATTATATTCTGAGAAATAAATCAGTTGGCAAGAAAGGATGTTATGCAACCAACTCACAAAATAGAAGAAAAGATAGATCAATGACTTCGAATTATCCTCTTTAAGGGGGAAACCTCCTTTACATTACATAAATGAACAATTCTTGGATGATACAAATGATAAGACCTCCTTGGTATATATAGGGGTCTAAGGGGTCACAATATAATCAGAGCCTACATATCAATAATAATGTAAGGGCACAACAATAAAAATAGTGGGCTTCTATGGGGCACAATAATAACAACATGGGGGATACATGGGCACAATAATAACAATAGGGGGCTACACTAACAATAACAATAAGGGGAATATACTAGTATTATAGGGACCTAACATGCCCCTCTCCTTCAAAAAAATGTTGTCCTCAACGCTTGAGTAGTTCTGGATGCTTTTGTATAAAATTTTCATCCTCCCATGTGGAATCTTCAGTGGGTAAGTTCTTCCACTTAATGAGATACTATGAAATTAAATGATTTCATAGCTGTCGGGTTCTTGTTTCTATGACTACTTCAGGCTCAAATATGATTTTTCCTTCTTCGTTAAGTTTTGGCAACATTGTTTGAACTAGGAGCTTGTCACTGATAACCTTGTTTAAGCATGAAACATGGAAAACTGGGTGTACCTAAGTCGATACAGGAAGCTCCAATTTGTATTCCATAGTACCGATCTTTTTCAACACCTTGTAAAGGCCATAGTACTTGGGTGATAAATTATTATCCTTCTTAGCTTGCTTGAGAGACATTTGTTTGCATGGTTGTAGTCGTAAAAATACCCCGTCACCTACATCAAAACTTCTTTCACTGCATTGTTGATATGCTTATTGTTTCATTCGATTCTACGCCAAAGTGAGGTTATCCTTTAAGAGTTGTCGAACTTGTCGTTTATGCTCTATGTGGTCTTCCATAGCTTGAACCTTAGAATTTTCTCTTAAATATGATGTGATGGATGGTGGATGATATCCATAAAGTGCAATAAAAGGGGTCATTTTTGCTACAATATGGAAGGAGGTGTTATAGCACCATTCAGCTAGAGGTAACCACTTGACACATTGTGTTTGATTATAAGATACAAAGCAATGAAGATATCCTTCCAAACATTTATTCACTATCTCATTTTGTCAGTCATATTGATGATTGTAGGAATTTACAGGGTAAGTTCCTCAGATAGAACACCAAAGGACACCACTCACAAACAGATCACAGATCAATACACCAGTATTATTGACGTGGTTAAAACCCTCAAAGAGGGAAACAGTCCACGGCCTGAGCCAACATGGCCACTTCAGGCAATTTATTAATAAAAGAATGAAATTTTACATAAGCTTCTCTCATGAACGATTAACTTACAAATGAACCTCCATGCTCTTTAAATAAAGATCATGGACCAATCAGGTGTTAAGCCATGGATCAAGTGTCGGTAATACTGAGGAGAGAATGAATCGTCGGATCACTACATATCGTGACTATCGAATTGTATGTTACAAAAGTACATAGTAAAGAAACACACTTTACCTAACTCTACACTAGACCAAGTTATACTTAACTATTTCCTATGTGTCGAAATATCCTAACATCCCCCCTTGAGAACAACTTGGGATAGGATTGAAGGATGTACAAATATGACACAATAGGAGAAGGAAGGAGGCATTAGAGCCTATCCCCCCTAGTGACAACTTCCTGAACTCCAACCATAAATCAAGGTTTAGTAAACTTCGCCTCTGTGAGAGCCTTTGTAAAGATGTCTACAACTTGATCATCTGTTGAACAATATTGCACTTCAAGAACATGGTCATGAATGAGCTTTCTGATGAAGTGCATGTGCAGTTTGATGTGTTTGTTGCGCTGATGTTGGACTAGATCTTTGCATAGTTGAATGGCACTTTGATTATCACACCAAAGTGTAGTCGGATGCTGTTGTTGAAAGCCAAACTCTGATAGGATCTAACGAAGCCACAGGGCTTCCTTACTAGCTTCTACAACACCACGATACTCTGCTTCTGCGGAAGAAAGAGAAATGGAACTTTGTTTCTTGCAAGCCCATGTAATAGGTCCTGAACCAAGAGTGAACACATAACCTGCAATAGACTTCCTATCATCAAGGTCACTAGCCCAATCAGAATCAGTGAAACCAACCAATAGAGGAGAAGCTTCTGCACTGTAATGAATTCCAAACTGAATTGTACCTTGAACATAACGAAGTATTATTTTAGCTACTTTCCAATGACTTTCATGTGGGTTTTGCATAAACCAAGCAATAAGGCCAACAGCAAAGGAAAGGTCAGGACGAGTATGGGTCAGATATAAAAGTTTTCCTACAAGTTGAAAGTATAAGGTAGCATCAACTTCAGGGGAAGTACAAGTGACTGAAATTTGGGCTCCAGACTGAAAGGGAGAAGGGGCTGGCTTACAGTCTTGCATGTGAAAATGGCGTAGAAGATCATAGGCATACTTGGACTGGGAAACGGAAATACCTTCCTTGGATTGCAAGACTTGAAGACCAAGAAAATAATGCAAGTGTCCTAAGTCTGTCATTTCAAACTTCTTTTTAAGGCTGGACTTCACATGGTTTATAAGGTTGGGGTCACTACCAGTAAGGATAAGATCATCAACATAAAGAACAAGAATAATAAGAGACTTGCCAACTTTCTTGGTGTAGACAGTATTGTCAGAATGACACCTAAAAAATCCTGTTTCTAAAAGAAAGATATCCATTTTGGCATACCAAGCTCGAGGGGCTTGCTTGAGACCATAAAGGGATTTCTTAAGCCGACATACAAGGCTAGAGTCTATTTGTATAAAGCCAGTAGGTTTTTCCATATAGATTTCTTCATGCAAGTCCCCATGCAAGAAGGCAGATTTAATATCCATCTGATGGAATTCCCATTTGAAAGAGGTAGCAAGGGAAAGAACAAGGCGAATAGAGTTCATTTTGGCAACAGGGGAGAAGGTTTCAGTGTAGTCAATGCCTTCAACTTGTGAAAAACCATTAGCAACAAGACGAGCTTTATGTTTATCAACTTTTCCATCTGGTCCATACTTGGTTCTGTAAACCCATTTGCATCTAACAAGTTTTCGTCCCTTTGGAAGGGGAACAAGATCCCATGTATCATTTGCCAATAATGAACTATATTTTTCATTCATAGCTACGTCCCAATTTGGATGGCCTGAAGCTTCTGCAAAGGTGTCAGGATCATAATTAGCTGAAGCTTGAGCCAGTAAAGAAGAGGCTCTATCGAACTGAGAACGTGTACGTCGTTGATCTGTAGGATCACCGGCAAGAGCACCTGCTACATCCCGAGTAGCACGGACCCATTTTGGAAGCTGAGGAGCTGAAGGAGGATCCTGAGAAGGTGGGGGAGGATTGTCATCCTCGCTGTCATCATCTGAAGAAGAAATATTTTCAGAAGTAGAAGGGATGGAGAGAGGTGGCACATCCACCGAACTAGGCTCGTAGGCCGATATATTTTCAGCAAACTTTACATCTCTTCTAATGATAACTTTTTTGGACTTAAGTGGAAGAAGTCTGTATCCTTTGACATCTTCAAATATCCAACAAAAATACATTTTTCACTCTTAGGTTCTAAAGCTTTATGTTTCTCATCTGGAATATGGGCCCATGCTTCACTTCCAAAAACATGAAAGTGACTTACATCTGGTTTAATTGAGCTCCATGCTTCTTCTGGAGTGATATTCTTTAAAACCTTAGTAGGAGTGTGATTTATTATGAAATTTGCACATTTAATTGCTTCTACCCAAAAATTAAGACTAAGTTCTTTAGATTGAGGCATACAATTAGCCATTTCCTTTAAGGTGTGATTCTTCCTTTCAGCTACACCATTTTGTTGTGGAGTATATGGAACAATATGTTGCATTTGAATTCCATTCTCAGTGCAAAAGTTGATGAATTTGTTGTTAACGTATTCTCCGCCATTATCAGATCTTAGCTTAAGAATTTGATGTCCATATTGTATTTCAATGAAGGCCAAGAACATGTTAAATACTTCACTCTTGAGTTTTAAGAAGTATACCCAAGTGCGTATGGAGAAATCATCAATGAAAGTTAAGAAATATTTGTAGCCAGAGAATGAAACAACTGGAAGTGGACCACATAAATCACTATTCACAAGCTGTAAAGGCGTTGAGGCATGCCAAGAGGCACATTTTTCAAAACTATCCCGATGATGTTTTCCGAGTACACATTTGGAACAAACACCATCTCTGCAAGATATCATTGGAAGACCTGTCACCATATTTTCTTTACATAGATTCTGAAGGGAGCGATAGTTTAAGTGACCAAATCGCTCATGCCAAAGTTTGCTCATTTCATCATTATGAGCAACAAATACCGTGGGAAGATTTGATGACCCAAAGTTGTTAAACTTATACAAACTTGTAGAATCATCAGCAATGCCAGTAGCTAAAATCTGTCTCGGATCTCTTAGGTCATTAATTACAACATCGTGAGGTGAAAATTCAACGATTTTACCTTCACCTAAATGAGTTATCTAATATATAGATAGAAGGTTGCAGGATAAGGTTGGAACACATAATACATCATTAAATTGACCATTGTCTATATGAATAGTTCTAGTCCCTACAACACTAAGAGATCTATCATCACCAACATATATATTTTTGGTGTTACAATCATTTAAAGAAGAAAACATGGCTTTGTTTTTGGCCATGTGATAAGAAGCTCTAGAATCAATGAGCCACTCATGAGAATTAGAAGAAGAAGATACATTTAGTGCATATCTAGACCGATATGTTTGACAACCACATGCAGAAAGTGTTGTTCCTGAAGATGAAGTTGAAGTTGAAGAGTGCTCCAAATGGATGTTATGCTTCTTCATTGTTGCTTCCAAGGCTTCCATCTTCTTAAAGCATTTGGATTCTAAGTGGTCATCTCGATTACAAAAGTGGCAATGTCTATCAGTCTTCTTCCCTTTGTTTTTATTTGCCTTATCATTTTGTTGAAATGATTTTTCATTTTGAGACTGAAATTGCTTAGGACCCTTGTTTGGTTTAGGACCATTCTTTTTAGGATACGACTTCTTAGGATTCTTTGAATTTGGTTGATGTTGGGCGGCTAAGGCTTTCTTAGAAGAGTTTCCAAGATTAAGAAGACCAAGGTGTAAGAGTTTTTCTTGTTCCCTTATTAAAGAATCACAAAAGGCATCAAAGGAAGGGGACTTGTAATCTTGTCCTTGAGAAATGAAGGCTTCTCTTGTAGAATGGAAGGTGGAAACAAACACAGAGTAGGCTGGTCCCAACTTAGTAAGAATTGAATAGATAAGGTTACCATCTTCTTTCTTAACCTTAACACCTTCCAAGAGAATTCTAAGGGTCTTGAACTTGGACAAAAAATCTTCAATGGAAGAAAAATTATTGGGGTCCAATGTAAGCAACTCATTTTCAAGTTGATGGGCTCTAAGTTCATTTTTAATTCCAAAAACTTTAGTGATCTGTTTCATTGCTTTATTATGAGTATCAAGTTATGCGATATGGAATCTAAGGTCTGGAGAAATAGACATCCCTATCAACCCACGTGCTTGATCTTGCCTATTTTCCCATTTGGCTGCCTTATCTTCATCTTTCGGTTTGGTTTCTTGGCCTGAGGCTATTTTGTAAAGACCTTTACTTCTAAGTAAATCCACAATGTAGGACCACCATTGGAAGCAGTTGGTGCTGTCAAGAATAACTTGGCATGGACTTTCCATTTTAACAAAAACTGAAGCTCTTTCTCGGAATCGGAAATAGATGCATACTCGAAGAATTGGTCAAAAAACCCCCGATCCTCCATTGATAATCATTTATACAGCTTCGATCGATTTTCGTAGCCATTTGTTCCACTATATCATCGGATAACGAATTGGTATTATAGATGCTGAAACTAAGTGTTCCAATGGAAAGATCTTGAAAAATTAGGCTGATTAAAAAAAACGGCTTTGAAAACGATTTTCGGATGAAGAAAATATGGCTTTTTGAAGAAAAGTTGTTGAAGATGCCAACAAAGTGCGGGAATGTGCGGAAATGAATGATAATGTTATATTTAAAAAAAAATCCGCCCCCTTTCCAAACTTAATCTAATTAGCTCACTTTAAAATATATATATATATATATATATATATATATATATGACTCACTTTTATAAATAAGTGAAAGTCACTTTTACAATGGTACTTTATGAGCTACCCACTAAATTGTAACTTAAATAAAAGATAAAGAGACTTTAGAATTATAAGTGACTCACTTTTTATAATGGGTGAGAATACTTTTAAATAAACTAACTTTAAAACATAGGTTACATGTGCTTTTTCAAAAGTAACTTAACAAAAAGAAAGACTTGAACCCAAGGCCTCTATTCTCATAAACTAACTTTGAACCAAGTGAGCTAGTTTAAAAGGTTAGGAATTTTTGGTAAAGAGGAAAAAAAAAATTTAGTCACCGAAGCTTTGGAGTGCGTGTTTACTTGACAAAGCTCTTTTTTGCCTACAAAACAAAAACCACACAACCCAAAATGGACATACAAAAAAAAAACAAACCTTGTGGTTTGAAGTTATCTCTACCTAGAAACTAACATTTTCATAAATGTTTTTAATTTTTTGACATCACACTAAGGCGCGGCGGAAAAGAGCATATGCATGAGAAAAAAAAAAAAAAAATCTTTCTGTTTCTGATTTTCCCAGATCGCATAGAGTCGCGAGGCAAAGAGCATACGTAGAAATGAAAGGTGTAGATCCGGTAATAAGAAACAAAGAGATAAATAAACCGAAATAAACAGAGAGAAAATAACTAGAAACTGCGAATAAACATTGTATACCTCCAGATCTTAAAAATGACGTAGCTAGGGCTACCAGAAACCTTTTTGCGTGAAACGAAAGGGGTTCCTCACTGGAACAGATGCTCCTAACACAGTAGAGTAGTCCTCTCAGCTTGAAAGCAGTTAGAAACAGTAGATCTAGGAAACGACAGTCAGATGCAGTTCTATCGACTTCAGATTTGGATCACCAACAGATGTAGCCCTCAACTTGGCTCTGATACCATGTTGGAATTTACAGGGTAAGTTCCTCAGACAGAACACCAAAGTACACCACTCACAAATAGATCACAAATCAATACACCAATATTCTTGACGTGGTTAAAACCCTCAAAGAGGTAAACAGTCCACGGCCTGAGCCAACACGGCCACTTCAGGTAATTTATTAATAAAAAAATAAAAATTTACATAAGCTTCTCTCATGAATGGTTAACCTACAAATGACCCTCCATGCTCTTTAAATAGATATCATGGACCAATCGGGTGTTAAGCCACGGATCAAGTGTCGGTAATATCGAGGAGAGAATGAACTGTCAGATCACTACATATCGTGATCGTCGGATTGCAAGTTACAAAAGTACATAGTAAAGAAACACACTTTACCTAACTCTACACTAGAACAAGTTATACTTAACTATTTCCTATTTTTCGGAATATCCTAACAATGATGATAAGATGAGTTGTGAGTTAATTGAGTACCAAGACAAGAAAATGATTCCATCCAAAAATTTCTAATGAAAATGGGATCTTGGTCACTTACATAAATCTTTGGGTTTCCATGTAGCTTTTGAATTGTTTCAATAAATGCAGTAGCAAATGTACTAGCTTTAAAAGGATGTGATAATGCACAAAAGTGTGCATACTTGGTCAGTCTATCAACTACCACCATGATTACACTCTTTCCTTCAGACTTGGGTAAACCTGTGATAAACTCCATTGGGACCTCTTCCCAACGCTGATTTGGAATGGCTAAAGGTTGTAACAAACCCGGGGTCTTAATTGTCTCAACTTTATTTTGTTGGCAAACCAAAAATTCTACCACAAACTTCTGAATATCATATTTAAGGCCATCCCAAAAAAATTCCTTCTTGACCCTATGGTAAGTTTTTAAAAATCCCAAGTACCCTCCTAAGGGGGAGGTGTGCAATTCCAAAAGAATATTTTGCTTGAGTTGGGAATTATTACAAAGATATAAGAAATATTTGTACCATAATGAATCATTTGTCCACCTAAATGTATCAGATGTACTTGGATCTTACTGCAACTTTTGAACGAGGGTGCACACCTCTTCGTCATTCTTCCATTCATCCCTTGCTTCGATTATCCAATCAGGTTGGATAATAGAAATGGAACAAAGTAATGCTTCCACATCCTCATCCTTTATTTAGAGTGCATCTGCAAAAACATTTTGATTCCATTTTTTGTAGATGATTTCAAAGTCATAACCCAACATCTCTGTGACCCATTTTTGTTTCTCTTCTGAAGATAATATTTGTTCCAAAAAGTATTTAAGACTATCATGATTTTTTTTACCTTGAAATATCTTCCCATTAGGTAAGGTCGCCATTGCTTTAGTGCATGTAGTATTGCAAACATTTCCTTCTTATAAATAGGTTTGTGTAAATACTTTCCTTTGATTGGACAACTTTCAAAAGCAATGGGTCTTCCTTCTTGCATTAAAACAACACCAATTCAATTTCAAGAGGCATCACATTCCATAATAAAGGTTTTTTTTGAAGTCTGTCATAGCTAGGACCGGTGCTTGGCACACTGCCTCTTTAAGATGTTCAAAGGCCTTAGTTTCTTCTGGAGTCCAAGAAAATGCATCTTTGTTAAGTAATGTTGTTAGAGGTGTTGTTATTCTCCCATTATTCTTAACAAACTTGCGAGAATACCTTGTCAACCTGAGAAACCCTCGAAGATGCTTTATGGTTGTGGGGATTTTCCATTCCTTAATGGCTTTAATTTTGTTAGGGTCTACCTTAACACCCTCATGAGATACAATATGACCCAAATATTCCACCTCCTATACTCCAAAGAAACATTTAGAGGTTTTTGCATATAATTTTTTCTCCTCCAACAATTTGAGCACTCTGTCAACATGTTGAACATGATTCTTCCAAGACTTTCTATAGATTAGTATATCATCAAAAAATACTAACACAAATTTTCTAAGGAATAGTTTTAAAATGGAGTTCATTAAACCTTGAAATGTTGAAGGTGCATTAGTAAGGTGAAAAGGCATGACCAAAAATTCATAATGACCCTTATGAGTTATGAATGATGTTTTCAAAATGTCTTTAGTCTTCATTCTAATTTGATGATATCTTGAATGAAGATCCAGCTTGGTGAAGTAAATTTCTCCATTAAATTCATCCAACAATTCATCAATGACAAGAATGGGAAATGTATCTTTAATAGTGAGCTTGTTGAGCTCCTTATAATCCGAACACATACGCCATGATCCATCCTTCTTTTGCACCAATACTACTGGAGCAGAAAAATAACTTTGACTAGGTTGAATTATACCTGCCTCTAGCATTTCTGCAACCATATGTTCAATTTCACTCTTTTGGGCATATGGATATCTGTAAGGTCTGGTGTTTGGAGGAACACTTCCTAGAATCAAATGAATAGCATGATCATGATAAAGAATTGGTGGGAGGCCTTTGGAAGTCTCAAATACCTTGGAATGAGTGTCTAAGACTTTTTGGAGATATGGAGAAATAGATGATTTTGATGTTTGAACCTCTAGTGAGCAAAATTATGCAATGACGCCCCATTTGTATTTCTTCATAAGCTTTGTCATGCCATTAGAGCTAATTATCTTTCCTGGTTTCCCTGCGATACCTCTTAATTCAACTTCCTTTCCTTCCCAAAAAAACTCAAGAAAAGTTCTTGAAAAATAAAAGTTATCGTTCACAGAGATTGTAACCATTGGACTCTTAGTACAACATCAATGCCACCCATTGGAATGGAAAGCATTGGACTATTCAATACATATTCCCCCATGGTTAGCTTGATATTATGGTACTTTCCAAAGCAATTTATAGTTCCTCTATTTATAACCATAACTAGACACTCTGGTGTTGAATATAGCAAGCAATTCAATTCCTTGGTTATCTTACAATGAATAAAATTATGGGTACTACATAAATCAATCAAAACTATTACCTTTTTATTCTTGATATATCCTTCTATCTTGAGAGTTTGAGGAGTGGTAATTCCTACCAATGCATTACAAGATATGTTCAGATTCATTTCTTCTTTCTCTGGGGGTTATTTCCTAGTGTATATCCTCCTCTTTTGATGTTTCTTGTTCCATTTCTTCCTCCTCTTCACAATCTATGTAGAATAACTTCTTCTCAACACATTTATGATCTTTAGTGTATTTACTATCACAATTATAACAAATCCATTTTGCTATTTTTTCCTCCAATTGTTGTGGTGTGAACCTTGTAGGTTGTGGAAGACTAGGAGCAGCAAAACTTCCATCTTTATAGTTGTGAGTGGTATACTTCCTTGTTTCCATAATTTTACTTTCAATTTTTCTTGCCACCCTAAATGCATTCTCCTGTTTATCAGGTTCCCAAAGGTAAACCTCATGTTAGATGTTATCTTTTAAAATCCCTATGAAGACATGAATCCTAAGCTCCTCTGGAATATTGGTTACCCTAATATTAAATTTTTGGAAGTCTTCAATGTGCTCCGCTATTGAACCCTTTTGTTTGAGATTTATCAATTGGCTAAATAAGGTGTTGCTCTTTGTATCTTCATAATGTGCTATCATTTCCTTCATAAAAACTGACCAGGTGACAAGTGGTTTACGAGAACAAAGTCAGCTATACCATGCAAACTGATTGGGTTCTAAAAATAAAGATGAAATATGTACCTTTTGTGAGGCTTGCACATCTTGTAGATCAAAATCTTGCTCCATCTATAGTATCCATGTTACTAGATCCTTGCCATAAAACTTCCTCATATCTATGTTTGGAAAGTGGTGGTTCTTAAACCCCATATTTTATTCTCTAAAATCATAATTCATATTCCTTTTGTTTGCATCATGATTTTCATGGCTTACCTTGTCACATCGACAAGCCTTTCTTGCAACAACTTTGTCAACCCTTCCAACTTGACAGTCATGACGTCCATGTCTACTTTAAAAACCTCCATGTTTCCTTTTATACCATCCATGTCCCCTTTTAATCCATCCATGCCATTTTTTGCTGCTCTTTGTGAGAGAGAAATTTGTTGCACTTGGTCCCATAACTTTGATATATCATGTTGCAATTCTTCCTCCTCATGCGTCATAGTAGAGACTTATATGGGCTTCATGGGTGTAGAATTATTTTGTTTGGGAGGCATTCTAAAACAAAATATGAATATCTATGCTTCAATATGTCCTTTGAATCACTTAAAATTGTTTTTTCAAACAAAAGTTATGCAAAATTAAAAAAAATACACACATTTTTCTTGCTCTTTAGGAGCTCAATATTGAAATTGTTGTATCTATGTAATTTTGGATCTTCAAGGTCTGAAATTTTGTTCTTTGTTATCTCTATGAGTCTTCTTTCCAACCCCAAAAGTAATACCAAGATTTGATTCTTCAATAAATATTTATGCCCAATCTCCCATGATGGCTTGATTATCGACTGGTTCAGTAGAGCGAACTTGTACGGCATGCCACATGTCATTGTTTCAACCTTCAGCTGCGAAAATGATACATGAAAAACTACATTTCGTGAAATTCGAGTCATGTTTTATGAAATTTAAATTCGATGCTCGAAGAGAAAGTTATGACAATTTTACCTAGGTCACCGGTTTGAGATTAAATTATGGAGCTTGCAAAAACCCTAACTTTTTCATATCATATATTCGAAAATATAGTGAACAAAGATCTGAAATTCATATACAAAGTTCACCAATATTTTGGCTCTACGTGATTGAAATTTCAGCTTCTGATTTTTTGTAGAAAAAAAGTTATAGCGAAAATTTCAAGATGACCCATTTGAAGAGGCGAAACCCTAGAATCCAAAGATCTGATACCAAATTTTATGCAACTAGCTCACAAAATAGAAGAAAAGATAGATCAAAAACTTATAAATTATCCTCTTTGAGGGGGAAACCTCGTATACATTACATAAATGAACAATTCTTGGATGATACAAATGATAATACCTCCTTGGTATATATAGGGGTTAATAATGTAAGGGCACAATAATAACAATAGTGGGATTCTATGGGGAACACTAATAACAACATGGGGGATACATGGGCACAAAAATAACAATAGGGAGCTACACTAACAATAAAAATAATGAGAATATATCAGTATTATAGGGACCTAACAAAGGAAAGAAGTCAACAACACCTGAGACTATTGCATCTGTAAGCACACTCGAACACATACATTTTCGTTAGGAAAACCAAATCAATCACATATATAAGACAAAGCGAAAAATAAATGGTTAATTTTCCCTTTAATTATAATGTGTGAAACAATCAACAAAAAAGGTTTTGTGAGGTTTTGTGTATGAGAAAAATTCCTAAAAATACCTAACGTCCTTCCGCTCAAGTAGTAACTGGCCCTTGCGAAGATTTTAGAATAGGATATTGGGGCCATATGACAAATGTCACTGGTGACGCTTCCAACAGGAAAAAATCCAACCAAGGTATGGAGAGGGTTATAGTGGCCAGATGTATTAGGGCTACATCCCGAAAGAGTTGGTGATGCTTCGAGTAGCCTAACCTCAAGTCTAAGTGGTCTTGTACCTCAAACTATAGGGAAAAGGGTCCTAATATTTGGCCACTAAGTTTCCTATCTCCAATGGGAATGGATGAATCTTAGCTTCTAGTTGTCAATTTTGGACCCAGAACCCCTACCACGTGTCGGGAGACAACATGGAGGTTTGTAATAATCTGTCACTCCTACCCCCTTCATGGGTTTCTTTCCATGTACCAGATTTTTCACTAGATGATGCAATATTTTAATCTCCCTAAAAGACGACTTTGTATGTTTTAATATGAAAAACAACCACAATGGCTTATGTGTTTCCTATCGTCGTGGTTCTAGCCTGAACTATAAATTATCTTATGGACCCTATGGGGAATTTAGTGTGTTCATGTTAAGGTTGTTTTAGAAAGATTCTGCTTCACTTAGGGTGTGCAATAAAATATAGGCTCAAATAAACTAAGTACAAAGATTTCGGAAAGAGTATACACTTTATACAAATTTTAAGTGAGCTTAGTGCGTGGGGTGAACATATGTGCAAGCGAAATTGTAAGTATACAAAGTGTGAATTGATGTGGATATGCGGTGATGATTTACAATTCCCTTAATTACACTATGTGATGTTTGTTCCTTGCAAGAAAATAAATGATGTGCCACTTACTTATTTCTTAATTATACAATGTGAGCATATAAGGATATGGAAGCTTTAGTGCTTTGAGAAAGGGTCTAAATGCCACCACAGGTTCGCCACAAGGATGCAAGGGAGGTAGTGCCTACTTTCTTTCTTTAGTAACACCAAGTCCTGGTCTCGAAAATAAATGAATGAAATAAAAGTGTTGGTTACAAAAACATGTAAAAAATACTTGTGGATGATGGACCACTTCTTTCCTAATTATAATATGTGAGCATATAGGTAGATGGAAGCTTTAGTGCTTTGAGAAAGGGTCCAGATGCCACCACAGGTTCGCCACAAGGAAGCAAGGGAGGTAGTCCCTACTTTATTTCTTTATTAACACCAAGTCCTGTTCTCGAAAATAAATGAATGAAATAAAAGCTTTAGTTAGCAAAACAAGTAAAAATGATATGTGGATTTAGGGCCACTTACTTTCCTCCTAGTTAAGCTAGATGTGGTGTGAATTGGAATGAGAAAAACAAGTACAAAAACTATATGTGGATTAGGACCACTTACTTAAATCCTCCTAGTTTTAATCTATATTTGTGTGCAAAATTTCAAAGTAAAATATAAACAATTACTCTGCTTGTAATGGTTAGTAGTGATGGTGTATGCAAGGTGAATAGTGAACATACAAAGTGTTTGAATTACAAGTATGTGGATATACAGTTCATGATTCTTTAATACAATTCCCCTAATTACACTATGTGATGTTTGTTCCTTGTAAGAAAAGAAAAGATGTGTGGATAATGAGCCACTTACTTAAAAAATCCAAATTATGTTATATGTGAGCATATAGGGAGATGGAAAATTAGTGCTTTGGGAAACATTATATTGACATTACTAACCAAATTGAATTATGTAACTTGATTTAATTAAATAGCTACAATTTGTTGCTTATACATAAATCATGATTTAAAAGCTCTTAGGAAACAATTCTATCCTTTAGGATACATGCAGCAAGTTGTTATTGATTGGTAGCCTCTGAGGCAAGGTAAAGGGCAAAGTGTTCAGGAGTTTACTCAAGAGTTCAGAAAGAAAGCATTGGTGCTTGGTATTTCATTGGATACACGTGAAACTTTGTTAAAATACATCGGCAGTTTACATTCATATTTGCAGCATACATTATTGATGTTTAATCCTGATGATTTTAATGAAGTGTGTGTTCAGGCCATACATATTGAATCAGGTGGCAGACCATTCAAGTTTTCATCACAATCATCCAAAGGGTTGGAAATCAAATATTCCAATGATAGTAAGGGGAAGAACAATTCGAAGAGCGAGAAATTAGTGATAGCTCAGAAGGAAAGACTTACTTGTTCTCGTTGCAGAGAATCGGTCATGATGAATTGAAGTGTTGGAAACTTCATCCAGAACTTAAGCCCAAAAAGTTCCTTAAGAAGAAGGATGAAAAGAATGCAATTGCAGTAGTCCAACAAGATCTAGGTTCATATTCAGGTGATGAAAGGAGGATAACTGTTATGGTTACGACAGGTAAAACTTCTGACACTGGTTCAAGTTCGAAAACTATTACATCTTCATCAAACAAAAATTCTTCAAATGAGGATAAAAGAGTTGAATTGTTTAACATAAGGATAACTTCTAAGCATACAAATATAGATATAATGTTTGACAGTGAATCATAGGCAAATTTAATATCTGAATATTTAGTTAAAAGTTTGGGTTTGGAAACACGGAATCATCCAAGACCTTACCCATTAGGATGGCTAAATAAATCAACTCAGATAAAAGTCACCAAATAGTGTCAATTAAGATTTTCCATTACAACTAATTACATTGATGAAGTGGAATTAGATGTGGTTCCAGTAGACATATGTGGAGTTGTCTTAGGAAGTCCTTATCTTTAAGATCATGATGCATTATTTTACAGGAGAGAGCATAAATATCACCTTAAGAAATATGGGGTTGAATTTATTGTCAGGGCACATCAAAGTAAAAATCACTTGAATTTATTTAATGCTAATCCGATGAAGCGATTAATAAGTTCAAATAAAATATTTGTAATCATGTGTGTAAAGGAACAACATAACAAACAACATGATGTTTGTTCAGGTTATGAGACTCAGCTTAAAGATAGTTTGATTAAAGAGATAGAAACTATTCCAGTTCTATGTAAAACCAAACATCTTACTCATAAGCAGGGAATACAACATGAATTACAGTTTGTGCCTAAAGCTCCTCTTCCTAATGTTAGAATGAATCAATTCAGTCCAAGTTTGGAAATTAACAGTTACAGGGATACAGGTCAGTATTGGGGAAAGTCAGTGTTAAATTTCTCTTATATTGTGTCACCATTTCATGTTTCGAACAATTTGGAAACCTCTTTTCAAGTGGAGAGGAAGCCTATTTGTTTTCATATCCAAGCCTTTTCTAAAGCATTATCAAAGTATCCAATACAGCTAAGGGAAACTTATGCATCAAGGGAAAGTGCTAATCAATGGAAACATCATTTAATGAATAAGGAAAAAGTGATTCAAACAAATCAACAGCTAATTCAATACTTTCAAAGACAAACTAAGTTGCAGCAATTTTTACCTTACAGTTTGATGGGTTTATGGCAGCAATTTCACTTAGTAATTAGGAAGCAAGAAAGTATGTCAAGTCAAGTAGTTGTTTTGATGTCAAGAATATCTTTGATTGTCTCTGTCATTCCGCAAAATATATTGTTAATACATGTTGATGGTATTGAACAATATCCTGTAGAGACTATTTTCAAAGATGATTATGAATCACTAACTCATGGTTCTTCATGGAAAGAATTCAATTGCCATGTTCATAATAGGTTGTTTGCCCATCGTTGCAAGTTGTTCATACTACAGATGGATGGAACAGGTCACCGACTCAAAATGTGCCATGGTCAGCATCATCAAGGTCATCACTTGCAGGTGATTGATCGAATGTATTGGTACATCATCAGGTCAAGGTGGAAAGTGAGGGAACTCTACCCTCATCGACTATTTATTTAGTCAAACTTTTGTGGTCCAAAAGCTTTCAAGTGGAGAGGATTGATCCAGGAGGATCTCGTCAGATCAATTGCACAGGTTCATCATCAGTGTTCAGTGTCGTCATCAGCATTCAGTTCTGTGTTGTCATCAACATTCAGTCTGATGTCGTTCAGTTTCGACAGTGTTGATTATGGTTCAGGTTGTTTAGGTGATGTTAATGGTTTTCATGGTGATGGTTTTGTACTTGGTTGTCGACATGTGGTTGTCATCAGTTCCACCAGGATTTGGTCATCGACATGTGGTTGCCGTTTGCCTTCACAGGATTTGGATTTTGTCGTCCACTCACAGGTTGATCATTGACATGGGTGTGTCATCCATTGCAAGGGTTTGATATGGTTTGTCGTCATGTGATGACATCGCAAAAGTGGCTTTGTGACGAAGATGTGTGTTGGATGAATGTCGCTTTGTGACATTTAGTTGTAAAGAGGTTTTCTCATTTGATGTAAAAAAATCCTAATGACTAAAATCCAAACCTAATCCTAAAACCTAATACACATAATCCTAAACCTAACCCTAAACCTATCAAACCTATCGGACATGGTATATCACAATATATTACAACTATGTATTAAAAAAATACATTGCCTAAGTCTAAAACCCGAAACCTATGCTCATAACAACTCTCGGCCTTTATACATTGTAATACAAATATAAAACACCAAAATTGTCCCTAACCGCCACTTCTCGCCACAGCGGAGTAAACAGCATGTGAGCGGAGATGTGAAAACCGTCGGGGTTTTCATAAGCTGCCAGTTCTTAACCGCAATGGGGTTTTAAAATGCGGTGATTACATGTGAACAGAGGCTGTGTTAGCGGAGTTAGCAAGCGGAGAGTTCACCGCAGCATCAAACCATAGTGGAACTGCGAAGGGTCAGATACATGTGACAGAGTTTAGGTTAACCGCAGAGTTAGAGTTTGCAGTGGAGCACCGTCGATCCTTAGCCGTGCGGGGAGTCGGGTTGACATGTGAACAGTTTACACCGGAACCCTTAGAGCACCATCAGCTGAGACCGTCGGGCCAAGCGCGGAGGTGGCAGCCTGTGGCTGGTCACATATAACCGTTAGCCTCCTCCACCCAGTCAACTAACCACCAGTGGTTCTATTTTTATTATTATGTTATTTTTTGGTTTTTGAAATTAAGTTTTGGTTATGTTAATTCGAGGACCGTGCCTAATGAACCTAAGTGTCATTTCATGGTTAGACTGAAAACTAAAATCCTCCAATTCAGAAAATTCATGCCATGATTAGCCCAAAGGAGTTCACTTGTACTTACAGGCCTATAAGAGGCGGTTTTTCTTCATTGAAGTGGAGATTAGTGGTTTTGGTTTTTGTATGCAGATTATGGAGGTCATAGGCAGTTTTGTTTTCAATGTAACAGGAGCATCCATAATCGGAATTAGGAACCGTGACAGACATTGGAAATATGGTTTAGAGAGCTTCCTTTTGATAGTGATCAGAAGTGCCTATGTGCACATTCTGTCTGGTCTATTCTCTATGTAATCGAACTCCTTGGTTTCAATCCTAATAAAGTAGTCGCCCATCTTGAAAGTGGACCCAAAGACGTAGTCCATCAGGGACGAACTCCGAAATCAACTTTGTTGTCTGGTGTCGATGTGTTTTTACTATTTTCACTTTTTTATGCATCTTTCTTATGTTTAATCAGTTGTCGTAAAGTCTTTTTCTCAAGCAGTTTTCTTCGATTTCCGCACTTTTAGCTAACATTCAAATCATAAATGGCCAATCACTTCTACATCAATTTTAGTTTGTGTTCATTTCAGATCAATCTCGTAAACAAATTGTCACTTGGGAAATTTTTATGGAAGAAATGATAGCACATTATGGAATACAAAAAGAAACACCGTTTTTAGCCAATTAATAAATCTCAAACAAAAAGGTTCAATTATGGAGCACATTGAGGACTTCCAAAAATTGAATATAAGGGTAAAATATATTCCAGAGGAGCTTAGGATTGATGTGTTCATAGGGACTTTAAAGGATAACATCCATCATGAAATTCGCCTTTGGGAACCTGATTCATTAGAGAAGGCATTCAGGTTGGCAAGAAAAATGGAAAGCAAAATTATGGCAACAAGGAAGCCTACCACTCACAACTATAAAGATGGAAGTGTTGTTGCTCCTAGCCTTCCACAACCTACAAAGTTGACACCACAAAAATTGGAAGAAAAAAGAGCAAAAGGGCTTTGTTACAATTGTGATAGAAAATACACTAAAGGTCATAAGTGTGCTAAGAATAAATTATTTTACATAGATTGTGAAGAGGAGGAAGAAAAAGAACAAGAAACATCAAAAGAAGAGGATATATACCAGGAACAAACCTTAGATAAAGAAGAATTGAATCCGACCATATCTTGTAATGCATTGGTCAGAATTACCACTCCCTAAACTATCAAGATAGAATGACATATAAAGAAGAAAAAGGTAATAGTATTGATTCATTCGGGCAATACCCATAATTTTATTCATTGTAAGATAGCCAAGGAATTGAATTACT
This sequence comes from Pinus tabuliformis, assembly GCA_031772625.1. NCBI lineage: Eukaryota > Viridiplantae > Streptophyta > Pinopsida > Pinales > Pinaceae > Pinus > Pinus tabuliformis. The sequence goes on along the minus strand of CM062807.1, from coordinate 406,116,141 downwards.
TCCTATATCCAACACCAGAGTGTCAAGTGATGGTTGCAAATGGAGCAACCATAAATTACTCTGGAAAGTGCCATAATATCAAGCTATCCATGGGAGAATATGTACTGAATAGCCCAATGTTTTCCATTCCAATGGGTGGTGCTCATGTTGTACTAGGAGTCCAATGGCTACAATCATTGGGTACAATAAATTTTAATTTTCATGAAATTTTCTTCTGAAGAAAAGGAATTTGAATTAAGGGATATCGTAGGGAAACCGAGAAAGATAATCAACTCTAACGGAATGACAAATCTTCTAAAGAAAGAACAATGAGGAGTAATTGCACAATTATGCTCGCTAGAGGTTACCACATCGAAATCATCTATTTCTCGATATCTCCAAAAAGTCTTGGACAATCATTCCAAGGTATTTGAGACTCCCAAAGGCCTCCCACCTATTCGTGATCATGATCATGTTATTCATTTGATTCCAGGAAGTGTTCCTCCAAACATCAGGCCTTACAAATGTCCCTATGCCCAAAAGAGGGAAATTCAACGTATGGTTGTAGAAATGCTAGAGGCTATTATAATTCAACCTAGTCAAAGTTCTTTCTCTACTCCAGTAGTATTGGTGCACAAGAAGGATGGGTCATGGCACATGTTTCTGAATTATAGGGAGCTCAACAAACTCACTATTAAAGATAAATTTCCCATTCTGATCATTGATGAATTATTGGATGAATTGCATGGATCAATTTACTTCACCAAGTTGGAGCTTCATTTATGATATCATCAAATTAGAATGAAGACTGAAGACATTCTGAAAACAGCATTTAGAACTCATGAAGGTCATTATCGATTTTTGGTCATGCCTTTTGGCCTTACCAATGCACCTTCTACATTTCAAGGTTTGATGAATTCCATTTTCAAACCCTTCCTTCGAAAATTTGTGTTAGTATTTTTTGATGATATATTAATCTATAGCAAGTCTTGGAAGGACCATGTTCAACATGTTGACAAGGTTCTCAAACTATTGGAGGACAAACAATTATATGCAAAAAGCTCCAAATGTTTCTTTGGAGTACAAGAGGTGGAATATCTGGGTCATACTATATCTTATGAAGGTGTTATTAAGGTAGACCCTAGAAAAATTAAAGACATTAAGAAATGGAAAATCCCCACATCCATAGAGCATCTACAAGGACTTCTCAGGTTGACAGGGTATTATCACAAGTTTGTTAAGAATTATGGGAGAATAGCAGCACCTCTAACAACATTATTGAAGAAAGATGCATTTTCATGGACTCCAGAAGCAACGAAAGCCTTTGAACATCTTAAAGAGGCAATGTGCTAAGCATCGGTCTTAGCTACGTCAGACTTGGAAAAAACCTTTATGTGGAATGTGATGCCTCGGAAAATGGAATTGGTGATGTTTTAATGCAAGAAGAAAGGCCCATTTCTTTCGAAAGTCGTCCAATCAAAGGAAAGTATTTACACAAAGCTATTTATGAGAAGGAAATGTTGGCAATACTACATGCACTTAAGAAATGGAAACCCTACCTAATGGGAAGACACTTCAAGGTAAAAATGGATCACGATAGTCTTAAATACTTTTTAGAACAAAGATTATCTTCAGAAGAGCAGCAAAAATTGGTCACAAAGATGTTGGGTTATGACTTTGAAATCATGTACAAAAAAGGGAAGCAAAATGTTGTTGCAGATTCACTCTCAAGAAAGGATGAGGATGTGGAAGAATTGCTTTGCGCCATTTCTATTATCCAACTAGACTGTATAAACAAAGCAAGGGATGAATGGAAGAATGACGAAGAAGTGTGGGAACTTATTCAAAAGTTACAACAAGATCCAAATACATCTGATACATTTAGCTGGAAAAATGATTCGTTATGGTACAAAGATCACTTATACCTGTGTAAGAATTCCCAACTCAAACTAAAGATTCTTATGGAATTGCACACCTCTCCCTTAGGAGGGCACTCGGGATTTTTAAAAACTTACCACAGGGTTAAGAAGGAATTTTTTTGGGATGGCCTTAAATCGGATATTCAAAAGTTTGTGGCGGAATGTTTGGTTTGCCAACAAAATAAAGTTGAAACAATTAAGACCCTAGGTCTATTACAACCTTTATCCATTCCAAGCCAACATTGGGAGAAGGTTTCAATGGATTTTATCACAGGTTTACCGAATTCTGAAGGAAAGAGTGTCATCATGGTGGTAGTTGACAGACTTACCAAGTATGCAAACTTCTGTGCATTATCTCATCCATTTAAAGAAAGTACAATTTCTACTGCATTTATGGAAACAATTCAAAAGCTACATGGAAACCCAAAGATTATTGTAAGCGACAAAGATCCCATTTTCACTGGAAATTCTTGGACAGAGTTATTTTCTTGTCTTGGTACTCAGTTAGCTCATAGCTCATCTTATCATCCTCAATCTGATGGGAAAACTGAGATAGTAAACAAATGTTTGGAAGGATATCTTCGTTGCTTTGTATCTGATAAATAGACACAATGGGTCAAATGTTTACCTCTGGATGAATGGTGGTATAACACTTCCTTCCATACTGCAGCAAAAATGACCCCATTTATGGCACTTTATGGATATCATACTCCCTCCATCACATCATATTTAAGAGAAAATTATAAGGTTCAAGTAGTGGAAGATCACATCGAGCATCAACAACAGGTTCTCCAACTCTTAAAGGATAACCTTACTTTGGCACAGAATAGAATGAAACAACAAGCAGATCAACATCACAGTGAAAGAAGTTTTGATGTAGGTGACTGTGTATTCCTACAGCTACAACCATATAAACAAATGTCCCTCAAGCAAGCTAAGAAGGATAATAAATTATCACCAAAGTATTATGGTACATACAAGGTGTTGTAAAATATTGGTACTATGGAATACAAATTGGAGCTTCCTGCAGCTTCCCAAGTGAACCCAGTTTTCCATGTTTCATGCTTAAAGAAGGTTACAGGTGACAAACTCCCGGTTCAAACAATATTTCCAGAACTTGACGAGGAAGGAAAAATCATATTGGAACCTGAAGCAGTCACAGAAACAAGAACTCGACAGCTACGAAATCAATCAATTTCAGAGTATCTAATCAAGTGGAAGAACTTACCCGCTGAAGATTCCACATGGGAGGGTGAGAATTTTATACGAAAGCATCCAGAACTACTCAAGCGTTGAGGACAACACTTTTTTGAAGGAGATGGGCATGTGAGGTCCCTATAATACTAGTGATTCCCCCATTACTATTTTCATTGTAGCCCTTATTGTTATTGTTGTGCCCCTATTGTCCCCATATTGTTATTAGTGTGCCCCATAGAAGCCCACTATTGTTATTGTTGTGCCCTTATATTATTATTGTTATGTTGGCCTTGATTATATTATGACCCATTAGACTCCTATATATAGAAAGGAAGTTTTTTCATTTGTATCATCTAAGAATTGTTCATTTATGTAATTTAAAGGAGGTTGCCCCCTCGAAGAGGATGATTTTGAAGGCATTGATCTATCTTTTCTTCTATTTTGTGAGCTGGTTACATAACACCCTGCATACAAAAATGCCAACGTGAAAAATGCATGGTCATCCTTACTGGCCAGTAGTGTAAGTGCCTCGGGAGAAATATTGGTTAGATACTCCTAAAGGCCCCTCTTGGGCATCATATGCCCCCACATGCGCATTTAGACCTCAATTATTGGCCTCGGAGGGCGACAGTCAAATGTATGCCTCGTCTCTGGAAACCTCTCAAAAAATAAAACAAAAAAACTTGGAAGCGAAAGGGAAGGTCTCCCTCCCACATCTCAATGCACGACATATATCTAAATTCATGCAAAAGTACCTCAAAAAATGGCATACCATATGATGCAACGTGGCACCTGAATCAAAGAATCAACATAATACAAAAGAGGGAAACTAATGCATTTCCCATCACTACTAAATTGTGCAATGGTGGTGACTAATAACGAGAGGCACCTAACCTCCTCTACAGCAAAAGAATAAATTTGTAGTTGTCCACCATGGACCTGAAAATCTGATCGACGAATTGCATGAGGCCCGACATATCTCTGAGTGTATGCAATCTCACTCTTAGCTGCAACACCATGGGGAACATTAGGGAATTGGGGAAAATCCTCCCCTCTCCTGGATAGGTCAGTGATAAAGCATATGTCCTCCTCAGTGGACCTATACCACGCCCCCAGATTGACTGACATAGAAAGCCTTCTCCTGGACACTCCATTGGCGCATCAGAGGCACCAATAAGATAGAGTGTGCCTTCAGGGATGTAGCCTCCTCATAATACTTGAGGAGGCCTACATTCCTCAAGAGCGCTCAGTTCACTACAGTAATAGGGCAAGGATATAAATCCATCTCCCTCTCTTTGGCCTCCCATGTTTGGACCATATTGTATGGGTCCACCTACTACTCCTGCTCCTGCCACTGCTCCCTTTGTTGACGTCTCTGCTACATGCATTAGGCGAATTTTGATGTCTAAAATGGGCCTCCTAAGAAAAATGTACAAGCAAAATAAACTTTATAAGGACCAATAGGATTTAAGATGATGATTTCAACCATGGAGGATGATTCACCATTTTTGGAGTAAAAATGTAAAAATATTAAAAAATAATAAAATAATAAAACTACTTTTTCAGCCCGTATTTTCAAATTAGGTTTTACTCAAATTTCGAGTGGGAGTACTCATTGGATGAAAATTTTAATTCCTCATTCAAGGAGTAACCATGTTACATACTTTCGATGGAGCGTACTACACAAAAAATTAGAAATACATGAAAAAGTGTGATTGCAATCACGTTTTTCATGTATTTCTCATTTTTCATGTATTAGGGTCCATCGAAAGTATGCAACATGGGTACTCTTTAAGTGAGGAATCAAATTTTGCATCCAACGAGTGTTCTCACTTGAAATTTGAGTAAACCCATAGCGAGATAAGTTGAAAATACGAGTTGAAAAATAGTTTTTTCTTTTTTCCCTCTAAAATTTGATGATGTAATGTAATCTTATTTTATTATTTCCACTATTATTTTATAATTTCCTTAGGAGGCCCATTTTAAACCTCACAATTCCCCTCATTATTGACATATAAAATACATCAGCCTCATACATAAAATTCATTTTTTTTATTAAATGAAACATGTATTTATAAATATGGAAACATAACTTTCAATTAAAAAAAAAAAGCATCTATGCGTTCAAAACACAGACATGCACTAACGTTGGTGTTATTTCAACTATAACTACACCGATGTTGTTTCACAAATTTAACTTTTGATAGCGGTGTGGCACACTTGTGCACCGGTGCACATGGATAAGATTTTCTCATCGGTACGCAATTTTCAAGTTATCGCATGCACCGAGCTATAAGAATATTTTTAAATATTATTTTTACGGTGTGTTTGGTGAATATAAACACACCAGGAGTAACACATCGATGTACAAGTTGTCGCATCTTTCCCAATGTGTTTTTATTTACGAACCGAACCACAACAACGGTGGTGTGTTATGTTCACACACGGAAACACGATGCACCCTGTAAATTTACAGGGCACACCGCACCTGGTGTGAGCCGAACGTATAAAACGAAATGCACGATGAAATTTTTCTTTTTTTGAAAAATAGTGGAAAATTTAGCCTAATTTACAATTTTAATCCACTAAAAAATTAAATTAGAAAGAAACAAAGACATTACCTGGACATTTGGTCGTCGAGGAGGCATTGTGGACACGTAATGGAGAAAAACAAATTTTAGGACGATTTGAAAATATTGAAAACTCAAACAGTGAGCACGGTACAGAAGGATGGTGAGCAAGAGAAGCATCGACGTTAGGGCGCTTACATGTGGCAAGAGTGGCACCGGTGCTTTAGAGCTCTTCCACACTATAGATTGTAAAAATGAAAATTAAGACTGAGAGGGTTTTTTATTTAATGCTCCTTTGGTGTGTTTCTCCGAACGCAACGCTACGTGATATATCCAAAAGCACCACATTTTTTTAATTAAAAAATATGGTAGTGCTTTTCTCGAGAGATGCCCCAGGGAAATTCTTTATTGGTACTGCACCGGTGTCGTAGTTTTACTATAGCAACGTGGTTTTTTTAGAAATTAAAAATTGCATAGCAATGCTCTTTAGAAGAGTGCATTTTGTTAAGCTTACTACATCGAGGCTTCGTTGGAAAATAGCACTAAATTTCTATGAAATTCAAAATTATAGTGGTGCTCCTTACTGGAATGCACCGAGAAGTTTTACGATGTGAAGGGTATCGGTGTGCTATCCACTATTCAAGTACCGGTGCATTATGTTATTTAGCACGTCGTTTTTTTTTAATAAATTTTCGATGGTGCACCATGTTATATGCAGAATCATTGCTTGTATTGATAATAAAGCACCGGTGCATTTGTAGATTTTAAACGCACCGTCAAAAAAACATCCACCAAAATATCTACCTGCCCACCTCCGCTAGTGACCTCCACTAGAAACAGGTTTTTGGGCTATATTTATAGGGGCTTCCGCAAAAACCTCCATTAGAAGATATTTTCCTTGTAGTGTTCAACTTTCATCATGTTGCTTTCATGTTGGAAATCCATTGGTTCTCCACAGCTTAATCAGTCACCGTCCACTCTCAAATCTTTTTATGGGAGAGGATTTAAACCTTGCGGGATCTTGAATTCGTTACAAGTAGAATTAGCTAGCAAAATTGTCTCAATTGAGGTCGAATTCATTGACAGATCTTTGGATTATAACCTCTTACTGAGACAAACATGGGGTTATGTCATAGCAGTCGTCGTCTCGATCTATTTTAAGATAATTGCTTTCCCTCACCAAGGGGGCCTTATGTCTATTGATTAGCTTGCCTTCTTTACCACCGATTCCCAAACCACTGGGACTATTCCACTTGCGATTGAATCTCCACAATCTTATCAACATGTTGGGATATTACTTAAAGATTCATCCTTAATGGGACTTTCATGCTCCCTCCTCCTCACATTCCCAATACAGTTTCCTCTATTAATATGATTTCATCTCGTACTATTCCATCTTATCCATGGATGGTACATGGCATCTCTAACATTGACTCATCTGGTGACTGTATATCGCTCAGTCCCATTGAGCTAGAGTATGAAGCTATCTACTCCGCTAGTTCGACAAATCATGATGCTAATGCCTTAGTAAATTAGGTTGATCATTACCAAGATTAAGGTTCTAACCCTTTCGATGGCACATTTTCTACCAATGAAAACATCATGGAGATCATGATTCCAGATGAATCTCCATGGGATGATAATCATCATCGATCCTCATTACTTGAAATTATTGAGAATAATCTTGAAGACTATTATTCACCCAACGTTGTTGAATCATTTCAGGGTTATATCTTTGTTTATATGGTGAACTTTGAAAATAATTTAGCAAATATTGAGGAGACGATACCCCTCAATATTTCGACCAAACCTGGAGTTGTTGAATATCTCCATATAGGTGCATCTTGTTCTCCTGTTGAGATCAACATTTATAAGGACCTCTTTCAATAATTTTGTGACGCTTTCGCTTGGACATTCAAAGAGATGCTAGGCACATATCCAAACATTGTTTTGCAAGAGTTTAAAACTTATTCGGATGCTAAACATGTTCGGCAACGTTTGTGTCTGGTTCACCTAAAGAAATTTGGTTCTATCAAAGAAAAAGTTGAAAAACTTTTGTGTGTTGGTTTTGTCTATCTTCTTCCTTTAACTGATTGGGTTTCAAATATCATTTGCATTATGAAGAAACCTGGTACAATTAGAGTATGTGTTGATTATAGGGATAGCAATCGAGCTTGTCCTAAGGACAACTATCTGATCCCTTTCATCGACCAAATTGTTGACGATTGTGCCAGAAGTGAATTTTTTTCATTTATGGATGGATTTTCAGTAACAATCAAATCAACATCCTACCGTTGGACCAACATAAGACTGCCTTCATTTGTCCATGGGGAATTTTCTTACCGCAAACTTCCTTTTGGTCTGAAGAACGTTGGCACAACTTTCCAAAGGGCGATTAATTATTCCTTCCATGATATTAAGCATATAGTGAAACCCTATTTGGAAGATTTTCCTTCCCACTCTAAACATCGTGAGGATCATCCAACACATCTCAGAGCAATCTTCCTATGCTATCGACATTATAACATATGACTAAAGCCACATCAATGTGTGTTTTGTGTCCAATCTGGTTGGCTCCTAGGATTCATAGTGTCCAAGAACGAGATCCCCAACAATCCTATGAAATTTTAGGCAATCATTGATTTGCCCGCTCCCTCTTCACTTGTTCAGATACAAGGCCTTCTAGGGAAGGCTAACTTTCTACGAATATTCATCCCTAACTACACGGAACTTACGAAAGGATTTACTCGCTTGCTCAAAAAAGGGTGTTCCCTTCCATTGGGATCACATTGCTCATAAAGATTTTGATGCTTTAAAATATGTGTTAGCTCGATCTTCTTTGTTTTATCCCCCTAACTATCAACAATATTATTTCCTATATTTAGTTGTGTTTGTTACAACAATCGCAATGGTCCTCGTACAAGAAGATGATATAGGAGACGAACACTCCATATTACTTAAGACAAAACTTGACCGACACTAAAGGCAAGTATTCGCACGTCGAAAATTTAGTTATGGAAGTTGTCCCAAGTTGTACAGAGGTTTCACCACTACATGTTGCTTCAAAGACTACTGTAGTTTATGATTGGAACTCGATGACTTACCTTTTGTCAGATCAATTATTGGGGGCCAAGTACTCAAAGTGGATCATCATCCTCCAAGAGTTTGGTTTGGAATTCATCAAATCCAAATCAAAGAAATCTCTAGTCTTCACTGAACTGATTTGCGACCTTCCCTCATCTAAATTAGAGTCAAACATTGATGATTCTATTCCAGATGAAACATTATTTCTGATTGATTCTTTTGATCCTTGGTATAGAGATATCATCATTTATCTCCAAACCCAAACTTTCTGGCCCGATACTACTCGATCTAACCAACATCAATGATACCATGCTCACCAATACATCATAATTGGTGACACTTTGTACCGTCGTGGTGTTGATTCGATTTTTCGTCGTTGTATTACTCATAAGGAGGCCGAGAAAGCCTTGAATGACTGTCATGCTCGAGCATCCGGTGGACACATGTTTGGCTATGCGATCACCCAAAATATTTTACGATCTAGTTATTTATGGCTGATCTTGTTTCTAGATTGTAAACCGACAATCCAAAAATGTCATGCATGCCATATTTTTAATAGGAAATCTACACTCCACTTGCCCCTATGCATCCAGTTATTATCGTTGGACCTTTTTCCAAATGGGGTGTTGGCTTAATGACATGTAACCCTTGTTCGGTCATGGTTCATGGTTACATTATCATTGTTGTAGACTATTTTACTAATGGGGAGAAGCAATGCCTACGTTTGACAACACTGGCAAAACTGTTGCATTCTTCCTTGTCAACCATGTTATTGCCAGATTTTTTGTGCTCCAAGCTAACGTTATAGACCATGGCAAACATTTTTGAAATTACATGATGTTTGAACTAACTTCCAAGTTGGGCCTTCAACATAATATCCCAACTCCCTATTACCCACAAGCTAATGGACAAGTAGAATCCATTAACAAGGCTTTGAAAATAATGCTCCAATGCATGGTAGGGATTCTTAAGATGAATTGGCCAACCATTATGTTTTCTGCTTTATGGGCATACCAAACATCTATCTGAACAACAACCAAATTCACACCCTTTCAGTGGTTGTATGGTCTAGAAGTAGTTCTCCCAATTGAATGTGAGATTCCATCCTTAAAATTAGTCATCGAGCTTCTTCCTACAACTTCCGTAGAAGGGCGGTTTTTGCATCTAGCTTGCTCATATGAGACCTGACGCAACACCACAATGGCCAACGAGGCTCACAAAAAATATGTCAAAGCACACTTTTACCAAAATTTTAAACTCTGTGCCTTTTTGGAAGGTGACCTAGTCCTTTTATGCAACAAGGAAGCCGACAAATTATGAGATGGGAAGCTCGAACCATTATGGTTATGATCCGAACTTAAACAGGAACACAAAAAATTACAGATATAACCATAAATACAAAGATGCAGTAGAAATAACACTTCATTTCATTAATATCAAATACTGAAATATGCTTACAAATAGAATGGAAATAAGACTAATAAGACTAGCTTAGATGATGGTACCTTATCTTTGAGAAGAGATTGGCAGCTACATGCCTCTAAATTATGTTACAATGAGGCTCAGAGGCCTATTTATTATTAAGAAATAATGGAAAACACTAAACATCCAAAAACCTAACCCTAGGAGATGAAGCACCAAAACTATGGGCCCCATTTGGGTAAATTGGTACATCAACTTCCCGGGGTCGTAACTATGGCATACGATCTTCGTTCGACATGCACAATACCTCGTTAGAAAGCTCTATCTAAGGAATACAAATTTTGAGTGGCCAACATCAATTTGTATCCACGTTGGCCCCGATTTTCCCAAAAAACGTCGTTTAGGGCCTCAAAATGGCTCCGGAAGTTCAAGACCCGAAAAACTACCAAAAATAGTAAATTGTGCTACAATTAAGGAAACTAAAAAATTGAAAGAGACAGTGGTGGGCGTCCAAGTGGAATAGGCGAGTGGCCACCAACATCCACCTGGATCAATCCTCCCCCCTTAGGGAGCAATGGTCCCCATTAAGTTCAATGACTCCATGAGATGGGGAAACTTCTGTTGAACTTGAACCCTGGTGAGCCACTTGCCTTGGTGCAAGAGTTGGCCAGCTTTGACAACCTGATATAGCTGGATATTCTGTTGGCGAGTGTTCTTGACTCGTGTGTTCATAATTCGATCAGTTGTGGCCTGTTCCATGCAGTCTGGGTTTAACTCTATTGGTGTGAGTTGTTCTACAATGTCTAATGTGTCCAGTAATGGTGGGAAATATGGTCGAAGACAATCCACATTGAACATTGGGTGCAGCACAAGGAATGGGGTAATGCTAAGCTCAAAATAATTGTCTCCCACAGCCTTGGTAATGGTGTAAGGACCATATTGGAGTGGTCTGAGCTTCTGATGGGCTTCGGTAAGGTGTTATTTCTACAAATGCAACCAAACTTTGTTGCCCACTTGAAACTTGTGTGGCACTCGATGTTGATCATGTCATTGCTTGTACCTGGCATTTGACTTCTCCAAGATGTCGTGAACCTACTGGCGGATGTGTTGGATGCGTTCAATAAATATGGTCACTTTATTAGCCTCGGACAATACATGTGTGGATTCTATCTATGTAGTCGCATGAGGGAAATCAGACACAATGGTTGAAATCCTAGACCGACTTAAAAGGGACTGTGACCAGTCGAGCTATGGAGAGCTCTATTATAACTGTGTTGCACATAGGCTATACTCTCATCCTAGGTTCATGGAATCTTGGATTTGTACATGCGGATTATGTGCACTATCATCTTATTGATGACCTTTGTCTAGCCAACATTCTAGGTATGGAAGGCAGTTGATTGGTGAGCTTGGTGTCCAATAGTGTCCAGAGGCTTGACCAAAATGTGCTCAAGAACCTATTATCCCAATCTGATATAATGGTCTACGAGATCCCAAAATGTACCCATACTCATTCAAAGAAGATTTTGGCAGTTTCCTCTATTGTGATACTCTTCTTGCGGGCCGCCAATATAGCCATCTTAGAAAATCTTTCCATGACCACAAATACATAGTCATTACCATGCTTGGTAGAAAGGAGGCATATAGTCCATGGAGATGGATTCCCACTGCTGGTTGGGAGTAGGCAGAGGAGTGTACAGGCCTTGCTTCTTGCTATTTGGATTGGAAATGGCATAGACAGTGCATGATCTGATATATTTCCCAACATCCAGTCGGAGTTTGGGCCAATAAAATTACTTTTGTAGTACATCCATAGTTTTTTCCACACCAAAGTGTCATGCAACCCGACTGTAGTGTGCCTCCCAAATCAGCTTGGCACGCTCGCTTGAAGGAACACAAAGGTGGCCCAGGTAGCATAATAATGCATCCTGGAGGTGGAAATCAGGAACTTTCTTTCCATCTACTAGCATCTGGTATGTGGAGGCGAACTCTAGATCATTTTTGTATAGTTGCATCCATCTAGAGGTCTTGTGGCCACAAGAGTTGAGAACAGTAGTCAGTGCTGCAACTGGGGGTCGGCTAAGGCAATCTGCAACATTATTGGTGCTACCCTTTTTGTATTTAATGTTCAAGTGGAATTGTTGCATATATGTATACCACTTTTGATGGCAATCATTCTGCAACATCCCTTGTGTCTGTATAAACTAAACAGGTCGTTGATAGGTGTGGATAAATGTCTCCTTCCCCAAATGTCATGCTTCAATTGTTAGTAAGCCTGCACGATGGAATATATCTCTTTATCATAGGTGGGGTACTTCCAAATTGTATATGAAAGTGTCCCACTATGATAGGCCACTGGATTCTCGTGTTGGGTGAGGACTGCACCAATAACATAGTCTAAGGCATCTATCTCAATTTCAAATGGCTGCTACAAGTCTAGCAGTGTGAGTACCGGTGCAGAGCAGAGTCAGTGCTTCAACTCAACGAACGCCTTCTATTGGGACTCGGACCAAGAAAACTTTTCTTCCGCCCCGGCCGTAGTAATCTGACTCAAAGTCTAAGTGATATGGGAGAATCCCAACACGAACCTCTGATAAAAATTTGCAAGGCCCAAAAAGCTACGAAGCTCCGTTAGAGTGGTCAGGGATGGCCAATCCCGAATGACTTGGATCTTAGTCGAATCCACATGCATGCCATGCTCATCTATGATGTAACCCAAATATTGGACTTGGCTCATGCCAAAGGTGCATTTCTCCAAGTTAGCACACAGTTTATGCTACTAAAGGGTTTGAACAACCTATCGAATGTGTTGCAAGTGTTCTTCCCAACTCTTGCTGAAGATGAGGATGTCGTCCAAATAAACAACCATGAATGAGTTGGTGAAGGGCCACAATATTTCATCCATTAGCCTCATAAAATCAGCAGGGGCATTTGTCAACCCAAAGGGCATAACCAACCATTCAAAAAGGCTTTCATTGGATTTTAAAGCGGTCTTCCATACATCTGTGGGCTCTACTGGAACCTGGTGATAACCAGACTTCAGATCAATCTTGTTGAAGTACTTGGCCCCCTTGAGTTGGTCCAAAAGGTCATTAATCCGTGGGATTGGATACCTGTTCCTGACAGTGATTTTGTTTAGTGCCCGATAATCAATACAAAGCCTCCAGGTCCCATCCTTCTTCTGTACAAGTACAATCGGGTTCCCACAAGATGAGGAACTTGGTAAGATGTGCCCTTTTTGCATAAACTCCTCGATTTTCTGCTTGATCTCTTCATTTTCCATAATGGAGTGGCGATATATCAGCCCGTTGGGTAGAGTTTCTCTGGGAGTCATATCGATCGAATGCTTGACCTGACAATGCAAGGGTACCCTTGTGGGTGATTAGAAGATGTCCTTGTATTCTTCCATGACCATATCCACCTACTTCTACTGCATGGAGGAAACCTTCTCAGGGGCCATGGATGTGGCTACGGTCTTCCCCTTACTTTGAGAGAGAATCAGAAAGAAAGCAAATTTATGAGTCTGGGAGATGATCTTACTAGCATTGATTAGCAGAGATCAAAGAGATAGCAGTAGGCGGGGCTACCTCTGGTATCCTGTATAACATACTACCCCAAGAAATAATAACATAGTGGGGTCTAGATTCATATACAGTATGTCGCTTCCATAAGTATTGTTGTCCTAATAATACATCACAAACTTCAAGAAGAGAAACATCACACAGCACATCATTCATGAAGGGCTTGATGCTCGGGAAGGCGACACTGCTAACTGACGCAGAGATCTCGTCCTTGGTGAAGCCAACTGATGGTGTACAGTTGTAGATGTGTTATATTCTGTAGGCCCAACCACTTCACGACCTTCGCTGAAATGAGGTTATTTTGGCTCCCGTTGTTGACAATGAGCTATATCAGAGAACCCTTCACCCACATCTATGAGTGGAATAAGCCTTCCCCCTCCCCTAGATCTTCAGGCTCAGTCTTCTGGATATTGGTGGTGGCCAAAGTGTCACTGGGCTCCACATCAATGGTATGCTTCACTTTTTCATTCCCCTTGTCGAGTTTTGATTCAGAGTCAGAACATGCGTCTGACTTGGAAGCCTTCAGCTCGGCCACTAGTGACTGCTTGGTCCGACACTCACTTGTGTTGTGAGTGGAACTCTTCTGGAACTCACACCACTTCCTCATGTATTTCTTTGTCTTCATGGTGTTGTTCTTTTCTTGCAGCTTCGGCGGGTTATCCTGGTTTGCCCCACCTTGGATTTTCCCTTTGCTCTAAGGTTTGGGGGCGCCTTTCCCTTGCTTCGGATTCATAAATCCAAAGTCTCGCTTTTTCTATTTAAAATTTTTCTCAATATTGATAGTGTATCGATACGTCGTGTCGAGCGAGGAGATGTCCAGGAACTCCATCTCATCCTGGATGTACCTATGTAGGCAATCGTGGTACTTGAGTACCAAATGTTTCTCAGAATCCTTGATACCCAACTTGGTTCGAAGGGTATGAAAAACATTGGTAAACTCTAACATGTCTTGGTCCCTTCCCTGCCACAACGTGGTCCAACTTATGTATTTATCCTCATAGCTCTTGACAGGGTAATACTGTTCCTTGATGGCATCCTGAGACGAATAACAAGTGGATGCGGCCGAAAATAGTGAGGGTGTACTTTCGTCCTTCTTCTCACAATAGGTTTCCCACTAATCCTTGAACAAAAAAAAAATCCTTCTAACATATGTAACCATTTATCTATGGTGTCCACATCTATTTTACCCTCAAATATGGGGATGGCAAAGTTAAATTGTACCTTAAAGGGTGTGGCGCTTCCAGAGTAGCTACTGGAAGGAGATGCGCCACCCTTGGGTAGTTGTTGAAGGATCTGGACAAAGTTGTCCATCATCACGTTCCTCCACCGCTCGAGGGATTCTTCGAGCAATATTTTAAATATCTTTCTAAACAACTATTAATAGCTCCATAATTTTCACGACTCTCTCTTCTCAAAATACAGATCTCATTGCCCTAATGATGGACTCACCTAGCTAGTCTGAAACGTTGGTTTCATAAATTGTTCACAGGTTTTTCCACTAGCATACAAATTCTGCCAGCCTGTACGGAATCTCTCTTTAACAATATTGTAAAAGGATCTCCTGCCCCTTCGTCTTTCTTATCTTCTACCATGGGAGGTAGTCAAGATTTGCGAGGTCGGTCTTGCAAAGGTTTGACCAGTTCGAGCCCTAACTCCTTATATCCCGACCTCGTTGGGGACATGCAAAGAAAAATAGAGAAAGATCAGACAGCTCTGATGCCATTGATCTAAACTTAAACAGGAATGCAACAAATTACAGATATAACCATAAATACAAAGACTCAATAGAAATAACACTTCATTTCACTAATATCAAATACTGAAATATGCTTACAAATAGAATGGAGATAAGACTAGCTCGGGCGATGGTAGCTTATCTCTAAGAAGAGATGTGGCAGATACATGCCTCTGAACTATGTTAAAATGAGGCTCTGAGGCTTATTTATTATTTAGAAACAATGGAAAACCCTAAACATACAAAAATCTAACCCTAGGAGATGAAGCGCCAAAACTACGGGCCTCGTTTGGGTAAATTGGTACATCAACTTCTCGGGGTCATAACTTTGGCATATGATCTCCATTCTACGCGCACAATACCTCGTTAGAAATATCTATCTGAGGACTACAACTTCTGAGTGGCCAACATCAAACAATCATCCATGTTGGCCTCGGTTTTCCCAAAAACATCGTTTAGGGCCTCAAAACGGCTCTGGAAGTTCAGGACCCGAAAAATTTCCAAAAATAGTAAATTGTGCTACAATTAAGGAAAATGAAACACTGAAAGAGACAATGGTGGAGGTCCAAGTGGAATAGGTGGGTGGCCACCAACATCCACCTGGATCAGGTTAGGTCCATATATAGTCAATCGTGTACTTGCGAAAGGGGCCTATGAATTGGTTGACTTTGATGGAATTCCTTTGGCACAACCTCGAAATGGGTTGTACCTGAAAAACTACTATGCCTAGGATATCTTCCGCATAGTCACTGTGTACATACTGTATAGGTTTGCTAGTGTGTTTACAGTGTGGTTTTCTAGAGACTTCTACCACCTTTTCTCATCTTGAATTTCATTTGATTTGCAGATGTTGGCATTCCCTCAGTTATATGTTGGTGATGTTGATGGCACTAGTTGTAGTACTCGGAACCTTTCTTCCACAGAGTGGGCAATCTATGCTCCCGATGATGAGTTAGTGAGTCTACAAGGGATTTGTATCTGTCACTCGACTAATAATATTGTTGACTATAAATTTATTACGCATGTTTTTAAGGGCTCACCTCTTAGAACGACATTTTAATTACATTCAATATCAACATGTTCCTAGGAGCCTTATACATTAACATATGCATTAGCTAATTATATATTGGACAAACATTTGCAACACAGTAAATACACAAACCATAATCATACATTGTGCAAGAGAGTAGAATAAAAGTAGAGAACATCCATAGATAGAGAATTGTATATAATGTTTGGATTTACAAAAATTGTGTATGATACACATATGGCCACACGACCTATAATATCAAAATAAATGTAGACAAAATATGGCTCAAAAGCCTCCTAGGTGACTAATCCCTATGATGCTCTTGATAGCATACAATTAGCTGAGCAACCTTGCAGAGTAAACGAATGATATGCTCTGGCACTCCTATAGTGTATTCTTTCATACGGGTAGGGACCTCATTAATTCCTATGTTTGGAACATTGCAGGTTAGACCCTCAAGATGATGCTCAAGCTCAGTAAGTATCTTCGCAATGTCGGGGTCACCCATTTTCTCCTCTATCCCTGCAGCCTCAACCTGAATGAGATGTGGTTGTGCTCAACGATGAATAAGCGACATGTCTACTAGTCACATGGGTCCAATATCTACTAGTAAAAATACAATAGTTAGTCTCTGATACATGAAAAACATAAAAAAAAAAAAATTGCAAAATCCAAAACACCAAAAAAAAAATGACTTTGTTAGCCTGCATCACCCCATTGCTCGCCTTCGGGTAATACAAGCTTTGGGTCTCCACGAAAATTAGCTTCTTTCACAACCATTTGATGAAAGTAGGGGTAAAACTCATGGTAGTTATTCCCCCATGACGAGACATTAGATCTACCCAATGCCTCATTTGAGGCACCCTAGGTCTCGAAAACTCAAAAGATATTTGTTGAGGACGAAGTAATGGTATCCTCTCCAAGGAAAAGGATATAATGATAGAACCATACCCAAAGTTCTTAAGTCGTCTTGTCTTCACCCGATTGATTGTTCTTTCAGGTTTGCTAGAACCCCTTCACACCATTAAATATGTCAGCTCCAAGCACTCTAAAGCATACTGCATCTGAGTCTTACTGGCTAAGTGCAAAGCAACACTACCAACCAACTGAGTGATAGTGAAAAATATAGTCCTAAGAGGAAGTCATATTGTATCCTTTATCTCAAGCTTCCCATCCTTGATTATTTCAGCACTAGGGCGACAATGAACGATAATGTAATCCTTCATTGTCTCCCCACCTCTCCTGAAACCAGATAGTGAAATGGAATCCCCTCTCCATGACAACCCTATCGGTAAATATATGTCCTCAACATATATCGTGATAGTATGTACCCCAAACCTAAAGTATTGTCCCTATACATCCCAGCATCTGACCAAATACTCCAGCAACTCTAACTAGGCCCTCATACCGAAATAACTAAAAACTTGAGAAGCCCACAATTTCTCAAAGCCTGAATTGTTGTTGGGTCATTGGCAACAATCATATATTGAGCCTCATGCTCTCTTTCTCTCTAGGTCAAAGAAGCCATTTATCTCTAGTAAATTTCTACAAAATGACATGAAAATTGTAATGGCCTTGGTGAAAGTTCCATGGAAAAATGTATAAATACCATGGATGATGGGACACGTATTCTAAGTTGAATGTTGGGCATGACATCCTAGGGGGTGTTCATTTGGTTGCTTATGGCTAAGGAAATTGGCAATGGCAATGGCTAAGGCTTTAGAAAGGCAAAAGACATTTTTGGCACATTTATTTATGAAAATAAAGGAAATTAGGAGAAAAGTAAGGTGAAAGGTCATAGGTTGCATGTGAGGAGGAAAATGAAGGAAAACAATGGAAAATGAAGAAAATATAGGCCTCATTAATAAAAAGGATTTTGAGGATCAGTTGGAAAGCTTCTTCTTTTCAGTTTTAAGCCCTTAGTCAGTGTAAGCTCTTGGCTCAAGTTTTTTCTATGGTTATGCATGGGATAAAGAAAGGAAAAGAAGGTAAGAGGAAGCAAAGATAAAGCAAGGAATAATAGGATCAAGCAACTAGAAAACGATTCTTTGCAGGTATCTATTTGCATGTGTATTTTCCTTGCTATATTTTTCATGCATGGTATTGCATGTGGTTCTTTTGTTGTTATGGCATGGGTTTTTCCAGGTGTAACAGTGTTTTGCAACCTAGCCTTGCCATTTCTAGATATTCATGGTGTGACGGGTTTCTCATGTTTTGGTTGAGCTGGATTGTCGGATGGATTCAAAGCTGAGGGGTGGATCTTTGAATGATAGAGCACATGCCCTAGTGGTCCCTGAACCGGGCTATGGATCACGGTAAAGCCACTGACCTAGTGACCCTTGAGCCAGATTGTGGGCTGCAGCAAAGCCAAGATTGTGTTGCCTCATATGGCCTAGGAATCCTTACCGATGAATGGCAGGATATACAGTAAAGCCTAGAGGTGGTTTTCTCTCCGTTGGGCCTAGTAATCTCGAGTTTGGGATATGTGATAAAGACTAGAGAGGGGTCTCGGTTTAGGGCCTAGTGATTCAGGTTTGGATTGTGGTAAAGCCTGAGAGACTAGGAGACAGGAAAATTCCTCACGGTGTAGGTGGAGAAATCTGGTGGCATCCATGCTTTTTTGGCCTAGTGATCAAGTGGAGATCACGGTAAAGCCTGTTATAATGTGTTCATTGTGTTGGCCTATTGATCTGGGATGGATTACAGTAAAGCTTGGTTTCTATTGATGAGGGTGAGGTGGTTTAGCCTCAGCATTCCTTGGTTGAGTTCTTTTGGTTTGAGTCCCACATTCATGCTTGGAATATGGCACGGGGGTGAATGGATGAAGAGAGATTTGGCTCAACCATTCTATGGTCGGGTGGAACGTGGTAGTCCCATCTTCGGTTGGTTTATTGCATTCATTAATGAGAAATTTATTCCCTTGATTTCCATGTGCAAATGTACTAATGTATATATGGATTTTGGTGGTTGATATGTTTATGGTACGTTTGTTCCTATTATGCTGGCTATATGTACATTTTGTGACAACTATGTATGGTTCTCAGCATGTTTTTACTTGTACATGAATGGATAATGTGTCTATGGCCTAATATATGATAATACATCAAATGGCATGAGGGAACAATGTTTTATAGCAATTCTCAGATAAGTATGAGATCCCTACACTTAATTATGTTGTTTACACCTGTAGGTTACATGTCGATGATATGTTTGACGAATTACCTATCATGTCTAGTAGGGGTCTAATTAAGGTCTTGTTGAGCTTATTGATTTTGCACCATTGTTTCCCTGTGCTTTTATTGATTCCAAGATTTCATTCCTTTCTGGGCAGTGGCCTGGGTTCTGGGCCTGAAAAAGTGGCTTAAATCCCACGGTCGTTGGCATAGAACTGGCAAGTTTGGTCCATAGTCGCTGGCATGCAAGACTAAGAGAGAGATTTTAGGTCTATGGTCACTCCCTTGCCCATAGCATGAGAGCGACTATGGCCTCAGAGGGCCATAACAACATTGGGCCCAAGGACAAGCTATCTAAGTGGTTGACTTGTCTTCTGAGGGTTATGTTGATGATGTTGGATGATTGCATGTGATGTTTCGTCGACTCCACTTCCTTAAGGTCACCTAGGAGTTCGAATCTGACCATAGTAGTCTCTCGTCTCATGTTTACCTCGACTAGTCGGTTGCTTAGGTAGATGTGGGAGGAGGGTGTTACAAAAATACATATAAGTTCATCCATTTTAAACATTTTTGGAGAAAAATCACTTGAAAATCAAAATTTTCAAAACCCTTTGCACCCATCGCATTGTCTCTTTCTTGGACAGAGGTGACCAATCGCACTCACCCTCACTAGTGAGTGCGTTGGGTCGCCTTTCATAATGTTATCTTTGTTTTCCTGTTGCACCGTGCGATATAGGGAGGGTACAATGGGCCGAGGGCAATTTTCTAGATCTAAAAACTAAAAAAAAATCTCCTAAAAATGCATAAAATGATAAATGGAAACCATAAAAATGAATAGCAAGGATACAACTCTTACCTGGAACTGGCAGTACTCGAAATGGTCCACCAAATTAGCTGCAATCAGCTGCTAAATATTGGAGGTAAAAACCAACTCAAAGCTCACTCAACTTGGTAAAAATGCAAAAGGTAAAAAATGAATTACATTTTCCTTATTTATGGTCAAGTTACTCATTATTTTAATATTTTGACCTAGTTTTTACCATGTATCATGTATTTTTAATCTTGTTCCGGTGTTCTGAGCAGGTTAAATGTTAATTGAAGGATGTAATGCATATTTTAAGTCAAATATAAGTCATTTTGATGAATGAGTATGCTTTTATCACTTTTTTCGGGCTCGTTAAACCTACGAAAAAGGAACCCCCTAGAGTCCTCTTTCAGCTCTTTTTAGAGTCCCAAAACATGAAAAGATTGTCGAGCACTTGTCCTTTTGAACTCGTTAAAATAAATGAAAAGATGTCTACCCAGAATAAGTTTAACCCTTTCCTAGACCGGGATAGACTATTTAGAAAAAGGAATACTTTAGTCGAACATGACTAAAAGGTTCTCTTGAGTATCATTTTATGCCTTTTCGGACTCAAGAGACTAATTTTACAAGAAGGAACCTTTGGAGTTTTATTTTTCTTCTCGTTTTAAAACTCTCTAAGCATGAAAAAGGAGTCGAGTTACGCCTTCATTGGACTCGTAAAACTATTAAACAATGATGGACTCATTAAGCATGATGAGACTAAACCACCCCTTCATAGGGTTTGTTAAAAATGCTCAGAAGGATTCATCTGAATGATGAACTTATAGATAAAGCATATGTTATCCTCCTCAAGCTTGTCAAAAATAAAGAGGTACTAACCATAAATGGCTGGGAAATTGGGAAACAAGGAATTTTACCTATTAATGGCAACGAGTCACTCTTGAACATGACACTCTTTCACTTCATCTTCGTTATTGCTTTGGGTTGGGGAATCTGCTTGCCTCACTATTAAACACACCTTCATCATGGGTCTTTGAGTCAATGCTGCCAAATCCATTCAATGTGGATGATATGTTCAAGAGAAAGTCCACCCTCAATTGACATCTACTGCAATAACCTTTAGCCTTATTTCATGTTTGTCGCTCCTGAACCAGCTCCACATCACTAAATTTTGTCTCAATATTGATACCCATTTTGTGTCAATGGTGAGGGATACATCAAGGCCCAGCTATGGTGAGTCACTTCCTATAGACATTAGCACATTATCCAGGAAGTTGACTTTAAAACTCCCTTCAGTGCCTTGGAATTACATACCTCAATGGAAATTTTCCTTGTTTTCAGCGATAGGTTCTCATCATTGGCCTTCGACTGGAAGATTCAGTGTGGTGTTCGACTTCAGATCATTCATTCCTACCACATAGATTGTACTATAGTACCTTGAGGGCCATTATCATTATTGGTGGTTCCTCTTGCATCTGTTAACGACTTTCATCATTGGCCAGTAATCAGATGGTGTCTAGCATGTTCAAATCCAACTCATTTATTCACATGGTTAGACTCGTATTATCGAGTGAACGAGATAGAAGACATCAAATCTAGTTTGACCCATCCGGACTGCATTTTTAGGATTCATACCAAATCGTAGAGTATGATGGCTATGATCGTTCAAAAATTCATCCAAGCATGGGTCCACCATTTGTTATCAATGGACATGACTTTGATTATTGTACATGTTATGTTTCCTTATGATTTGAGTATGGGTATTCCTACCTCAGCAATAATATCATGATGATGATGTATTATAACATACGATGATCTCAACCATCCTTGCTTGATATGGACTTGTCACAAAGTAAATCAATTTAGTCCTTATCCACTACTTCTGACTTTATACTTTAGGGGGGAACCTATTATAGGTCATTTTGTTTCATTCACTTAAATGGCCTGGAAACTAAATCAATCAACATCCTTGACACCTTGTCATCATCCCTTTGTAAAATCTCAAGCATTACTTCTCCAAAATGTCCAAGAATTATGGGTTTATCAGCTTAAAAAAATAATTTTTGGACCCATCGCACCTGTCCTATATGTTACCTACAATGGTTACATGTTGCATAACTGAGCAACTACACTAACCAGCACAGGTTGTCTTTACTATAGGTGTGATTGTTCTAGAATTTTGGGAAAAATAAAAACTAATTACGAAAATTCTCTTTCCAGAAGATTCTAAGGTGGTTTTAACAATTTACTATTCATTGAGATCTCGAACTCCTATCCTAGAGGTATTATCTATTATCCCTAGAGCTTAACTTCCCTCATATGTGGATCTAAGCCCTAGATTGGTAAAACCCAAACTACCCTATTTACCCTATAAATTCATTGCCTCCCGTAGAGTCTAGGTTGGCTTTTGGAGACTCTTAGTTATGCACTGATGTTGCTACTTTTTACCTAAGGATCCATTACCATCCTTGAGTTGAGACTGAAAGCTTATTTTTTGGCTAAGGAAGGATAAGTTTTGGTGTGAGATATCTACATTGTCAAGAACTGAAAAAAAAAGGATTGTAATCTTCTCCTACATTTCATTAATATAAAAAGCTTTGTTTTCCTATACTTGTGTCTATTTGATGCTTATGTATTTCAATGCCTTCTTGACTCATTGATTAGAGATATTAGTTTATGTTATGGATCTCTTGTAGTTATCTTGTTTGTTGTAATTTTCTTGCAAGTTCCATTTATAGTAACTCGAGTTGAACCTAAAGTCTTCAAGCCAAGAGAAGAGGAGGACTAGCATTAGACTCCAAGTAGGCTTTCTCTTCCATTTCCTAATTTCTCTGAGGAAAACACAAGGGTTTTTTGTTTCTGTTGTTT
Source organism: Pinus tabuliformis (assembly GCA_031772625.1). Lineage (NCBI taxonomy): Eukaryota > Viridiplantae > Streptophyta > Pinopsida > Pinales > Pinaceae > Pinus > Pinus tabuliformis. Next base: position 406,092,778 of record CM062807.1, on the reverse strand, counting down.
CTAGATCAAACCATTACATCTATGGGATTCACTTTTATCCGCAGGAGAGAATTTTCCACATAACAACCTACCTAATAAAAAATTATCATATTGGTTGAATTTGCATTACAGGGAATGGGTTGAGCAAGAAATGGATAACATGTTTATTGTTGGCTCAATATCTTGATGGAATAAATATATATTGGATTGATTCGATAGCCATATAGGTGAAATCCATGCTTGTTTTTATTTTGTGGCATCAATGAGGCCTATGCACATGACCACTTTCCTACGTCCTTTTTGTGGTGAGATTCTTGAGAAATTCAAAAGGAACAAACCCTACTCATTCAGAGAGGGGTTTAATAGATACCATCAAATGCAAATCATTAAAGAGGATAAGAAGAAAGCCACTTTTTCCTTGGAATGGGTATTACACACCTACAATTATGTGCTCTTCAATCTAAAGAATATGTCTATTGTATTTCCCAACATAGTGGTTTCCATGCTATGTGAGTATATCTGTAAGTTTCTTGAGGTATAATTTGATGATACGACAATATGTGGTCTATGAAAGATCATGTTGCTAAACTCCAACAAATGAAAGGCATGTGACACTAGATGTAGTTCTCCTTGAACATTGATAAATGCATCTTCTATACTTATTTTGGTGCACTCTTGTTTCATATTGTTTGTAAGGTGGGATTGTTGGTTGACCTAGAAAATATCATGATGATTGTTGCCTATACTAGGGAATGTTCCTATGTTGTGGTCTACATTGGGGCATATAGGATGTTACCGCATTTTCATTAGGGGGTACTTAGAGCTAACAGTGCAAATCAAAGAAATGTTGTGAAAAGTTGTCTTACTCGTTTAAATGGTAGCTTGCAAGTTGGGGTTTGTTAAGTTAAAACATTAGATGGTTACAACTCCCATTCTAATTTTCCTAGATTGGACAAAAATGTTCCACATCTAAGTGGATGCCTTTGGTATTGCATCAAGTAATATGTTGGCACAATTAGGTGAAGGCACCTTAGAACACCTAATATAATTCACTAGAAAGAAGTTATGTGGTGCAAAGTGTAACTACAGCACTGCATAATGTAAAGGCTTAAATATGGTGTATGCATTATATAAGTTCCAACGTCCCCTTCTTGGCTGGTGCTTTAAGTTACTCATGGATCATCCTATGCTCAAGTATTTAGTGAGCACGCTAGTGTTGGAAGGTTGAATCTATCCATGGCTATTTTTATTTTAGGAATTTGATTTTGAGTTGGTGGTTAAGCTAGGTAACAAAATGTGGGATCTAATCATTTATCTAGAATCTATAATGGGTGACTCATACTGAGAGTAGATTTTTTACATGGAAGTACTACCTAACTTCTTTGTTGAGATCATTTAATTCCCTCACTTTGAATCAACACTCATAGAATTGATTGATTGCAATATTGGGTGTTGATGATTATAGCTATGAGTTACCATCTAATCATTGGGTATTTTTATATATTGACTACAAATGGATTATCCACAAGTGTGTGTTAGATCATGAACAATAAGCACTATTGTGTGAAGCACACTGCATAAAGTGGGGGTCACTATAGTGGAAATTCCAATGGCCATATGGTGTTACAAATAGATGTCTGGTGGCCAATAGTGTTCATAAATTCCATTGATATTCCAAAGTATGCAATGGCCTTTTTCCCAAGATGAGATGCCACACAATTCATTATGGTCAAGGAGCCATTTTCATCGTGGGAATTTGACTTAATTTGGACAAGCAATCCACTAGCATTTTAATCAAGGGCCATATATATCATTATGGCCATATACTTTGACTTAATGGGCGGAAGTTGCACTAACTAGAGATTGCTTTGTGAAAGTTGCATTAACTCGAGGCTTCTCTATGGAGATTGTTGGTTGGTTTATTTTCAATAATGCTATGACAAGGTTTACATGCCCACGGAGCATGACAAGCGACAACATTTTATTGGATACACAATTAATACTCTAGATAAAGAACTCATGATCCACCACCATAAGACAAAGTGATGCAAGAACATTTCTTCAAGTCAACAAGACCTAGGAGGTCTTACCACATTTACTAAAGGGAGTGGGTTCCCTAAATTTTGATGTAATTAAAGATAGGGATTTGATTTTCTAGTTGAAGTAGAGATTTATTTAAAAAATGAGGGATTATTTCCTCATTAACATATAATAAACCATTTAAGGAGATTTCTTTAAGAGTTAGAGGTTTTAGGATAGATTTATATTTTCTATGCATGGATGATTAGATCCATCTTTAGTGGATCTCAAAAAACCATCCTTGTTATATATAATTGATATTATTAAATAAAATAGAGGAATAAGAATAGAGAAAGGAGATAGTTGGGAGAGGTTAAAGGACCGAGAGAGGTCTAAGAGAGTGAAGCAAAGGGACAAAGAATGTAAATCAGACCTAATTTATACAGGTGTTGTTCAATTGAATATTGTTCCAACATCCTCCAACATGTGTGTGTCTGATCTCTATGTTTTGGAATTGATATGCTTATGCTCTTTGGATGTTGAGTCTGTGAGATCATGGTAGAATATTGTAAGTGGAGACAGACTAATCCTCCTGGCATGTGCGCATATGTATGTATGAATAATTAGTGCGGCCGAAATAAATTTGAGAGATTAAATTGATAAAGGGTCCATCGTTCCATATTTAAAAATGATTAACTCTTCTGGAGCTTCATCCTTGCAAGAGCCCAAAACATGTTAATGAAAAATTGTTGCAAGTTTTGATTTTTTTAAAGCCTTACATAAATTGAGAGTTTCGTTGACTTGTCCATTGAATTTTGGCATATATCACGTATCAGGCTTGTGAGTTGTTTGTTATCAAGTGAAACCATCGAATTCGATAAATATCAACCTTTGATATCCTTCCATCAACAATAATAACATGAAAATTCTTCATTAGTGAATGTTTGTTTATTAGATTGTCAGCCTCTAGGATTGAAAAAGTATTGTTGCAATTCGATTTGATATGATCCACCAACATAAATTCGTTAACTAGGACTTCAATATTCTTGTCAAGGAATTCTGTCTATCAAACCACCACCTCTGAGCTTGAAACCTTTGCCATAAGTTAGGTGCTTTGATCCACACCTTCTAACGACAATTTGTAAACAAATAGTGATGTTAAAGTCTTCGTCAAAATGTTTCTATCTATCAACCATTGGCATGTAAGAAGAAAGTGTGAGGGTTTCTAAATGTCGAAAGTCCCATGCAAGGGCAATCTTGTCAGTTAAAAGACCCGGTTGAGGAACCCTTTCTTGTTTACTAAAGTTAGTCTACCACCACCGAACAACTATGTAAAAAATGAGGGTTGTAAAGCATCGATAAGAAATAAGGCAGTCCCACCAACTAACGTATCTGACATATGGGATGTTTCATGACAATTGCAGTTTTGTTTACTGCAATTGACCTGTTTACTACCACCAACTTTATTCCCCGCCATAAAATTAAATATATAAGAGTGTCAGTAGACATAGGAGCCTAATAAGAATTAGCGCCTTTTGAATTAAGATGAGGTTCTGAAGGTTGACCATATGTCTTGATGTTAGGTTCATCCCCTGGAGCTTATGGCTTAACGAATTGAGCAGTGTTCATGAATCTGCCTTGTTATATGTTTCGGGTAAGAAAAGCATTGATGGCATTATTTAAAAGTTTAACCCTTGATCCATAGTCTTAATTCAATAGAAGGATGTTGGATTCTCCCACAACGAGATTGGAAGTCATGATTTGAGGGGTTAAAGGGGATTTTTTATTTGGGCCACCATGTTTTGGAAAAATTGATGCATTCTACATCAGAGTGATATCAGAGCAGATTAAAAAAAGTGTGCATTTGAATATTTCAAAAATTTGAAATCATCATAGTAAGCCAAGCCAATGTTGAAATTCTTAAGAGGAATTCAAGGCAGGGGATCAGATTTCAATAAAAGACATCAATAAGGGAAATATACCAACAAAGGGACTTCATGCATAATTTAATGGATTTATTTTGTAATAAATCTAAGTATATGCTGACAGGTGGTAAATGTGTAAGAATGAAGGATTGGTTAAAGAGATAAAGCACAGAGGATCTGGGACAAGGGAGAAGGCAATTCCAGCCAAGGAGCAAAGTTGGGGAGACTTTTTGATGATAGTTTTGAAGATTAGTAGCAGAATGTATCTTGCAGGAGTTTGAAGCAAAGGGACTTAGGAAGTTATCAGAAGCACAAGTCTATTAGATCTAAGAGTAAAATGTTCTTTATATTTTTAATTTGATTTGAGTAGAGAAACTTTTAATTGCAAGTATTAATAAGTAAAAGGGAAATGTGGCAGATATTGAGTAACAAAGAGAAATTGTAACAATTTCTAGTTGAGTTTAGGTAGAAATTGTTGAAACAACTCCACAGTTGCAAATGTGGGTAGAGTCAACCAAAGAAAGGAGCAGGTGAAACAAACTTGGGGAGGTAATGTAGCATGGTGAAACAAACTTGCTATTGCAGAGGCTTAGTGCATCTCACAAATATAAAAGTAGAAGTTCACAGAGGAAGAGTAAATACGATTATTGATGGTCATGACAAAGGATCAAAGAAAAGCCACAATAAGACAAAGGAAGATGCTAAAGTAATTGGCAGAAGAAAGAAGTGGATGGGTCAAGAGGAATTTGATAGAGAATTTGCTTAGATGAAGGAACAACTCAATATAATGATGATGTTGCCACAAGAAAGTGAAAAAGACCAAAGATGTGGATGGAGAATGAAGAATAAAGTTACATTCCATGTTAATAAATAATTTGCAAGAAAGTTGAGAAAGAAGCTAAGGCACGTGACAAGTGCTTGGTTGAAGGAAGAGGAACTCAAAGTAGCTAAATATGAGGAGGAAGCAATTCATTATTATGAATCAAAGCAAGGATCATTGCTTGGGGAGGATGATGATGATGATGTTGATGGGAGACTTCATGAGAGTCCCATGGATTGATTAAAAGGTTTAGATTGACATGAATATTTAATAATAGAGACACTAAAGGAGGCTAGAGAGACTTGTATTTTTTAAACTAATATTTTGTGTATGAATGTAGGTTCTACAGATACTGGAGACGATGGATAGTCAGTAGAAATTGTCATAAGGATAGAGGAAGATGAAGGAATGATTTTTCGAAGAATTAGAGAAAAATAGGACCATACTTTTGTAACAGAAAAGGCAGAGACAAAATTTCCTTATAAAGGCAATGAGAATGGAAATCATACACAGTGGACAAATGAAACTATAGAAGAACAGTTGCAAGGACATGGTGTTATAGTGAACAGGGAAAGGTTGGCTTATGAAGACAACCATAAGAAGGAAAAAGGATATGAAAGGCAACATTTAGATGAGATGTTGAAAATTTTTGATAAGGAAACCAAGCTATTGGGCAAGTTGTTGAAGAAACTTGAGATGGAGTAGTATTTAGAAGTACTTGATAGAGAAAAAATGGCTAGTGCATCTAAAGAGACAGTGGAACCTTTTCAATTTTGAACTATTTATGTGTTCATAGGTACAAAGAATGATGACATGTACCAAAATATTCCCACACATGGAATAACAAATAACAACCATATGCCAGAAGAAGGAAATGTGGACTTCAATGAAAAATTGAGGATGTTAGAAGAATGGATAGTCAATACATGGATTGAGGAGGATTACATAGGGATTGCAAACATGAAGCATGAAGAGGAAAAATTGCATGAGGCATATAATGCAAATTAATGTTTTTGAATTTGAATTTAAATATAAAGGACAACACGAGCAAGAAATTCATTTAAAATTAATGAATGAGATGATGGGGAATTCATATGTCTCATTGGTAAATGAGGGAAATTTTTGGAAAAGTCAGAATGGAGAATATGCACAACATAGGTGTAAAGATCACCAACATGTTGCAAAAGATTAATCATAGGATCAAAGAGAAATTGATGTACATGGAGGGGAAGTAGACTACATATTTATAGACAATAGTGAAGGAATGATAATAATCATACTTTTGACTGATGGTGATTTTTAAAGATCTAATGTTTGTTGTAATAAATTGATTTTATGTGCATATGCAGGTAAAAATGAGATTTTGGAAAATGGAAGAAAATATTTCATAAAGAATCCATGTCGAAGGAAACAAAGTTCCTTAACCATCTTTAAAGAGATGTCTGATGATGAAGAATGGAAGCTGAGGAGTTATGGAACTAATGGAATGGTAATTGGGGCCATAAAGTTTTATGAAGTACCACTACAATTGAGCAGTATTAGTAGAATGGATCAACAAAGGAGTAAGTTGAACATTGAAATTGATGAGTTATGTATGATGATGGAGACATTACCTAAGAAGGGGCATACTGAAGTAAAGAGAATAATCAGCAATAAAAATCATTTGACTATAAATAATTACATCAGTGGAGCATTACAACATAAATATGGAAACCTGGAAGAATGAGGACAACAATAACACATCAACAGCTACAAGAAGTGAAGGGGATAATTTTAATGAGAAAGTTTAGCATTAGAGCAAAGTTTGATAAATATTTTCATGATAGTGAGGCAAATGAAAAACAACAAACCAAAGTTTGGGATCTAAGAGGAGGAAAAATTGCGGTAGATACACTAGTAATTGCAAAATGTCAGACAACAAGATAGAAGCTACTATTGACTTAAGCGGTTGGAAGACTCACGAACAGGATTCCATGAATTATTTTTACCTTGAAAGTCTAATGCATGAGCGTTTCTTCAAGTCAATAAGACATGGGAGGTCTTACCACATTTTCTAAAGGGAGTGGGTTCCCTTAATTTAATTAAAGTTAATTTGATGTAATTAATGATAGGGATTTGAATTTTTAGTTGAAATAGACATTTATTTAAGAAATGAGGGATTATTCCCTCATCCTCATGTAATACACCATTTAAGGAGACTTGTTGAGGAGTTCGATGTTTTAGGATAGAATTAAAATTTTCTATTTATGGATGATTAGATCCATCTTTAGTGCATCTTAACAAACCATCCTTGTTATAGATACTTGATCTTTGTAAACAAAATAAAGGAATAGGAATAGTGAAAGGAGATAATCGAGAGAGGCTAAAGGACCAAGAGAGGTCCAAGGGAGTGAAGGAAAGGGCCAAAGAATTTAAATCAATCCATATTTGTACAGGTGTTGTGCAATTTAATATTGTGTGAATGTACTCCATCATGTACGTCTCTGATCTTTGTGTTTTTGAATTGATATGTTTATTATCTGTGGATGTTGAGTATATGCGATTGTGGTAGAAGATTGTGAGTGAGACAGTCTAATCCTCCCATGTAAGCATATGTATGTATAAAGAATTGGTGTGCCTAAAACAAATTTGAGCTATTAAATTTATAAAGGGTTCATTGTTGCAGATTTACCAATGATCAGGATTTGCAGAGCTAATCTCTTTTAACAATGTTGTTTTGGGGATTCAGTGATACTAGAGCCCAAAACTATTAATGACAAATTGTTGCAACTTTCAATTTTTCAAAGCCTTACATCAATTGACAGTGTCATCAACTTGTTTGTCGAATTTTTTCATCTATCGGTTATCGACCTTCAGGCTTGTGAGTTGTTTGTTACTAAGTGAAACCATCTAATCTGATACATACTGACCTTTGATATCCTTCCATCAACAAAAATAACATGAAAATCCTACATTGGAGAAATTATATCTATTGGGTTGTCGACATCCAGGCTTGAAGAAGTATTGTTGCAATTCGATTTGATTTGATCTGCCAACAGAAATTTGTTAACCAAGGTGGAAATATTCCCTTCAAGGAATTTTGTTTGTTGAACCACCGCCTTCGGGTTTGAAACCTTTGTAATAAGTTAAGTTCTCTAGTTCATGCCTTCCAATGAGAATTTGCCAGCAAACAGTGACGTGAAAATCTATGTATCGGCCACCGGCCTATGAGGATAAAGTGTGAGGGTTTCTAAACGTCGGAAGTGACATGCGAAGGTGGTCCTATCAATTAATGGACCCGATTTACAAGATCTTTCACATTAATTGAAGTATGTCTACCACCACCAGAAAACTATGGAAGTAACAAGGGTTGTAAAGCGTTGACAAGCGACGAGGTGATCCTGTCAACTAAGGGACTCAGGAAACATGATGTTTCACAACAATTACAGTAATTTTTACAATTATCAACATGTTTACTACTGCCAACTTTGTTCCTCACCATCGAATTAAATAGAGAAGAGTATTGGTAGTTTTAGGGGCCCAATAGGCCTTAGTGCCTTTTGAGTTAAGTCAAGGTTCTAAATCTTGACCATATGGCTTGATGTCAGGTTAATCCCCTAGAGCTTAGGGCTTAATGAATTGTGGATTGTGCACAAATTTTCCTTGTTTTATGATTGGGGTAAGAAAAGCACTAATGGCATTGTTTAAAATTTTAACCCTCGATCCTTAATCTTGATTTAATACAAGGATGTGGGATTCTCCCACAACGAGATTGGAAGTGATCTAAGGGGCTAAAGGGAAATTTTGATTTGGGCCACCATGTTTTGGGAAAAGTGGATGCAGTCTGCATCACAAAGTCGGATCATTTGTAGGATAATGACATGGTAAAATATTTTCTCAAGATTTTAGAGCATAAGATGATAGAGGTATGTAATGTGAATCATGATCATTGAGAGAGGATAATTCTAACCATTATGTGGGCGTACTAGAAACCATGTAAAACATTGAAAAACACACATTATTTAATTTGATTTATGGAAAAGAGGTTGTGATGCTATTGGAATCCTTGATTCTCAGCTTGTGGGTAGTTATTGCTCTGTAGATGCCATATATGATACAATTGGAGAATATGTTAGATATCCTAGTTGAACTGGAGGAACATGAATTTATAGTATGATATTATTAGATGGTTCAAAAAGGTTATTGAAGGCATGGTATGATTAACAAATTTATAATTCATAGTTTTGATCTAGTCCTACTATATGGTAGTTTATTTTGGAAGCGTGTGGGAATATACATATTCATTGCTAGGGCCTATATTAGATTACACATATCATTAGAGAAAATGTAAAACAAATAACATAGCTAGATAGCCAAATGAAAAAGAGATGGGTAAATGATGCATGCTTAAAGACCTATGCAACTATAATCATGATAGAGCCACCCCGATTTCTGAGGGGGGATAGGTACATGTTAGGTTGCATACAATAGTATAACTTCAATTTTAGCATTTTTCTTTCAACAATGCCAACTCACCTTTCATAATTTAATTTAATTTATTCTTCACTATGTAGGTGTAGGAATAAAAGGCATAATAGACCCATAACTACATAGGAAAAAGTGCTCCACTAAAGTAGATATTTATGCTTGATTTGTTGATAGTCCCCAAGGCTTTGCATATAGGATGGGATGGGTGTCACAAAATTCAATGAAACTATGCAATTAATAGACCACATAGTAAGTGATGTGTTTATGTGGTGTAATGTATTTATAGGTGGGGAGCCTTTACATAAAAAATGTATGCTTATTTTTTTCGGTATATGGAAAATTTAGGTCATGTCACCATCAATGCAGTTGTGGTAAATAACATCAAAATTTACATTTAATATTCCACGAGTTGTGTTCAAACCAATGACATCACATCTATGTCCAAAAACTCACTATCAAAATAATGTCTTTCCTTTCATTCATGACTAGATATAAGTTAGATCCCTTAGGGGCTTAGGTCAATCAGGGAAGAGGGAAACATCAATGCTCAGGATGATGCATTCTTTAGGCTTATTGATCTTGATAAAAAACTAGGCTTTATTGGTTAGGTTTGGGAAAGACTTGTTATCATTTGAACAAGTAATATTGGTGAATTGCAAAAATTTCAAAGCTAAACTTGCACCAATTAGAGTTTCAAAGCCCAACCCTAGAAGGACAATATTGTTAGATGAAACCATATTAATATGATATGGTTTATAGATTACAAAAATATTCTAAAAGAACTCAACAAGTGAGTAGATTTGTTCCCAAGGAGGCAAAGGATCTACAAGAGTGGCATTTAGAATCTATTAGTAGTGGAGTGCTAGGAAAGTGCTAACACTCATGGGGACCAACAATTAGTAGGGTCACAGTGGGGTGAGGGGCCTAGAAGAATAATCTAAGGGGGGAGAAGGCCCTAATCATATAGTTAAGGGAATTAGTATATCTAACAATTTTACTTAATCCACAAGTGCATCTCACTAGCAGGGATTAATATTTTAAGGGATATGTGGAATGACAACCATTTTACATGTCCCATTCTTTAGGACCTACATTACAATAAAGAAATGTGTGAGGTTACTACTACAATGGACTCACATGGATGGAATGTAGTTTGATTGTAAGATGGGAATTAATGAGAAGAACACACATGATATCACTGGGAAAACATGGTATAGAAAATATGTTAGTGATGCATTCTCTACTTAGATCACCATGCAAAAGGAAGGTGCTATAGAATAGGAATAAATGGATTCATGCCTAAAATATGACACAGAAAGGGCTCAATAGGGATATATAATATCCTCAATTAACTTGTTGGTCAACATAGCAGTGTAGCCATTATCTACCCAAGTGTTATATACCTATTAAGCATGGGAATGAAGGAATTAGGTGACCCATGTCATGGATGTACGTGTAGGTAGGGTGGCGTTGAACTAGGTTGTGTACCTCACCAACAATATCTTATGAAATACATCAACATGTAGGCTAGGAAACTAGACTTTCATTACTAAAAATTCTTGTTGTTGTTGACATTTTCATAGTGAGCAAAGTCGATGGCTATCAACCTTCTATCATGGCACCTCAAGCTTAAATTTCTAGCATCCAGTTTTGAAGATTTGTCTTATAACATGGGAAAGGCCATGTAGGTCATGATCAACAATATGTCCAAGGGGTAATACCAAGACTTGTGCCACACTTTTAGGTAAACCGCTAGGATTCCCAAGGCCATGTTTTATACTCATAATCTCCAATACTTGTTTGAAGTTAGTTGACACTTCTATCACGTGAGGCCATGGTAAACAAATGGAATTGAACTTCATGTTGACTTTGATGTGCATATGATGGCCCCCCAAGTTATGGGTTTGGGAAACATAAAAGTAGACTAAGAAGTAAGGGAAGAGGACCCTACAATAGATAGGTGTAGAAGAGGGGGGTCTTGCATAAGGTTCGAGGAAGAGAGGATCTCTCATCATATAAGAAGAGGAGAAATCAACATCCATTAACTTGGATGACTTAGAAGCATGAGATGACATCATGTAACGTCGTCATAAAAAGGCTATGCAAGCCAAATAATGCACCAATCCATGATCATTATGATAGTAATTTGAATGCAACATACTTGAGAGGATAACAAATGCTTTAGACATAAATACAAACATGGAAAAGGGAATTATATGTATGAATCCAACTACTGGCAACATATATAGTCACCAAACCTAGAATAGAAAGACAATAAATTGTCACTACATCACATTCTTGTATAGGGCAAAACCTATTAGTGATTTTTGGGTGAGGATATGTGTTTTTTGAGTGAGGGAAGGTGGACATTATTCACATAAGGATATATTCACTACACAACTACATATATATAAATAGCTTTTTTTAATAAGCAATAAAGCACCCTAGCCTATTCCTCATGGCTCATATATTTAACAACAATTGGCTCACGAAGAGAGAAATATGTTACAAGTATTAGGAGGATAACATTTATGTTCCCTAAACATTAAAGCTAGACCTAATTGATAATATGTGTGTGTCTATGCATACATATATATATATATGTATGCATGTTTGAGTGTGTGTTCCATGTGTGTGTGTGTGTGTGTGTGTGTGCAAACATATAATTCATGGTTTGTTAAATGGATAGTAGAGTTACACTCCAAACTTTTGTGGGTCACGACTTGATTTAGATAATAAAATATAGAAATTACTAGCTCAACAAAAAAGCAACTTGAGGGTATGAAAATATGGAGCACAGTTAAAATGATTTGATGATGCAATATGGAAATATAAGTGGAGGGAGATCAAGGTAGGTAGCTTGGAGACATGGAGGAGTTAACATTTATGTATGCATGTGTGAGTGTGTGTTCCATATATGTGTATGTATATATATTTGCACACGCACAAACATATAATTCGTGGTTTATTAAATGGATAGTAGAGTTACACTCTAAACTTTTGTTGGCCACAACTTGATTTAGATAATAAAACATAGAAATTACTAGCTCGACAATAAAGAAACTTGAGGGTATGAAAATATGGAGCACGGGTAAAATGATTTGATAATGCAACATGGAAATATAGGTAGAGGAAGATCATGGTAGGTAGGTTGGAGACATGGAGGATTGAACATTGATCACATCGTGATGATCAAAATCCAATTACATAACTAACTACATGCATGGATAATTGGAACATTAATGGTGCTTATACATACTAAATATTGGCATGAATGATAAGGTTTGTGCACCTTAAATAAAGGGAGGTGAATATTAATAAATCAAACCAAAATTTGTTGAGTGTTAAATTTTAAATCCAAATGTCAACATTTCATGAGATCTTTTGCATGTGATCAACTATAGAAATGTTGCACAAATCTCCAAGTTACATGATGTGATTGCTACACATGAAAATCCTTTTAGTTTTATTCTTATAATCTTAGAACTAATAAAGCACCTTACCCTATTCCTAATGGCTCACATCCTTGACAACAATTGGCTCGCAAAGAGTGAAATATATCACAAGTAGGATCAGGAGGACTTGAGATAGATCTAATAGAGAATGTGTGTGTGTGTATAAGTGCAAAATATGTATGTATATATGCACAATAAATACATAATAAACATACATATGTGTATATGTATATCTATATCTATATGTATATGTATATGTCTATGTCTATGCATATGCATATGCATGTATCTATGTATAGATATGTCATATATACATATTATGCATACTTTTTTTCAAATAAAAAATTCTTACTTTCTATTTTAGTGTAAAACTGCAAATTCATTCCTTAGGCACATATATTTTTCGCAAAGATTGATTATTCAGTCCATGAAACTCATATAGAGACCAATACATATCGTAAAATGAGGAAAGTCTCTATATCGTAAAAAAGGAAAAACTTTCCTAGTTGCACCTTATTGAGAAAACAATAGTTAAACGTAAGCCATCACCTTGCAAAGTATCAAACTTACATTTATCTTGAGAAACCAACTAATTTTCATAAAATTCTTCAAAAAAAACAAGGTTTAGAATCAATAGCAAAGCCTCCTTTGATTGCTTGCGAAATTTCATGTTCATTTAATGATACACATGTGTAAACATTATCTTTTGAAAATGATCTACAATATCCTACAACTATTGTGAAATTTGCAAAATATCCAAACCACATATCTAAGTTCTATTTGCATCCATTTGATTGTAAGCTCCAATCCACCAAACACCTACAAAGAATTTATATTCTTGTCCAGAGCACAATGTAATAGAGCAAAAAGTGCATTAAATTGCCTTGACTATTTGTAGCTTGGCTCAGGTTGGATTTACTTGCAATGAAATGAAATTCGAAAAAGTAGAGAGTAAATCAGAAGGAACATATATGATTTGCACCAAGGAAAGCATCATAAATAAAATCCCTAGGCTAGATTCTTGTCAATGTCAACCTCCCCACTACTTGAAGCTTTTGCACTTTTTAAGAAGGTTGAAAAGAAGAGAGGAGTGTGCATACTTATCGAGAGATTTTGAGGGAAGGAGAGGGTCTGTCTTCAAATGTTATGGCATTTCATGCCAACCAAATTCCCCATGTTGTCAGAATAGGAAGAGCTCAAAATTGCTTGAGATGGCCATACGTGAAGTATTCAAGGTAGCACTTCTCAATTATTCACATAAGTATGATATATTGTAAGATTGGTTGTTGTTCGATTCCCTTCCATGATTGCTTTGTGAATGAATAGTCAAAGAAGAGATGGAAATTGATATGTATGGTATTCCAACAAAGATAATAAAACCTTGACTCGATTTTATCCCTTAACCATAAATTATCCCTTGTAAGCACCAACCAAAACAATAGGATACTCTTTTGCAAAGATTTTTATTTCCATAGTTTTTCAAACCATCCCACTGAATCGAACCCTCCACCATCCGACATAGCTTTATACCCAAGTTTTCTAGTATACCAATCTCTAAAATCGCTATATGCCTATAACAAGAAATCATTTGCATCATGAAGTTTGACATGTGCCTTATAAATCTCATCGATATACAGATTCCAATACTCATTTAAGCTCATCACATTTAGGCAAGGACAAGCTCAACCCAGTTATTGATTTCATTAGTACACACCAAAAAAAAATGAAGCCTATCACACAAGGTTGTAACAACCCTTGCCTTTGAAGGGTACTGCAAAAAGACCAGAATTTATTTAGGGTACATCTTCCTACAACTTGTAGGTTGATAATCAACTCTTTTCAGAGAAATATATTATGACCACACCCTATAATTGCATTAACTCTTATTCAAACCTAAGATCCTAAGCCCACCTCCCAAACTAAGAAATAGCTGACAATCATAAAAGCCAAGGTCAGAGCCTTCCATTGAGTGGAAGAATTTGAAATTATTTTGTCTTCTATGAATCCAATGCATTAAGGAGCATCACACAATATATTTGGAAATAAGAATTGTATGCCATAAATTAGTTGTGATAATAAAGATTCATAACAAATTTGTAACAAGCACTTTGTTGAACAAGACAATGTTCTTCAAACCATATCCTCCTTGTTCCTTGGGGAACGTGTGATCCATAAATTTCCATGGATATTCCATTGGACAATTTGTTATAATAGATTTGATAAAAGTGGACTAAAATCTATAATTGAGGGTTAATTTGCTTAGATTATAGATTTATTAAATATTCTTGTATGCTTATGCATGTAATAGATAAAACGTGGAAAATAAATAATAATGAAATATAACCACATATCAACTACAATGAACACAAGATATGCTAAAGGAAACCCTTATGGGAGAAAACCTAGCTGGAAGGTGAGGTTGCTCTACTCTCTTTTGTTTGGAATGGAAACATTTTAAGTACAAAGGAGAGACATTCCCTATGGAGTTACATGATGTAAACACTAACCCATTTTTTTACTCTCTCACTACCACTGCCATGTTGTTATTCTCTAGTGTGGAATAATACACAATTGAAATGAATGGAACTCATTTTCCTCTTAGTGGCCCAATTACAACATAGTATGAAAGCCAAGTAGGGTTCAAGTTTGACCCCTTAACTCTTAATTAGAGTTACAATTTTGACCCTTCCCGAGTCTTCTTCATAGTCTCCACATGGATAGCCCCTTTTGAATTAATAATGGGTGCTAATGTGGCATCCTCTTGAATCACGGTGGTCAAAGGGGAAGGTCAACTTCTGGGTGGCATAACATTTGCATACAGACTTTGTTTGATGTCATTCTTGCATTGTTGGAAGGGTATCTAAGTGTAGAATAACATTAGGTTTTGGCATCGGTAAGTGTTTTTCAACCCCCAAAAACTTCATTTGATGCCTCAAACTTCCTCTAGGAGGCTTTATACACCAATTATCCAAACTAGAACCTTGTGGTAAAAATGGCCTTATGAGTGTATTCCCTCAACTTTTCCACTCTAAGAGCATAAAGATGGATGACAGGTAATATAATTATCAAATCTAGATCATACCTCCCCATTTTGGAGGTTTTTTGTCCCCAAAAGTGTTTAATAAATGAGTTGAGGAATTTTTTCCTCTACCTTTTCTATGGAGTGCCATTTTGCTTTGCCTGGAAGTTTCCTTTTAACCCAATCCACCAAAGATCATGCTACCCCTGTCATATAATTCTATATCTCTTCTACAAAACTATCCTCCATTAACTCTACTTGAACATCTAGTGTTAAATCCTCTATAGGAGGTAAGACCTACTCCTATTCTTAATCCAACAAGAAAGGCTCATTGAATTTGAGATTTTCCACATTCACCATTGAGTAAATGCATGTGTGTGGGGGTAGATTGAGATGATATGAATTATCTACCACTTTTTCTAGTATCTCTAAAGGACCATATCACATAACCTTGATTTTCTTACCAAGACCTTGTAGCCTCTCCTTGTTCAACGGTAACCATACTCTTTCTCCCAGACCGAATGATGTATGTGTTCTGTTTTGATCATTCCTAGCCTTGTAATTTTCTTATGACTTCTTCAATGTATCCTAATGTGCAAATGGATCTACCCAAATTTCTCAACATTTTTTTTTTTGCTCTTAAAGCATCCCATGTGAAATCCTCCCTTGCTTCTCCTTGTTGCTTGTATACAATATCCAAAGTGAAGGTAGCAACTATGAAAAACGAATTTCAAATGGGGACTTACCGGTAGAAGTGTTCGTTACTTTGTTATAAGAGCGTTGGATATATACCATATTTTCATCCCAAGTCTTAGGATGTTTCTGATTGTAACCCCTCAAAAGCTTCACAAAAATCTTGTTGACTACTTCTACTTTCCCACTATATGTGGATGGAATGTTGTAGATATATTCGATTTCGTGGCCATCTTCTCCCATAATAGATTCCAAAATGCACTAAGAAATCTAGTGTCTATGTTTAAAATGATGCTCCTTGGTATCTCAAACTGCACCCAAACTTGGTCAAAGAACAAGTTTCCTACTTCTTTCCCTATGATGATATTTTTATGCGGCATGAGAATGCACATCTTGTTGAATCTGTCAACTACTATGAATAGATAGCCATGTCTCTTCCTACTTGTCGGTAAACCTTCCACAAACTCCATGGAAATGATTTCTTAAGGAGTAGTGGGCACAAGTAACATATGGTATAGACCTTATTTCCTCTTAATATGACTGCTAGTACAACAAATCATACATCCCCTAATGAACCTAGCTATATCTTCTTGCATTCTAGGCTAGTACACATACCTCTATAATATGGTCATTGTCTTCCATGTGCCAAAATGATCTGCAAACTTTATGGCGTGAGCCTTTTCTATTAGCTACAATAGCTCAACTTTAGGAATAAGTAGCTTGTCTAGCCTGTAGAGTAATTCATTATGGAGATGATAGTCAATTTTTTTGTATCCATTGTATGCATGAATTTAGATCTGCAATTGTTGAAACACCTCCTTGAATTCCTCATCCTTTGTATATGCCTCTTTGTATGCATAAGTGGTGCAAGGATCCATGTGCCTTGGAGTTCTCAAAGGTGATATTTTTTGTGTTGGTGGCCTTGAAAGCATGTCAGATAACTTGTTTGTGTTGCTTTTCTTATACTTGATTACTAAATGAAACTCCATAAGAACCATATCCACTTTTAATGTTTGCACTATTGTATCTTACTATGGGTTAGTAGGTACTATAACTACTGGTGATCTATGTGGATGACAATATTCTTTCCCACCAGATAATGTTTGCACTTTTTGATAACTTGTACTATGGAATAGAGTCATTTGTCATGGGTAGATTACTTGAGAATTTTCGCATGAAACACTTCAAAAAGGTGGCATACAGATCCTTATCACTGCATCAAGACCACTCCTATAACATACCTACTCACATCCATCTCAACTTCCAAGGATTATTGCAAGTTTGATAATGCAAGAACCAATGCCTAACTTTTTTTTTTTAATTCTTTAAAGGCATTATACTAATCATTACCCTAATGGAAAATCTTGCCACTTACTATTATAGCGTGGAGTGGTGCAACTACTACTCAAAATGAAGCTACGAATTTCCTCAAGTAGCATGTTGCACTAGTGAAACTCCTTACTTCATAAACATTTGTAGGCACCAACCAAGCATGAAGGCCTACATCTTTGCAGGATCTATCTTAAGCTCCCCTCCACCAATCACCTAGCATAAATACACCAATGTTTGTTGTGCAAACTCACATTTATTGAGATTTGTCAATAACTAGTGCTTCTTCAAACTATCTAGGACTTGCATCAAGTGTGAGATGTGCTTCTATTAGGTAGCACTATAAACAAGTATACCATCCAAATAAATAATAACAAATTAATCTAGATAAAGTCACAATACATCATCCATTAATTTCACGAATGAGTTGGTGCATTGCATAGTCCAAATGGACATGACTAACGACTCATACAAACCTTGTTTGATTTTGAAGGTGGTCTTCTAAGTGTATTATTCTTTGACTTGAACTTGGTGATACCTTGATTTTAAATCCTACTTGGAGAAATATTTACCTGGTTGCAACTGACCTAACAAATCATTAATAATAGGTAAGGGGTTTTATTTCTTGAGCTTAATCTTTTTTAACAATCTATAATAAAAGTGCATTCTCTATGTCCTATCCTTATTTGGGACAATTATGATCGATGAACCACAAGGTGAGGTACTTGGTCAAATCACACCTTGCTCCAACAACTACTGCAACAACTTCTCCACTTCACTTTCTTATAGAATGGATTGTTTATACAACCCCTTATTTTGTAGTGGAGAATTCGGAAACAATTGGATCTTGTGCTCCACTCCCGTCTTGGGTGGTATCCTTTTAGGCTCTTGGAACATTCCATTATATGTCTACAATAATCCTTCCACTTGTTGTCTCTATTCTTTAGTACTCTCCTCCAAGGATTCCTTTTCCCTTATCGATTGATTTTCACTTAAAATTAGTAAAACATACATCTTTCTAGACCTAATCAATATATTTCTTGGTTGGCACTTAGTATCAAAATTTTAGACTTTTATTTGTGCGTGTTGATGTTAAATGATTTCCCATCCTTAATGAGGTGATATTGTTTAATTCTATTCATGAAGATTGTATCCTATGTATACATATAGGGACTCCCAAATACAATTCCACATACATCAAGTGGAAGAATTATATCCAATTCAAATTCATAAATAAAATTGGAATTGATATCAAATTTTAACTAGCCATGTCTTGTTACCTTCATTTTTGCATCCTTAGTTACCCATCCCAATGGATATGGGATAGGATTAACTCAAACCTCCAACACAAGTTTGTTGAATAGATCTGTTACTATGAGATTAACCTGTGAACTTGAGTTGAATAGGGAATTTATCTTGGTCTTCTTGGCCTGTATCTTAATGTGGAAGAGCTTGGTCATCTTCCTCTCTTCCTGATGATGAAGGCTACCCAAATTCACCTCCTTCTACTCTGAGATGCAAACAATCTTCTCATCCACATCAAACTTGGTTTCTACCTAATTTCTTAAGTCCATGGTGAGAAGATTATTTTTCTTCTCATCCTTCTTCTAGTTCTTTGGGTTCAACTCCAGGTGTAATTTCCAACACTTCTCCTCTATGTGGTCATCAATGTTGCAATGATTACAATGATTACTAGGATCCTTGCATTGATGACCAGTGGTTTTTGTCATATTTTCCTTTGCCCTTTCCGTTTCTTCATCCCTTCTTTGGAGGTTTCATAGTTCTCTCTATTTCAAATCACTCGACTACCCTTTCTTTTTACCTGTGTTTTCTCATTATTGTGCCTGTACACAAGCCTTATTCGTTATTTTTGGCTTTAACAACATCACCTACTTTCTTAAATGGCTATTTAATTCCCCAAATACTTAAGGAGTACATATAAGATATTGGGAGAGATACCCAACATAATGGCCATCTTCCTAAATTTGATGGTGTTCTCCTTTACACTTTCCACATGCCTTTGCCTAAAGTAGTGCCATCGAATCCATTGGTCCTCCATATACCTAATAGGGTATAATTGGGACTTTATTAGGGTTTTAAAGTCCTCCCATTTAGTTATTAGGGAATTACCCTCCAACCTAAGTGTCTCTATATGATTTTACCACTAGGTTAGAGCGTGGCCCTCTAACTTCAATCTCGCAAATGAAATTTTGTTTCCTTGTTTATGTGGTGATTGCTAAAGTAAAATTCTAACTGCTTCAACTAATGATTTAATTTTCAAGCATTTATCTCACCTTGATATGTCTTGATTTCCACCTTTGCTTCCATCTTGAAAAGGGTTTGTGAATGGTTCACATCACTTAAACTCGATTTCTCTTTTTTAGGTCTCTCATTAAATCCTTCTCTAGATCTTGATGATCCATGAATTTTCCCTTTGATCTGATATCTTGGTTCGAGCCTCCATCTGCTCCAATTATAAGATTGTTTGCTAGAGCCACCATAAGGAGGTTCATATTGTGACAGATATTCCTATCCTTCACTTCTAGCCTTAAGTGTTTGTCATCTATCATATCTTGAGGTTATTATGAACAAACTCATTGGTCATGGCTAGGGTTTTGTGAATTCCTGCTTAAACCAATCCCTAGAATATCCCCCACAACTTTCCACAAAATTCCTAATGAAATTTTCTCTGATACCAATGTGGTTCGTAAAGTACCATGGATATTCCATTGGACAATTCATTAAAAATAGACTGAAATCTATACCATGAGTGTTAGGGTCCCACCCTAACCCCCTTATTTATGTCTTGGGATCACGTCATAGTCAAGAGTCAATAAAGCCCATATTAATATTTGTAAGTGGTTAACCCGCAATTAATGACGGGACCACAGTTAGTTGCAAATGGGCGGAAGTATTAGATAGATGGTAAATAGGCGGTAGTATTAGATAGATGGTATTAATAAAACCCACGATATTGGCTCGTGGTATTGCATGTATGAGTCATATATAAAGGATAGAGACTCCCTGCGAGGAGCATTGTGTCTTGTTTTGTAATCGAGCTCTGCTCTATTGGAGGTTGCCCCCTCGAAGAGGCCTGTGAACATTTCTCTCTGAATAATAAAATCATTGCTATTCTGTGTTCTGGGTATATTTTCTTCGCATATTTTGTGTTCTCGGTATCTTTTCTTCGCTTGGGTATTGATTTGCAGGTTAAGAGCATAACAAGTGGTATCAGAGCACTTTCCAGGGCTCGGTGGGATCTCCAAATTTTAGCAAAAAAAAAATTTGGCTAGAGACGTGTTCCGGCGTCTTTAAACCACGGGATCTGTCGTTAAGCGCATAAACCTGCGGATTTGGGGAGGCATGCACGCAGGAAATACAAGAGGTGGTCACGTCTGTTGGACTCCCTTGTAACCCCTGTGGGTACCCCTTCGAGTAGTAGCGCATTAGACAGAACCGCGCACGGACTGTCTTCCACGTACCCTCTGGGTATATAGGAAGCCCCCTAGCTCCCTTGAAACCTCGCCATAGATAAACCTTCGGCTGTCTTGTTGCTACAGTACACCGAGAACAGCACTCGAAGAGATTACTCGCCCGTACGATAGGGTAGTCGGGTTGTACGGCTAAGGGTACGGTCGATCCTCCTTAGTTAGAGCCCTGAAACATTGGGCCGAGTACTATTGTCAGACCCTTATGTATATTGCGATCTGTAGCACCTGACACTCCCCAAGACCATAGTTCCCTTTCTATCGGGGGATCACGCATCATCTATTCTAGATCAGCAGCAGCAGTGGTTCCACCATTCAGATCTCTCAGATCCACCAGATCGGATATTCCAGATCAGCAGCAGTAGTTGAGCCACCATTCAGATCTCTCAGATCCACCAGATCGGATATTCCAGATCAGCAGCAGCAGTTGTTCCACCATTCAGATATCTCAGATCCAGCAGATCGGAGTAGTTGCGAAGGGTTCCTGTACCTGGATATGATTTTCGCAGGACTTTTGGCGGCATTGACAGTTTGAGGATTTGGCGACTGCAGTATTGATCAGGAAGGAGTAAAACTCCGTTAGGAGTTTTCTAAAAAAAAAAAGTCTGAGATCTTCCGAAGTGCTTATTTGTGACCTAGCCCATCAGCATCAGGACAACGAGCTGAGCACGGTGGTACCATTCAATTTCTTAGAAACAAAAATTTTGGCGGTCCCAAATTTTCATCAAGTTGGTGTATGGTAGAAACTCGAGCTCAAGCAATGGCCAATGAAAGACTAGACAAACTTGAAACAGATATGAACGAGCTCAAAGATTCGCTTAATGACCTATCGAGCATGGTACGGCAAGCACTCGCTAAGGGCAAGGAGCGAGCTCGTGAGGTACCTTATAATGACCATATACACCATGAGGGTGGGTCTAGCCACTCTCCTCACGTCTGGCACACCCATCCACCACCTCCTAAGTTGGATAGTCAGCGACCTCCCAAGTTGGATATACAGAAATTTGATGGTTCTAACCCGTCCGCATGGCTAGCACAAATGGAACAGTATTTCAAATTGAATCATCTCCAAGATGATTGGACAAAGATTGGAGTGGGGACCATGTACTTGGACAATGAACGATGGCAATGGGCAGAATGGCATCAACGTCGCAATGCACCTTTTTCGAGTTGGGCCCAATTTTCCAAAGCTCTTCGAGATCGCTTTGAACAGGGAGACTCCTTTTTGGGCCGTCTCACTAAGCTCCGACAGACGGGTACAGTGGATGAATATATCACCGCTTTTGAAGCCTTGGCCTTCCGCACTGACCATCTCTCAGATGATTTCTACACGGAATGTTTTATCAATGGTCTTAAAGAAGCCATCAAAGCTCAAGTTCTACTCCACCACCCTCCCACATGGACGGAGGCTTGCCAGGTAGCCCGTAAGGTGGAGCATGCCATAACAGCCCAATACAACCGCCCCAATTTCCCCACTAAAGGTCGTCCCCCACAAGCTCATACCACGACTCAGACACTTAAGGTCCAAAAGGTGTCACCTCAGGAAATGGCCGAGAGAAGAAAGCAAGGACTATGTTACTACTGTGATGAAAAATATTCCCCTGGGCGTAAATGCAAGGAGCCCAAGTTTTTTCAAATAGATGCCACTGACTACAGCTCCACCGAGGAAGATCCACCTCTTGAGGAACCGGAGGCGATCGAAGAAGACAACCAAAAGGAGATTGTATCTGATGACCCAGTTATTTCACTCAATGCGTTGGCAGGAATCTCTTCCCCTCAAACTCTCAAAATCAGGGGTTTTCTTAAACATCGCCCAGTAATAGTCTTGATTGATAGTGGAAGTACCCATAATTTCATCCATCAAAAAATCGTCGAAGCAGCGCATTGTTATGTACGGGCAGTCTCTAACTTCCAGGTCCAAATTGCAGATGGGGGCACAATGAAATGTGAAGGCCGCTGTGAAAATGTCAAACTTCAAATGGGGGATTATCAGTTGAAAACCCACATGTTTGCCATACACATGGGGGGATGCGACATTGTCCTAGGTGTTGAATGGCTCCGCACCCTTGGGCCAATCACAATGGATTTCCAGGAGTTATATATGAGTTTTAAGCAGAACAACTCCACACATACCCTCTGTGGACTGCAGGCGGGAGCCCCCTCTATCATCAGCTCGCATAGGATGGAAAAATTGTTAAAAAAGGGCCATCATGGAGTGGTAGCTCAATTTAATGCCATCCAGGTAGTAGACACCATGTCACCGCCAGTTCATCCTGAGATGCAACAGATTTTAAATAAACATCGGACGGTCTTTGACAAGCCTCATGAGCTTCCACCCTTGCGAGGGGAACATGATCATAGCATCACATTGGTTCCAGGGGCCCAACCCCCAAATGTGTGGCCATACAGATATCCGTTCACCCAAAAGAATGAAATAGAAAAAATCATCAAGGAATTGTTGGAAGCAGGTGTCATTCGTTCCAGCATTAGTCCTTATTCATCCCCAGTGGTCATGGTCCTCAAGAAAGATGGGGAGTGGTGGATGTGTCCCGACTTCAGGGCCCTCAATAAGTTAACAGTCAAAGATAAATTTCCCATCCCAGTGGTTGACGATTTGCTGGACGAACTCAATGGGGCTCAATTCTTCACTAAGTTGGATCTTCGCTCAGGCTATCACCAAATTCGCATGAAGGAAGTCGACATTCCCAAGACAGCTTTTAGAACTCATGAAGGCCATTACGAGTTCCTCGTCATGCCATTTGGTCTCTGTAATGCCCCCTCTACTTTTCAGAGCCTTATGAATCACCTCCTCAAACCATATCTCAGAAAATTTGTCCTTGTCTTCTTCGATGACATCCTCATCTATAGTGGCACTTGGGCGGCACATCTTCAGCATGTAGATCTACTCTTGCAACTGCTCCGAACACATAAATTATTTGTCAAGATGTCTAAGTGTTCGTTTGGCATGGAAGAAGTTGAGTATTTGGGCCACATTGTGGGGCGCGAAGGTGTCAAGGTGGACCCCAAAAAGATCCAGGCCATGCAAGAATGGCCTCAACCTAAGACCTTGAAAAGCTTGAGAGGATTTTTGGGTCTCACAGGCTATTATCGTAAATTTGTCCGCAACTATGGCCGCATAGCGAAGCCCCTAACGCAACTCCTAAAGAAAAATTCCTTCTTCTGGAATGAGGAAGCACAACAGGCATTTACCGCTCTAAAAACCGCCATGTGTTCCACTCCTGTCTTAGCACTACCGAACTTCACCAAATCATTTGTCATTGAATGTGATGCTTCGGGAACAGGTATTGGAGCGGTCTTAATGCAGGAAGGGCGACCATTGGCCTTCACCAGCCAACAAATAAGTGGGAAGAATCTGGGCCAATCTACCTACGAGAAGGAAATGATGGCCATCTTACATGCAGTCGAGACCTGGAGACCTTACTTGTTGGGGCGACGTTTCCAAATCCGCACAGATCATCACAGTCTTAAATATTTTTTGGAGCAACGCCTATCTTCCCCTCAACAAAATAAATGGTTAGCCAAAATGCTGGGATATGATTATGAGATCATTTACAAGAAAGGGAAAGACAACAGGGTAGCAGATGCATTGTCGCGCCAATTTGAGGAGGAAAGTACTCTGCTCGCAATTTCCCTCCCCATTCCAGACTGGATTGAAGAGGCTCGCAGGGAATGGTTTTCACATCCAGGGCTCTCCCAACTCATTTCTCAATTGCAGGTAGATCCTAATTCCAGCAAGGGCTACTCGTGGCAGAATGATATTCTTCGCTACAAGGACAGAGTCGTAATATCACCAACATCCACCCTCAAAAGTCGCATTTTGGCAGAATTGCACTCATCTCCCATTGCAGGACATTCGGGCTTTCAGAAGACGTATGCTTGCACCAGAAGATCATTTTTTTGGACCGGCATGAAACAGGACATCCTTACTTTCGTAGCAGAATGTAACGTCTGTCAACGCCACAAAGGGGAAACCGTCAACACACCAGGCACATTACAACCATTGCCCATTCCGGCGTCAATTTGGACAGAGGTTTCCATGGATTTCATTACAGGTCTTCCAAAGTCTGGGAACAAGTCAGTCATCATGGTGGTTGTGGACCGACTATCGAAGTATGCTCATTTCTGTGCCCTACCCCACCCATTTACACCAACCTTGGTTGCTCAAACTTTCATGGATCAGATCTTCAAATTGCATGGCATGCCCACTTCTATTGTATCCGACCGTGACCCAATCTTCACCAGTAATTTTTGGCAGGAGCTCTTCAGAATACAAGGCACTCAACTCAAACTCAGTACTTCATATCATCCGCAAACAGATGGTCAAACCGAAGCCGTCAACAAATGTCTAGAAACCTACCTTAGGTGTTTCACTTCATAAAAGCAACACCTTTGGGTACAGTGGTTACCTCTGGCGGAGTGGTGGTATAACACCAACTATCATGCCACCACCAAAATGACTCCCTATGAAGCAGTCTATGGACAACTTCCGCCTTCCCCTACTTCTTATCTCACGGGGTGCTCCAAAGTACAAGTCGTGGATCAACTCCTACAACACCGCGCAACCATGCTTGCCCATCTGCGCGAGAATCTTCATCAAGCTCATAACCGTATGAAGCAACAGGCTGACCAACATCGCTCAGAGCGCCAATTTCAAGAAGGGGATCAGGTCTTTTTGAGGCTGCAACCATATAAGCAAACATCACTCAAAGACAAGGGTTGTCAAAAGCTCTCCCCAAAATTCTATGGACCATACCAAGTACTTCAGCGCATTGGAGAAGTGGCTTACAAGTTGGCTTTGCCACCTACAGCAAAAATCCACCCAGTTTTCCATGTATCGTGCCTCAAGAAAGTGATTGGGAGAAATTGCCGAGTTCAAACCAGTCTGCCTGAATTGGACGAAGAAGGGTCAATCTGGTTTCAACCTGAACAGGTTCTAGACACACGAGACAAGCACCTGCGCGGCCGCATGATTAAGGAGGTCCTCGTCAAATGGAAAGACACCTCTCCGGAAGATGCAACTTGGGAACCAGCCACTATTCTTCAGCAGTTTCCGCAGCTTCAGCCTTGAGGACAAGGCTAGTCTTAAGGGGGAGGGCATGTTAGGGTCCCACCCTAACCCCCTTATTTATGTCTTGGGATCACGTCATAGTCAAGAGTCAATAAAGCCCATATTAATATTTGTAATTGGTTAACCCGCAATTAATGACGGGACCAGAGTTAGTTGCAAATGGGCGGAAGTATTAGACAGATGGTAAATAGGCGGTAGTATTAGATAGATGGTATTAATAAAACCCATGATATTGGCTCGTGGTATTGCATGTATGAGTCATATATAAAGGATAGAGACTCCCTGCGAGGAGCATTGTGTCTTGTTTTGTAATCGAGCTCTGCTCTATTGGAGGTTGCCCCCTCGAAGAGGCCTGTGAACATTTCTCTCTGAATAATAAAATCATTGCTATTCTGTGTTCTGGGTATATTTTCTTCGCATATTTTGTGTTCTCGGTATCTTTTCTTCGCTTGGGTATTGATTTGCAGGTTAAGAGCATAACAATGAGGGTTAATTTCGTTGGATTTTAGATTTATTAATTATTTTTTTCAGCTTATGCATGTAATAAATAAAATGCAAAAAATATAAAATAGTGAAATACATTCACACACCAACCACAATGAACACAACATATGCTCTCAGAAACACTTACACGGGAAGCCTAGCTAGAATGTGAGGTTGTTATATACTCTTTTCTTTGGAATGGAAATAACGTAACTATGAAGGAGAGGCACTTTTTGTGGAGTTACTTGAGACTTGTGGCCTAATAGGCTACCACAAGCACTAACCCCCCTCTATTATTCTCTCTCACTCTCACTCAGAAGTTCTACTTTGCTATGGAGCAAGATATAATTGAAATGAATGGAACCTCTTTTCCTCCTAGTGGCTCGGTTGTAAAAAAGATCAGTAGCCAACTAAGGGTCAAGTTTGACTCCTTCAACTCTTAACTAGAGTTACAACTTTGACCCTTCTATAGTATTTTTCATATTCTTCACATGGATAACCCCTTTTGCACGACTAGTGGGGGTTAATATGGCATCCTCTCAAACCATGGAGAGCAAATAGGAAGGCCCACTTTTGGGTGGCATAACTTTTGCATACAGACTCCATTTGAAATCTTTCTTGCATCATTGAAAAGGACGTTGAGTGTAGAATAGTGCCAAGAAGTCTAGTACAACTGAGAGACTTTAGACCCCAAAAAGATTTGTTTTATGCCTCAAATTATACTGAAAGGTTTCCAACCGAATTCTCCAAATTGGGACCCACCAGTAAAAATGGCCCTATGAGTTGATTCCTCTAATTTATCCACTCTCGAAGCATCGAGGTGGATGACAAATAATATAATGATCCAACTTGAACCGTAGCTCCCCATTTTGGGAAGCTTTTGTTTCCCAAAATCTTTTAATAAACGAGGTGACATAATTTTTCCTCTACCTTCTCCCTGAAGTACGATTTTTATTTTCTTACAAGTTTTCCCTTTCAACCCAATCCACCAAAGGTCATGCTACCCTTAGCTTGAAATTCTAGACCTCTCTACAAAATTGTATCCTCTATTAAGTCTACTTGAGAATTTGGTGTTGAGTCCTAATGGAAGGTAGGACTTGCTCATCTTCTTAATCCAACATGGAAGTCTTATAAAGTTTTAGGTTTTCCACATTCATCACTAAGTAAATGCACATGTATGGGGGAAGATTGAGATACTATGAATTATCTCCCACCTTTTCTAGTACCTTGAAAGGACCATATGTTGGAAATTAGGATAATACTGAGAGGCGGGGATGAATAAGTATAACATATTTTTTTAACAATGGTTTAGCCAACCAAACATATTCAATTATGAAATAATTCACCAATCACATAGAGCTTGAACACATGGTATTTAGGCGGAAACTCATAGAAGAAAAAACCACAAACCTTCTTTTGATTTTAATGTAAAGGCAAGCATCAACATCAATTTACATCAGATTTTGTAGGAACCAACCTACGGGAGGCACCAACCGCATTCTCCTTGCAATCACCAACTCCCTCTTGCTTGCAAACACCAACCTATTGCGGGCATCAACCCCCTGATCTTTACAAGCACCAACCTAAAGGAGACTCCAATCCCCTGATTTGTAAGCACCAAATCCCACTTGTTGGCAAGCATCAACCCTTTGATATTTATAGGCATCAACCTGAAGAGAAGCACCAACTTCCTACAACAATTCAGATCGCTCTGTCATATATTTTTTAGACGCAAGTTCATGGCATATTTATCATAAACTCACACATATAACAACCTATTTTATCATATATGATTGACTTCACTCATATTTTATTTTCAACAAGCTCTCTTCCTATGATTTTAACTCAATTGAATTTATGAATATTGGTTATTTTCTGAGAAAACTCTATAATTAATGGTTCACTTCTTCATATCTGCTTTTTCTCTTTCATGCAACAGCTCCAGATTGAAAACCTACTCTTGAAATTTTTTCACAACACACTTTTGCATCCTCTCTTTCAAATCCACATGATTTGACCCTCAAATCTATTCTTTTTTGTGCCAACACAACTATGTCTAGTTATTCTATCACTAACTTGGTTGTTTTGCACGTTCACAACTGTCTCACTGTTAATTTGTATGAGAAAACCCTAAAAACATGAACTTCTCAAATTCAAACTTCGTTTCTTCCACCCGTTCAACAAATTTGGTGCTTAAAACCACCAAATTTCTGATCCCTCAACTTTTGAGTCTCTTGAAGCATGTGATCTTAGGATATAATTAACGACTCTAGACTAGAAGGCACTTAGCCTCACAATATGTGCAATCCAACCGTTTTTGTTGCAATAAAATTTCTTTACAATCTGTCATCTAGTTCTGTTGGGTGTGCGTATATTATTTCCATGACTAGTTGTACGTTGTGTCAAGCGCAGCAGGGATGTCAAAAGGGGGGTAGTAACCCCCTTGCATGAGGTTCGGAACAATGTCCTAGGAAAAACAAAATTATACGGACCCAATAATAGTTGTGCGAACCCAAGGATGGGAGGCGAACCTACCCAAGGTTTTGTGCATGGGTTTTTCACATGGTTTTTGGCATGATGACTTTCTTCCCATGGTATTTTGTAGATCCAGTCAAGGGAACTACAAAATTTATGTTCTAATCTAGGGTTAATGGATTGGGGTTTATGAATGCTTCGGCATGTATATATATGCATTGTAACATTGAAAGGAACATAATGAAAAATCAACCTGGTAGTCCCCATTTTAGGATCTAGAGAAAAATCTCTGTGTATATTTGTTTTATGTTCTCACCATTGTTTTTTTTTATGTTTTAAATATTCATTTGCAGGTAATTTATGTACAAAGTTAAAGCCTACAAGCTATACATTTGACAACGAATTCCTAGATGTGTTTTTAGCCTGGATGTCCATGCATCTAGATAAGTCTAGGGATCCATTATTCAGTACCCTCTTCCAAACTTCATTTTTCTACACATCCGAATTGCTCCAAGACCGAATAGGCCTTAAAACTTTAACACTTTGATGCGCGGTCCACTACTACAAAAACCCGCATTTGATCTTTGATGCTTTGACGCATGTCATAATCTATAAGCCAATCAAAATCCTTTAAAATTCAAAAGAAATACATGAGACTAGGCACTAACAATTTTTTTAATAATATAATTTACCCACCTTAAGCGTGCATGGTGCCTAAGTGACCCAAAACTACATTTTATATTAAAAATAAAATTAATCTTGTATTCTATAAAAGTTATAATATCAAGAATATTTTTTTAATGAAGGGTAAATCATGGTTTGAGTGTGTTTTTAATGATGTGTAAGTGTTGTACTGAGATTTCTGGATCCATCACATCTGAGAATTTTTCATCGACGTTTCGAACCTTCTACTGAGGTTCATTATCAAGATGTAAAAAGACCTGACAACAAAACATGAATCGCAGAAATCTAAGATCCGAAATTACTAACCTTTACGAAAGGAATACTATGAAAGACATTCGAACTTTGGGACCTGTAAGTGATTTACTTTTTGAATTTAAATTTATTAAATCTTGTGTAAAAAAATTATTGTATATATGTGTGGGGGGGGGGGGGGGGGGTTTATTTTGATAAAAGTGCATTTATTTGGGTAAATTCAATTAAATTTTAATTTTTAAAATTACTTTTTTTCTTTTTTTTTTTTTAATTTTAATTTTATTATATATATATATATAGAGAGAGAGAGAGAGAGAGAGAGAGAGAGTAATAAAAACGAAATATTAAAAATTTGTCTACATGGAATTATTTTATTGATTTCTTAACATTTTGCTTAGGTGGCTATTTTTGAGTTGAAATTTCCTCTAATGCTATGTCTAGAGTCTGAGCAATTTTTTAAGCATTTGACCTTGTATTCCCTATATGGCTAAATTGTTGGATGTCCCTTTAGACATGGAAACTCGACACCAGACAAAACCTTGATTTCTTTGCCTTTGGTTGAATATGAATCATGGGTGAAACTCGAAATGCTTGTTGCTAGCACTCCTAAGCTCTCGGATACCCAAATGACTTATTTAACTGGCCCCCATTCCCTTGCTACATCAACTTGCCACGTAACTTATGTTTATCAAACCAAACCTACCATATGTCCTAAGTGATCATACACCTACCACATGTCATTTTCCATGGGTCAATTTGGCCACCCAAAAGAGTTGAATGCACCTACCATGTGTCCTCACCTTAGGGTGTCGCATCATCAATTTGACCCATTTCAGCCACTCTGTCACTGCCACCTGTCTCTAGTGTGTTTCCATGTCATACTGGGGTCCATAGTTATTAGGCATTGGGAGATATGGATCTAGGCCATTTCTTAAGTGGTTTCCTTGGGCAACCCCAGATACCCAAATGTTTAGGTACCTTCATAGTGGTCTGATTTCATCAAAGCCTAGATGTATTTGGATAAATCAACATCTTCCCATTTCATTTGTGTACTAAGTGAATGCCCCCCGGATGAATCTAAATGCCCAAATGCTTTAAATCTTGCTCAAATGTTGTACCTTGAAACTATTTTATTCTTCATTTCCTGAGAGTTAGACTTAATGGTTTATACCATTAGAAATATTTTTGAAAGGGCTATCTAACTAGTCATTTTTTAAGCTCATTTGAACAAGGGAGATGTAGGCAAAATCCCTACAAACATAGATTACTCAAGCTACACATCCAACACTCCACAAACAAGATAAACTTCCAAGACTCAAGAATCGAAGACAACTTCAAGTATACAACAATGACATCAATGGCAATGGATACTTAACAAGCTCCCCTTGAACTTGACATCGATGAAAACAATGTACCACCACACTCAACACGATATCATTGAGCCTTGATTTTCTTACCATGACCTTGCATCCTCTTCTTGTTCAATCACAATTCTACTTTGTCTCCCGCTCTGAGTGATTCCTCTGTTCTATTGATCATACCAAACCTTGTACTTTTCATGTGATTTTTTCAATGTTTCTTTCACTTGTAAATGCATTTCCATAATTTCTTTAAAAAAAATTATGCTCTTAAAGCTTTTCCTGTGAGATCCTCCCTCACCCCCCCTTGTTGCCCATATACCACATCCATGGTGAATGTAGAAAATATCAAAAACAAGTTTCAAATAGGGTGTTACTAATAGAAGTGTGGACGCTCTATTATAAGGGTGTTATATATTTAATAGATTTCCTTCCTAGGTCTTCGGATGTTTCTAGTTGTAACCCATATAAAGTTGCACCAAAGTTCTTGACTACTTATCTTTCCCCATTTTCTTGTGGATAGAATGTTGTAGACCTCTTCAACTTCATGTCCATATTTTTCCACAATGTAGTCCAATATGCACTAAGAAATCTAGTGTCCTTATTTGAAATGTTGCTCCTTGGTATCCCAAAGTGCACCAAACCTTTTCAAAGAACATGTTTGCTATTTATTTACATTTAATGGTATTTTTACTAGGCATGAGAATACACATCTTGTTGAACTTGTCAACTACCATAGATATGTAGTTATGTCCCTTACTAGTTGTTGGTAAACCTCCCTCAAATTGCATGGAAATTCTTACCCAAGGACTAGTGGGTACAACTAAAGAATGGTATAGACCTTATTTCCTATTACTAGGCTTGTTGGTACAACAAAGCATACATCCTCTAATGATCCTAGCTACATCTTCTTGCATTTTCGGCTAGTGCACATACCTCTATAATTTATCCATTGTCTTCATTACACCAAAATTCCATAGAACCTTAGAGGTGTGAGCCTATTTGATTCACTACAGTGGACATAAATTGCCTATCCTATAGAGTAACCCATTGTGATGATAATAGTTAAATATGTTGTCTTTGTTGTCTGCATGAATTTGGCTTTACAACTGTTGAAACACCTCCTTCAAGTCCCCATCCTCTATATATTCCTCTTTGTATACATCATGGGTGAAAGGATCCATGTGCATTAGAGTTCCTAAAGCTATAATTTTTTATGTGGGTGGCCTTGAAATCATGTCGTCCAACTTGTTTGTTTTTCCCTTCTCATACTTGATTACTAAATGAAATTGTTGTAATAACCTCATCCACTTGTAGTGTCTGGTTTGTCATAACATATTGTAGGCCTACACTTTTAGTGTCTGATCTGCTACAACTAACTCTAGGCATGCAAGTACTAGCGACTAGTGATTTGTGTGGTTGATGATCTCCTTCCCCATCAAATAGTATTTCCACTTTTTGGCAGCTTGTACCAAATCCTAGAGCTCCATGACAAAGGGAATAAATTTGATAATCGCCCCATGAAACACTTTATAATGGTAGCATATATTCCTTCCTTCTTGCATCGAGACCTCTCCCATATCATACTTACTCAAAATCTATCTCAACTTTGAAGGGCTACTACGATTTTGGTAATGTAGGAATCAATGTTTGTTTAACTTCCTCTTTGTAATTCTTCAAAAGAATTTTGCTTGCCCTTTCCCCACTAGAAACTCTTGCCACTCATTGTCAGAGCATAGGGTAGTGCAACTATTGCTGAAAATGAAGTTAGGAATTTCCTTAAGTACTGTGTGGCTACAACGAAATTACTATCTTCATAAATATTTGTAGGCACCAACCACTTCATGATGGCACCCATCCTTGTGAGATCTATCTTAATATCCCCTTGACCAATCACATAACCTGAATACACCAATGGCTACTATGAAAACTCACATTTCTTTAGATTTTTCGGTAGCTTGTGCTTCTTGAAAGTCTCTAGCACCTAGATCATGCGTGAGATGTGCTCCTCCTAGGTAGCATTGGGAACGAATATGTCATCCAAATAAATGATAATAGATGGACCTAGATAAGAGAACAATACATCATTCATTAATATCATGAATGTGGTTGGTGCATTGCATGGTCCAAATGGCCTAACTAACCACTCATACAAACCTTATCTAGTTTTGAAGGTGGTCTTCCAAGTGTCTTCGTCTTTGACTTGAGTCTGGTCATACCTTGATTTTAAATCCAACTTGATGAATATTTTGTTTTTTACAATTGATCTAATAGACCATCAATCTTGGGCAAAGGATACATATTATTGAGTTTAATGTCATTTAATGCTCTATAATCAAAGCACATTTACCACACCTTGTCCTTCTTTGGTGTAGTTATGATGGGTGGCCCACAAGGTGAGGTACTTGGTCGAATCACGCCATGTTCTACAAACTACTTCTTCAATTTACTTACTCTCACAATGGATTATCTGTAGCCCAATATTTGGTAATGGAGAATCCAACAACAATTGGATCTCATGCTCCACTTCCTTTTTAGGTGGTATCCCTTTAGGTTCTTGTAACACACTCTTGTTGGAAATAATACTGAGAGGGGGGGGGGGGGGTGGTGTGAATCAGTATTAGTCAAATCAATAACTTTTTCTTTTCATACTCAAATTTATATACGCTACTTCAATGAAGGTAACTCACATGTACACGCAATTGTCTTTAAAGCAACCAACGTATATCCAACAAACTTATGATTTAGTTAATTCATCATATGTTGATCTTTAATCAGTGCATCAATACTTTATTAACCATATAAACAGTAACCATGTGCAGTAAGAATAGAATAAACCATCACACATAGGCAACACACATGAACACCAATATTTAAGGTGGAAACCCAATGCGGGACAAAAAACACCTGCTGGTGTCTTCTTTTAATATAAGGAAAACATGTTTACAATCTTGTACTGGTGCAGACTCATACCAGTACACAGGCACCCACCTGCAGAAGGCTACAACCTTCTCTCATTCTCAAACTATTAATGGAAGGGAGCTACAACCCTCTAGCTCTTGTACTAGCCGATCTGTTTACTAGTACATAGGTGCCGACCTACAAAAGGCTCCAACCTTCACTTGTTTTCCAGCTGCTACTGGAAAGGAGCTCCAACCCCCTGGCTCTTGTATTGGCCGATATGTTTACCAATACATAGGCGCCGGCCTACAGAAGGCTACGAACTTCTCTCTTCCTCCAGGGACCACGTTTCATAAATTTTCAGACTGGATACTCCTGGAACACAGCACCACAATCTGAAGGCCTCGTTTCATCCAATTTTCATACTGGACCCATCAACAACATTGAATCTCAAAATCAATCACAACTGCAATACAACCATCAAATACATCTGCATCAACCAATCACTGAAATTCAATCATCAATCTCTGAATCAACCACAACTGAATCAATCAATCACTGACAACCCATCATCACTGAAGCAGATCACAATCAATCAATCTGAACTTTCAGAACACTGTCACCAGAACACAAAGCAGAACCCAAAACTTTGCAACAACAACCAGATCCAACTGCAACTTCAAATATCATATTTCATAATGTATACGCTACTTGGATGTGACTGACCAGCGTGTATACGTGCTTTTACCAAAGCGAACTAACGTATAGATCTGCAAATACTATCTTAAAAACTTCTCAGATATTCCAGACTTCAGCCATACCCAGATCATAACATTTACAGAATAAAACATGCGTTAGTATTCAGATCTAGACTATCCATGATCAAACCATATAATGATAGTTCATTTCAAGCCTTAAGATCCTGGTCCATCCTCCATCATCAACCACATAGGTGCATCCCTATTTCAAATCAAGCAAAGCATCAGAAACCCATAACTTGCATATTTTATCTAACACTTCATAAGATATTCAATACTTGCACACCCTGGCCTAATGATCTTCTCCTCATATATTTTTAGGCCTTTCTCAATACCTTGGACCAAAACCACTTAGGACTAGTACCTTGGACCAAATACCTAGGGTCAATACCTCAGAACAAATACCTCGGACCAATACCTTGGACCAAAACCTTGGTTTTCCAACATGTACGCGCTTTTCCTCCTGTGGGAGTGTGTGTATACGTATACACTCCTTTTGTTCTGTTAACCCGTGTGTATACGCTTCTTGGACAAAGTGAACCAGCGTATACTTCTTAAACCACTCTCTTTCTTCAATCTCTGGAGTCTTATCTGTAAGTTAACCTATTGCACTATGAACTGTCATCTGAGTGAGTTGCCATCAAGGACAACACCTGTATCATAATGCCAACAACTCTTGTATGTCTATAACAACCCTTCTAGTTGTTGACTATGTTCTATAGTACACCAATCCAAGGATGCCTTTTCCCTTATTGACTCCTCACTAGATTGATTTCCCCATAAAAATAGTCAAACATCCCTTTTTCTATAATTGATCAATTACTTGACTTGGTTGGCTCTTACCAACGAAATTTTAGACTTCTCTTTTTGCACGATGATGATGAATGCTTTCTCATTCTTGATGAGGCAATATTGGTTGGATATCTACATGAAGATTACACCCTATATATATATATATATATATATATATATATAGATATAGATATCTATATATATATATATATAGATATCTATATATATACATATCTATATATATATATATATATATATATATATATATATATGTGTGTGTGTATATATATATACATCTATATGTCTATATATACATGTATATCTATATATATACATGTATATATATGTGTGTGTATATACATGTATATATATATATATATATATATATATATATATATATATATATATATATATATTTGTATCGCTTTCCTTCATCACAGACAGATTCATGAAGCCATTGCCACAGCGTAGGAACTCCTCCACACTATGCAGATAAAGAAGCAGAAAGGTATGATTCTGAAGGTGGACCTCTCAAAGGCCTTTGATAGAGCAAACTGGCTCTACATCAGACTGTTGCTGACCCACCTAGGCTTTCCTTATGCATATATTAAATGGATCATGAGCTGCATAAAAGATGTATCATACAGTGTGTTACTAAATGGGGAAGCTACATCTTTCTTCAGCTCGGAGAGAGGACTCAGGCAGGGATGTCCACTCTCACCCTTACTTTTCTTACTTATCATGGAAGGATTAAGTAGGACCATTATATCTGCTCGCGATAGAAATCAACTGACTGGCATCAAGATATCTGAGAATTTTTTCCTCACTCATCTATTGTTTGTTGATGACATTCTCATTTTTTTAAATGGCAGTATTGGGGACACCACGGTCCTCCAAAACATCTTCAATCTTTTTCAACAGGCTACTGGGATGTTAATAAATGATAGTAAATCCACGATTACTACATTTGGTTGCACACAGCACGAGATTATATATACATCACAGCGCTTCCCCTTCACCTCACTGAATCTGGCAGACGGTCTAAAATACCTGGGCTTTAGATTAAAGCCTCACAGTTAAAGCCTCACTCTATGTTAGCAAGCAAGCATAGACACAATACAGTAGACAGTAGACTCCCTGCGTGGATACATAACAACTTATTTTCTCTTTTTGGTCAAAAGTTTATGAACTTGTCAGGCATCTCTGCCTCCATATGCATATGCATTTGCATCTACAAAATGTAATTTCTTTATATCAATAGAAATTACGACTTTTTTCCATTGGAAAAAAATATATATATTTGTATATATATACATATATATATCTGTATATATGTATATGTA
This sequence comes from Pinus tabuliformis, assembly GCA_031772625.1. Lineage (NCBI taxonomy): Eukaryota > Viridiplantae > Streptophyta > Pinopsida > Pinales > Pinaceae > Pinus > Pinus tabuliformis. The sequence goes on along the minus strand of CM062807.1, from coordinate 406,055,449 downwards.
TACATATATATACATGTATATATATGTATACACATATATATATATGTATATATACATATATATATATGTATATATACATATATATATATATACATATATATATATGTATATATACATATATATATATATACATATATATATGTATATATATACATATATGTATATGTGTATATATGTATGTACATATGTAATACATACATATATATATATATATACATACATATATATATACATACATATATGTATATACATATATATGTACATACATATATATACATACATATGTACATATATACATATATATGTATGTACATACATACATACATACATACATACATACATATGTATGTACATACATACATATATACATATATATGTACATACATATATATATATACATATATATGTACATACATATATATATACATATATATGTACATACATACATATATATATATATACATATATATGTATATATGTATGTATATATAGATATATATATATATATATAGGAACTCCCAAACAAAATTCCACATACAACAAATGGAACTACATCTAATTCTACTTCATCAATAAAATCAAGACAAATGGCAAATGTTACCCTACATTGTTTTGTTACCTCAATATCTACATCCTTATTTACCCATCCCAGTTGATATCGACTAGGATGATCTCAAACCTCCAATCCAAGTTTGTTGACAACATCCACTACCATGAGATTATCCTGTGAACATGAGCTGAACAAGGCATCAATCTTGGTCTTTTTGACCTGTATCTTAATGTGGAGAAGCTTGGTCATCTTCTTCTCTTCATGATGATGAAAGATATAAAATTCATATCCTTCTACACTAAGGTGTAGATGATCTTCTCGTCCACATCAAAGTTACTTTCCACATGATTGCTTAACTTTGTGGCAAGACAATTATTTTTCTTCCCATCCTTTTTATGGTTCTTCGAGTTAAGCCTTGGATGCAATTTCCAACACCTCTCCTCTATGTGCCCATCAAAGGTGCAGTGATTGTAATGATTGTTAGGATCCTTTCATTGATGTGTTGTGGATGTTGTCTTCTTGTCCTTTCCCCCTTTTCACTTCTTTTTCCCTTCCTTTGAAGCTTCCTGGTGCCTTTTTTTCTTTTCTTTTTCGAACCATTTTATTGTCCTTTCATTTGTCATATGTTTTCCAATTATTTTCCGTATACACAAGCCTCATACACTTTTCTTATATTCAAAAACATCATCTGCTTTCGTAGATGGCTATTTATACCCTCTGAGATACTTAAGGAGTACATCTTGGCTCCTAAGAGAGATACCCAACACAATGGCCATCTTCCTAAATTTGATGATGTATCTATGTACACTATTTCTCTGCGTCTTCCTAAAGTAATGTCATCAATCCATTGATCTTCTAAATACTATGTAGGGTAGAATTTGGATTTTATGTGTGTTTTATAGTCATCCCACTTAGTTAGTGGGGGATAACCCTCCAACCTAAGTGTCTCTATATGGATTTCACACAAGATTAGGGCATGGCCCTCTAACTTCAATATAGCAAACAATATTTGTTTTCCTCATCTATATCGTGAATGGTAAAGTAAACTTTAACTATTGCATCTAATGGTTTAATTTTAAAGCATTGATCTCAACTTGATATGGCTTGATGTCCACCTTTGCCTTTATCTTGAAGAGGGACTACGAATGGTTCATGACACTCAAACTCAACTATTATTTTTCAAGTTATTTCCTTGAATCCTTCTTTGGATCTTCCTAATCCCTTGATTTTCCCTCTAATCTAACCTCTGAGTTGGAACCTCCATCTTCTCCAATTCTAAGCTTGTTTGTTAGCGCTGCCATAAGGAGGTTCATATTGAAATTGATATTTGTGACCTACACTTCCAGCCATAAGAATCTCTCCTTTTCTAGATCTTGAGGGTTATTATGAACATAAAAGTTAGCCATGGTCAGGGTTGTATCACTTACCGCTTAAACCAATTTTTGGATCCCTTGCAACTTTCCACAAAAGTACCAAAGAAATATGCTTTGATGCCAATATTATTTCTAAATCGCCTTGGATATTCCACGAGACAACTCGTTACAACAAATCTAATAAAATTAGACTGAAATATATACTATGAGGGTCAATTTCCTTAGATTCCAAATTTATTATTTATTTAATTTTACTTATGCATGTAATAGATAAAATGTAGAAAATAGATAACAACGAGATACAATCACACACCAACCATGGTGAACATAAGATATGATCTAGGAAATCCTTATGGGAAAAAACCTATCTATAAGGTGAGGCTGCTCTGCTCTCTTTTTCTGGAATGGAATAATGCAACTACAAAGGATAAGGTACTCGTTGTGGAGTTGCTTGAGACTTATGGCTTGATTGGTTGCTATGGACATTAAACCTCCTCTGTTATGATCTATCACTTGCACTCCTAAGTTGTTTTACTCTACTATGGAACAAGATACAATCAAAATGAATGGAACCTCTTTTACTCCCAGTGACTCAGTTATAACATAAAATAATAGCCAACAAGGGATGAAGTTTGATTCCTTTAGTTCTTAACTAGAATAGCAATTTTGACCCTTCTAGAGTCTTATTCATAGTCTTCATGTGACCAACCCCTTTTATATGAGTAACAAGGGGTTGAAGTGGCATCCTCTTGAACTGTGGTTGTCAAACATGAAGGTTTTTGGGTGGCATAATTTTTGCATTCATACTCCATTTGATGTATTTCTTGTACCACTAGAAAGGTCTATGGTTGTAGAATAACACCATGGGTTCTAGCAAAAGTAAGAGTTTTTGGACCCCATTTTTATTTATTTTTATGCCTCAAACTGCCTCTAGAAGGTTTTAAACCCCTCAAATCTGGGACTTGCTAGTAAAAATTGCTTTGTGAGCTTATTCCTCGAAAATTTCCACTTTGAAAGCAAAAAAATGATGACATTTTCTTCCGCTTGACCAAATGAGAACCCAAATATTTAGTACTACCCTTCCAAAGATAATTAAAATCATATCCTTCTATTCTTACTAAGCACCCCTTTTAGAATCAAGGCTAAGAGTTGTCAAAATACAGGAATTGCTTCAATGACAAACTTAATGAGCACCAATATTTTACCTCAAGAGATCTATCGCTTTCACTAGAAATTGATATTTTTTTCCCACATCAGGCAACAACTATTTTCTATCATTGATTCCATGCCTATTAGGCTTTAAGTTAAAACCAAGATATTTGAAGCTTTTATTCAAATTAAAGGATGGAAAGGAGATTAATCAGTCACATGGAGTTTCATATCTTCCTCCATACATGGAAAGTATAAGCCTAATTTCGAGAGGTTGACTACCATACCCATCACTTCTGGAAAATATATGTAAGAGATCCTTATAGAATTCACCTCTGTCCTCCAAAAAAACAAAAGATTAAGATATCATCCACAAACAAAAGGTGGGTCAACTGCTTAGTTCTCCCAATTTGAACACCCTGGATATTACTTATCCTTGTTAATTCTGAAATAATCTTACTGATTCCTTCCACCACGAGGAGAAATAAGTAGGGAGACAGGGGATGGACTTGCCTTTGGCCCGTATAGAGCTTAAAAATTCCAACCTTGAGTTGTTGGCTAAGGCCACAAAGGTGGAAAACGTGACACATGCCATAGTCCATTTGACTAGAGGTCATTCAAACCCTACCTGAAGTAGTAGCAAGATCAAATATGTCCATGAGACTCGGTCATAGACCTTTGAAAGATTGAGTTTAAGGAATTTAGTTTATCCTTGAGAATTTTTTGTAGAGTGTATGCCTTCTCGAGCCAACCCAATGGCTTCATGGATGAGCCTACCTCTAAGAAACCTACACTACTCATAAGTAATGACCTTGGATAACAAAGGCTCAACTCTAACATCCATTACCTTGGCAATAATTGTATACATACTATTAAATAATGAGATAGGTGAGAAGTAGTTGTAAGAGGAGCGAAATTCTACCTTAAGACTATAACCTAGGAAAGTGGAGTTGAAACTCCTCAGCATGCGACTATAACTTCTAACCTCTTCCATGACATGTAATAGGCCCTCACCCATAAGTTTAGGAAATTCTTCCTTGGATATTGGTCGAAGCATCTAACCATTCTCTTCTTCATCAATTAATCATAGAAATTAACCCAACAACCTGAGCATCTCCCCCATATTTTCTTATGTCGGTGCATTGAAAAAACCACGGAAGTGTTTACCCCAGAGTTTACTAAACCTATAAAACCTGTAATTTTATTGCCATCATCATCTAACTTCTCCCAAACATTATTGAGGTTCCTTTACACACCCTTGGAAGAACTTTGTATTCTTACCTTCGACTTCCAACCATAAGGGCTTGCTCTTGAGACGCCACTCTCTCTCTCTTGATCAAGAAGGAATTTAGAGTGAACATATGCATTCTACATTTATATATTCTATACATACGCATACATACATTTATAAATAGGATGCACACGCATACACATATACATACATCACATGCATAAACATGTGTGGATGTTACCATAATCAAAATATTTAAGCCAAGGTTTACCAGTGGCTAAACAAGTTATGTTAAGTTAGGCTTTCAATTCTAAAAACCCCAAACTCGACAAATAAAAGAAAAACAAATAACATAAGGTAAATACAAAGAGGTATTTAAAGTAAATTTATTCTCATAGGGTTGAAACCCTAAATAACAAATAAACTCTACATAATAAGTTTTGCCACAACATGGCCTGACTATAAATGGCCATAAAAAAATAATTATATGGAGGTTTTAATCAAGACAAAACCAAAATATCATGTTCAAACTAGGGTTTTAACATTTAAACCCTGACCCATGAATTGACCAGGAAATAACAAGAAACCATGAGCAATGTGTTACAAATATATTCAAAAGAAAGAGAGTGTAAATATTTTGGATAAAGAACGAACCTCTATCAAAATGTGCACCTTTTTCGAGAGCACATTTTCACAAAGAGAAGGTAAGAAATCACATTACAGTTCCATGATGAACCCACACACAACAAAAATAAAGATTAAGTTAAAAACCCTTGTCGTTTAATTGACATAGAGCACCATAAATAAAGAAATCAAAATATATATGTGAGCTCAACTGAAGGAAAACTAGAACAAGGGGAAATAATCTTTGTAAGGAATTCAAGCCAGAGTTATGAAACCGAGTAGTGAAGGCATATTTTCTCCAGCAACAAAGGTCGAGAAAAACCTCGACATTCTCCCCATCAACCTTGTAAACACCAAATAAATCTGTTATGGAACTAGCTCACAAGAAGTAGAAAATATAGATCAACGCCTTAGAATTCAGCCTCTTCGAGGGGGCAACCTCCTTTACATTACACAAATGAATGATTCTTTGATGATTCAAATGACAAAACCTCCTTTCTATATATAGGAGTCTAAGGAGTCACAATATAAGCTAGCCAACCTAACAATAATAATATAAAGGCACAAAAATAACAATAGAGGGATTCTATGGGGCATAGTAATAACAATATGGGGACAATAGGGGCACAATAATATTAATAAGGGATACAACTACAATAGTAATGGGGTAATCACTAGTATTATAGGGACCTAGCATGCCCTTCTCCATCAAAAAAGTGTTGTCCTCAACGCTTGAGTAGTTCTAGATGCTTTTGTATAAAATTCTCATCCTCCCATGTGGAATCTTCAGTGGATAAGTTCTTCCACTTAATGAGATACTCCGAAATTGATCGATTTCGTAGCTGTCAAGTTCTTGTTTCTGTGACTGCTTCCGGTTCCAATATAATTTTTCCTTCCTCGTCAAGTTCTGGCAATATTGTTTGAACTGGGAGCTTGTCACCTATAACCTTCTTTAAACATGAAACATGGAAAACTGGGTGCACTCGAGAAGCTGCAGGAAGCTCCAATTTGTATGCCATCGTACCAATCTTTTGCAACACCTTGTACGGACCATAATACTTTGGTGATAATTTATTATCCTTCTTAGCTTGCTTGAGGGACATTTGCTTATATGGTTGTAGCCGTAGGAATACCCAATCACCTACATTAAAGCTTTTTTCGCTGCGATGTTGATCTGCCCATTGTTTCGTTCTATTCTACGCCAACACAAGGTTATCCTTTAAGAGTTGGATGACTTCTTGTTGATGCTCGATGTGATGTTCCATTGCCTGAACCTTAGAATCTTCTCTTAAATATGATGTTATGGATGGTGGCTGATATCCATAAAGTGCCATAAATGGGGTCATTTTTGTTGCAGTATGGAAGGAAGTGTTATACCGCCATTCAGCTAGAGGCAACCATTTGACCCATTGTGTCTGTTTATCAAATACAAAGCAATGAAGATATCCTTCCAAACATTTGTTTACTATCTCAGTTTGCCCATCAGATTGAGGATGATAAGATGACCTATGAGCTAACTGAGTACCGAGACAAGAAAATAATTTTGTCCAAAAATTTTGAGTGAAAATGGGATCTCTGTCACTTACAATAATCTTTGGGTTTCCATGTAGCTTTTGAATTGTTTCCATAAATGCAGTAGAAATTGTACTGGCTTTAAATGGATGTGATAATGCACAAAAGTGTGCATACTTGGTAAGTTTGTCAACTACCACCATGATGACACTCTTTCCCTCATACTTGGGTAAACCTGTGATAAAATCCATTGAAACCTCCTCCCAACGTTGGCTTGGAATGGATAAAGGTCGTAATAGACTCGGGGTCTTAATTGTTTCAACTTTATTTTGTTGTCAAACCAAACATTTCGCCACAAACTTTTGAATATTTGATTTAAGGCCATCCCAAAAAAATTCCTTCTTAACCCTGTGGTAGGTTTTTAAAAATCCCGAGTGCCCTCCTAAGGGAGAAGTGTGCAATTCCATAAGAATCTTTTGTTTGAGTTGGGAATGCTTACAGAGGTATGCGATCTTTATACCATAATGAATCATTTTGCTAGCTAAATGTATTAGATGTACTAGAATCTTGTTGTAACTTTCAAATAAGTGCCCAGACTTCTTCATCATTCTTCCATTCCTCCCTTGCTTCATTTATCCAATTTGGTAAGATAATAGAAATGGTGCACAACAATGCTTCCACATCCTCATCCTTTCTTGAGAGTGCATCTGCCATCACATTTTTCTTCCCTTTTTTGTAGATAATTTCAAAGTCATAACCCAACATCTTTGTGACCCACTTTTGTTGCTCTTCAGAGGATAATCTTTGTTCTAAAAAGTATTTAAGGCTATCATGATCCGTTTTTACCTTGAAGTGTCTTCCCATTAGGCAGGGTTGCCATTTCTTAAGTGCATGTAGTTTTTCCAATATTTCCTTCTCATAAATAGCTTTGTGTAAAAACTTTCCCTTGATTGGACGACTTTCAAAAGCAATGGGTCTTTCATCTTGCATTAAAACAGCACCAATTCCATTTCCTGAAGCATCACATTCCATAATAAAGGTTTTTGTGAAGTCCGGTGTAGCTAAGACCGGTGCTTGGCACATTGCCTCTTTAATGTTCGAAGGCCTTTGTTGCTTATGGAGTCCATGAAAATGCATCTTTCTTCAATAATGTTGTTAGAGGTGCTGCTATTCTCCCATAATTCTTAACAAACTTGCGATAATACCCTGTCAACCCGAGAAATCCTCGCAAATGCTTTATGGATGTGGGGATTTTCCATTCCTTAATGGCTTTAATTTTGCTAGGGTCTACCTTAACTCCTTCATGAGATACAATATGACCCAGATATTCCACCTCTTGTACTCCAAAGAAACATTTGGATCTTTTTGCATATAATTGTTTCTCCTCCAATAGTTGTAGCACCCACAGTGACCTGATTATAGACTAATTCAGTAGAGCGAACTTGTACGATGTGCCACGTGTCCTTGTTTCGACCTTTGGCTCTGAAAAATATATAAAAAAAACTACAGTCCGTCCTCCTTTTGTACCTTCTTATGAAATTTCAATCCGATGCTCAGAGAGAAAGTTATGACGATTTTCCTCAGGTCACCTGTTTGGAATGTAATTCAAGAGTCTGCAAAAAGACCAACTTCCTCAGATCATATCTCCGCAAATATAGTGCGAAAAGCTCTGTAATTCGGACTCGAGGTTCAATACAATTTCGTCTCAAATGGGTTTTTTTTCGCTTCTGAAATGTCGCAAAAAAAAAAAAAAAAAAAAAAAAGTTATAGCGAAAATGCCACGATGACCTATTTGGAGCAGCGAAACCCTAGAATCCAAAGCTCTGATACCAAATGTTATGGAACCAGCTCACAAGAAGATAGAAAAGATAGATCAACGCCTTATAATTCAGCCTCTTCGGGGGGCAACCTCCTTTACATTACACAAATGAATGATTCTTTGATGATTCAAATGATAAAACCTCCTTTCTATATATAGGAGTCTAAGGAGTCACAATATAAGCTAGCCGACCTAACAATAATAATATAGAGGCACAAAAATAACAATAGAGGGATTCTATGGGGCACAGTAATAACAATATGGGGACAATAGGGGCACAACAATATTAATAAGGGATACAACTACAATAGTAATGGGGTAATCACTAGTATTATAGGGACCTAACAAAATCCAATGACGAATTAGTGTAGTAATACATTCAAATGACAAAATAAAAACATGGAAATCCTAATCAAATCTTTGTATCGTGCAATTTACCTCAACACATATGAAAAATACACAATGTAGCCTTCATTGTAAGTGAGGATTTTAAGGTTGGAAGAGAAAATGAATTACCATTACTCTGAATTTAGCAGAGCATGGAGCTCAAAAGAACTTCGTTGCATAAAAGAGTGGAGCTTTGTTAGAACACAAAGGCAAAATGACTGAATGAACTGGAAAAGAGATGGTCAATAAGGCCAAAACCCAAAACCTAATGATAATAATCGTTGGACCGAGAAGATCAAGCCATAACCGTTGATTGAAATACCACATGTTACCAAGTATGGTCATGTGAAGCCATGTGGGTAGTTGCATTCTGGAGCAATGGAATGGATCCACATGACCAGGATCGATCCACATGTTAGATTCAAATAATGTCTCAAGTATTAAATCTAAACAATGTTAGATTGCAATAAGAGTTCTTGTGGTATGTTGGCACAACATAATAATACAAGGTTTGATAAAGCCTCAGTTTAATTCACCACATTATGTTAATAATATTACCAACCATATTTTCAATATTGAAGTATAGGATATATCAAACGTATAGCAAGAATGTGAACAAACTATGATGCATAGTAAGAAAATACTTATATATGCATATGAAAATAAATTAAAGAGGGTTAAAACCCTATTTCTATATTCTTTTTTTTTTGTAAGTAAATTAGCTTTGTATTACATAAGTGTTACAAAAATAGTAGACTTCTAAACTTTAGAGCTCAAAAGAAATTGTCCATGGACATAGGCTTGAAGCTAAGAGAGAGGATGGTGTAGGCAAGAGCGAGGAGGCCTTTGCTCCCAAAGGAGAAGCCAAAGAACCTCCTAACAATTACATAGCAACAAAATAAGTGGAACCATAACTGAGATCTGAGAACAGAGAGACATTAGAGCCACATAAGAGGCTACCTTGATGAATGAGCAGAGCCCAGTTAGCTCTTAGGACTATCCTCTTGAACCACATGGCATGGCTTGTAATTATCTGGGTCATCTGGCAAAGGGACCCCATGGAAGCTGGTTAGCTAAAGAAGGTTAGAAACTTAGATTTTCGTTGGACAAGAGTGTCACCTTGACTATTGACCTAACCACCTTTGCTTCTAGAGGGGTTCGTGTTGGTTGAGGCATGCTTTGACTCGCCGCAAAACTGGCGTCACCTAGGCGAAGGGTTGTGAGGCCTGTCATGGTGAGATTTGATGTGCACTAGAGAGAGCAACAGGGATTCATTTATGATCTAAATAAATGGAGGAACAGAGCCCTAGAGCTACATGCCGAGGAGATTGGCAATGTAGCAATAGGTTGCTTTTGCGTGGTGTAGATGATATTCCATGTCGAGGACATTGGCTTCTAACATAACATTGACATCTTCCCGATTTATGTAATGACAACCAAGGAGGTTGTGCAGAGCCCAAAGGTGGTTGCATGTGACCCTGAGCTCCTAAGATTTTGCGTCAACCACCATTAGGCAATAGCGATGAGGGATGTTGCAATCAAAGTGCTCATCCCCTTTCCCGTGTCAAGGATGGAGGGGAGGTATGCCTCTTCCTCAACCACCTGTGTCGTATTACCCACATGCCCACACCATTATTGTTGTGAAATCAAAAGCAATTCCTTGGATTTGAACCTCGTTTCCACCTTCAAGTAGAAGAGGAAATGGGTGGCCATTGTCGTGGGCACCAAGCCTTTAACATTGTTTTTGTCTCACCAGAATACAGGGTGATTGAACCTACACTTAATGTGCTTTAAATGTAGGAGGAGGGTGGACTTCACACCATTTCCTTGCTCCAGACCCAAGACACTATTGAAGGCATGCCACTGGTGCCGTCAAAATTCCACACCATTTGATCTATGTGTTAGATTCATGAAGGCAATTAATGCCCTCGACTTCTTGTCTAACACCCATATTCGGGGATATTATTATATATTTTAAATATATAATTATATGATGAATTAAAATGGGTTAAAAACCATATTTAAATGAACAAATAAAAGAAGAAAATTCCATGGCGTTCCATTGTAGCAATTGTACAACACAAATCTTAGATCAAATTTTGTACAATGTCTTTAAGAGAATATAAGAGAAGTGTGACCTTAAATATATACATGAAGGGTCATAGTTAAATTGAGAAATAAATATGTTTAAAATATCTCCTTATAGGAACTTCATACTAGTTGCATTGCAATAGGACATTAGTATAATTAAAGACCAAAAAGTGTCTTACAAAAAAAAAGGGCTACCAAAAATGTAAGAATTTAAGAGGAGTTGACCTTATGATAAGATTTAGTGATCAAGGTAAGATCTAACCATTATAAAGAGAAAATTAGTTAGTAAACAAGCTAGTAAAAAAGTATTCAATTATAAACTCTTGAAGTACCAATGGAGTACTAAAATCTATAGAACGAGATTGTTTATTTTATTTTAGTGTGTCTGTGGGTTTCATTACATGTGATATCATATTTGTAGGTTGCAACACCGACCTTTATGGGTCATAGCTGAAATATTATTGTCTTTGTAACATACAAAAAGAAAAACTAGGACCACAAAACAAATTGAAGAATGGATTAAGATAACAATAGGCAAACTTTTGTAGGATCGCCTAAAGGGGGTAGAGAGCATGATTGTAAATAGAGAATGGTGAGGGGAGACACTTAAAATCAAAATAACCATGAACCTAAGATTTTATAGGTGGTCCATAGTCTAAAAGCATATTTATATAGTGTAAAAGCTAATCAGGAAAAAATGTCTAAGGTAAAGTATGAACAAGAAGATATAAATGGGTACATACTCAAGAGGTTAGAAGAAAACAAAGGCAGTAAGAAAGTTGAAAGAACTCATAAGAAAAGTTTTAGAAGTGAGTCTCCTGACAAAACTGAGCCTATAGTCTCTATTAAGAGTCAAACACCCAAGTTTAATGATAAAATAGAAGAACATAAGGAAGGAGTGCTTCTATGTCTAAGAAAATAATTGTATCCCAATTACCGGGCAAATTTAAAAAGATAAGACCTCTAAATTTTTATGGAGACTCTAAAGAAGAGGCAGAATCTTGGCTTCTGAACATGACAAAAGATTTTGAAATCTATAATTACCCTAGTAACTTGAAAGCCAGACTGGCGACATATGAGCTGACTGGAAAAGTACCTTTGTGGTAGGAAGAAAACAAAACAATAAACAAAATTAGAGGAAAAAATGTGGCTTGGAAATTATTCAAGAAAAAGTATTTAACATAAAGGTACTACGATGAGAAATCTATGGAATTCCATGACTTAACACTGGGTCAGTTAACAATGGATGAATTTGTGAATAAATTCAAGAGCATGTTGTGATATGTGTCATACCTTAAGAAGAAAAGGAAAATATTTAAAGGTTTATGAGTTGTTTGTCTTTTTATTTAAAAGAAAGGATTGAATCTGATAATCCAAAAACAATTTTTGAAACAATAAGAAAAGTGAAATTGTGTTATAACCAGAATAAGAAAAAAATTTATAGTTTTAAGAGTTGTCTCGAAAAGAAAAATGAAAAATTCAATGTTAAAAAGAAAGGATTTAAGAAACTTGCATTTGCCAATACTTCTAAAAGTATTCAAGGGGGGAATTATAGTAGGAATGTAAATTAGCAGAGGAATTTAAGTTAGGCAAGTGGGTTGGTAACAAGAGCTAGGAATAGAAAAAATGAGAAATCTTCCAGACCACCAATTAAATGTTGGGGTTGTAATGAAAATCATCTATGGAGGAATTGCCCGCAAAATCCTTTAAATAAGAAGCAACAATGCATAATATACAAGAGGTCTCTATAGTAAATGATATTTCCTGTAACATTCCAAGGATTATGCAGCATTGGATGATAGGCAGGTTGAACATCAATTCACCATGGTAAATATTCAAGGTAAGATCTTTGGAAAAATTGTATCTATGTTACTTGATACTAGCTCTAGTTTGAGTTATATTTCTCCCTTTGTGATTGAAAAATGTGGTCTTATGAAAGAAAAAACATAGTAAACCTTGCTTAGTGCAATTAGTTACAAGAAACAATAGAAGAGTTACCAAGATAGCAAAGATTGTTCAATAGACCTAAATGGATTGCACAATAAACTTATCTTGATTATTACGGCTCTAGGATCATAATAAATCCTCATTGGCATGGATTGGCTAAAACAATATAGGGTATTCTTGAACTGTTTGGAAAACTATTTCATATGTTTCAATGATAAAGAGGAAATTTGTACATTAAAAGGGGTTCCAATAGCCATTTCAGTGAGGCAAATATCCGCCATACAGTTAAATACATGTACTCGAAAAGCATGCAAGTTGTATGCAATTTAGGTTGAAGTTCATTCTAATAGTAATCAGAAACCTTCCATAAAGGATTATCTCATCTTAGAAGAATATAAGGATGTATTTCCCGAGGAAACCCTAAGACTACCTCCACAAAGGGATATAGATTTCACTATAGATCTTATTCCTAGAGCAGTCCCAACATCTAAAGCTCGATACATAATGAGTATTCTAGGGTTAATGGAATTAAAGATGCAACTACAAGAGTTGTAGACAAGAAATATATCAGACCCAATGTATCACCTTACCATGCACAAGTATTATTTATAAAAAAGAAAGATGGAACCCTTAGACTCTGCATAGACTACTGACGGCTCAACAAAATGACAATAAAAAATAAGTATCCTTTAACCATGATTGATGACTTGTTTGATCAGGCCAAAGGAGCTACTATCTTTTCAAAGATTAAATTAAGATTCAAATATCATCTGACCAAGATTAAAGACGAAGACATTCATAAGACAACTATTAGGGCATGGTATGGTCATTATGAGTTCGTTGTACTTCCTTTCAGACTCACTAATGCACCAACCACTTTTATGTGTATGGTGAATAGTGTACTCGAACCCTATTTAGAAAAAATGTCATTGTGTTTATTAATGACATTTTAGTCTATTTAAAAGACAAGGAGGAGCGTGACCAACATTTGTGAATGGTTCTCCAAACACTTAGAGAAAATTAATTGTATGCTAAGTTTAGAAAATGTGCATTTTATCAAACACAGATTCATTATTTAGGGCATGTTATATCTAAAGAGGGGATTATTGTAGATCTAGAGAAGATAAAGGCCATTATGGAATGGCCAGTGCCTAAGGATGTGGCTGATATCAGGTCTTTCATGGGAATCATGGGTTATTATAGGAGATTCATAGAATGATTTTCTAAATTAGCTTACCTAATTACTTCCTTACAAAAGAAGGGAACTAAATTTGATTGGAATAAAAAATGTTAGGATAACTTTGAAAAACTGAAGCAATTATTGACTACTGCCCTAATTTTAAAGATAGTTGACCCCAACAAAGACTTTGTAGTATGTATTGATGCATGTAAAGAAGGGTTGGGGGGAGTATTAATGCAAGAGGGTCATGTGGTAAGCTATGAATCTTGAAAACTTAAAGACCATGAAAAAAATTATGCAACCCATGATCTGGAATTAGCAACTATCATTCATGCCTTGAAAATGTGGAGGCACTATCTTATAGGAAGGAAATTTAAACTAAAACCCAATAAGATCAGCATTAAATATCTCCTTGACCAATCAAAATGCTAGGCAAACATGGTGGTTGGCATTTCTTAGTGAGTATGATTTTGAAATAATTTACATTAAGGGAAAGAAAAATAAAGTAGTGGATGCTCTTAACAAGAAATTAAATCATTTTGTATTATTTCTACATGTAGTTAGCAAATATATTTGATTAAAAAAGTAAGGATAATTACATATTTTAATGAAAAATATGTTAAAATCAAGGAGAAAATTCAAAAATCAAATTCTCAAGATAAAGAAGAAAATGACTTCTCATTCAATGAAGAAGATTTGTTAATGTATAAAGACAAAATTTATACCTAATGATCAAAACATAAAATTGTTTTATCCTTAATGAATTGCATAAAAATCCTACACCTGAACACCCTAGCTATCAAAAGCTAATAACCATGTCGAGAAAGGACTTCTATTGGCCTAATATGAAGTTAGAAACAACATAACATGCATAAAAAAGTTTAGAATTTTTAATAAGTTAAAGCTTCCCATCAACATCAGGCTGAATTATTACAGTCTTTACCCATTTTAGAGTGGAATTGGGAGGTAATATCCATGGATTTTATCATCAGTTTGCCAAAAACAAGGAAACGACATGACTCTAAAATGGTTGTGGTAGGCAAATTTAGTAAAGAAACACATTCCATACCTATAAAATCTACTTTCAAAGGCATTATTATATAATAAATATTCATGGTGGAAATCTTTAGACTACATGGTATGCCTAAGATTATAATCTCAGATCGTGATGTAAAATTTACTTCTAAGTTTTGGAAAGGTTTGTTTGAAGCCATGGGTACAAAACTGAACTTTAGAACCTCTTGTCATCCCATGCTGATGGTCAAATAGAAAGGACCAATAAAATCCTAGACGACATGCTACGAATGTATATCATGGATAGACCCACTAAGTGGGAAGATTATTTGTATTTAGCTGAATTTGCCTACAATAATGGTTATTAGACTTCAATAAAGATGGGTCCTTTTGAAGTAATGTGTGGGAGATGGTGTAAGATGCCTTTAAGTTGGGATCATCCTAAAGAAAGATTGGTATTAGGACCAAATATGTTGAAATAAATGGAGGAAATAGTCAAACAAGTGAAAAGGAATTTGAAGGTAGATTAGGATCAACATAAAAGCTACGTAGATTTAAAGAGAGTTCACAAAAAATCAATATTAGCGATAACATTTAACTGAAAGTGAAACCTAAGAAAATTACTCTTAAACTTGGTAGTTGTGCCAAGTTGTCACCCATATATTATGGACCCCTTGAAGTATTAACAAAGATAGGTCCAATTACTTATCAACTTTCTCTTCCAGCAAGTGTAAAATTTCATGATATGTTTCATGTGCCTTTATTGAAAAAATATGTACATGATCCAACTCACATAATTGATTGGAATGTTGTATAGGTAGAATTGAAGGGAGAGTTCCTAGCATAACCTCTATGCATACTAGGCCGGAGGGAAGTCACGATCTAGAATAAATTCATAGCCTAAGTTAAAGTTCAGTGGAAACACTTCAACCTTAAGGAGGAAACTTGGGAACTGTAAGATGCTTTTAAAGAAGCATATCCATTATTACTTTAAAACTGGGGGAAGCCCAGAGTAGACACCTAGACAATGTTAAGCTCAAGTGGGGGAGGATGTGAAATCCCCTGACTTAGTTTTTTATTTGTATATGTTGTAATTGTCAAGTATGATGTTTATATTTGAAGACATAATTGGAATTGGTATATCAATATTGTGTTACTGATAAGTTACTTTATGTAAGTATATTTAGTTAATTTATTAATAAAAAATATGAAAAAGAATTAGTAGGCTGCAAATGGCTAAAGCAAAAAACTATGGATTGTAAGCTAGTGGTTGAATTTATTAACCCTTGGATGTTGTAATACCCAGGCATCTAATCTGGGGATTAGATTATTTATGGAGAATTTATTGATCAATAACTTCCCCAAAAAGATAGGACGTTGTCTTAGGAAGTTGGGGAAGTGGAACTCATTAATGAGGAAGTAACTACCTGCCACCTAATGGATAAGGGAGGACGTAGTTACCAACTACCAATAGAATCCTTAAAAAAAGGTCATCCTATCCTATATTGTAGTTAGACTCACGTGGTGCATAGCTAGTGTGGAGGAGGTATAGTGGACAGGAAGAGAAAAATAAAGATGAATTGAGTTTAATGTTAGTCTTGGCGATCCATTAGAGCGCAGGGGGACTCAACCAAGAGGAGGACTCAAGGTTGGGAGGAGCATTGTAGCTCCAGTATTATTTTCAAGAGAAAGTATTTATCAAGTCTATACTCAAAAAAAATTATTATCAATTCTATACTAAATGTTTTTATATGTAGTGGAATATTATTATAACATGTGCAAGGGTTTTGAATGTTTTATGAAAGTAAATGAAAAGAATATAGAGATATGTTTCTTTAAGTATTATAAACATAAATATGTAGACATGTGATTAAACATTTTTTTTTATCAAGTGGTTTGAGTTCATCAGAGATTACATCAGGCTTGACCTGTGGCTTGAGAAACCAGGACCCAAGGGCATCTAAGCTGTCAAAATCACCTGGGTATCACACCTGGGCTGGGCCACACTAGCCCTTAACATGACTGGATTTTTTGCCCGCGGAGTTTTGAATCGGTGACCTTCACATCACAGAG
Organism: Pinus tabuliformis; assembly: GCA_031772625.1. NCBI lineage: Eukaryota > Viridiplantae > Streptophyta > Pinopsida > Pinales > Pinaceae > Pinus > Pinus tabuliformis. The sequence continues at coordinate 406,038,499 of CM062807.1, read as the reverse complement.
TGACTTAACAATACACCCCATCACCATCTATTCTACGCCTTGTGGGCGACATGTGATTAAATAATTGAATAGAATAAATTTTCTATTTATTGTTAGAGTTTCACTGTGTAATTCTAAGACAATATATATTTTAGGTACTGCGTTGAAGAAAATAATAATTGGAAATTTTGGATGCACACAAATGTGAAAAATTAGACAAATAATCACATAGTGAAATAGAATAGATGCATAAGGGTACACTGGCATTGTTCTTTTCTTTTATAAAAAATCAGTGAGAAGAACAGGTTTGTAATTACAAATTTAAACGAATATATTGGTAAAGTCAAGATGGCTTAACATTTTAGGAAGAATAGAATTTTAGAGCTATGCTCTCATATCAACAAGGTTAATTATAAACAAGGATCTCTTAGCTTTTGAATGACAAGTAAAAAGAATGAAGTTATAAGCTACATTGAGTAAGGGATTAAACCCTCCATGTAGTTGAAATAAACTCAGTAGGAAATATTAAAAGTAAAAAATTAGAGAATAATTCTAAAAGGGAGAATATAAACCTTTTTATAGTTTAAAAGGAAAATAACAATGGACCGAAGGCTCATAACCTTAGTTAATGGAAAAATCGTAATTTTATTCATATTGAGTAAAATTACATGTTGTAGATGCTGAAACAGCATATGCTTTATCAAAACTTGTCTTGATGGAACAGGATCTAAAAAAATAATTTAATGTCTATCTATGCTTTCCTACCTTTCTTTTTTTCCACTTTCCGCCAACCTTCATTGTTGGGTTTGGCTGTTACAATAGACATTTGTGCTTCATTTGTGGCAGTCAGGGTTTCTTTTTCAGAATCTGAGCTTTTTGTAGAGTGTGCTCGCTTGTTGCCACCAATTTCTTGCCCTGGGATGAGTTGCTCACTTTGTTGCTGTGGATTGGTTGTCTTTGGAACTATTGCAGACCAAATCTGATTTTCATCATTCTGTGGGCTGTGTAGAATGCTTTTTTCGTTGAGTTCTGGATTATTTCCTGGATATTCTGCTTCTTGGAATATGTTGTTTGTGGTAGTTTTTGTGTTTTCTTCCTCTTCTATGTCATCTGTCGATGTGGTTGAAAACTGCCATCCTTTCGGCTTTGGTGGTTGTCTTCTTTTCTTGTTTTTTTTGTTTTGTGGGCACACGCTTTGTAGATGACCAGTTTGACGACAAATGCGGCATCTGAAGGTAGTGTTTTCATAATCAAGTGGCTGGGCCCATTGCTTTTCGTTGTGGAGTAAGAGGATGTGGTCTGGTAATCCTTGACTGAGATCAACCTCCACACAGATCCTGGCAAATGTATAGATATCCTTGGAAAGGCGCTCACTATCTACTTTTAAGAATTTCCCCAAAGCATTGCCAATGCCTGCTAATACTTTGATGTGCCAAAAGTGCAGAGGTAGGTTGTATAACTTTACCCACACGCGCATTTTGGAAACCACCATGGTATTTGGGTCAAATTCCAGGAACCAAGATGTCATAAAAAGGCCAGCATTACCCCAGAACCATGGTCCCTTGTTCAATGCATATTCCTTGTCATTTACTGTGTCAAATTTGACAATAACAAATCCTTTTGAACAGAGGTGGATATCACAGTTTTCTGTCCATATGGAGTAAATCCATTGACGAAGGGCTTCCGGTGCCAAAATCCATTAAACCTGCATATCACTGCTTTAGATAAATAATCATCATGTATTTCATTTACCTCAAGTACAGCAATTGTTAATGCAGGGTTCTAAGTTGTTTGCTCGAAGATGTAGGCACCAGGGATCATAGCTTACTATTCTATTTGCGCTTGAGGTTCCATCTTCCCTTTTACTGCGTCTTTGAAGGAAACAGGTCCTTTTGAGCTTGTGCCAAAGCATCCTCTGCGGAGTCTTGTGCTAAGGTAGATAGTTGAGTCGTTGCCTATGTCGTATTCTTTTAGTTTGTGCTCCTCCTGCAATACTTTTCCTGTGTAGATCAGGAGTTCTTTGCAGGGTGGGATACCTATCCTTTCTTATATCCTTTGTTTGAGTGTTTTTATCTCCTCCCAACTCCCTATCTTGATGCATACTGTGTTCCCTTCCATAGATCTGATAAAGAGAGTACTTTGTTTACCTTCGAGCATTTCAGGAGTAGATGCTTCAAGCCCCAATGTTGGGGTGTTTGCCTGTTCCTGCGCAATCGTTGTAGCTCTCTGTTGATCTAGGTTGTTTCATTTATGGACCAGCATTACCCACCGGTGATCGCCATGTACTGGTCCAAGGTAATCCTTAGCATCAGGCCTTGTATGCTACTCTGGCCTCCTCCCATGGCTTGCGTTTATTATTGCTCCATGAATCTTCTTCATGGCGCCCCATTTTGCCTATTGTGGAAAACCCCTGCCTTTAGATAGAGGGAACCCCAAAAAGCATGGATATTTAGTCGGTAATGACCTCCTCACGTGTAGATCTAAAATGCGGATCTCTGATTTGGGAAAATTAGTCTCACCCAAGGAATCATCTATGGTGTTTCGCTTTGGATCTGGATTTTTGATGCCCCTGTCAATTTTTGCCATGGCTTTGCCGCTGGTGAGGACACATGAGGCCACCAAGCGCATTCTCCATACCCTAGATCTCCTCCGCAGTGTTGTCACCAAGCACTTCCCTATGCCCGTCATAGTGGCAACTCCGCGGCAGCCATTGCCTACGGCTTGTGCATTCCTTTGGGCATATAAGTAATGTCTAGTGCCCTTGTTAAACGTGGAATCTAGGTGCCGCAATCCAACTAACTCCTATCGAGCCAGGGACGATGCGCTGGGGACGAAAAAAGACTTCCTACAACCGATGTTGGCTGTCACAGAGCTAGATCTGATTGCCATGACCGCCATTATTTGGATCCCTCGTTCTAGGGTTTACATATATATAGATAGATATATATATATATATATATATAAAACAAAGAATTTAGCACCTGGAATGATATTTTCAACATAACATGGTTAATATTTAGAATGGTCGAGAATGGACATTATGACAAAGTGTAACAATAATGTTAACACTAGTCGAAGGTTTTCAACTAGGGTATTTTGAAAATAATTACGAAGAAGACACCTCTGCCTTTAAACGATGAATACTTATTTGGGGTAATGAATAACATAGTAACCCTGTAACTAAACTAAAAGCAAAAAACCTAACAACTAAATTAAAAATTAGAAGCATGGTGTCTCTGTCCATGACGCAAAGAAGTCAATAAAACACATAAGAAGTGACCAAAAGTTTAGGAGCACTCGACCTAGAGGAAGGAGTTGAGAAACCCATTAAAGATTGGAAATCCTTTGTAACAAATTCATAGGAAAAAAACTTTCAAATTTAACCAGTGCCTGATTATACCTGTGAAATTCCAGAAAATCAAAATACAAGTAAGGATTGGTAAAAAGGGAACAATATTAACTAACAAAATAAGAATAATATTTATTGACAAAGTTACTTGCGGAAAAAACTATGTCCGAGGAGTCATGTTGATTTCTTGCAACATATTACAAATGTTGTTAGCACTGTTGCAAATAAAATGGCAATATAACAAATTACAAGTAGGGATTAAAACCCTACGAATAAACAAAATTTCTATATAAGGAGAAAGCCAAATACAACATTTATTATCATGAGCATAATCAAAAGATCTAAGCCAATGTTTACCAATGGCTAAACAAGCCATGTTAAGTTAGGGTTTCGGTTCTGAAAACCCCAAACTTTACAAATAAAAGAACAATAATTAACATAAGGTAATTACAAAGAGGTATTTAAAGTAAATTTATTCGAATAGGGTTGAAACCCCGAATAACAAATGAACTTTGCATACGAAGTTTTTCCACGACATGTCCTGACCATAAATGGGCGTGGCAAAATGATTAAACTAGGGTTTTAATTGGGGAAAAACCAAAATATCACATTCGGACTAGGTTTTTAACATTTAAACTCTAACCTGTGAATTGGCCAGGAAATAACAAGAAAATTTGAGCAATGTGTTAGAAATCTCTCCAGAAGAAACAGTGTAAATATTTTGGATAAAAAACGAATCTCTGTCAAAATGTGTACCTCTGCTGAGAACACATTTCTGCGAAGAAAAGGCCAAACATCACGTTATAGTTCCATGACGAACTTGCACACAATGATAATAAAGATTAAGTTAAAAACCCTTGTTGTTTAATTGACATAGAGCACCATAAACAGAGAAATCGAAATATGTGCATGAGCTCACCCAAAGGAAAATTGGAACGAGGAGAAACAATATCTATAATGAATTCAAGTAAGAGTTATGAACCGAGTAGTGAAGGCATATTTTCGCCAACAATAGAGGTCGAGTAGAACCTCAACATTCTCCCCATAAACCTTGTAAACACCAAATAAAACTAGTGAGTAATTAGTGTAATAATATATTTGAATGAATGAATGAAAATGTGGAAATCCTAATAAAATCTTCATATCTTGTAATTTACCTTAACACATGTGAAAAATATACCATCTAGCCTTCGTCGTAAGTGAAGAGTTTAAGCCTGGAAGAGAACAGGAATTACCATCACTATGAATTTAGTAGAGCATGGCAGTCAAAATTATCCAAGGATCTTTTGCTTATACATGTATGAAAAGAATCACATGTGAAAATTACAGCTTAACACACGAATTTAATGTGCACACAAGAAAGAAGAAGGAACACACAAAGGCACGAAAAGGAGACAACAAGACTTGATAACGGAGTTCATCCAACTCGAACTACGTCTCCGGGCCCTACTCAATCAATGGGGAGGCCTTCATTCATTAAATGGCATGAAAAGAAGAGAATACAATCATCAATTACATAAAAAGAGTCTTATACCTCCATTCTGGAAAATGGCTGAGAAATGGAGAACTCAGATGGAGAAATGGATAGCACCACTACATCTGTGGCGTCGAGAGGGGCAGAAACCATATAAAATTTGCCCAATTCAGACAAAATGACCTCTCGCCCTTTCCTGCAAGCTCTGCCTCGAACTGTGTGCCAAAGATCCTCTCCCCCCGTACACTTCAGCGTGCATTGGGCTTTATAACACGATGCCGCTTGAAAATTGGGGTTTGTCGAATTATAATTGAATGTTGTTGAATGGAAGGATCAGTCGGGCGCAATGAATCCGCTCGTCCTTCACAAAAAACCCCGAAATGGCCTTTGTTTGTTTAAACAAACAATACACGTGGAAACATTGAAAAACCAAAAACCCCAGACTTCAAAATATATGAAATCGGACTTTATTTGCATGTCGGGTCCGCACTAATCACAAATCACTATTGTTGATGTCAATGGCCCTGTATATCGGGGGATCGTCGATACGCCGACCCGCCGATATGCTGATTACATCTGGATGGTTGATCTGTTTTTCGATCTGACGACTGAGATTGCACGTCACTGATCACTATCGCTATGTCCCAGGGTTCCTGCCTTTGGCATCCACCGACGTCGATATTGGCAATCGCTATATCGCATGTCGCTGGTTCTATCCTTTGGGTTTCGTCGACCCAATCCGCTAATCCGATCATCCCGATATCGTCGATTGCTTGCCCCCTATTGCGATTTAGTCGGAGATCGCTGATCGGGGGTTTCTTTGCGCCTTCCTTAAGCCCGCCTCTTGACTTCTCCAATTGCAATTTGCCTTTTAAGGGCTTAAAGCCATTTTTAGGAGAAAATGCCTCATTTTCCAAAGGAACAAAGGCGAACTCTTTTTGCGATAACTTCATCATTCGGACTCGGATTGGAGTGTCGTTCACACTATTGGAATCAAGGTGACGAGCACTTCGATCTGATGTCAAGATACTTGCTTTTATGCCACTTTGAATTTTGAGCTTTTCCATGCCATTGTGTTTGAAGATCCACCTGGATCAATCCTCCCCATTAAGGAGCTTTTGGACCGCCAAAATCTTTCATTAGTCAATTGGCAAGTGAGGGAATTGTTCCCTCACCCTTTCCTTCTCTAGCCATTTTGCCTTGCTGGGGTGCATTCCCTTGAAACCAACTCGAAGGTATTCCACATCTCCTCGCTGTGAAGTCCTGGTTCTTTTGTCAAGGATGATGTCTTCAGGTAACTCATCAAGATATTCTGGTGCAAAATCATCAACTGTAGGAATTGTGCCCACCTCATCGGTGTCCATGATCAATGGTGGTTCATACAGCTTTAAGTTCTCCACATTCACTACTGAGTACATTTGCATATATATCAGAAAATCAAGATGAAAGGCATTGTTCCCAATCTTCTCCAAAATGGTGAATGGACCATACTGGATTGGTCGCAACTTCTTCCCTTCTCCCTTCATCTTGTCCTTGCTGATGTGGAACCACACTTTGTCGCCCACTTGGAATTGATGGTCGACTCGATGTTTGTCATGTCGAGCCTTGTAACGGGCTTGACTTTTCTCCAACTGCTCTTGTACTGCTTGGTGAATCAACTGGATTCGCTGAATGAACTACTGAGCTTTGTCCCTATCATTACATCCATTGGAGCCATCTTCCCTTCCAAAGACCATATCAAAAGGGTCCTTTGGCAGGTAACCAAAACATGTCTCAAATGGTGAACGTTGCGTAGATGAGTGCACTGCTCGGTTGTAGGAATGCTGCACATATGGGAGATGCTCATCCCACAACTTGGGATGTTTCCCACAATAGCCTTGTAACAAGTGTACCACGGTGCGGTTGACAACCTCTGTCTGTCCGTTAGTTTGTGGATGAAATGTCATGCTTCTTTTCAATTTTGTGTCCATCATCTTCCACAAGCTGGTCCAAAACTCTCGAAGAAAGTGAGAGTCCTGATCTGACACAATCGATGTGGGTAGCCCAAAATGGACCCAAACATGCTGAAAGAAAAGATAAGCAGTTTGCTCTGTAGTAATCTGATTTTTACAAGGCATTAGAATGCACATCTTGCTAAAACGGTTAAAGACAACATACAAATAGTCGTGACTCTTTCTAGACAAAGGAAAACCTCCTACAAAATCGATTGACACACTTTCCCATGGACGACTCAAAATAGGGAGTGGTGTGTAGAGCCCGAGTTTTCGATTAGAGGGCTTTGAAACAGAACACATCACACAACCCTTTACATAGCGAGTCAAAATGTTCTTCATATGAGGTGAAAAACAAAATCTTTGTACATGACATAAAGTCTTTTTGACACTAAAGTGTCCAGGCACAAGAGAGGTGTGGGCCTTTCAAATTACATGTACTCTTTCCCCTGTGGGAATGTATAATTTGCCAAGGTGATACAACAGTTTCCCCTGCAAGTGATAGTTGTCCACCTGTGAACCATGGGTTAGTTTTGCATAAATCTCCTTAAAGTCATCATCGTTAGCATATTTTTCAGCATAACTCTCAAAAGATAACGAAGCATTATGCAAAATAACAGAAGCAGAACTAGGAGGGCGAGATAACATATCGACTACTTTATTGCTAGTGCCTGATGAGCCCCAAATTTGGTAACTTGTTGGGCTCATTTGGCCTAATTATCCTTGTTCAGTCCTTGTTCAATCCTTCATTTTTCATAGTTTATGCATTATTTTTCAATATGTTTATGTCATTTGTACGAATAAGGGTAGTCACTCTTCCTAGGTGGTTAACACGTGCTCATTTCAGGTTTTTCGACACATGTTGGAGCAAAACCGAGCAATCATGGGCTAGAAGACAGCCAAGCTTGAGGTGAGGATTCGTAGGGGGGTTGTTTATGGCATTAAATAGCCCTTCCTCGGGATCTTCACCCCCAACTCCGAGCTCCAAAGGCCACCAAAACCGGATCTAGAAGGCAGCCAAGCATATTTTAGAAGGGGCTGTCTACACACAGTTTGGACAGCCAAGTCCCATAGATTTAGGAGGCCAGCTAGGGCCCTCATGGTGTATAAATGTTAAGACCTCAGCCTTTGTAAGGGACTTTTGAAACCATTGCATATTTTGCACTACAGTGTTGTTAGCTTTACTTTGTTCTCTTGTAGCCATTTTGGCATAATTCTTGACTTATGACTATTTTTTGATAATGAGAAGCAGTCCGATTTTATATCAACTCTGAGTTTTCTATAGGAGCCATAGCTCTCAAGGTTGGGCCCAACCTCAGAGCCTACGGCTTCCTTTTTGTACTGTTACCTTTCCCTTATGCATCGTTGTTTTCTTTTAATGCATTTGAAACGTATTTCTATTGGGAAAATTTAGTTGTGTTGGTTAAATAGGTCACTGTTTATGAACAGAATTGCTTCAGATGTTTAAAATAGATTGGTAGGATAATAACAGGAAAAGAAGCTCCAAGAAAAGGGTCAACAACACTCTCAGTTTCACCTCATCCTTATTGGATCAGGGGCTAGAATTGAAGAAATAGTGCTGCCCCAACAAAAACACTAGTTTGCTTGACCATGCAATCCTTAGTGTACTGTTTTCATTTGCAGAAGTTAGTTATGGGTTCAGATCTCTGAAATGTTTCTTTGCATGATTGATGTACATGGTTTTCTTTCCAAATAAAGCTGTTTTTCATTCGTTTTATTGACAGTTAGATTAGATTAGCTAGGACTTTGATTATTTGTAAGACTTTGTTGATTCGGTTAAATGTACACCGTGCAGGGCATCTCTACCACTCTCTCATCCACCTAAGCTTCATCAGAGCCAGCTGTTCCATCTCCTAGCTAGGTTCCTCATCTCACACCTGTCCTTTTGCCCACGTAACCCTACCTTCTTGCTCCATCATTGTCTTAGCCTTCTTTAAGCCAAGACAGCCTTCTACACCCTCTCACCACTCCATCCACCAGTCCCTGGGTCACTCCAGGCCCCTATCCTACCTCCCTATCCATTCATGCATCTTCCCTCACTCACCCATCCTCTAAAATCCACTTTTTAAACATCCTGTAGAAATTTCTGAACATCCTGTAGAAATCTCTGAACATCTTGTAGAACCCCTGCAGACTTCCTGTAGAAGCTCACAAATGAGGTTTCTTGATAGCCAAACTTTGTGAAACTCTCCGGAAGGGTGTTAGGGACTCCTTAGACCCTCTCTGAACCTTCCCAACCTTTTCCAAGCATTTATCCTCCTTGATCCACCCCTGCACAGTAAAAAGCCAGTTAAAAGCACATGCATGATAATTCTAATAACTTATTCAAAAATACAAAAATATGTTTTCTTCAGGTAGAGGTAGTCTAGACACATGTATTTTACCTTCATAGAAGCAATGACATCCCTTCCAGTAGTTGGCATTCTCTCCTTTGCATCAGTAGGACTAGCTGGTAAAATTAGGGTTTGCTAGGGTTTGCGTTACTTTTTGGCTTTCAGTTTCTTTCCGCAAGTAGATTAGCTTCCTTTGAGTTAGCTTTCATCCATCAGTTAAAAAGCTTCTTTTAAGAGCTCATAGAAGTTGGCTTAAGCCCCTAGCGGACTTGTGCCAGCTGACCAAGTGACAGCTGCAGCAAGAGCTAGTACTTGTGCATACAACACCGTCGCTTCCAAGTTTGTTACGAACTACCGGGTTGATAAAAGTAAATAAGGGAGTCCCAGGAGTTGCAGCATTATTGCTGCAATACTGGAGCCCACCATCTTTTTGGCGCCATTTCCGGGGAAGTGTCAGAGTATTGGTGATTGTTTCTTTTCTTCTATTTTCTCCTACAACCTTCTACTAAGTAGTTTATTTCATTTCATTTCCGCAAAAGTAGAGTAGATATCTCCTGCTTTCATAGATTAGCATTTCAATTCTGCAAGCGTAGATTAGCGTTTCAATTCAGCAAGCGTAGACTAGCATTTAATTCTTGCAATTTCATTTGAGCAAAATAGATTAGTCCTTTCGTGCTTTCATTTCAATTCCGCATTTTCATTTCAGCAAGATAGTTAGTTGCAGTTCAATCTATTTTAGTTTTGCAGGTACTAGAAGAAAACAAACAAAAGAAATCAAAAGTCTTTCCATTTCATGCCTCGTAGGAACAGAGATAAAACCGATAAATTCTTACCCAACACCCCCACCACATCACTGAGTCAACCTTCTCTCTTCTCTGGTGACAGTGAGCCAGAAGAACCTATAGGTGAACTCCCTGAGATATGCGAAGATCCTATAACAGAAGAAGAGTTAGGGAACACTCCATCTGAAGCCATGGCTGAAAACCGAAACAATAGAAGAGAAGATGAGAGAATAGAAGGTGCCTTTCCCATCCGAGAAACCAATGGAGACATGAAAATGAAAAACATAAGCCCCTCCGCTTTACCTCACTTCCATGGATTGACTACTGAAGACCCTGATACCTTCCTATTCAAGTTTGCTGTCCTTTGTCGAACTTATGACTATGCTGACGATGAGAAAAAGTTGAAACTCTTTCCCTCTACCCTCAAGGACGCAACATTACGCTGGTTCATGGGGTTACCTGGAAACAGTATCACCACTTGGGCTCAGATGCAGCAAGCTTTCAATACCAAATATCGGGACTACTGTAGATCCAAGGAAACTAAGGGAGAAATCTTTCGGATGACCATGGGAAGCATTGAATCTTTAGAAGACTACGAGGAAAGGTTCCAACTCAGTTATAAACGGGCCAGGTGCACACTTGAACCGGAATCTCTGAAGTTGGTTCTGCTCCGAGGAGTCCCTGAAGACCTTCTGGACACCCTTAACATGCTGGTTGGAGGAGACATCTACCAACTACCTTATGGGGACATAAAGACCGTGTTTAGAAACCATTTTAGGGCGGCCCGGAAGAGAGGTAGGGGGAATCATCTCTCAGCTAGTACCACCTTCTCCAAGCATGAGTTTGCTAACTAGATGGAAGACCTCAAGAGTGAGATGAGACAGACTATTGCCATGCAACTTGATACCTTCCGAATTCAGCAAAAGAAAGAGGAAGATGAGAGGGCTTTGGCCATTTTTTCTCCTAGATGCACGAGGAAGCATCCCAAGAATGAGTGCCCATTACACTCAGTAGAGGTATGTTTCGTTTGTGAGGAAGACAACCCCACCAACCAATGCCCTACCTTGCCTAGATTTAAAGCCATGTATCTAGGGGCTGAGGTGGCTACTGAACCTCTCTACTTCCTCAACCAGAGGAGGCCACATGGACCCAGACCTTACCAGCAGGGGATGCAAGGGACATCCCAAGCTTATTATAACCCCAACCAATCTGCTCATATACCTTCTTGGGGCCCCCCTGCTCATCCTTCCTGGTCCACACCTCCTCCGTGGTCTTATCCATCTCCATACCATACTCAACCTCCTTCTCATTTGTTTCACTCACATGCCCAGCCACAACCTCAGTGGAATGCACCTCAACCGGGGTGGAGGCCCCAGTACAACACTCCTCCCGCCATTTTGCCTCCACCACCGGCTCAACCACAACCATTACCTCCTGCTCCTCCAAGACAACCCCAGATGCCTGCTCAACCGAACCCGAACCCCAACAACAGACAGGCCCAACAGGTATATACTGGGGAGACAACATGCCCTACCTATGTTGTGGAGATCCAGGAGATCAACCTGCGATCTAGGAAGGTCCTTCCAGAGCGCCAACCTCCTCCCCTAGAGGAGGAGGAGGAGAAATAGGAAAGTGAACCCCAAGCCATTCCACCCTTTCCTGAGCGACTCACAGTAACCACACAACCCAACCCAGAAGAGAATGAGCTTCTGGGAGAACTCAAGCAGTTGTGTGTGAAAATACCACTTCTCCAGGCCATAAAAGATGTACCGATATACAACAAATTGATTAAGGAGAAGTGTTTCAGGCACCCAGGCAGGCGAAAGAGAGATGCCTCAACCATCAATGTCATAGGACAATTGTTCGATCTCATGTTGGGGCAAGTAATTTGTCCAAAGTATTTGGACCCTGGGAGTCCTGTAATTGATGTCCACATCAATGGCACCATCATACCCCACACCTTGATCGATCTAGGGGCCGCCATTAATGTGATGACTAGGGACACCATGCTTAAGCTCAACCTTCAGAGTTCCTTAAGGAAGACCTCGACAGTGCTGCAATTGGCAGACCGCTCCACCGTGACTCCCGAAGGGATTGTGGAAGATGTCTTGGTCTCTGTTGACTCCTGGGAGTACCCTACGGACTTTTTGGTCCTTCAGCCAAAGGCAAAACTCACGGGATATCCCCTCATTTTGGGAAGGCCTTGGCTGGCTACTGCGGATGCTTACATCAGCTATCGAGCAGGAAGCATGACCATCAAAAATGGGCCTATGTCCAAACAGTTGGTCCTATACCCTCCTGCCCAACCTCTGCTAGAACATGACTTACCCCTCTGGTTGGAAGAAGGAGAAGAGGATGAGGTCTACTCTACACCATTATGCATAGTAGAGGCCACCAGGGGAGGTCCTCAAACCGAGGATGATTTGATTGAGAACTTCATCCAAAATCCTCCCCCTGGTGCACTATCCTTGGAAGAGTTGGTGGAAGATACCCAAGCCAATGCTTTAGTGGACCTATGTGCGACTGATCCGACCACTCCCAGAGTTAAGAATGTGGAGTTTGGCCCTGAAAGAACTTTAAAGATCAGCTCCTCTCTCTCTCCCTCTCAGGAAAAGGAGATATGTAGCCTCTTGACCCACCATTTGGAGGCTTTTGCCTGGAGCTACAAGGAAATGAAAGGAATCCATCCCTCGGTCTGTACCCATCATATTTACATTAAGGAGGACTACAAGCCAGTCAGGCAACCTCAGAGGAGAATGAATCCAGCCCTTAAGGACATTGTTAAAGAAGAGGTGCAAAAATTGTTGGATGCAGGATTCATCTACCCCATATCGGACAGCGAATGGGTTTCCCCTTTGGTGTTGGTACCCAAGAAAAATGGGAAGTGGAGAATCTGTGTGGACTACAGAGAACTGAACAAAGCCACCAAGAAAGACCACTTCCCTCTACCTTTCATAGATCAAGTGTTGGATGGACTGGCAGGAAAGAAGTTTTTCTCTTTCCTAGATGGGTTCAGCGGGTATAATCAGATCCAAATTAGCCCGGAGGACCAAGATAAGACCACCTTCACTTGTCCATGAGGTACCTTTGCCTACTGAGTCCTTCCCTTTGGGCTATGCAATGCCCTTGCCACTTTCCAGAGAGCTGTATTGAGCATCTTTGCCGAGTTGGTTCATGATTCGGTGGAAATATATATGGATGACTTTACTCCTTACGGGTCTAGCTTCCAAGAAGCCTTGGCTAACCTGGGAAAAGTTTTAAGCAAGTGCATTGAGATGAACCTGTCCCTCAGCCCTGAAAAATGTCAATTTCTGATGACTAAAGTGACTGTGTTAGGTCATACTATTTCTCGCCAAGGATTACAGGTGGATCCTAATAAAATTGCTATCATCAAAAAGGTTCCACCTCCTCAGAAGGTAAGAGATGTTCGGAGTTTCTTAGGCTTAGCGGGATATTATAGAAGATTCATTAAAGACTTCAGTAAGCTAGCCTCGCCATTGTTTGGCCTCTTAGCAAAAGATGTTGAGTTTAAATGGACGGACGACTGTCAGAGGGCTCTGAATGAATTAAAGGATAAGTTGGTGTCTGCCCCAATTTTGAGAGGCCCAAACTGGGCCCTACCTTTCCACATCCACACTGATGCCTCGAACAAAGCCATAGGGGTAGCCTTAGGACAAGTTGAAGAAAAACTTCCATATGCCATATACTTTGTTAGAAAAAACTTATCCAAGGCAGAAATGAACTATACTATAACTGAGAAAGAGTTCCTGGCCGTGGTCCATTCCCTGAACAAGTTCCGACACTACATCACTGGCTATCAAACATTTGTACATATTGACCATGCTGCAATTAGATATTTAATGAATAAGCCCGATGTGAATGCCCATATTATTATATGGTTACTTTTGTTGCAACATTTTGATTTGACTATCGTTGACAAACCAGGTAAAGAAAATGTTGTTGCTGACTTCTTGTCTAGATTGGATTTGCCTGCAGGTGAAGAAGGAACAGTGGATGACTAGATGCCAGATGAACATCTGTTTGCTATCTTAGTACTCTCTCTGTGGTTTGCTGATATAGCAAACTATTTGGTCTCAGCACAATTCCCTCCGCATCTATCCTCAAAGGAGAAGAGCATAATTTTGAGGAAGAGTGCCTCATTCACTTGGATCGGGGGCAACCTGTTCAAACTTGGCCCTGATAAGATCTTAAGGCGTTGTGTAAGGGAGGAGGAAGTCTTTGACATCCTCCTAACCTGTCACGATGGGCCTTGAGGAGGACATTTTGCAGCCAAGAGGTCTGCCTTCAAAATTCTACAGGCAGGCTACTATTGGCCCACTCTTCATCAAGATGTCAGAAGATATATCATCCAATGTGACCGATGCCAAAGGATGGGCAAACCGACTCCAAGGGACGAAATGCCTCTCCAACCTCAAGTGACTCTTGAGCCATTTGAGAAGTGGGGTATGGATTTTGTGGGTCCTATCAACCTTCCTTCAAGGAAAAGGTCTTACATCATTGTGTGCACAGACTATCTGACAAAGTGGGCGGAAACCAAGGCAATCAAAGCAGCAACAGAAGAAAAGGTGGCTGAGTTTTTAAGAGAAAATATCTTCTAAAAATTTGGCTACCCAAGAGAGTTAGTCACCGATCAAGGAAACCAGTTCACCTCCAACTTAATTGAAGACTTGCTCGCTCATCGCAAGATCAAGCATAGGACTTCCACCCCATATCATCCTCAAGCAAATGGGCAGGTGGAAGTCACCAATAGAGCATTAGAAGGGATTTTGACTAAGGTGGTGAGCAGCAGCAGAAAGGATTGGGCAGATCGCCTAGTTGAGGCCACTTGTGCCTACAACACGACTTGGAAGACCACAACCAGTTTCACCCCTTATGAGCTGGTCTATGGGAAGAGAGCTTTGTTGTCAATCGAGTTTGAGTACAACACATTGAGGATGGCAGCTCAGCTGGACCTAGATCTCAGCCATGCTCAACAAGAAAGGTTATTGCAGCTGAATGGGTTAGATGAACACCGAATGCAGGCCCTCCTCCACTCAGAAGTGGTTCAACTTCAGAGGAAGATATGGCATGACCGGCACCTTAATGGCAAATAATTCCAGCCGGGGGATTGGGCGCTGCTGTATGATTCCAGACATAAGGATTTCAAGGGGAAGCCGAGGACAAGATGGCTATGACCATATGCAGTGGAGAAGTGTAATGACAATGGTTTTGTCCTTATCCAGACCATTGATGAAGAAGCCATCCCCATGCTCATTAATGGGCATCGACTAAAGATCTACATGAAACCTCTTTCGAGGCAAGAGTTCATCAAAACTGTGGAAAAATCAGTGCTGGTCATAGAGAAGGGTTCTGCCTCTGTTTTGGGCACACCCTGAGCATCATTAAAATATATATATATATATATATATATATATATATATATATATATATCCTTGGGTGAAAACCTTTCTGAGGCGCCCAAGGCAGATGGTAGGGGTGAAAACCTTATTGAGGCGCCCCTGTTGTCTCTCTGAAAAAAGAATTGGAATAAAAAGATCCTTGGGTGAAAACCTCTCTGAGGCGCCCAAGGCAGATAGTAGGGGTGAAAACCTCATTGAAGCGCCCCTGCTGTCTCTTAAAAAAAAAACAAAAAACAAAACAAAACAAAAAGAAAAAGAAAGAAAAAGAAGAAGGAAGAAACAGAGAAAAAAACAAGTTTAATCTCTGGAAATTGTTGCAGGTTGCAGGAACACAATGCAAAAAGGAGACCTCTCAACTCAAGCACAAGGGTCCCTACCAAGCTACTAGGCAACCTCACATACACTCCCTCCATGAACACTCATTTTCTCCAAGGTTTGGACACAATCTGGTCATGGTTTAGCCTTCTACAGGAAGCTACAGGACTTTCTATAGGAAGTTCTATATTTCTACAGGAAACATCCTGTAGAGCCTTTGGGCGGGCCAGGATCGATTTTGGAGAAGGATTTGAAGCTTGAAGTTTGTTGAGGAGGCATGCAACCACTCTTTTCTTCCATCCTCCACTTGTTTCACCTCCTTTCACCACCATTGTTGCCATCTGGTCGAATATACCTGCACAGTCATACCAGAACCCTGTTTTCTCAGATTAAAAAAATAAAAATAAATAAATAAATATATATAATTTAAGTGGGAAATAAATCATGCAGAGGCTCGCACACTTTACCTGTCAAGGCGACCTCAGGACCCTACACCTGCGAACGCAACTCATTTATTTCAGCATGCACCCCAGGAGGAGAAACGGCTACAGGATGTCCTACAGGAATCCTGTAGCAGCTGATCCGGCTGGAGCACATACCATGGAGACACCAGCAGCTCATGAAGTCGGTGCATGCAGCATTCACCACCAGGAAATCGGGTCTCAAGGTCTCGTAGCCAGCAGCAGCCAATGAAGAGGAGCTCCAACACCCGTGCACGAAGCAGCAGCAGGCAGATCCAGCATTCCTCGTCCCGAAACCTGAAAAAACCACGTCCACGGCCACACAGGTAAGTGCCTAACCTTATTTCGTCAAATTACATAAGCTATACTCTAAATGTGCATGACTGTGAGAATGGACGGATTGAACGAGTTTGGTAGCCATTCAACTGGCCACCACAACCAGTCAGACGGCCTCATAGGATCCGAATGGGCTTGGTTCTACCGAAAAGACGGGCAAATGACATGTGGGAAGTGTCCAGTCGAGGAGAAGCGGCAGTATGACAGGAATGGCGGCGGTGAATGCAGAGGGAAGAATTCGGCGGTCAGGGACATGCCGAGGAATGATGGCTGTGATGTCGGCCAACGGATCGACCGGGACAGCTCACCCCCGCGCCATGAATTCCGCAGCAATTCAAAATCGGCAGGTTGAATAACTTATGATACATTGCAGTCATTTACACTCACAACCGTTTTGCAGCTGAGTACGCGTCCTCCTCCTCTACAAGTTGTTAGCCTGAGTTCTTGGTCTGTTCCAACATCCTGCTGCTGCTCGGACTTGTCCAGAACCACCGTAATATCCTCCAGAAGCCATGCACGATTTCTACAGGAAGTTGCGCTACAGGGAGCCCGGCATTACGAAGAAGCTTGGACTGTTCACAACGAGGGTGGCAATTCTTAGTGAGGTAGGCCTGAACATAACTTTCCCATGCAAATAATTCAAAAGGTGGTGAATTCGACGTGTTGAGGGGGTAGGGAAAACGTGAATGCAAGTCTGTCTATGAATTCAAAAGCCGTTTTCTTATCGCTGCACGAAATTGTCTTCGTAGTCTGTATGCGAGATTTTCTCCAGGGTCTTGAATTAAATTCCCTCCTGTAGAAAAATTGAGACATTGTCAAGGCTCATCGGTGAAAGATTGTGAACTTTATATGACTGTGTGCATAACGGAGACGTAGCTCTACACTCTGTGTAGAGAAATCCCGAAGTCCTCCTTCTGTACACGAGCAGGCAAGTTCAGAACAACAAAAACAGAGTTTTTTACCATGTTGGGAGGGTTCATTAGAAAAGAACCTTCGGACTCCAAGAAATTACGAGAAACCCCTGAGGTGGTGGACTTGTTTTCCCGTGCACATTGGATGTCATTCTGTGACAAGCTTCAAGGTCACGATGACGAAATTACAGAAGAATTCCTAAGGTCCTTTAAGCCGAAGTCGAAGACATTGGCCGTTGTCAACTTTAGAGGATTGACCCTCAGACTCACCCCACAGCTCATTAGTAGAGTAACTGATCTACCGATGGGGGTACCCTGGGATAAGGAGGAGAGAAAATTGGGTCAGAAAGCTAAAAAAGAGTTCTTCTTGCCAGAGGAACAATTTTCAGAGGACAAGAATGGAGTTCGAAGAACTAGCCTACAACCGTTCTGAAGTGCAGTCAGCCTCCAAATTATGAAGTATATTACGTGTGAGGGGCGATTTAGCATCGTGTATGGCTATCATTTCCGGTTGTTCATAGAACTCAGACACCAAATGGACCTACCCTCAGAACAAAAATTGAGCATTCCTTACTTCCTCCTGCAATCCATGATTGAGTGTGCCACCAAACTGAGAGAGGGGACACCAGACCAGCTAGCCCATCATGGGCTTATCAAGCTCCTCGTGGAAGATGCACTCCACACTTACACTGTCCCTCTCTCCTAGGAAATTTTTCGGAATATGTCTAAGGATGATGACATCCGAATTTTGGTCGAGGAGCTCACTTCCTCCAGCAGCGAGGAGAAGGAGCACACTCAAGCAGAGAAGAAAGCTAAAGGACAAGAAACTTCGGGCAAAACACCAAAGAAAGAACAGAAAGGAACACAAGAAAAAGACCAAGCTGCCAAAACAGGGGGTGGTAAAATTACACCAACACCCAGGGAGAAAAGATTACAGAGTAGGGTAGAAAGGACTGAGAAAGTCCAAGCCAGTGAGGGCACCCCTAATGCAGCCTCAGCCAAGCAGGCTAAAACGGTGCCATCTGCTTCTACAGGAAACCAGAAGGCTATTTCTACAGGAAGTTTAAAAACGGCTTCTACAGGAAGCCAGAAACCAGCCACTACAGGACTTTCTATAGGAAGTCTGGAAAAAGGACAGCAGAAGGAGAAATCGGCCGAAATTCTAGCTAGGGAGGCAGCAGCTGTGCTGGCCACCCTAGGTACCTCTCCCAAGCCAAAGGAAAAACGAAAGAGGGAGGCTCCTCTGTATTTTAAAGCAAGAAGGAGTGTGAGAATTAATACTGGCAGACCCCAGCCTCCATCAAAAGAGCCAATCACAATTGTGGATACCCCTACCACACCAAGGGATAGGTCCCCCTCCAAGGCATCCATTACTTATGAGCGGGGGAGCCTGAAAACATCCTCATGGAGGGAAAGGATGGAGAAAGTGAACTCAGAAGCCTCTCTACAGGATGCCGAGGCTGTTCTATAGGAAACTTTGGCTAGGCTAAAAGAAACTGAGTAGATGGAGCAAAGAGCAACCAAGTCACCACAGGAGGAGGAGAAGACCAATGTCATCATGGAACCAAGCCCCCAGCCTAGCCTGGGCTCTTACTATAACTTTTTGGAGGCCGGCAAAATTATTCCTCAAAAATTCACAGTGCCACTGTTTCTAGCACTAGAGGAAGAAAGAGTACGAACCCACACTTGGATGAGGATTGCTAAATCGAAGGGGGTAGCAGATCTAGGGCTGCTAGAGGAAAGGCTCAGGGAAACACAAAGGGAGTTGGCAAAAGTAAGGCATGTGGAAAGCTCCCAACAGGCCAAGTTAAGAGAAGAGAAGAGGACACAACAGCCAAGGACACCACAGAAGAGCCTCAGGGAAAAGAAGGAATGTAAGTTGAACTTGGGGCACTAAACCAGCAACTACAGGAAAGGGAATTGCAAGCAGGCCTAGAGGTACGATCTCTAAAATAGCATATGCAAGAAAAGGAGGCACAACTGGCCTGCATGGCCAGTTGGGCAATGGAAGCTCTACAATGTAGACAGCCGGCCAAATCCTATGGCCTATACCTCAGGGATCAGTGGCTGCAATTCCAAATCAACACATTGGCACAGAGGGGTATCTCCCAAATCCAAAACCCCCAGCAGTTCATGGATTTATGTAACAGCAGTTCATTGGAAGACAAGGCCAAGCTATCAGAGTTCTACCTTCATAATTTGGCCCTTCCAAATATAACCTCATGGGACCCCAACACAGTAGTAGGGGACATGCAACTGATGGCAATGACCTCATGGCTAAACCACGAAGAAAAGAGAGCGGCAGAGGTCAGAAATGTCATGAACCGAGAATTACAAGAACCACT
The DNA here is from genome assembly GCA_031772625.1 of Pinus tabuliformis. NCBI lineage: Eukaryota > Viridiplantae > Streptophyta > Pinopsida > Pinales > Pinaceae > Pinus > Pinus tabuliformis. The sequence goes on along the minus strand of CM062807.1, from coordinate 406,018,782 downwards.
GCTGATTAGAGCAGAGCCAGGGGACCCCACAACATTGATATCCGCCCACCAGCACCTAGCAACCAACTCTCAGGCTCTGTTAGAGTACATGGATCGGCAGGCTCAGGCCATAGCACATTTTGAGGATATGGAGCGACTATTGGGGGACAATTGTGTTCATGCTTGCACCCGTAGGTGGAACACATTGTCCCACAGCCTCAAAATCAGGGAATATCACACCCCAACTAGAATGAGGGAGGCCTTGGCACGAGTGCCTCTCTACAAGAAGTCTATGCAGAACCTCCAGGCCAGCTGGATAGGCCTCAAGCTAAGTCCACCTTTGCTTTTGGGATTGTTAGAAGGAGGCACAGAAGAAGAAGAGCATAAGCAGTGGGAAGAGGTGGAAAGGAAGGCCGGATTCCATGACAGTGAGGAGGATACTACTTCAGAAGCCTGGGATGTGAGGGTGGCGATTAAAGCAATGAAAGACGAGGAGCTGGACTAGTTGATCAGAGGATGAGCAACCCTTTTAGCAGGGGGGTGATGATGAGCCCCAAATTTGGTAACTTGTTGGGCTCATTTGGCCTAATTATCCTTGATCAATCCTTCATTTTTCATAGTTTATGCATTATTTTTCAGTATGTTTATGTCATTTGTACGAATAAGGGTAGTCACTCTTCCTAGGTGGCTAACACATGCTCATTTTAGGTTTTTCGACACATGTTGGAGCAAAACCAAGAAATCATGGGCTAGAAGACAGCCAAGCTTGAGGTGAGGATTCGCAGGGGGGTTGTCTATGGCATTAAATAGCCCTTCCTCGGGATCTTCACCACCAACTCCGAGCTCCAAAGGCCACCAAAACTGGATCTAGAAGGCAGCCAAGCAGATTTTGGAAGGGGCTGTCTACTCACAGTTTGGACAGCCAAGTCCCATAGATTTAGGAGGCCAGCTAGGGCCCTCGTGGTGTATAAATTTTAAGGCCTCAGCCTTCGTAAGGGACTTTTGAAACCATTGCATATTTTTCACTACAGTGCTGTTAGCTTTACTTTGTTCTCTTGTAGCCATTTTGGCATAATTCTTGACTTATGACTATTTTTTGATAATGAGAAGCAGTCCGATTTTATATCAACTTTGAGTTTTCTATAGGAGCCATAGCTCTCAGGGTTGGGACCAACCTGAGAGCCTAGGGCTTCCTTTTTGTACTGTTACCTTTCCCTTATGCATCATTGTTTTCCTTTTATGCATTTGAAACGTATTTCTGTTGGGCAAATTTAGTTGTGTTGGTTAAATAGGTCACTGTTTATGAATAGAATTGCTTCAGATGTTTAAAATAGATTGGTAGGATAATAACAGGAAAAAAAGCTCCAAGAAAAGGGTCAACACTCTCAGTTTCACCTCATCCTTATTGGATTAGGGGCTGGAATTGAAGAAACAGTGCTGCCCCAACAAAAACACTAGTTTGCTTGACCATGCAATCCTTAGTGTACTGTTTTCATTTGCAGAAGTTAGTTATGGGTTCAGATCTCTGAAATATTTCTTTGCATGATTGATGTACATGGTTTTCTTTCCAAATAAAGCTGTTGTTCATTCGTTTTATTGACAGTTAGATTAGATTAGCTAGGACTTTGATTATTTGCAAGACTTTGTTGATTTGATTAAATGTACACCGTGCAGGTCATCTCTACCACTCTCTCATCCACCTAAGCTTCATCAGAGCCAGCTGTTCCATCTCCTAGCTAGGTTCCTCGTCTCACACCTGTCCTTTTGCCCACATAACCCTACCTTCTTGCTCCATCATTGTCTTAGCCTTCTTTAAGCCAAGTCAGCCTTCTACACCCTCTCACCACTCCATCCACCAGTCCCTGGGTCACTCCAGGCCCCTATCCTACCTCCCTATCCATTCATGCATCTTCCCTCACTCACCCATCCTCTAAAATCCACTTTTTAAACATCCTATAGAAATTTCTGAACATCCTGTAGAAATCTCTGAACATCCTGTAGAACCCCTGCAGACTTCCTGTAGAAGCTCACAAATGAGGTTTCTTGATAGCCAAACTTTGTGAAACTCTCCGGAAGGGTGTTAGGGACTCCTTAGACCCTCTCTGAACCTTCCCAACCTTTTCCAAGCATTTCTCCTCCTTGATCCACCCCTGCACAGTAAAAAGCCAATTAAAAGCACATGCATGATAATTCTAATAACTTATTAAAAAATACAAAAATATGTTTTCTTCAGGTAGAGGTAGTCTAGACACATGTATTTTACCTTCATAGAAACAATGACATCCCTTCCAGTAGTTGGCATTCTCTCCTTTGCATCAATAGGACTAGTTGGTAGAATTAGGGTTTGTGTTACTTTTTGGCTTTCAGTTTCTTTCCGCAAGTAGATTAGCTTCCTTTGAGTTAGCTTTCATCCATCAGTTAAAAAGCTTCTTTTAAGAGCTCATAAAAGTTGGCTTAAACCCCTAGCGGACTTGTGCCAGCTGACCAAGTGACAGCTGCGGCAAGAGCTAGTACTTGTGCATACAGCACCATCGCTTCCAAGTTTGTTACGAATTACCGGGTTGATAAAAGTAAAGAAGGGAGTCCCAGGAGTTGCAGCATTATTGCTGCAATACTGGAGCCCACCAGTGCCCTTCTTATACTTTTTTACCAGATGAAACTGTTGAAGAAAACCCATCCACCTGAAATGACGAGATTGCTGCAACTTGGTCTATGACTAAAGATACTGCAATGGCTGATGATCCGTATGGATGATGGCCTCCTTGCCGATCATGTAGTGTTCCACTTTTTCACACTCTGTACCAAGGCATAAAGCTCCTTGTCATAAGTGGGATAGTTTATCACAGCCTGAGAAAACTTGTCAAAATGGTAACAAATCGGCTTCTTTTGTTGCATCAGTAAAGCTCCCATGGCATAACCGCTGGCATCAATTTCGATCTCGAATGGCTGTTGGAGATCTGGTAAGGCTAAGATTGGCGCGATGCTGATCTTTTCCTTCAATATTTCGAAGGACTTATGCTGTCTTCCTCCCCATTGGAAGACTTGTTTCACACTTGTCAATGTGTGCAGAGGTGCTGCAATAACAGAGAAATTAGCAATAAATCCCCTCCAATACTGGACTGGACCTAAAAAGTTGCAGACCTCGGTTACACTGGTAGGCTTGGGCCAATTTACAATTGCTTTAACTTTAGAAGGATCAATTTTTAACTGACCATGACCAACAATATGACCTAGGTAACCCAAAGAGGTTTTCCCGAACTCACACTTTGACAACTTTACATAGAGTTCTTCTTTTTTCAATACATCAAGCACTTTCTTCACATGACACACATGTTCATTCCAACTTTTACTAAAGACAAGTATATCATCTAAATATACAAGAACAAATTCATCAATGAAAGGCCTAAAGAGATCATTCATGACCCTCATAAAAGTGGTTGGAGCGTTGCAAAGTCTGAATGGCATCACCATCCATTTGAACAACCCCTATTTGGTCTTGAAAGCAGTTTTCCACACGTCCTGCTCTGCAATTCGGACCTGGTGATAACCACTGCGCAAATCCAATTTGGTGAAATAGATAGCATTCTTTAACTGATCTAATAAATCATCAATGCGTGGAAGAGGGTAACAATTTTTCACCATGATCTTTTTTAGTGCGCGGTAATCCACACACATCCTCCATGTGCCATCTTTCTTTGGGACTAAGACAATCGGTGAACCACACGGAGAAGTGCTTGGCCTGATGACCCCTTGGTCCAACAATTCCTGCACCTGTTTCTTGATTTCCTCCATCTCAATGGTCGACATCCTGTACATGCCAATATTTGGTAAAGGAGCGTCATGCTGCAAATGGATTTCATGTTGGATTTCCCTCTTCGGAGGTAATCCCTTCGGTTCCTGAAACAGCTCATCATAATTAGAAATTAATTCACATAATTCCTGTTTATGTTCCTGATCACAACCCTGGAAAGCATCAACTAATTCTACCTCTTTTCCCTTACAACCATAAGCATGCAACCCTTATTGGAATTCACCAGCTTTTTCATTTGTCCAGCACTTACAAGGTTGACATTTGATGAGCCCTTACTATATATTCTACCCCATCTTTTGTGATTTGGTATTTGTTTTCATGACAGAAAAAGATTGCCTTTCTATCATATGGATACAGACTCCCTAACGCCATGCCACAGATATCCAATGGGATCACATCCAGTTCTACTTCGTCCACTTACTTAGAAGCGATTACAAATTTTACTTTACACTGCTTGGTTACATTCAGTTTTGCCTATCATGTATCCATCCAAGCGGGTAAGGTTTCAGATGTGGTTTTGTTTCTAAGCAAGTTTCTTTACAAAGGATTCTGCAATTAAGTTTGCTTAGGATCTAGTATCAAACAGAGTTTCAACTTTAGCGTGATTTACAACAACTCTGATATGAAACAGTTCAATTCTCTTTCGATCATTAGGAAGGGACTCATTTACAAAACTAGTTCTTTCATGTGATTCAGAATTAACATGAGGTGTAAGAGTACCTTTTGTTCCTGCTGCTGTGATCAACGCTTCATCTCTCGAATCGGATCCAAGGTCTTGTTGCGCAGTCACCACTGTCTTCTGCTTGCCTTTTCCTCCATACTTCTTTAGTCTCTTTTCTGGGTGTTGTTTCCAACAGTGATCATCATCGTGACCTTCCTTTTTGCAGTGATTGCAATACGACCTTTCTCCTTCTTTGGTTGTTGTCGTTTTCTTCTCCTTTCCTTTCCATTTCGCTTTAGATTTGCCATTGGGAGGTTTGAACAGTGGTTTTCTAGAATGATCATCTCTTTCATTTTTGCCCCTGTTCTCAATATGAATTGCCTTTACGCTGGCTGAGTCAATAGTGGTTGGTTCAAACAACAATAATGAATGCCTAATGTAACTATGTAATGATCCAATGTACTTAGTTACTACTTCAGGTGTATCAAGTGCAATACCCAAATTCAGTGCTTGCTTTCTAAACTCCTTTGTAAAACTTTGAACATCCTGACCTTTGCCTTGCCTTAAATACTGCCAATTCATTAAAGCTTTTTGCTTGTATCCCAAGGGATAAAATTGTTCCTTTAACACAGAAATAAAATCAGGCCATGAGGAAAAGAGGTTACCCACATTCTTACTGCTCTGTAATTTGCTCTCCCACCAAACGAGAGCGGTGTTGCTTAGCCGTAGAGAGGCCAACTGAATCTTTGCCTCATCCTCCACGATCTGTTGAATCCTGCAGTAGACCTCAATCTACCTAATCCAATTATTAAGCTTTTTTGCATTACTTTCACCATTAAACATGGGAAGATAAAATTTAACATCTAATTTAAAGAAAGGCTTCTTAGATGCATCCCTTGAATTTCTACGATTATGGTGGTGAGAGGAAGAAGAAATTTCACTCGTGGAAGGAGAAGGAGGGGGTTCTTCTCCACCATTTCCATGCACTGAACCTTGTTCTTCTGGGTTTCTCTCTTCTACTTTCTCCAGCCTTAAAACCAACTTACCGACATTCTTTGCCATTGAATAGAAGGTCTTGCGGAAATTGCGCTCCTCTTCAAGATGAGCTTCATCTTCTGCCATGTTTCTCCTTCGATGTGCATGCCCTGCTTCGGGATCGAAAGGCTCTAGTTCCCCTTCACCTCTTCAGAGCCTGTTTCTTGTTAGCATACAAACATGCAATTCACATCTAAAAAGACCTGCTCTGATACCACTTGATCCAGGGATCTTTTGCTTATAGATGTATGAAAAGAATCACATGTGAAAATTGCAGCTTAACACAGAAATTTAATGTGCACACAAGAAAGAAGAAGGAACACACAAAGGCACGAAAAGAAGACAACAAGACTTGATAACAGAGTTCGTCCAACTTGGACTATGTCTCCGGGCCCTGCTCGATCAATGGGGAGGCCTTCATTCATTAAATGGCATGAAAAGAAGAAAATACAGTCATCAATTAGATTAAATAAAAAGAAGAACAAGAAAAAAAAAAAGGAGTCTTATACCTCCATTATGGAAAATGGCTGAGAAATGGAGAACTCAAATGGAGAAATGGATAGCACCACTATGTCCGTGGCGTCGAAAGGGGCAGAAACCATATAAAATTTGCCCAATTTAGACAAAATGACCTCTTGCCCTTTCCTGCAAGCTCTGCCTCGAACTGCATGCCAAAGATCCTCTCCCCCTGTACACTTCTGCGTGCATTGGGCTTTGTAACATGATGCCACTTGAAAATCGGGGTTTGTCGGATTATAATAGAATGTCGTCGAATGGAAGGATCAGTCGGGGCGATGAATCCGCCCGTCCTACCTAGAAACATTGAAAAATTGAAAACCCCCGACTTCAAAATACATAAAATCGGGCTTTATTTGCCTATCGGGTCCGTGTTGATCACAAATCGCTATCGCTAATGTCAATGGCCCTGTATATCGGGGGATCGCCAATATGTCGATCCATCGATCGTCGATATGCCGATTAGATCTGGACCGTTGATCTATTTTCTGATCCGATGGCTGAGATTTCACGTCGCAGATCGTTATCGCTGCAGAACAAGGTTCCTGCCTTTGGCATCCACTGACACCGATATCGACAGTCGCTATATCGCATGTTGTTGGTTCTATCCTTTGGGTTTCACCGACCTGATCTGCCGATCCAATCATCCCGATATCGCCAATTGCTTGCCCCCGATTGCAATTTAGTCAAAGATCGTTGATCGGGGGTTTCGCTGTGCCTACCTTAAGCCCGCCTCTTGACTTCTCTGATTGTGATTTGCCTTTTAAAGGATTAAAGCCATTTTTAGGAGAAAATGCCTCATTCTCCAAAGGAACAAAGGCGAACTCTTTTCGCGATAACTTCATCATCCTGACTCGGATTGGAGTGCCGTTCGCACTATTGGAATTAGGGTGACGAGCACTTCGATTTGATGTCAATATACTTGATTTTCTACCACTTTGAATTTTGAGCTTTTCCATGCCATTGTGTTTGAAGATCCACCTGGATCAATCCTCCCCATTGAGGAGCTTTTGAACCACCAAATGGGGATGCGATTTAACATTGGAGGAGCCTTCAAGCATTATCAAATATTATGTGGGTGTTAGCTCTTATGTGATAGCTTGTCTCAGCTTCCAAGGAGGTTAGGATTGAGTTCGCGGGGAGATGGTGATCAAAGTACATGATCAGGGAATTTGGATATACTAGAGATTGTCATTTATTTAGGCCTCTCCTTGGGGTCTTTGACAAACTTGATTCACATAATGATCTGCAGCTACATTGTTTTATCTCAGAACATGGTAGAAATTCACGATCCCAAGGTGAGTTGAGTGATGATGCACATGAGCTAATATTTTGCATATCTTTGCATTTTTGGCCTGGGAATTGTTAACTAATTGATGTATAATCAGGGCAGAGTCTCCTATCACAATAGGATTTCGAATGCAAAGTTCAAGCAGAGTGATGACTCCAAGAATATTACTATATGCTTCAGCTCTATAACTATTAGATTCATAACCAAGGCCCCATTCATAATTTTCCTTTTATTTCCCTTTAGGATCAAATATAATCCCCGCTTCCCCTTATGTGCCTACGTTATTCTTTGATGCACAATTAAAGAAGAGACAAGTTTGATTTTGTTCTCCTAGCTAGTTCTTAAAGCCCCTATTTTTCAATCGAGTTTTCCAATTAAGGATAATGGGAGGGTTCCCAGGGGATTATACACAATACAAGGAATTTTTTCCATAACAAATTGAAACCATTGTAATTCTTCCACCTGCAAGCTCTATTGGTCAAATTTACTCTTGCCTTTTGAGAGAATGGTTTCAGTGGAAAGACCCCAAACCTCAACCATATCCTCCTTTACTCTAGCTTCTTACATTGGAAAATGTTTTTGTTCCTAGCTAACCAAAGTTGCTAGCAAAGGAATACTAGGAGACTCAACCAGAATTGCATTAGCAAGTTTTTCTTTTTGAGGGAATAGGGATAAGCTAAATTCCATTGTGCAAAGAAGTCAATAATTTCCACTTCAAAATTTATATTCACAAGGAGGGGGTGGAACGGAGTCTTCCAACATTTTTGAGAGAAGGGATAGGAGAGAAAGAGATTTTGAATTGTTTCTTCGACGCTGATGCAAAATGAGCATCTAGATGGACCCTAAATTTTACATTTTCTGAATTTTCAGTTGTTAGTATTTCCCCCTGAGCAGGGTCCAAATGAATATTTTGACCTTGGGAAGACTTTCGACTTTCCAAACTACCTTCCGATAAGGCCACATGGGTTGTTACTCTCGTTCTCCTTGAAGCATTGTAACCACTTTTGACTGTAGTATTTCCTAGACAAGTTCCATTTAAAGCTATCTTGTTGCTCAAATTGAATAGGTACAACATCTTTTAAATGTGAGATAAGAAGATTCCATTGGTTTACTAGCTCCGGAGGGATGGGAGGAGGTTTTCATGCCTTCCAGGTTAAATCATTTTGATCCCATTCTGAGATTTGTGTCAACTTAATTATTCTTGTCCTTTCGCACAATGCCTTGAGGTGCTGCACTTCCTGAATAGAGGAGAGTTTTGGTTTGCTCAATATATTGTCTTCCCAAAAATTGATCTCATGAATGCCTCCAATAATTTCAAATGTATGGAGTTGAATGAGAGGAAGGGTTTTTTTACACAATTTCCAAATTGAGGTGCATGGCCTGTTTGGGATCTGAGTTTGTAGAAGTTCATGACAAGTGGAGTTCAAATATTTTAGCAGGCCCATTAGTAATGAGACCCCACATAATTTTCACCCCCAATGCTAAATTCATTAGATATAGTTGTTTTATGGCTATCCCCCCTCTTTTATACGGGGCAACTACCTTTTTCCAGCTAAGGAGATTGAATTTTTTGGTGTTTGTCCTACCTCCCTGCCACAAAAGTTTCCATGGGATGAACTCCATTTGTTTTTGTATATTGGTCGGTGCTTGCAAAATTGCATATTGATATATTGGAAGGGTTTTTAAGATGGATTTGATAAGAACAACCTCGCCTACCAAGTTCAACCACTATGTTCCCCATTGTTGTAGTTTCCGCTTCATTTATCAATGACTTCAAACAATAGCTCAGTCTTCATATTTTGCTTGAAAATTGGTGTTCCTAGATACTTGAAATGAGTCCATTCCATTTTGTGAGGGATCTTGAGGATTTGAGAGATTCGACTAAGGATTCTAGGAGAGATGTTCCAACCATATATGCTACACTTAAGCTTGTTGAGAAGTCCTCCTAATGCTTCTAAGAATTAATCCATAGCATTCTTGAACCTTCTAGCCACAGTGTTAGAAGCTCCTCCTATTAATAGCTTATCGTCAACGAATTCGGAATGGTTTATGCTTTTAACTCCTCGACTATAGTGTATTTTGGTAATCGACCCATTTTGTTTTTCATGGCCCAATTTCCTATTGAGGGCTTCTGCCATAATTACTTATAGAAAGGTGATAGTGGACATCCTTGCCTTATTCCCCGAGCGCTCTAGAAGAATTGCTCTAGTCTTCCATTTACAAGGGGAACTATCCAAGGCTTATGAATGCAAGTTTTGATGAGATCAACAAATTCGTTAGAAAAGCCAAACTTTTCTAAAACAACATAAAGAAAAGAGTGTCTTACTCTCTCAAAGGCGTTCACCATGTCAAGTTTGAGAATGAAGCCTTATTCTTCTTTGGAGAAGTGGGAATGGAAGACTTCCTATGCTAGGAGAATATTGTCAATAATCTATCTTTTCTAAATGAAACCACCTTGGTTTTTAGAGATCGGCTAAGGGAGAAGAATTTTGAGTCAATTTGTCAGAATTTTAGTTAGAATTTTGTATGAGGAATTGCACAAAGAGATGGGTTGAAATATATTTAAGTTGGTTGGCCTAGCTTCCTTAGGAATTAAGGCTAGGAAGGTCGAATTGGTGTTACCTCCTACCTTGTACTTCTTTAGGACTGATTGGATCATCTTTATGAGATATTTTTTAATGATATCTCTATAAGAGCAATAAAATGCTATGGTAAATCGAGTTGGCCCTAGCGCTTTGTTTGGATGCAGGTTCCAGATTCCCCACTTCAGTTTTGCTTCTTCCACTGAATTTGTTAAAGCTGCATTGGCTTCTTCATATACCATATTTGGAATGGTCTTAAGAACTCCTTCAAAGTTAGGAGGCTTTGGGTCTGATGTCAACAATCTTTTGAAGTAGTGATATGTTTCTTCCTTAATCTCTTCTTGCCCTTCTATTAAGATGTTTCCCTCTTCGAATATCGAATCTACTTGATTCTTATTCCTTATGCTTTTTTTTTTTTTTTTTGGTGGAAAAGGTTGTGTTCTTATCATCAGGTTGAATCCAGAGACTTCTGGATTTAATCTACCGACTTTCCTCCTCGTTTCTACTAATTTCGTATAATTTCCAATAAAGGTATTTTTCTTTGTCTTGTAGATATATTTTTTCCTCCTCTCTTTCCAACCCCTCTTGCACATTAACTAATTCTTTTTAAAGGTCGATCTTCCCTTGGGCTAGCTCTTTGTAGCTCGATTTTACCCAAATTTTTAATGTGTTTTTAACTAGCTTCAGCTTTGTCTCCCAAACAAAGTTGGGGGAGCCATTGTGTTGACAGTGATGGACCCACCAACAATCAAGGGATCTCCCCTATGAAGTCCCAACTAAACCTCACACCATTTGGTGTAGGAGTCCCATCCGGTATGATGGCCCAGTTGCCATTATCTTAAAGATATGCCTTAACTCTTGCTTTTCAGCACATGAGAGTGGTATACTTAGTCTTCAAACAGTGAGGTTTATGTGCCTGGTGAGTGCTTAGTGTCGCTTGTGTCAAAGTTCTTTCACTGTAGAGGGAGAGGGTGAGAGTGAGTCTCAAGTCGAAAGGGAATAGTCCCAACTCTGTTAGAGACACACAACACAACAGGATCTGCACAACTTCCGACGAAGTAGTCCACACGGATGCGGTAGTGACAAACACAAAGTGAACATATAGCACGTACAACACCCAATGGAGTAGTCCACACAAGTGCAATGATCATTATAACCAATTTATAAGAATGAATTTAAGTATTGAGGGGTTTTCGCAGTGCATTATATCAGATACCATTTTTTGGGATTCAACTGCGTTAAGTAAGTCATTCATCTATGACCATTTCCATGAGAGGTAGTTGTAACTGACTAATTTCTCATGATTTTTGAATAGTCCACTTAGCACTCATTGCATCAGGTGATGCTCACAGGGGTGAAGAAGTGGGATTGAAACCAGTGAAATGAATCACATAGCATCAATCATCACTTCCGGGGCTTGCACCGGGTAACCAAGACTTCCCGGGAGGTCACCCATCCTAGATTGCCTCTGGCTCAAGCACGCTTAACAATGGAGTTTTCCCCATAATCAATTTGACTTAGCTTGCTAGTGTCCGACGGAATAGTCCACACGGGCGAGACAATGTTAACAACTAATACAACACATTTCCAACAACATATGCACTAAAACAACCGAAATAGTTCAACTATATTAGTACAGGTTAAAACCACATGCATTACAAGCGCCCAAAGAATAATATTACAAACGAATACAATACATGTGTGAAAACATGCTCGCATGTTAACAAGCTTCTGAATTAAGTGAAAGTTCCAAGACACATTTGTACACGATACATCACTAACCCCAATAACAGGGCGTTGGAGCCACTGATCACTCCCCAAAGAAAAGACTACAAACTCTCAAGGATATGTGGGAGGAGCCAAGCTGAAAAGTCCTTTTCATGTACAAATGAGGGGTATATATAGCCAAGGGTGAACTTGACCCTTGTGACTCTTCAACTTCCCTTATGACTGTTTGACTTACATGAATCTTTAACTTCATCTATGGGTCTCTTGGACTTCCACGTTACATTACATTGATTACACAAGTCTGACCCAAAATAGTGATGTGGTCAAGGCGACTCATGACACAACTCGACATGACAGTGCTAGCATGCACATGCTGGCTGTGTTGCTCATGTTGAGCTGTTGTGTTTCTTAGTGATGAGTGTGCCCATGGTGTACCATAGCTTCACCTCTACATGGTAGAGTGTGCGGAGTCTTCAATGGTATTAGTGTTCGCTTGATAATTCATGCATGTGCATGTGTCTCCTTCGCTTACTACTTGGTATGCTTCGTGTGTTCGTCCAACCACGAGCAAGTCTTTTAGCATGCGCTCCTTGTTCATCTTGTTCGTCATCACGTTGTGTCTCATCCACTACTTGGTATGCTTCGTGTGTTCGTCCAACCACGAGCAAGTCTTCTAGCATGCGCTCCTTGTTCATCTTGTTCGTCATCACGTTGTGTCTCATCCACGTTCCTGCTTCTGTAATCACTCATGGTGAGACGAGATCAAATCCAGAAATCCCCTAGTCTACCATGATGCATTATCTTTCATTTTTGGGTGCAGGTGACCAGGAGAAAGGACAAGGTTCTGAAACAGTGCAGAGCACATGTTAGGTCGAGAAGCGAGGCTCTGGGACACTATCGGGAAAAACAGCGCAGAGGTCACTAAGAGGTTGGGTTCAGCAGTCCGGGACAACAGTGACATCTACGGCATCTGGCTCGGCTGGGAGGCAGAATTGCGCAATTTTTCCGGGGAAGGCAGTGCGGGCAACACGAGGCACTGACAATGAAAACTGCGCAAATTTTCAAAGGAGAATGAGATCGGGCTGCGAGAGCTTGCTAGCCATAAATGCGCAGATCTAAGAGGCAGTCATGTAGGACATGTCTGCGTAGTTTCCGAGCTAAGGGATCTAGAGCTCAAAATTTTTCTCAAAATTCAAAGTTGTCAGATTGGTGTGGAACCTGAATGACCGCGTAGTGCTCGTCATCCTGAATTCAGCACAACTCGTTTCGAGCAAAATTAACCCTGTATGCTCATAGAAACGAGTTTTGTTCATTTTTCAAAAAAAAGTGATTTTTTGCAAAAATATAACAGCCTAGTCAACAATCCGTACTATTGACGTGGCACTGACTGGGCATGCCTGCGTGGCAGGGTGACTGTGCATTGATTGTTTTCCTTCGTCGTACCACATGGTGACATGTGGCAAGCCTGTACAGATGACATGGGAATTTTTTCATTGGTAGTATAATGGCCAACCACAAGTTGCCATGTGGCCCAACCAGAGGTTGCCACGTGGCAGCATGGGGACCACTAATTTTTTTTTAAAGGGCGAATGAGACTCCACGGGGGTCAAAACTAAAACCTTTGTTCCACAAGTGTCGGGCTCTAGTTGTTACAACAAGGGTGTCACTTATTTCATGTTGGCGGAGAAATCATATTTAAATGTGTTAGGGGGGCGCATTTGGCATGGGGGTCGGGCTAGGGCCTAGCCCCTGGCCACCCCAGCACCACGGGACTGCGGATGGGGGGATAGACCCTAGCCCGGTCACACGGTGTTACTATGGCATTAAACCATAATCGTCGCCCCCACACGGTTTACCATAACCATTATCATGTGAATGCCAAGTTCGTCGTCTAAATTGCATCGTTAGCGTAACCTCCACCTTAACTGTTGCTACGCTAACTCTGCCATATGAATGTGAATTTACCGTTGGCGTTAAAGCCAAGTTGACCGCCAGCGCTAAGGGGCCAGCCACGCTGACCGCCAACACTAAGGGGCCAGCTCCAAGACGTGTGGTGGCAATGTGGCCACGATTTTCAGAAATAAGGTGTTATTGGGCATTTAAATGCTCTGACAATTTCGCCTAGAGTTTGGTGGAATCGGCACTCCGTTAGCGGATTTTGGGGCAAAATTGTAGGAATGATGCCAAATTTTGGGGAATTTGTAGAGTGAACAGTGCAAGAGCTAGAAAAGCTCATATCTTCTTCCATTTTTGGTCTTTTTAGGAGCAGGAAGAGGCTAGACATGCATTTTTGGGCCTTCTAAAGCCAATGGAATAGGTTTCAGAGCCATTGGAGTGCTTTTGAAGAGACTTTTTGCAGGTTTAATTTCATGGGTGCTATAATCAACCAGGGGGTTGAATCAGTTTTTGAAGGCTTTTGATAATGGAGAGGATCTTGTAGGGGTTTTATAGTCTTCATATGTTTTCTGCAGTAGCTGAGACATCTATGGTGTAGCTCATGTTTCTCTTTTCTCATTATGTCTTTAAGGAAAACTCTCCTCTAGTACTTCAAGTGCATTGTTGTACTTGTTATGCTCATTGTCAGATGGTGTATGGGGTCTTGATTTGAGAACCCTTTTCTTGCTGATTATTTCATGACTAACTATAGGTTGTCATGTTTTTAGAGTGAGAGTTCTTTGCATAAGAATGTTTCCTTGAAGGGGAAACTAGCCACTCTTTTGGTCAGCACACTTTATGTACTCTTTATCACTGAAATATTTTGAGCATAATGAGATTAGGTCAAGCCATTGGAAGATGGACCAAGGAGACGTGACCCAAGAGGGGTGAACTCCTTTATAAATTGCTGAGTGTATTACTGTTATGCTGTTGTTTAGTGTTTTTTTTTTTCATGTTTTAAGCTCATGAATTACATATAAAGACATAAAAACTCATGTAAAACTTGCAATTTACCTCATAATCCTCAAGCACTTTGTTTACTATTATGAATTGGAATTTAGCACAACAAACACTAATTTTTCCATTCAGATCACTGAGCAGGGTGACGGGTAGCAGGTGGACTGTCCATGAAAATTGCGCAATTTTCAGGAGGAGTAGCAAGCAGGCTGACAGGGGGACTGACTGACAAAACTGCGCAATTTCCAGAGACAGTGTAGTGACATGCAACGTGTGCCTGTCCCTCTTATCTGCGCAATTTCTTTAGGTAGGCTAGCAGCTTCTATGCAATTTGTGAGAGAAGTGCAGCCCTGGGTCACTGCCCAAGTCAAATTCTCCAGTTGACCAGCGGGAGGCTTGATGGATAGGCTTGCGGGAAGCACATATTGAGATAGCTTCTTGGGCAACTTCTGCGTTGTTCTGGGTGACAGTTAGCCGGGTTGATTCCAGAATTACGCAGTGCAGACTGCCTGGAGGGCAGCCTCAAGCTCTGCGTAGTTCTGGGCAACAATGCTTGATCACTGAGGGCTGAGACTGCGTAGTGCAGCTCAGTGGAGGTCCGACTGATGGAGGGTGGTCTGGTTGACAGATTTTCGGGAAAAAAATAAAAAAATAAAATATGGCTAAGTGTGCGAGCGAGTGAACTCGTGTATACATGACCTTGCGAACACACACTGAACACGACTCGATGACAAGACAGTGAAAGTAGGCAGGCTGATAGCTTCTGCGCAATTTTTGGGAGGAGTGCAGCCCTGGGTCACTGCCAATGTCAAATTCTCCAGTTGACCAATGGGAGGCTTGATGGATAGGCTTGCGGGAAGCGTAGATTGAGATAAGTTCTTAGGCAACTTTTTGTTCTGGGTGACAGTTAGCCAGGTTGATTCCAAAATTGTGTAGTGCAGACTGCCTGGAGGGCGGCCTCAAGCTCTGCGCAGTTATGGGTAACATTGCTTTGTCACTGAAGGCTGAGATTGCGTAGTGCAGCTCAGTGGAGGTCTAACTGATGGAGGGTGGTCCGATTGACATATTTTCAGAAAAAATGGCTAAGTGTGCGAGCGAGTGAATTCGTGTATACATGACCTTACGAACAAACACTCAACATGACTTGATGACAAGACACCTAAAACCAACAAGACAACATGTCTTAGTGCGACTGACTGCAGGACTATCTAATGGTGAAAGCGACAAGTGCGACACTTCGAATAGACCTTCGGACGACCATGATGACACTTGCGCGACAATGCTTACAACATCGTGTGTGAGTGCGATAGATGTTTACATAGTGAACCCAACTCATACACAAACCTTCAACATCACCAGAACAAGGTCGCAAGCATGACATAGTAATCAACATGTTGAAGATGACAGTTGGTCAAACAAGCAAAAAGGAAGCAAGACATGTAGAGGAAACACATGAAATGACTTTTGTGTTTGTGCACATGCATGTTAATGAAGGCATGATGATATGACATTGACAAGCAGTCCTACAAACTCAACTAAGAGGTGTACTTTGAAAGGTGTTCTTTACTTACCATACTTACGCTTAAGATGATCATGCATCCGATGGAGTTTGCATGCGGTATTGACCTTTACCATCACTTAGTCTTCTTGGTCCTTCTCCTCAACTCCTTGGGAGTGATCTCAGCATGTCACCTTTTCTTGTTGTCATTGGGAGCTAGAACAATGTTGTTTCAACGGGCAGTGACTGCTGCTGGAATGGGACCCTGGGAGGCCCATCTACATAGTTTCTGCATGCAAGATAGATAGGGCAGCTTGGACAACACTGTGCAGTTTTGATGCATAAGACATTGTTGCGGGATGGGGGTCCTGGGAGGACACCTCTACATAATTTCTGAGTGTAAGTGCAGCCTGGGCAATTGGGAGGAAATATTGCGCAATTTCTAATGACAATGGATTTTGGCAAGGGGAAGGACGCTGGAGGAAACCACTGCCCAATTTTGGATGCTAAGGGATGTTGGGGTCTCTGCGCATTGCGAAGTTTCAATAGGCAAGGGAGGAAGCTTGATGGTTTAAGAAGCAAAGTGCACAGTTTCGGGAAGCTGGATGAGGCTAGGCTGTTCGAGAAATTGGCTAAGTGTGAGATTAGTGAAACAAATGTAAACAATAATAGGACTCGACTATGATCACACACGAACACTTAGAGATACAACATAGACCATCTAGAATGTATAAGACATACTTTGCTTGAGGCTTGGCTCACTTCAATCAATATATTTCTCGATTGCATTGCTTATGGATCTTACTGATTCACCTCCCCAACAATGTAGAGGAAGGTGGGGAAGGCACACCCAAACCGTAACTACACTGGGGATGTCGAGCTCAGGATCAAAGTCTGGAGTCCATAGATTCAAATAAAGTCCTCTTAAATCCATGAAGTATGGTCCATTCTTAAAGATCAGGTCACGGTCTTCTTTGGATTCAAAGTAAAAAGGTAAAATATCCTCTTCCACAAAATCATATCGATATTTGCCCTTGTATTTTCAGGGTCCAATTGCGCTCTATCCATTTTTGCATTATTTTTAGTGAGGGTCGGAGTCCCATAAATTGTCTAACTAATCCTCACTTTGCAAGAGAGAGCGTTGCTTTGCATGGAATGGTGGGAGGCAAATATATCTCAGGGATTGAGTCCAACCTCTTGACGAACTTGGAAATTGAAGGGTGCTCTTGGGGTGGTCCAAGCAAGGAGATGAGGTTCAAGAATGCATGAGTAGCCAGATCGGGAGATGACAGGGGAGGAGGGGATTGCCCCCCTTCAGATCAATCTTCAAAGGGGTCATCAAACCAATCTAAAGTAGAGATCAAGGACATGGTTCAGTGCAACAGTCGTTGCAGGGAAGAGCATGAAACTATTACTCTCTTCATTTTTTTACTTTAAATATATAATTATATGATGAATTAAAATGGGTTAAAAACCATGTTTAAATGAACAAAGAAAATGAGTAAATTCCATGTTGTTCCACTATAGAAATTGTGCAACACAAATCTTGGATCAAATTTTGTACAAGGTCTTTAAGAGAATATAAGAGAGGTATGAGCTTAATGATATACATCGAGGGTCATAGTTAAGTTGAGAAACAAAGATGGTTAAAAGATCTCCTTTTAGGAACTTGATAGCAGTTGTATTGCAATAGGACACTAGTATAAATTAAAGACCAAAAAGAGTCTTACAAAAGAACAAGGGCGAAAAAAATGTAAGAATTTAAGAGGAGTTGACCTTGTGATACAATTTAGTGATTAAGGGAAGATCTAACCATTACAAAGAGAAAATTAGTCAATAAACAAGCAAGTAACAAAGTATTTAATTATAAACTTTTGAAGTACCAATGGAGTACTAAAATCTATACAATGAGAATATTTTTTTTTAAGTGTGTTTGTGGGGTCCATTACACACATTCCATAGGCTGGTAGGCTTAAAACATTGATTAAGCACCTTAATTAAAAGGATACTTATTTTATCCTATGCATACCATCCATCAGATTTTTACATAGAAAAACATTATTTCCAAGGTGTTGGTTATTTCATCAATTCATTATAATATTTAATAAATTACCATTGCTTCCACTGTGCAACTTGCAATCTAGTTAAACTTGTTTAGAGGGCTGTGAATAGTAATTAACTAAGCATGAACACACAAGATTTCATAACTATAGAAGAAGAGTTGTAATTCGTCTATCAAATATTACTAATTCTCTTAACAAACTAATCTAATATAGTCAAAAGTCATTGTTGTTAACTAAGAGAGCAGAAATGCACAATTTCTCATATCAATCATGAACTACATATCGAACAACACAATCCATACATTCATTAAAATAATGGACACGCAATACTTAATACAAATCATAAACATGGTATTGAACAACATTGATCATCATTCAAATATACAAATGTAATATACTTATCTTTATGTCTTAAATTAGTTGGAAACTAAAGGAGGGACTTCCACTCTCCACCCAACCATAGGCCAGCTATATTGCAATTTTATTATAGTTATTCACCCTCGAGCCAGATCTAATGTCTGAGGAATGCTTGCTTAGGGAATTGGTCTATCAACTACCCTCTAATAGCAAACACCAATGTGGTTTATCAACTGTGCCTACAATAAGCACCATAGTGGTTTATCAATTGTTCCTAGTAGTAATCACCATAGTGACTCACTCTTTCCATTAAGTTCATTCACATGGATTCACCCAAGGTTTAGATGGGGTATTGCTTAGTCTAGGAGTTGCAATCCATTGTCTAGGTGGTTTATCAACTATCTTTTCATATCAAACACTGCAAGGGTCTGATCTCCACTGTCTAGGTGTTTATCAACTATATTTTCATAGCAAACACCACAAGGGTTTGATGTCCATTGTCTAGGTGGTTTATCAGGTACTCAACCAACACCAAAATTACCCAAAATTCCCTGTCCAGGTGGTTTATCTGCTATATAATAATCACCATAGTGATTCAATCATCCACTGAGCCTCCCACTAACCACAAAAGCTTAAACAACACAATCTAGTGGCCTCACACATAGTTGATTGGGAATTCACCCAAAATTCACATGGGTTTAACTCATGCACAACGCTTTGAATACCAGCCCATACACCACTTTGTCTTCTACGACAAATTCCCAACAAATCTCACATGCTCTTGTGAAAAAATAATGCACTTAGAAGGGAGAAAATATCTGTTGAGGAGAAAGCTTGAGACCCAAGAGACCAACTTGTGAGAGCCTGTCCAATGAGAGCCCACAAAAGACTAACAAACCAACCACTAAAATCAACTAGCAAGAACCTGTTCTCTTCAATTGTGCACTCATATATTTCCTCCCAATGTCCCTTCGTGCCTTTGGGGGACTCTTGCTTGTCTCCTTGATGTGTTAGGGGTGAGGCATCATCTCTTCCCTCCACCACCTTCAGTCACATCTCATAAGTTGATTGTCAACAAGTAGCTCACCTCCAATCACATCTTATAAATTAGTTGTTAGTAAGTAGCTCACCCAAGTCTACGACTATGGTTCATTAACTTCAACATTTAAGCTCAAGGTTGGTCTCATAGCTTCTTGGCAAGCAAACTCCATTAGACATTGGGATCCAAAAGGTCATCCTCTCCTTTAGTTGACAATTAGATTTAAATGTTTAAATTACATTATATTAGCTAGTTGTGGCACTTGTGCCCACGCTAACTTTGCAGTCACAACACATTATATCAGCCGATCGTGGCTACTATGTCCACACTAGCATTACAATCACTTTATAAACATCGGGGTTAAATGAAAGGTCTATTACAAAAACCCAATTACATGACTAACTCCATTGGTATATAACTAGAACAATAGTGGTGCTTGTACATATTGATTATTGGCATTGATGAGGAGGCATGTTCGTTATTAAACAAAGTGAGGAAAAAATTAGTAAACCAAATTGGAAATTTTTAAGAGTTAACTATTTAATCCAAATGTCAATGTTTCTTGAGATCTTTTGCATGCGATCAACGATATATATGTTATACAATCTCCAAATTACAAGACATTATTGCTAAATTGTATTGCACTATTGGTGAGGAACATATGATATTTGGTAAATTTATTTATTTATTTTTATTTTATTTTTTTATGGAAAATGTGCGTTAGTAGGGTGGTTGTACCTTTAGAAAGGTTTGTCCTCTAAAACTTGGTTGGAAAAGCCATTTGAAACTCTCACCTAACACTTTTACTTTGCAATTGCATCTCTCTCTTTTTTTTTTTTTTATTTATTTATTTATTTATTTATTTATTTATTTATTTTTTTTTTTTTTTTTTTTTTTTTTTTTTTTTATTTTTTTTTTTATTACAGTGGAATCGGCAACAGGGGCAGCCTCGCGACTCGTGTTACACGGGGTCGATTCTGATCGCTACCTCTATAACCACTGGGAACTACGCCCGCCCCTCTATATAGCTTCAGGGTAAGTCGGGGGGATTTGAACTCGTGACCTTCAGTACAGAGCCCGCTTTTCTAACGAACTTCACCGTAATTGTGATTACCAACTCGCCTACCCTCGTGGGGCTCTTTGTAATTGCATCCTTTCTAAGCTAAACATGAATGTAAATATTACTTGAGGAGCACACTTCATGACTCTCCTTTGCATATTCTCACTCATATAAACACCCTTGATGATGTCCTCCTCCTTTTTGTTGATTCCCTTCTTTGTCATCTCAATTTCTAAGAATCTTCACTTCTTTTATGGAATTCCACAAACTATGGTGGGATTCACAACAAAATAACAACAGAAGCAACATGGTTTGAAGCCCAATATGGAGGAGTAGCGGTTTTATTCTAACTTTGGTCCTCATATGCTATGTAATTGGAGAGCTAAGATCAATGCCTTGGATTATGAACAAATGCTAATTCAAATGATATTCATTGGAGGGTTTGAAGGCACCAAACATATAAGTGGACTCTTGAATTCATTTTTGAGTTCTTTATTGTTTGCTTAAAACATGCGGATGTATGATGAAGTGTATGCCCGTGGTTAGAATGTGAGAGCATTTTTGTTAGCTACTATGGAAAATCACTAACTTCATGCACTACACCTTGTTTTGTGCTCGGGAAGGATTTTCACGCATGACTACTTGTAGTTGGAAAAGGTGAAAATCACATGTGTTTTTCATGCATGACTTTTTGTAGTTGGAAAAGGTGAAAATCACACGTGTGGACATATTAGGAAAGAGTTGATTTGAACCCCCACAAGGTAACTATTGACATGATGGCAACGAAGCCAAATGCTCATCTATGAGTCCCCTTCAATAATGGATTGAGTTTTCCTTGTTTGTGGTGATCAAGTGGAAATAGATAGTCCAATTTGCTAAGAAATTCCTCCTTGTTAGACAAGGGATGAGAAATTGTGCCATGATAATAGATAACTCCATAGTTGAGGTAGTCATTTGTAAGGTCCATAGTACCCCATGACACCTTAGGTGCCCATAAAGGCGATGGTGTACTTAATCATCTTCTTCTGCAAAGATCTTCCACATGCATTATCCCATGACATAATGTTAGTGCTCTTGCGTGCCTCAACAACTTCTCCCCTTCAATTATCACTCTACATGCTTTTCTCAACGACATTAAAAACAAGCAAGCTACAAAATAAATCTAAGTTGCTTTAAACTTGTTACAGGAGGATAGTATTAATCATTATTATAAAGCATGAATAGTCAAGGAAGATCTTTGAGAATTGCTAGAAGGGGTAATGGGGTAGGGAAGGGCAAGATCATCTTGTCCAAGTTAATACTTTTAAAACAGTGGTTGATATGCTTCATGCTTCACACAAACCCCCATCATGATGCTTTAAGTTCCATCATTTAGCAGGTTAGAAATTGCCACTAATTCGAGGAGACTTGTAAAACATATCAATATTTTTGACTACATGGCGAGAAGGTTGCCTTCATTTCAGGGGATATAAAGCCTCTCACACGAGCACAAGTAATGCCAACCATATTCAAATTATTAGATTCAGATATCAATGTTTATGGTTTTATGTCTCATCCTCAGGGGTAATAGATGGATCTACCATTTGAATTATGACGTCTTCTTGTTTTTACACCAAGTAACTTCATTAAAAAATACAAAAAAAAAACACTTATGAGTTTAAGTTCATATATATGTTCAAAAATATGAGAAGACCATAGACAAAATGATGAACGCTTTCATATACCAATCTTACAAATTATATATAAATTATGATCACCATGCCAAATAAGAGGGATGATCACATGATTCTAAAGGTGTAATTGAAGATAAACCACTTATAAATTATATAGAAAATTGTGATCACCCTCTCAAATAAGAGGGATGATAACATAGTGTAATTAAAGATAAACCAACATAAAAAAAGATAAGAGAAGTAATACAATGTACCACTAATAAATTACTTAAAAAAGAAAAAAAGAAAAAGAAAACTTGAGGTCTAATAAACTACCATAAAAACGGGCTTGGAGTATGCCTTAAAATTGCTTCTTTTTGGCTAAGAGCTCGTCTTCCTCGGACGTAAGGAAACAAGCTCGTCTTCTTCGGATGTAAGGAAACCGGTTAACGACCCAAGACCCAGAGGCCTCTGGTAGGAGTGAAAGTCTGCACCCTTACGGACCACCAACAAGATATTCCAAGTGTCGTGGTTTTCCTTGAATAATGGTGATGAGTTAGCTTGCATTCGCGATTAAAAGCTAGAGACTGTCCTCACTAGTCGTTTGACAACTAAATTATGATAGGTTTTCCACATGTAAAAAAACTACCATAAAATAAAACTTAAAATTTTCCATGTAAAACCGACCGAGGAAACAAAAACCAAACCATTAGTATGGAGGCAACAACTTAGTCCTCTTTTGGGTTGTTTCTATAGCTAAATAAACTGGTTTCGACCAACGACTCAAGTTGTGTAAGAGGACCTCGAGGCTTGGGTCATACCACACAAGAATGTGGAGAGGTTATAAATCTTTTGGAAAACCATACCCTAAAAAAATTATGATAGAATCGATATTCCGGCTACTTGGAGACTCAGTCTGGGCGGGCAGATTCAGCTGCACACAACGAAAAACTATTCGAATTTGTAAATCCAAGTTAAACTCAAATTTCTATGGAAGAAAACCGTGCAAACAATGACGCAGAGGAGCTGGAAGAAAACCGTGCAAACAGGGACGCAGAGGAGCTGGAAGAAAACCGTGCAAACTGTGACGCAGAGGAGCCTTCACATGACGCTGAGGATGGTTCTTCAATGCCACAAGAAGAAGAGCAAGATGGAGCAGAAGGGCGGGTGGAGGAGGATGGAAGTGGTCCTCCTCGTGTGTCAAAAAGCGCGAAGAAGAAGCTGATGAAGCTCCAGCGATACGAAGCGAAAAAGGCCCACCGGAAGGCAATCGCCAAACAGAATAAGCAGGAGCACATGGAGAGGAAGAGGCAGGAGTGGGCCGATAAACTGGCCGCGCTTCCAGAGGACGAGAGATCGAGCCTCGTTCAGGCCAAATTGGATACCAGGAAGGAGAGGATGGCCGAGAGGAACCAAGAGCGGGAACATACCAAGGAAAAACTCAGAAACGCTATGCAACATGGACAGAATATCGTGGTTGATCTCGAGTTCTGTGAGCTCATGAATCCCAACGAGATTAACAGCCTCGTTCAGCAGGTATGGTATAGGGTTTAATCACTTCTCAGGGTTTTGATTTATTGGCTATTTAGATATATATAGTGTTGGCTATTTTAAGTTCAGTGTGTAGGCTCCCTTGGTTGCCTCTTTTGGTAACTCACATTTGAAAATGCGCCCCACCTTTAAGACAAAAATAAAATTATCCTTAAGGTTCTGCAAATTAATGACATTTTAGTTAGCTAAACATGTTACTTCACTGTACAACTAGGTTCGTTATGCAGTCTGATACGCACTCACTGCAGCCTAGCACTATAAAATGGTTGTATTATATCACAAAGTTGTAGTTATCTTTCTCTCTCTTTTTTTTTTTTTAATGTATTTTTTGTTTGTAGTTGTTCAGGAGTCACCCAAAAACACGCCTAGCTGCATATAAGGCTAGGGGCCAGGTCTAAGAGGTCAACCATTCTGTCAAAACAATCACCTTGTGCTTGCACCTGGTTTCATTCTTTTTTTTGAAACTCATGCTCATCCTGGTGAGGCAGATCACAGTGTGAATGGAACGGAGGTAGACAGTTTAATCATCTGTTGGCATTAAAGATGCTGTATATACTAAACATTCCTATAACTTATTATAATTACTTCTGAATTAAATTACATCTTTTTGTAAAAAGCTCTGCCTCTTTAAAGTGTTGCGAACGGTGTGCTATAACCACGGGCATTGCTATTGTGTAAGCTGGTGATAATATTGCTGCCAAGAAATATTGCGATGATTTCAGGAAAATCACTTCTTTTGAATGAGTCGCGAGTCAATGGAAAATATATCTGATGCTGTGCACAGTCCACTTTATAACCAGAGAATTGACTTTTTTCAACGTATCTTCAAAAAGGAGTGAAGGGGTTTGAGAGCAAAGTAGGTCTTGACCATTTTTCTTTGAGTGAAAGACCAATAATATAGTGATTTCGTTGCCATCAAAAGTTTAGTATTAAGTGGCAATTGGCTCTTATCAATGGTTTATATATTTACAGGTATGCGTAAGAACTTCAACTTGTTTTTTGGTTTATATATTTACAGGTATGCGTAAGAACTTCAACTTGTTTTTTTTTTCTTCTGAGATTTTTGATAGGTTTTGCAATGTCCATTAGTTTTCCTTCTTCTTATTGATTTTTAGTGGGAGATCTGCCATTTATATTTATATATATATATTAGAAATCCATGCACCCCTGGTCTAGTCTATGTTTTGTCAGTGTCACAAAATAGAAACCACAAACACACTGAAATGCCTAACTTTAAAACAACTTGCATAACGGAAAATACACCAGCAATTAGATCATGCAGAGTATACAGAATTTAATACTCAAATTAATTTCTTATTATTCCTTTAACAAGAAATACAAGGGCTTCTTTATAATTTTAGATAACAATGGTATGTTCTATGCTTAGCACAATTTACTTCAATGTTCTTTTAGCAACCCAATGACAATTTCCAATTATTTTCAGTAGCAATCACATTAACTTAATCACATTGATAGTAAATGCAGATAGAACATAAAAACATATGCAGAAGACAAGCCAAGACAAGAGGACACCAGATTTGGCGGATGCTAGGGAAAAACCCCAATGTGGGGAAAACCCTTTGATCAAATCTTCTTATTATTATTCAATAGTTTAGCAGAGAGAGAGAGTACAAAAATCAAATTCACTTGCCCAATACACAGTCAAATCAGCCCTGTCAAATTCTGCAGTCAACTGTAGTCAAACTTCAGCCCTAACCAGAAAGTCAATGCTGGTCAAAACAGCAACAAAACTTCACCAATGCAGCTCAGTCTTCCTTGGTCAAACTCGGCCTGAACAGGAGGTCAAATGCAGCCCAAAATAGCTCGGTCAAAGGAGAGAGAAAATCTGTTGTGATTTTATGCGGTCAAAACAAAAGTCAACCTGAAGTCAACGCTGGTCAATATGCTCAGAAAATCTCGGTTTCTGTGCCCAGAAATGCGGCCTAAGGAGATTGAACTTCTGCGCTTAAAAACATAGTCAAACTTGGTCAATAAGCCATTGGTCAAAGCTGTCTTGAAACTCTGAAATTTTTAGCCTGCAATATGACCCAAAAATTCGTCCTTCATCCACACATGTGTGAGAGAGAGAGATGATCCCCAAGCTGTACGAACCAATCTGATTAGGAGAGAGAAGAATTGATGAGTGAGTGATGTCCAAATGAGGTGAGAGGTCACTCCTATTTATACAATTCGTTGAGGGTGAAAGGACACATCTATTGGGCTTCTTGAGCTTACATTAAGCTGAGGTCGACCTTAACAATTTGTGCATGAGAGAGAATAAATTCAAAATCTCACTTCTGCTTGTCCAAATGAGATGATCTTTATATCAAACATGGACCTCTTGAAAAGAGGAATCCAATACAATAATCATCTCCATCATATGAGCTGTCCCAAGGTGGAATTTGGCCCTAGATGCCAATTTTAACACTCCCTCTCAACTAGAGAGAATTCCACCTGCCAATCCATCTGTAATCATCATGGCATCCTGTCATCATGTACCATCTTTGTCATCACAACTCTGCTGAACCATGAAGTAATAATGAAATATAAGTGATCGAGAGTGGGCCACAAGACCTTACCACTCTCCACTGACACAAGTCAATCCTTGATCCTAGATCAAGTTGTTGAAAACCATGCATCCTAGTCATAGGGAGTACGGTAGTACACGATGCCTCCATCGAAGTGTTATTGTCCCTAACCACTTTTCCCAACTCATTGGCCAAATGAGAGGTACTTCCCATGAGTCCTGATCTCCATGGGTAGGATGTATGCTGGGGTATCAACAGGAGAAGGTGAACCTCATCCTGCTCATATGGCATAGGAGAAGGTGAACCACTCATCCTATGCATATGTCAATCGTAGGGGAAGGTGAACCACTCAACCTACACACATGTCAACCATGATGGAGTATCACCGGGGAAGGTGAACCACTCACCCTGTACATAGCGCACCACTAGGGAAGGTGAACCACTCACCCTATGGTTGCTCATAGCTCCAAGAAGTACCCCAAGCCCCCAAGAGCTCCCAGAGCTCAGTGTTCAACTCATATGGGACCCTCATAGGAGGGTCGTTCCACGACTCCAAGTCTCTCTCGGAAGGTTAAGAATTTGACCTTCCCCAAAGGCTTTGTGAGAATGTCTGTGACCTGCTCATCCGTTCTAATGTGTTGGAGCCTTATTGCTCCTTGTTGTACCATATCCCGGATAAAGTGGTACTTGATATCAATGTGCTTGGAGCGGTCGTGGAACACGAGATTCTCTGATAGGCGAATCCCACTCTAGTTGTCGCAAAAGATCACGGTGGTATCCAGCACATGCTCAAATAGCTCACTGAAGAGCTTCCTCAACCAAACAACTTCACAACAGGCCATACTCGCAGCAATGTATTCGGCCTCGGCGGTGCTTAAAGCAACCGATTTCTGCTTCCTGCTCATCCAAGATATAGAAGCAGACCCCAAAGAGAAGCAACACCCAGACGTGCTCTTACGATCCACCACACTGCTAGCCCAGTCAACATCTGAATATCCATGTAGTCTCAAATTCTCGACAGTGTATCTCAGTCCATAGTGGATTGTGCCCCGGAGATATCTCAAGAGATTCTTAGCAGCAATCCAATGAATGTGATGAGGCTTGACCATAAATTGATTCAACATGTTCACATCGAAACATATGTCAGGACGGGAGTTGACCAAGAACATTAGGGCCCCCACAAGTTGACAATACTCAGAAGGGTTCGCTAATCCAGGCCCAACAACACTTCCACATAGCTTCTTGAAGTTGAGTTCCATCGAAGTAGACACAAATTAACAATCCACCATCCCACATCTCTCAAGCAGCTTCACAATGTATTTTCCTTAAGAAAGGAAAATTTCACTTGGCTTTTGCCAGACCTCCAGCCCTAGGAAATAATGCATCAGTCCTAGGTCCTTCATCTTGAATATGGAAGCCAACTCCCTTTTGCATTGATGAATGAGAGGGTCATCACCTGTTAGAAAGAGATCATCCACATAAGGACCAGAATGAGAGGCCTGTCCTTTTCAACCTTGAAGTATAGGTTCGGGTCAGCTTCACTCCTTGTAAATCCCAGCTTCATAAGATAGTTATCTATCCTTCCATACCAAGCCCTGGGGGCTTGCTTCAACCCATAGAGGGCTTTCATTAACCTGCATACATGTGTCTTACGATCTTGAACTTCGAACCCCTCGAGTTGTTCTACATAAACTTCCTCCTTAAGTGGGCCATGCAAGAAGGCAATTTGGACATCCATTTGGTCGAATGGATAGTGATATATTAGGTAACTGGTGCAGATATCTCATCATAGTCCACTACTTCCTTTTGAGAGAAGCCTTGAGTAACGAACTTGGCCTTGAGCTTTTCAATACTCCCATCAACTCCATGTTTGATTTTGTAAAGCCATTTTGAATGACAACTAACTTGTCTTTGGGTCTAGGAACCACATCCCAGACATCATTCTTCATGATCGACTCATATTCCTCATTCATCGCATCCTTCCAAACTTGGTGCTTCATAGCTTCTTTGAATGTACATGGCTCAGATTGTACAATGGTACTCATGGCAGCTAAGTACCCTTGGTACCTGTTCGGCTTCTTGCTTTCACGAAATGTTCCCCTTGGTGCAACATGTCTCTCGGCATCTTCAAGAGTATCTTTGAGCCACAAAGGTCTTTTTCTTGAAGTAGAGGGCTCACTAGGAGGTGGATCAATGGGATCCATCGGACCTTCAACATCGGGCATTGAATCATCTGTCGGAGATTCATCCTGCTTTCTTGCATCATCATCATTGTCCTTCCTAGGGATAGGAAGATCTCAAACTTTCCTAAGGGCAAAATCTTCATCGAAAGTGACATCATGACTTATTTCCACTTCTCTTTAACCATGAACATAGATTCTATAGGCCTTTGAAGTTTCACTGTTGCCCACAAACGTTCCTTTCTTCCCATATGCATCTAGTTTGTTTCTTTTCTCTCTTCGGCACATGAAAATATACGGGACAACCAAAAATTCTAAAATGAGAAACATCAGGTTTCTTATTTGTGAAAATTTCTTCGGGTGTCTTGAAGCCAATGCTTGATGCAGGCATCTATTTTGAACATATGCAACGGTGTTGGCAACTTCTCCCTATAAGAACTTCGGTAGACCTCAGTCATGAAGTATGGCATGAGTGGCTTCTATGATAGTTCGATTCTTCATTTCGACAACACCATTTTGCTTAGGAGTATATGCAGTAGTGGTCTCCCTCTTAATGCAAGCTTCTCTACAATAGTCATTGAATTCATTTGACTCATATTCGGTTCCATTATCGGTCCTCAATATTTTGATCTTCTTCCTTGTTTGATTCTCGACCAAGGCTTTGAAAGAGTGAAACCATTTAACACTTCGTCCTTCTTCTTTAAGAAATAGATCCATATTTTGCGAGAGAAGTCATCCCGCATAGTACAAATATCCACCCAAAGATGTCACGGGCAACATACTTGATACATCAGAATGGACCAATTGAAGAATATCGGTGGTTTGAGTTTCACTTGAGGGGAATGGTTCCCTTGTATGTTTTCCAGCTGCACAACTTAGACAAACTCCTTCATTATCTAAGTTGAATTCGGGCATACCTGTGACCGTCTTCCTTACATTAGTTAAGGCTTTGTAATGAAGGTGACCAAACCTTCGATGCCATAATTTAGATCGAAGAGAAGTATCGCAAGTCATTGCTCCCAACAGACTTCCTCCAACCTGATAGAGACCTTCAACCCTAAATCCAAGTGTGAATGCATCTTTCGGGTTCTTTTGCCAAACACGAACCTTCCCATCAACAAATGTCACCTTGAAGCCTTTATCTTCCATCGTAGAAATAGAGACTAGATTCTTTTTCAGATCAATACTTCTTGTAAATGAAGGGTTTGACGTTGATTTAAGTGAAGAGTAACAATCCCAATTCCTTTTATGGGATAAGTGGCATTATCCCCAAGTATAATCTCCATATTCGTCTTCTTTTAAATCAAGTTTGAGAGAGCCTCTTTGTACCCAGTGAAGTGCTTTGAGGTACCACTATCAATCAACCAATGGTCTGATGTATTCAGAGGAGAGGCGGTGGTGAGGGCAGAAATAAGATAAAATTCTTTTTGCTTTTCACCAACATTAGCTTCTTCATACGTGGAGTTTCTTGACTTCTTGGGAGGACGACCATTTCTATTCGAGCAGCGGGAGCATTCCTCTTTCCTTTGTTGTTGAACCTGTTGTTCCTGTGATTGCCATTGCCTTTGCAGTTGTTATTGTTGTCATCATCTATTGGAGTATCCTTCTTGTGAGGACACTCTCTAGCAAAGCGGCCAAACATGTTGCAATTGAAGCATCTTCCTTTTCTTCCTTCTTTGAATCTCGTCTTGAACCCTTGACTTTGTCTTCTTGGACCAACATTGTTCTTCCTTTTAGCATGAGTGGAGAAGGCAGTAGGATTGTTTCCATTTGAGGGCTTTTCTCTTTCCATCATCGTAATTTCTTCTGGAGTGCATCTAGCCAATAATTCATCAACTCTCGGAATCCTGTCATTATTGAGGATGGTATTGTTAAACACATCCCATTCTCTTGTAAGGCCTCCAAGTGCAATAAGAGTGAGCTCCCTGTCACCAACATTCTTGATTTCGGTAATCCTCATGAAGTAGGATTGAATGGATTCTTCTCTATCCATCTTGATGTCTTTCAACTTGTTCTTAAGAAATAGGACTTGATTTGCATTATTTACTTTGAACATCCCAACCAGCTTGTCATACATCTCCCTAGATGTTTCCAAATCAGAAATATAGGCAACCAAAGGCTTGTGAATAGAATCAATAATAATTTTCTTAGCTTTAACCTCACCTTTCTTGTACTTTGTTTGTGTAGTTGCAGATTCATTTGAAGGAGGCTCCACTACTCTTCCTTTGACATAGTCTGTGGCATCATTTTCTTCCAAAGTCAAATCTAGAGACATCTTCCATGCATGATAGTCGCATTTGTCCTTAAGCTTGTCCTCGGATTTGAAGTAAGATGTAGTCGTCATTGGGACTAGTTCCAAGTTCCTGTCCAACAACTTCCCTTAGTGATTGCTTTTACTCACTCTTGCTTGGGCTTTGTCTTCACTTGAGTTCTGATACCATGTTAATTTTAAATAACAATGGTATGTTTAATGCTTAGCACAATTTACTTCAATGTTCCTTTAGCGACCCAATGACAATTTCCAATTATTTTCAGTAGCTATCCCATTAACTTAATCACATTGATAGTAAATGTAGATAGAACTTAAAAACATATGCAGAAGACAAGCCAAAACAAGAGGAAACCATATTTGGTGGATGGCAGGGAAAAAACCCAATGTGGGGAAAACCCTTTGATCAAATCTTCTTATTGTTATTCAATAGTTTAACAGAGAGAGTACAAAAATCAAATTCAGTTGGCCAATACACAGTCAAATCAACCTTGTCAAATTCTGCAGTCAACTGTAGTCAAACTTCAACCCTAACTAGAAAGTCAACGCTGGTCAAAACAACAACAAAATTTCACTAATGCAGCTTGGCCTTTCTTGGTCAAACTCGGCCTGAACAAGAGGTGAAATGCAGCCCAAAACAACTCAGTCAAAGGAGAGAGGAAATCTGTTGTGATTTTATGCGGTCAAAATAGAAGTCAACCTGAAGTCAACACTAGTAAATATGCTTAGAAAATCTCGGTTTTTGTGCCCAGAAATGGGCATAAGGAGATCAAACTTCTGCCCTCAAAAACATAGTGAAACTTGGTCAATAACCCTCTGGTCAATGCTGTCCTGAAACTCTGAAATTTTCGGCCTGCAATCTGACCCAGAAAGTTGTCCTTCATCTACACGTGTGAGAGATAGATGATCGCTTAGTTGTACGAACCAACCTGATTAGGAGAGAGAAGAATTGATGAGTGAGTGATGTCCAAATGAGGTGAGAGGCCACTCCTATTTATACAATTTGTTGAGGGTGAAAGGACACATCTATTGGGCTTCTTGAGCCTACATTAAGCTGAGGCCGACCTTAACAATTTGTGCATGAGAGAGAATAAATTCAAAATCTCACTTTTGCTTGTCCGAATGAGATGATCTTTATATCAAACTTGGACCTCTCGAAAAGAGGAATCCAATGCAATAATCATCTCCATCATATGAGTTGTCCCAAGGTGGAATTTGGCCCTAGTTGCCAATTTTAACACTTTTGTACTAGGGAAAGTGGCCCTATATAATCCTTGTACAATACCAAAAACATAAGAATAAACAAACCCGCGTTTGCCTGGGTTGAGGGTGAGTTCTTCCAGCGCCCAACTGCCCTACAAAATGCTTCCTTTTAGCTGTTGTCCATCCTTGAATGGCCACCATATGCCATCGGTACCTCCTTTACCTTGCTGCAGTGCTTTCCTAGCCCTCTCAAACTCTTGGTTGACTTGTAATCTGCCCTACAGGTTTGTGGTCCTCCTTTGCCAACATGCGAAATTTAGGGTTTCTGGGCTAATTCCAGGGTCGACAATTGTAGGCCGAAGATGCAGATATGAAGTGAAGGCCAAGACCTATCTGGAGCAGACTTGAAGAAGGTTTGTCTCTGTTGCCCTTGGAAGATTTCATCTCGCTAAAAGGAGATCTTGTTGAGGGGCTGACTTGGTGCTTGAAAGGATTTTTGGCCTTGGTTTATAGGTCTTGGAAGTCTCATTTTGAACTGATTCTATAAGGAGAGAAGTATTCTTTATGGGTTTCCCCCTTGGAGGGGTTTGGCCTTGGCTTGGAGCCTATATCTTGTATACTGTCTCTTTGTGATCTTCATTGTTTTGGTAATTGCTTGATGAACAAGGAATAAAAAGTAATAAAAGGCCAACTAACATCACAAGTAATTATCAAGTAAGGAAATTGTTAATTTTAGACAACAATGGTATGTTCTATGCTTTAGAGCAATTTTACTTCAATTTCTTTATTAGCCCAGTATCAATATTCATATTAGCAATCACATCAACATGATAGTAGAATGCAGATAGAACATAAACATAAACAATAGATGGCAAGCCAAGACAAGAGGATACAAGATGTGGCACCAGCCAGGGACAAACCCCAATGTGGGGAAACCCTTGATCAAATCTTCTTTTAGTCTTCAATAGTTCAGCAAAGAGAGATAATACAATTTACAAATCTGATAATTTATAACAGCAGTAAAAGAACCCTAAACATAAAAGTCAACCCTGGTCAACAGGGCAAATTTGACCCTTTGCAAATCGGTCAACTTCGGCCTCCAAACAACAAGATAAAACAACTCTCAAAACGGTCAAATTCAGCCCAATCAAAGTTTGGTCAAACAGCCCATCTGCGGTCCGCACTAGCTGCAGTCAACGCTGGTCAATAGTCAACATTTAGCCTCGATTTTTGTGCCCAGGAATGCAGCTTGCCCAAACAGAGATAGCCCTCACAAAAACGCAGTCAAAGGAGGTCAACGCATGTTGGTCAATGCTTGGTCAAACTATCCAAAAATTCAGTCTCC
The DNA here is from genome assembly GCA_031772625.1 of Pinus tabuliformis. Lineage (NCBI taxonomy): Eukaryota > Viridiplantae > Streptophyta > Pinopsida > Pinales > Pinaceae > Pinus > Pinus tabuliformis. Next base: position 405,985,542 of record CM062807.1, on the reverse strand, counting down.
TGAAATTTCGGACGTGTGGAGAGAGAGAGGCCCAGAACCTGTACCCAATCAATGAGGAGAGAGAGAGAGAGAAATGTGAAGATGAGTGTGCCCAAATGAGGCTAAGTCACCTTCTATTTATATGCAACGTTGAGGATGAATAGACGTGACTGTTGGGCTTTTGAGCCTACATAAGTTTGCTGGCCGACCTTGACAATTTGACCATAATCAAAATAAATTCATAACTTCATTTGTACATGTCAGAATCGGATGATCTTTAGATCAATCCTACACCTCTTGGAGAGAAGAATCCAAGAAAAATATCAGCGGTCATAAATAAGATGACCCATGTGGAGTTTGGCCCTAGTTGCCAATTTTAACACTCCCTTTCAACTAGGGATAACTTCATCTGCTAATCCATTTGCCAATTTGTACTATCTCTGCCTTTAATGCACTGCTCTGCACTGCTCTACTCTGCTGAACTATGAAGAAGAAGAAGTGATCGAGAATGTATCATACCATTCTCTACTGATGCGAAGTCAGTCCCAATCAAAGGAGAGTGTGTCATACCACTCTTACTGACCCGAAGTCAATTCTAATCAAAAGAGAGTGTCTCATACCACTCTTATTGACCCGAAGTCAGTTCCAATCAAAAGTGAGTGTCTCATACCACTCTTATTGACCCGAAGTCAGTTCCAATTGATCTTAGATAAATATCGGTCATCCTAGCATAGGGAGTACAATAGTACACAATGCGTCCATCGGTAGTACTATGGTCGCTATCCTCATTTCCCTACTCATTTGCCAGATGAGAGGTACTTCCCATGAGTCTCAAACTTCATGGGTAGGATGTCATAGCAAGAGAAGGATGAACCACTTATCCTGCCTACATGTTGCCAAGGGGTATTTTAGGGGAAGGCTGAACCACTCACCTTGTACACAACAAACCACTAGGGGAAGGCTGAACCACTCACCCTATGGTTGCTCATCGCTCCAAGAAGTACCCTAAGCTCCCCGGAGCTCCCAGAGCTCAATGTCCATCTCATACAGGACCCTCATAAGAGGGTCTCTCAACGACTCCAAGTCATTCTTAGAAGGCCAAGAACTTGACCTTCCCCAAGGGCTTTGTCAGAATATCGGCGACTTGCTCATCAGTCCCAATGTGATGGAGCCTTATTGCTCCTCGTTGTACCATATCTCGGATAAAGTGGTACTTGATATCTATATGCTTGGAGCGATCATGAAACATGACATTTTCTGATAATCGGATCCCACTTTGGTTGTCGCAGAGGATCACGGTGGTATCCAGCACATGTCCGAACAACGCACTGAAAAGCTTCCTTAACCAAACAACTTCACAGGAGGCCATACTAGCAGCTATCTATTCGGCCTCGACGGTGCTCAAGGCAACTGATTTCTTCCTGCTCTTCTAGGATATCGAAGCAGAACCCAAAGAAAAACAACATCCAAAAGTGCTCTTGTGATCCACCACACTACCCACCCAATTAGCATTAGAATAACCATGCAGCCTCACATCTCTGACAGTGTATCTCAGTCCATGAGTGATTGTGCCCCGAAGATATCTCAGAAGATTCTTGGCACCAATCCAATGTATATGATGAGGCTCAACCATATATTGGCTCAATGTGTTAACTGCAAAACATATGTCTGGACGGGAGTTCACCAAGAACATCAATGCTCCTATGAGTTGATGATACTCAGAAGCATTTCCCAATTCAGGTCTAGTAGCACTACCACATAACTTCTTAAAGTTAAGTTCCATCGGAGTAGTCATAGGCTTGTAGTCCACCATCCCAAATCTTTCCAATATCTTCACAACATATTTTCCTTGAGAGAGGAAAATTTCACCTGGCTTTTGCCAGACCTCCAACCCTAGGAAATAGTGCATCGGTCCTAGGTCCTTCATCTCAAATTCAGAAGCCAACTCCCTCTTACATTTGTGAATGAGAGGGTCTTCACTTCCATCAGCTCCATGCTTGATTTTGTAGAGCTACTTAAAGGTGACAACCGATTTGTCCTGGGGTCTAGGGACCACATCCCAGACATCATTCTTCATAATTGACTAGTATTTTTCATTCATAGCATCCTTCCATACTTGATGTTTCACAAATTCTTTGAATGATGAAGGCTTATTTTGAATGATAGAACTCATGGCGGTCAAATATCCTTGATACCTGTTCGACTTCTTGCTTTCACGGAAAGTCCCTCTTGGTGCAATGTGTCTCTTGGCATCTTCGAGAGTCTCCCTAAGCCATGAGGGTCTCCTTTTGGAGGAGGAGGGCTCATGAGGAGGAGGATCAATAGGATCCATAGGTTTATCAACATCAGGGATCATTTCGTCTTCTTTTGCACCCTGATTTCCGATGTCAAATTTTTTGTCCTTCCTTAGGATAGGAAAGTTGTTGATCTTCTTGAGGGCTATATCTTCGTCGAAGGTGACATCATGACTTATCTCAACTTCCTTTTGACTAGCCACATATATTCTATATCTCTTAGAATTTTCACTATAGCCCACAAAGATTTCTTTCTTCCTAGATGCACCCGATTTGCTTCTTTTCTCTTTCGGCACATGAAAATATACGGGACTTCCAAAAATTCTAAAATGAGAGACATCGGGTTTTTTACCAGTGAACATTTCTTCGGGAGTCTTGGAGTCCAATGCTTGATGAGGGCATTGGTTTTGAACATACATGAAGGTATTTGCAGCTTCAGCCCATAGGAACTTCAGAAGTCCTTGATCATGAAGCATGGCACGAATTGCTTCTACAATAGAGCGATTCTTCCTTTCAGCCAAACCATTATGCTCATGTTAAGTTTAGGTATGTTCTATGCTAGAGCAATTTATTTAAATTTTCACAGTTAGCAATCACATCATCATTACGATAAACTGCAGATAGAACATAAATATAAAACGCAGAAGACAAGCCAAGACAAGAGGACACAAGATGTGGCGCGAGCCAGGGACAAACCCCACAATGTGTGGGGAAACCCTTTGATCAAATCTTCTTTTATCCTTCAATAGTTCAGCAGAGAAAGAGAGAGAGAGTACATTTACAACATAAGTCAACACTTTGACTTGTCTAGATAAGAGCATAGATCATCTCCTAGGATGATGATACATGAGATCAGTTGAAGACATGCTGCTTCAACTGATTCTCCAAGGTGACTGCTTCACCTATCATAGTGTTGCAGCTTGTCATCACGCTGCACCTCACCGTGCTGCACCATGCTGCACCCATCATCACAATGCTGGACCTCATGCTGCTGCTGTCCCAGTGTTTAGCACTGCTGTACCTAGTGCCACTGCTGCACCATTCTAACTGCTGTCTCAATGTACTTTCTGCACTGTACTTGCTGCTGTCCATGCTATACCATGCTGCTGCTGTCCACGATTCTTCATGTTAGCAGCTGTCCCTTTGTGTCACCAGGGTTGCATCTGTCCCACTTGCAGCTGTCCTTCATGTTGCACCTTCACTGAGTCTCACAGAACTGCTGTACTATGCATCACAACGTTCATCCTAAGATACCAAGGTTGCTTGCTATCGTGCTATGGCCTGCGGCCTAGCACTTAGCAATGCCAATGTGACTGTTTTGAGTTAGGATAGCTGCAATAGTCCTAACGGATTGACCCGCTGCCTACCACAGTTAGCTGTCATCTACAGCTCACCCAAAACAGATTTCCTTACCTTGATTTCTGTCTAGACTCCAAACAACCTTGATTAGGCTCCTGTAGATTCTTGGCCTAACAGCCCTACACACAGCTCCTACGCAGCCTCCTTTCCCACGCAGTAGTAGCCTCTCTCTGCAGCTCAAATAGAAGTGCCCTAACTGTCTTTAATCCAGCATCTCGGTGCTCTTGAATTGCCTTCAAGATAGGCCTGCGAGGAGCCTCCTTAATCAGCCTAATCTCCAGCTCCTTGTTGCTTTGAGACAGCCCGGTTCTTGGGTCTGTTTGCACCCTCAAACAGCCCTCGAACCAACCTGCATTCACACAGTAACTCGGTCTCTAATTAGGCCCTCCATGCTGTCCTCACGCTGTCTCTTTTGCTGCGGCTAGGGAATAATATGTTTGCCCAATCCTTGCTGTGACCGTGACCGCATTTTAGGGCAGCGTTAGAGCTGTGTTCTAGGACTGCGGTTAGGGCTTTTGAGGATCTCCATTTAGCTGTGTTCATGACTGCGTTTAAGTGGCTCTTCTTGCTGCATATTAGACAGTGAATTAGGGCATCAAGTTAACTGTTTATTGGAACTCCTTTGTGCAGAGGATAGGAGTCTTCCCTTGACCTGCGGCTAGGGCACATCTGACCTGCGGCTAGGGTAGCGTACAACAGCTAGTGCAACGTATAGCAGTTAGGGCAACGTACAGCAATTAGGGCATCATACAAGGCCAGCGTATTCTTCTTAGTGTCCCTCCTTCTCCAAAAACCCAAGACGTGGAGAGGAGGAGATCACATGAAGAATGTGTTGTATTAATGACTCCAAATCCTCATCTATTTATACTAAAACGTGGAGATTGAATAGACACGTCGGCTGGGCTTCTAGAGCCTACATAAGAGCTGGTCGGCTTGATAATAATTACATAAACAAAATAAATTCATATCTCCATAAATACTTATCGGAATCGGATGATCTTTGGATCAATCCTACACCTCTCGATGAGAGGGATCCAATAAAAATATCAGCTGCCATAAATAAGCCGACCCACATGGAGTTTGGCCCTAGTTGCCAATTTAACACTCCCTCTCAACTAGGGAGAACTCCATCCGCTGATCCATATGTACGACTGTACTATTTCTGTCATTAGTGCCTTGCACTACTCTGCCCAACTCTGCTCAGCCCTGCTGGCTCTGCTAGCTCTGCTCTGCTCAGCTATGCTGGCTCTGCTCTGCTCAGCTCTACTCAGCGCTGTTGGCTCTGCTCAGCTGGCTCTGCTCAACTCTGCTCATCTCCGCTGAACTATGAAGAAGAAGAATTGATCGAGAATGTCTCATACCATTCTCCACTGACCCGAAGTCAGACTCAGAGTGCGTACCACTAGTCCCAGACCAGTCTCAACTGACCCGAAGTCAGCTTCATAGTAAGTACCACTCCTACCACTGGTCCCAGACCAATATCGCAATCTCAGAGAGTGTACCAATGGTCCCAGACCAGTCTCAACCGACCCGAAGTCAGTGTCATAGCATGTACCACTCTCACTGGTCCCAGACCAGTACTGCACTGACACGAAGTCAGTCTCGGAGTATGTACCACTGGTCCCAGACCAGTCTCAGCCGACCCGAAGTCAGCGTCATAGCATGTACAACTCCTACCACTGGTCCCAGACCAGTATCATTGATCCCAGATCAATGGAGGACATCCTAGCGTAGGGAGTACGGTAGATACAACGATGCGTCCATCGGTACTACTATGGTCCCTAACTTCATTTCCCTGCTCATTGATCAGATGAGAGGTACTTCCCATGAGTCCCAGACTGCATGGGTAGGATGCCTCGACAGGAGAACTTAATCAATCCTGTCCTCACAGGAGAACACATCAATCCTGCTACAATCGCCATGGAGAACACATCAATCCAGGCTGCCATGGAGAACACATCAATCCAGGCCTCATAGGAGAACACATCAATCCTGCTACAATCGCCATGGAGAACACATCAATCCAGGCCTCACAGGAGAACACATCAATCCTGCTACAATCGCCATGGAGAACACATCAATCCAGGCCTCACAGGAGAACTAATCATCCTGCTACACAAGAGAGCGAATCATCTTGTCCCACAAGAGAGCGAATCATCTTGTTTCAGTGCGCACCACCAGGGGAGGGTGAGTCACCCTGTGGTCGTATGTTGCTCCAATAGAACTGCAAGCCCCCCAAAGCTCCTAGAGCTCAATGTATGCAACATGTAGGACCCTTTTACAAAGGTCTCTCAACGACTCCAAGTCGTTCGGGAAAATCACAAATTTGATCTTTCCTCAGGGCTCTGTCCTGTACATCATCTCAGTGTGATGAAGCCTCCTTGATCATCGACTTACCATATCCCAGATAAGGCAGTAATTGATGTCTATCTGCTGGAGCAATTTTCAAATACGGGATTCCTCAATAATCGAATCCCATCTCTGGTTGTCACAGAGAATCACAGTGGTATTCATCATGTGTACAAACAGCTCACTAAAGAGCTTCAACAACCAGACTGCCTCACAGAAGGCCATACTATCAGCAATGTATTCTGCCTTGGTGGTGCTCAGAGTCACCGACTTTTGCTTCCTGCTCATCCAGGATATCAAGGCAAATTCCAAACAGCACTGAGAAGTGCTCTAGTGATCCTCCATACTTCCTGCCCACTCATCATTCGAACAGTGTATCTCAATCCATGAGAGATTGTGCCCTAAAGATATCTTAGAAGATTCTTGGCACCAATCAAGTGAGGCTCAACCAAATATGAGCTCACCATGCTAACTGCAACACAGATGTCCGGACGGAGGTTCTCCAAGAACATCAACGCGAATGAGTTTATGAAACTCAGAGGCATTTCCCAAATCTGGTCCGACATCATTACCATATAACTTCTGAAAGTTAAGATCCTCGAGGCAGTCACAAGCTTGCAGCTTATCTTCTCACATTCAGAATTCAACTCCCTCTGTCTCCTATAAATGAGAGGGTCTGCACCTGTCAAACATAGGTGCCGGTACGAGAGGTTCATCATCCACAACCTTCGAGTAATGGTTTGGATCGATTTCACTCCTAGTGAATCTCAGCTGCATTGGACAGCTATCAATCCTCTCATACTATGCCCGAGGTGTTTTTCTTCAAGCCATAGAGGGCTTTCTTCCATCAAACTCCTCGGGTTGTTCCAAACCTGTGAACCTGTTACATGAGGGGAAAGGTCCCCTTATAATATTTTCCTTCGGTACATTTCAGACATGTACCTTCATGCTTCTTTTTGAATTCAGGCATCCTAGTCACCATCTGTCTCACAGACCTCCGGTGCTGAGTCAATGGACATGGTCCCCAGTGGACTTCCTGCAACTTGATACAACCCTGAACTCAAAAACATCTTTAAAAGATCTATTTTCAAACACGTACCTTTCCATCGATAAGTGCCACCTTTGAACCTTTGACTTCCATTACTGTGGTTCGTTGCTTCCTGGAGGAGTCGACCGTGTCTTTGATGACCTGCATCTCCAGTCATTCTTTTGATCATTGAAGATGTCCCAGGGATGATAGTTATCTTCATCAAGAGATGTGTCTCTGCCACTCGAACTTGTTTCAACAAGGCATCCGCCTTTCCTTCCACCCTTAGATCCGAACTTCCCAATGAAGTGATCTTAAGATGGACCATCAGAATCTTCCGCTGCGCCATTCTGATAACCTTCTCTGCTTTGACTTCACCCTAAGTGAATTGTGAAGAACCCATTGATCCTTTTGTCTTGTCCCAACTGTCTTTGGTGATTGCTCTTTCACTCTTGCTTGGGCATTGTCTTCACCTCAGCTCTGATACCATGTTAAGTTTAGGTATGTTCTATGCTAGAGCAATTTATTTAAATTTTCACAGTTAGCAATCACATCATCATTACGATAAACTGCAGATAGAACATAAATATAAAACGCAGAAGACAAGCCAAGACAAGAGGACACAAGATGTGGCGCGAGCCAGGGACAAACCCCACAATGTGTGGGGAAACCCTTTGATCAAATCTTCTTTTATCCTTCAATAGTTCAGCAGAGAAAGAGAGAGAGAGTACATTTACAACATAAGTCAACACTTTGACTTGTCTAGATAAGAGCATAGATCATCTCCTAGGATGATGATACATGAGATCAGTTGAAGACATGCTGCTTCAACTGATTCTCCAAGGTGACTGCTTCACCTATCATAGTGTTGCAGCTTGTCATCACGCTGCACCTCACCGTGCTGCACCATGCTGCACCCATCATCACAATGCTGGACCTCATGCTGCTGCTGTCCCAGTGTTTAGCACTGCTGTACCTAGTGCCACTGCTGCACCATGCTAACTGCTGTCTCAATGTACTTTCTGCACTGTACTTGCTGCTGTCCATGCTATACCATGCTGCTGCTGTCCACGATTCTTCATGTTAGCAGCTGTCCCTTTGTGTCACCAGGGTTGCATCTGTCCCACTTGCAGCTATCCTTCATGCTGCACCTTCACTGAGTCTCACAGAACTGCTGTACTATGCATCACAACGTTCATCCTAAGATACCAAGGTTGCTTGCTATCGTGCTATGGCCTGCGGCCTAGCACTTAGCAATGCCAATGTGACTGTTTTGAGTTAGGATAGCTGCAATAGTCCTAACGGATTGACCCGCTGCCTACCACAGTTAGCTGTCATCTACAGCTCACCCAAAACAGATTTCCTTACCTTGATTTCTGTCCAGACTCCAAACAACCTTGATTAGGCTCCTGTAGATTCTTGGCCTAACAGCCCTACACACAGCTCCTACGCAGCCTCCTTTCCCACGCAGTAGTAGCCTCTCTCTGCAGCTCAAATAGAAGTGCCCTAACTGTCTTTAATCCAGCATCTCGGTGCTCTTGAATTGCCTTCAAGATAGGCCTGCGAGGAGCCTCCTTAATCAGCCTAATCTCCAGCTCCTTGTTGCTTTGAGACAGCCCGGTTCTTGGGTCTGTTTGCACCCTCAAACAGCCCTCGAACCAACCTACATTCACACAGTAACTCGGTCTCTAATTAGGCCCTCCATGCTGTCCTCACGCTGTCTCTTTTGCTGCGGCTAGGGAATAATATGTTTGCCCAATCCTTGCTGTGACCGTGACCGCATTTTAGGGCAGCGTTAGAGCTGTGTTCTAGGACTGCGGTTAGGGCTTTTGAGGATCTCCATTTAGCTGTGTTCATGACTGCGTTTAAGTGGCTCTTCTTGCTGCATATTAGACAGTGAATTAGGGCATCAAGTTAACTGTTTATTGGAACTCCTTTGTGCAGAGGATAGGAGTCTTCCCTTGACCTGCGGCTAGGGCACATCTGACCTGCGGCTAGGGTAGCGTACAACAGCTAGTGCAACGTATAGCAGTTAGGGCAACGTACAGCAATTAGGGCATCATACAAGGCGTATTCTTCTTAGTGTCCCTCCTTCTCCAAAAACCCAAGACGTGGAGAGGAGGAGATCACATGAAGAATGTGTTGTATTAATGACTCCAAATCCTCATCTATTTATACTAAAACGTGGAGATTGAATAGACACGTCGGCTGGGCTTCTAGAGCCTACATAAGAGCTGGTCGGCTTGATAATAATTACATAAACAAAATAAATTCATATCTCCATAAATACTTATCGGAATCGGATGATCTTTGGATCAATCCTACACCTCTCGATGAGAGGGATCCAATAAAAATATCAGCTGCCATAAATAAGCCGACCCACATGGAGTTTGGCCCTAGTTGCCAATTTAACAGCTCAGGAGTGTATGGCGTTGTAGTCTCCCTCTTAATGCCAGCTTCTCTGCAATAATCTTGGTTCATTAGATTCGTACTCGGTCCCATTATCAGTCCTCAATATCTTGATTTTCTTCTCGGATTGTTTTTCGATCAAGGCTTTGAATGTCAGAACCAGGTGAACACTTCATCCTTCTTCATCAAGAAGTAGATCTAGGTCTTGCGAGAATAATCATCCGTAAAGGTGAAATAATATAAGTATCCTCTCAAAGAGTTTACGGGCATCATACTAGATATGTCGGAGTGGATCAATTTCAATATATCTGTGGTCTTGCTATTACTTGAGGGGAGTGGTCCCCTTGTAAGTTTTCCTTCGACACATCCCAGACATACACCTTCATGCTCTACTTTGAACTCGGGCATACCTGTCACCATCTGTCTCACATTAGGTAGGGCCTTATAGTTTAGATTGTAGAGATGTGTCGCAAGACATGGCTCCCAATGGACTTCCTCCAACTTGATACAAAGTGTCAACCCTGAACCCAAGATTAAAAACATCTTTAAAATTTCCTTTCCAAACACGTACCTTTCCATCGTTAAAAGCCACCTTGAATCCTTTATCTTCCATTGCCAAAATGGACACCAGGTTCTTCTTGAGATCAGGTACATATAATACTTTTTGCAAATGAATAGTGTTACCTTGATTCAATTGAAGGGTAACATTCCCTACTCCCTTCACGGGATATGTGGCATCGTCTCCAAGGATGATCTCCAAGTTTGTCTCCTTTTCTATCAGATTAGAGAGGGCTTCCTTGTATCCGGTGAAGTGCCTTGAGGTACCACTATCAATCAACCAATTTCCTAAAGTGTCCGGGGGAGAGGCAACAGAGAGGGCCGATATAAGATAGTACTCTTTTTGCTTATTGTTAACAACATTGGATTCTTCATACCTGGAGTTTCTTGAATTCTTGGAGGGTCAAACATTTCCTTGATGTCCTGCATTCCTTTTTCCTTTGCCATTGGACCTGCCATTCCTTTGATCGTTGTTGTTGAAGTTGCCCTTGGAATGATTGTGATCATCATCATGCGATGTGTCCCTTCTATTTGGACACTCCCTTGCATAGTGGCCAAACTTATTGCAAACAAAGCATCTTCCTTTCCTTCCATTTTTGAATCTCGGTCTTCCTTGACTTTGCTTCTTTGAACCTACATTATTTTTCCTTTTGGCATGAGCGGAGAATGTAGTGGGGTTGCTTCTATTAGAAGGCATTTATTGCTCCACCATTCTTGATTCTTCTTGAATGCATCTCGAGTCTCGACATCAATTCTTCAAACCTTGGAATTCGATCATTGTTAAGGAGTCCTCCAAGGGTGGTGAGAGTAAGTTCCCTGTTAGGAATGACTTCTCCAATCGAGAGTAAATCACTCTTGATCTCAATAATCCTCAAGAAATAGGATTGAATATCCTCATCCTTGCCCTTCTTAATATCCTTCAACTTATTCTTGGGAAATAGAATTTGATTAGCATTACTAACCTTGAACATGCCGACCAACTTGTCGTAGATCTCCTTGGAGGTCTTCAATTCGGAGATGTAGGCTACCAGATGCTTGTCAATGGAATACCTGATAATCTTCTTTGCTTTGACTTCGGCCCTATTGTACTTGGTCTTCGCAGTAGTTGGTGCATTTGAAGGAGGTTGAGGGATTTTTACCTTGCACATAGTCCATCACTTATTTTTCTTCCAAGGTCAAATCAAGAGATATCTTCCATCCATGATAGTCAGATTTATCATGGAGCTCGTCTTCAGCCATGAAGTAGGATGAGGAACCCACTAAGCCTTTTGTCCTTGTTCGACTGTCTTTGGTGATTTCTCTTTCACTCTTGCTTGGGCTTTGTCTTCACCTCAGCTCTGATTCTATGTTAATTTTAGACAACAATGGTATGTTCTATGCTTTAGAGCAATTTTACTTCAATTTCTTTATTAGTCCAGTATCGATATTCATATTAACAATCACATCAACATGATAGTAAAATGTAGATAGAATATAAACATAAACAACAAAAGACAAACCAAGACAAGAGGACACAAGATGTGGCATTAGCCAGGGACAAACCCCAATGTGGGGAAACCCTTGATCAATTTTTTTTTTAGTCTTCAATAGTTCAGCAGAGAGAGATAGTACGATTTACAAATCTGATAATTTATAACAACAATAAAAGAACCCTAAACATAAAAGTCAATGTTGGTCAACAGGGCAGATTTGACTCTCAACAAATCGGTAAACTTCAATCAACTTCGGCCTCTAAACAACAAGATAAAACAACTCTCAAAACAGTCAAATTCAACCCAATCAAAGTCTGGTCAAATAGCCCACCTGCGGTCAACACTAGCTGCAGTCAACACTAGTCAACAGTGAACATTTAGCTTCGATTTTTGTGTCCAGAAATGCGGCCTGCCCAAACAGAGATAGGCCTCACAAAAACACAGTCAAAGGAGGTCAACGCATGTTGGTCAATGCTTGGTCAAATTGTCCACAAATTCGCTCTCCTGAAATTTTGGCCTCCCAAAATTTCGCTCTCTTGAAATTTCGTGGCCTCTTGAAATTTCGGACGTGTGGAGAGAGAGAGGCCCAAAAATCCGTACCCAATCAATGAGGGGGGAGAGAGAGAAGTGTGAAGATGAGTGTGTCCAAATGAGGCTAAGTCACCTTCTATTTATATGCAACGTTGAGGATGAATAGATGTGACTGTTGGGCTTCTGAGCCTACATAAGTTTGCTGGCCGACCTTGACAATTTGACCATAATCAAAATAAATTCATAACTTCATTTGTACATGTCAGAATTGGATGATCTTTAGATCAATCCTACACCTCTCGGAGAGAGGAATCCAAGAAAAATATCAGCGGTCATAAATAAGATGACCCATGTGGAGTCTGGCCCTAGTTGCTAATTTGAACAGAAATTCATCTATAATATACGAGAACCTTGATTTTCCAACAACTTTGCCCTCTAAGCCTTTCCTGCCCAACCATATACACCTACAACACCCAAATTATATAGTTGTAGCAAACTAGGGCATAACTAGCCCTTCTTAAATTACTCAAACACCAATCAACTGACACGGCATTAGCTTTTCTTGTTGCTGTAGAAGACAAACCTTTTCTATCCACAACCCCCCTCTGCCAGCCTTCCTGTATGCTCTATCAGACCTTGACCTCTCTTTCTTACTGCTTGTGGCCTGCTCCTAGGCCTACAACTCCTTTAGCGTTGCCCTCGATCCAACTTTAACAAAACTCCACAGGTATGTAGCCCTTCCAGCTAGTCCTTGGCTTGTTCCTTTCCTAACTGTAGTCTCCAACCAACTCCTTTAACCCATTGTGGCTTGCTCCTCAAGCCCTGTAACCTTCTCCTATGCTCGCAGCTAGCTCTATGGCCTTCCTTGGCCTTTCGTGTAGTAGTTGTGGCCCTTAATTGGTTGTCTTTCTTTAGCTGCGACCCTTTACATAGGCCTGCGGCCTCCTTGTCTTTCCTGCAACCTTTCACACATTCTTGTGGCCTCCTTGGTGGCATGCCTTGCCACACAACTCAAATGATGACTCATCTCTTTATTTCTACCTTTCCAAGGGGTGTGGAACCTTAAGGGTCATCTCTCTTGGCCTTGTTGGCAGATCTGAGTTGACTTGATGCCTTAAGTTGACAATATTTAAATTTAAATATTAAATGCTTTTCCTTGGGTGAAAAACTCCAACAAACAAACAAAAAAGCCCCAAGTGCTTTTCCAAACAGAAATACCTTCCGAGCTACCAATATTTCAACACTCCCACTTAGTGAGGAAGGTATTTCCACCACCACCTGGAAGTGGCCTTGCCTCTGAATTTGATCGGCAACCACATCCTTTTGGAAGACCTGGACCTTTGAAGACACCTTGTTCTTAAAATCCTCCTGCTTCAGAGCATTCTACATGGCTATCCAAACCATGACTTTCCTTGTTCCTAGAAATCTCTAGCTCCGTGACTTTTCCTTGCATGTGCCATGACTTTTCTTGCATGATCATGACTTTCCTTGCATGGTCCATGACTTCTTTGCATGTACCATGACTTTCCTTGCATACACCATAACTTCCTTGTATTGTCTACTACTTTCCTTGCACGTTCCGTGACTTTCCTTGCATGGTTCGTGACTTTCCTTGCATCGTCCGTAAGATTCCACTTTCTCGTTTGGACCTGAAGGCTAGACTTCCACTCGGTGGTTGACTCTCCATCTGAGCCTATACAACTTCCCCTTGGCTCACTCTACTTTCCCTCTTCGAAAGTAACCTCACGAAAACCTATGCACATGTTGCAATTGAACTTGTGTCCTTTCAAGGTAAGTCTTGAGTGGCCTAGTCCACTCTAGACCACTGCAACTCACCTCTGCAAGTGCCCTCGTCCTCTCGAGTCAAAGACCTCATATGCACATGGCTCCACTACCAGACGTGCAACTTTGCAACCCAATAAAGATACTATCTCACGTAATTCTTTGAACTGCAATCCATATGAAGCTACCTCATCCATGCCAAAGTAGTCCCTGCCAAGACACTTGAGTTGTCGCAACTTACTTTGAAAAGTCAACGGAAGTCCATCAATGATCTCGACAACCCACCACTCAACATATTGCCGTGTACCAAGTTCTCCACCAATCCACCAAAACTCCCATTTTGTCACCCAAGCTGCAATAATCCACAACTCCTTCTTTGAACATTTTGCTCCATGTCTCACAAGGCATACCTAACCAAGTCACTTGGCAACATTGCTGCTCCTTGTGTTAAAATTTGGCAGCTCAGGGATGAATTTCTTCTTGAAGAAAACATATCTTTCAGTTCTGTTTGAATTGTTGAAAAATGTGTAACTAGGTTTGGTCTTCATAAATATGAAATGTACTTTTGATTATTGTATGTTGTAAAATGAAAGAAAAATTATTATTATTATTATTTTTGGAGCATGGGTTTCATGCTCAAGGTCTTTTATTTTAGAGGTCAAGCGCCCATTGAGTGCTTCTAGGATTTGTCCTAGGTCAAGAAGTCAAAAGAGTCATTGTCATAAGTTGAAGACCCCATTGGGCACATTGTAACTTGTAAAAGAAAATTATTTTTGTCATTAAAAGTGTCAAAATGCCCTTCAAGACCAAGTCAAAGCTGGGAAGTCAGCTTAATTTGAGGAGCCACGCCCACCTTAAGAAGCCTACATAAAGGAGGAAACTCGACTCCTTGGAATACATTCAATCACTCACTCATTCAAGCGAAGGAGGAAGAGGAAGAAGGCAATGAAGAAGGAAGAGGACGAAGAAGACTTGTTTCTGGGCTATTTCTCTCTCACACGTGCGAAGGAAGGCTAGGGTTTCTGCTGCTGGTCTAGGGTTTTTCTTCTGTAGGTTTGATCTTGAAGAAGGAAGAGAAAGAAGGTCAACGAAGGTCACATTAAGCCATCCTCAAGCACCAAAGGAAGGAGAAAGCCAAGCGAAGGTTTGAAGAAGTCTTGGGAGGCCATAATAAGCTCACGTGTGGTAGCAGCTGCTGCTGGGAGGGCCGAAAATTTCAAACTTGCAGTAGAGGCAGAAATTTTGAAGCTGGGGGTCGAAGTTGTGCTGCTGGAAGCTTTGCTTTAAAAACTGGTCGGCTTGGAACCGACTCGGCCGAGTTGGTTCGAGCCAGGCCTTAAAACTATGACTCGACCATGGATTCGGTTCGGCCGGCCGAGTTAATACCGAGCCGGTCGAGTTGCGGTATTAACCTGGCCGGCTCGGTCGAGCCCGCTCTAACTCGGCCGAGTTAGTGACAGCGGCCCAATGAAACCGGAAACAACGATTTAAAAAAAAAAGAAAAAAGAAAAAAGAAAAAAAGAAGAGCTTTTTTTGGGGACTCCAAACCGGTTTTAATTTTGCCTATTTGGTCTTTGGGGTTCATTCCCCTCTCTTAACCCCTATTTAACCCACTCAACCCCTCTCATTCTCTCACAACCATCACATGCATTTGAGTGAGAATTTTAGTGAGAGTTTGTGAGGAGTTGTTGAGTTTGTTTTTGGAGCAACAGTGAGGAGTCTTGGGCAAGCATTGTAGCTGGAGTGAGGAGCTTCTTGGGCAACCATTTGGAGCAGCATTGAGGAGTTGGTTTCTTGGAGCAAGCTTGAGGAGGCAGTTTGTGCCTGGAGGTATTTTTTTCACTTGTAAAAATGTGTTTTTGCTTATTAAATGTTATGTGCAAATCTAGAAATCCTAAAGAGTGTCTTTTGTGAAAGAAATGAACATTGAATCAATGTTTTTTTTTGTTTTCATTTTCAGATTGTTTGCTTTCATTTCCAAGTCAAAAAATGGCACCTAGAGTGAAAGATGCTGCTTGGGCATATGTTGAAATGGTTGATAGTCAAATGCATTGCGAATTTTGCCATAGGAAAATTAAGGAAGGTCCTGGGGCATTAATAGGCTGAAACAAACACTTGGTGGGGATTAGAGGCCAAATTACTCCATGTACCTCACTAGAAATTAGGGAGATTAGGAAGGATTTGTTAGCCAGCTTTGAGAAGTTTAAAGAAGATAAGGCTAGGTAAAAAGAGTTAGAGGTTGAAATTGGGAGGAAGAGGAATATACAAAAAAAGCTGGCTACCAACCCCCATTTTGATTTTGAGGGTTCTTCTTCTATCCCTTGTACTGATGCATCCAACTCCTTCCGATATGTTCCTCCCTCTTTTGAGTCTATTCAAGAAAAGGGAAAGGGTAAAATGAAAAAGGGTGATATGAATATCAAAAGTTATTTCACTCCCTCCTCTCCATCAGATGCACATGGTCCTCAACCTAGTAGAAGTCATTTGCAGCCCAATTTAGATGACCATTGGAAGAAAGAATTGAAGGAGACTGCTTGCGATTACATAGCTAGATGGTGGTATGATGGTGATATCGCCTTCAATGCTTCCCGTTCACCATATTATTAGCCTATGTTTGATGCCATACATGCTGCTAGAAAAGGCTTAAAAGGCCCTACTATGCATGAGCTAAGGGGGTATCATTTACAGAAAGAAATTGCCTCCATTAATAAGTATTTGAAAGATTTCAAGGACTCATGGGCAAGAACAAGATGTACCATCATGTCAAATGGATGGACTGATCAAAGAAACCGTACCATCATAAACTTTCTTATCTTCTGCCCATAAGGAACCATGTTTCTAAAATCAGTTGATGCATCTGATAAGGTAAAAGATGGACAATTGTTGTTTTAGCTATTGGACGAGGTTGTTGAGGAGGTGGGGGTGGCTAATGTTGTTCAAGTCATCACAGATAATGCCTCTAACTATGTTCTTGCTGGTAAACTATTAGAGGAAAAGCACATAACCATCTTTTGGACCCCATGTGCTGTACATTGCATAGACCTCATGCTTGAGGATATTGACAAATTAGATTGGGTCAAAAACACTGTAGATCATGCCAAAAGCATAACAAAATTTATCTACAATCATTCATGGACTTTGAGCATGATGAGGAAACACACAGGGGGCAAGGATATTATTAGGCCTGCCATCACTAGATTTGCTACTCATTTTTTGACATTGCAATCTATGCTTTCACAACATAGAAACTTGCAAAAGATTTTTTCCAGTGAAGAATGGAATCAAAGGCAATGGTCTCACAAACTGGAAGGCAAAGAATTGAAAAAGAAAGTTAATGAAGAAATATTTTGGAGAAAGGCAACAAAGATTGTGAAGCTTGCTAAGCCACTGGTTAAGGTGTTGCGGTTGGTGGATGGGGAAAGATTGGCTATGGGTTTCATTTATGAGGCTATGGATCAAGCAAAGGAGCAAATAAAGAGGGCATACAAGGATAAATTGGCTATGGGCCCATTTGGGCAATCATTGATGAAAGATGGAACAATCAACTCTGTCGCCCTATACATGCAGCTGGGTATTTTTTGAACCCACGGTATCATTATAAAGCTAAGGCGACAAGATCTTTGAAGGGGGAGGTTAGAGATGGATTGATTGAATGCATTGATCGCATGATCCCATTGGAGTGTGATCAGCTAGAGATACACTGACGGGCCACAACCTTCAAAGATTGCAAGGGAAGTAGATGAGCCAGGTAAACAAAGATTTCAATTTTCAAATTCTTAATACATTTACGTTAAATCGTTTATAATTTGAAAGTTGGATATAATTTGTAATTTTGTTGAGCTAACTCATTACACTCCTATGCTTTTTGCAGCACAATGGTGGGAGGCTTTTGGTAGCCATTGTCCTGAATTGCAGAGGTTTTCAATTCGTATTTTGAGTCAAACTTGCAGTGCTACTGGGTGTGAGTGCAAGTGGTCTGTCTTTGAGAGGATTCACACAAAGAAGAGAAACCGTTTGGATAAAAAATGGTTAAATGATCTAGTCTATGTCCAATACAACCTCCGGCTCAGATGCAACCAATTGCTGAACAAAAGACCTGATTCAGATCCCATTGTGTTGGACGACATTGATCTAACATCAGATTGGGTAGTGGAGAGTCATCCAGCAGAGTTTGATTCTGATGAGAATCTTGATTTGGATTTACAGGTGGAGGCAACACTCGAACATAATGTTCAGTTGAATGCAGATCTTGATCCACTTGTACCAGCCTCAAGGCCAGCCCCAAGTCCTCCAGTTGCAGGCGCTTCTTCTGTGGAGCCACGACAGAAGCGCATATCTCGTCTCAGCTTGTAGCTGCTGCACAGCCTGCTAGTGCTACTACTTCTACAATTGCAGTTGGAGATGATGATGAGGAGGAGCCATGGGGCCCCTTGTCTGACTCTGATGATGATCCAGGGATTGATCCACATGATCTCGGCTCCTCCGGCAGTAGCCAGTAGTACTGGTCACAGTTTACTTTTGTTGTAGAGGCCATTTCTAGCCTCCTTGGTTATGTGTTTTTGTTTTGATCTCTATATCATGATCATGTATGTATTCGACAGTGCATTGGGTTCCATTTTGATATAATGGATATATTCATGAGCCTACTTTGATCATATGTTGTCTTCTATCTATATTCGAATGATGTGTGTTTGGAAACATGAATGAAAATCTTTAAAATTATTTTTTTTTATAAAAAAAATTAAATATTTAATGTATTTTTTACAACGACCAAGTCATTGAAATCGCGCCCGCTGAGTCGATACCGAGTTGGAGTCGGAGTCGAAGCCGATCCTCGGCAAAGTCGGTGTCGGAGTTGGAGTTTTAAAACGTTGGCTGGAAGAGATTTGAGTGGGTTCTACATGGACAAAGGAAGCACATCATCCGGAAGGGTTGGACTTGGTCTTTAGAGGGTATTGTTCTTGGTCTAGAGGTCTCGGAATTTGTCAATTGAAGAATCTATAAGAAGAGAAGATATTTGTAGGTTTTCCTCTCAAGTGGAGAGATTTTGGCCCTGGCTTGCAGTGTGCATTCTGTGTTCTTGTTCTTCTTGTTTTTGTAGCTGTTTGATGATATATAGACATAATAATAAGTAAAGAAGCTAATAAGTAAGAAAAAGTAAAAAGAGACCACAAACAATTATCAAGAAAAGAGAAATCACTATAATCATTGCCCTATAGATTTCTCAACATGGTATCAGAGCTAAAGTTGGCTAAGGGCATTATGAAGATCTCTACTACACTGAAGAAGTTTCTAAATAAGTGTTCAAAGGTAGCAAGTCATCTCAAGAAGGGCTTCAAAGAAGTATGGAATCTTCTATTTACTCCAAAGAAGGAAGTGATCAAGACAAAGGACGAAGGACTCTTCTCAGCACTCACTAGCACATTTCAAGATGAGAGCATTTGGGTGATCAATAGTGGAGCATCAAGACATATGACCGACCATCACAAGCAACTAAAAACACTATCAAAAGGAAATTCCTCTTACTTTGTAGAGCTTGGTGATAATAAGAGCTATCCTGTGAGAGGAATTGGATCAACCTCACTAGAGCTGGAGAATGGAGGAAATATTCATCTCAACAACATCCTATTTGTTCCAGGTTTGCATAAGAATTTACTTTCCATTTCAAGTCTAGAAGATACAGGTGATAAAGTGTCTTTCATTAGTATGGGGTAAAAATTCAAGCATAGAAAATGCAAGAGTGATTGGAATTCATGAAGGAAGACTTTATAGGCCGTTAACGCCCCTTGCTCAAGCTTTAGTTCACATTGAAATCAACTCATGTGAACTTTGGCGTAGAAGATTCGGTCATCTCCACTTCAAAATCCTTCCAACCCTAAATTCAAAAGTAGATGGAATCTTGGAACTGAAATAAGATCATGAAGGAGTATGCAAGAGAAGTGCATTGGGTAAGAACACTAAGAGACCATTTGGAAGTAGTGCTTCAAGGTCAAAAGAAATCTTAGATTTTATTCATTCCGATGTTTGTGCTCCTATGACTCCTAAATCACTTGGAGGTCATATATATTATGTCACATTTATAGATGACCATTCAAGGAAAACTTGGGTTTACTTAATGAAATCCAAAGATGAAGTATTTACCAAATTTCAAGAATTCAAAGTTGAAGTAGAGAACCTTACAAAAAGAAGAATCAAGATATTAAGGTTTGATAATGGAGGAGAATACACATCTAAGGAAATTATAGCCTTCTATAAGGACTCTGGGATTAAGAAGGAGCTGATAATCCCATATAATCCCGAACAAAATGGAGTTGCAGAACAAAAGAATCGGTCCATTGAAGAAAGTGTAAAAGCTATGCTACATGATCAAGATTTACCAAAATTTCTGTGGGGTGAAGCTACGAAGACAATTGTATACATACAAAATCAAAGTCTCCACAGGTCACTAGATAACATGACTCCTGAAGAAGTATTCACTGGGAAGAAACCAAGAGTAGATCATCTTCGAATCTTTTGTTGTCTTGTCTATATTCATATACCTAAGGACAAGAGAAAGAAGTTGGATCCATCAGGCATGAAGGGAACATTTGTTGGCTACAGTAACTCTTCTAAGGCCTATAGGATCTACATAAAGGAAGGACACCGAATAGAAGTCAGTCAAGACGTGGTATTTGACAAAAGTATTGCGTTCAAGAAATCAAAAGATCTTCCTATGAACTCTGATGGCGAATAACTTCCGGTATTTGAAGAGGAAGTTACTAGGGAGGAAGAAGAATCAAATCATGAAGATGAAGGTCCTAGTGAACCTATACAACTTGTGATAATCCTTGAAACTATAAAGAGACCTAATTGGTTGAAGTCTACACTACTTGATGTAGAAGGTCATGGAGCAGTTCAAGGCACATTCAGGGAAAGCAAGAAGCCTAAATGATATTTTGGTATGCAACCTATATGATGAAGTTGATGGAAGCAGAGCCATCCACCTTTGAAGAAATTGTCACATACCAAGAATTGGAGGATGCCATGAATGAAGAGTATCAATCTATAATGAAAAATGGAGTTTGGGAGATCGTACTTAGGCTTGAAGAAAAATCTGTGGTAACTTCCAAGTGGATCTACAAGATTAAACACGCAACAGATGGAGGTATTGATAAATATAAGGCAAGATTTGTGGCTAGGGGCTTCTCTCAACAAGAAAGCATTGATTATGAAGAGACATTTGCTTTGACAACAAGGTATACAACTACACGTTTGTTGGTCTCTTTGGCAACATTGATGGGATAGAACATCCACCAAATGGATGTCAAGACAACTTTCTTGAATGGCATAATTGATGAGGAAGTCTATATAGAGCAACCCTTGGGATTTGAAGTTAAAGATAGAGAGGCATATGTTTGTAGATTGAAGAAAGCATTATATGGCCTCAAGCAAGCACCAAGGGCATGGTATGCTAGGATGGATGCATACCTACAGAGATTAGGCTTCACAAAGAGTTATGCTAATTCAAACCTTTATATTAAGGTTGTGAAGGGAGAGACGATAATCATTCTTCTGTATGTGGATGATCTTCTCTTGACAGGTGTGGAAGGTTGAATTGAAGAATGTAAAAAGCAACTAGCAGCAGAATTTGACATGAAGGATCTAGGGCTGATGCACTACTATTTGGGGTTGGAAGTCTGGCAAGGACTTGATGAGATCTATCTAGGTCAAGGGAAGTATGTGATCGAGATGTTGAAGAGGTTTGACATGATGGATTGCAAACCAATGACAACCCTGATGATCACAAACTTGAAAAGACTAAGGAGTTTCGAATCGAGCCCTGTGGATCCTACCAGGTATAGACAATTGATTGGCTCACTAATGTACTTGGTGAATACACGACCAAACATATGTTTTGCAATA
This sequence comes from Pinus tabuliformis, assembly GCA_031772625.1. Classification (NCBI taxonomy): domain Eukaryota; kingdom Viridiplantae; phylum Streptophyta; class Pinopsida; order Pinales; family Pinaceae; genus Pinus; species Pinus tabuliformis. The sequence continues at coordinate 405,963,880 of CM062807.1, read as the reverse complement.
AATGTTCTTAGTCAATTCCAAGTGGAGCCGAAGCATGATCATTGGATAGCAGCAAAACATATACTGAGATATCTGCAAGGAACAATCCACTACTGCTTGAAATATGATAGGAGGAATGATGTCCATTTGATTAGATATACAGATTCCGATTGGGGAGGCAGTGAGCAGGATGGAAGGAGCACTATAAGAGGATGTTTTAGTTTGGGATCCTCCATGATCTCATGGATGAGTAGAAAGCAAGATACGGTTGCTTTGAGTAGTGTTGAAGCTAAATATATTGCAGCTTGTGAAGTAAGCAAAGAAGCTGTTTGGTTGAGAAAGCTGTTGTCCAACTTGTTTGAAGGACCAATGGACCCTTCAGTGATACATTGTGATAAGACCAGTTGTAGAAGATTGTTTGAAGACCCAGTTTTTCATGGAAAGACAAAGCATATAAACAACTTTTAGAAGCTAGTACAAGATGGTGTATTGCAGCTATGGTATATCTCCATTGATGAACATGTTGCTAATATTTTGACAAAATCTCTTCCTAACAAAAAGCTTGTGTATTGGGGAGATAAGCTTGGTTTGGTTGATATATCCTCCTTGGTTGAGAGGGAGAGATAGGCAATCATTCTTGTCTTCACTTGGGAAGAAAGAATGGAGGATTGGGTAAGCATTTGGCATGCGATACTCTTTGAGGATGTGTTAGGGCATCCAAGATAAGAGTAGTCATAGAGGACCGATATTCTTTGAGGACTGGCTATCCAAGATAAGAATAGTCTTGGTGGAACAAGCTTTGAGAGAATCCGGATGGGGTATGACCCGAGAGAGACAAGGATGATGGTATCTAAATCATTGATCTCGCTAACATTATGCTATGATCTTGTGGAGAGATAGAGTTGTTAGCCAAGGCCTTGATATATGACAATGCTGGTTGATATGATGCTAAACATATGGGTTACCAATGCGACTCTTCTTATGAGATCTCTTCAGATTGAGAATGTCCATGTACCATTTATGAATACCTCCCTAGTTAAGAGGGAGTGTTGAAAAATGTGTAACTAGGTTCGGTCTTCATAAATATGAAATGTACTTTTGATTATTGTATATTGTAAAATGAAAGAAAAATTATTATTATTATTTTTGGAGCATGGGTTTCATGCTCAAGGTCTTTTATTTTAGAGGTCAAGCACCCATTGAGTGCTTCTAGGATTTGTCCTAGGTCAAGAAGTCAAAAGAGTCATTGTCATAAGTTGAAGACCCCATCGGGCACATTGTAACTTGTAAAGAAAATTATTTTTGTCATTAAAAGTGTCAAAATACCCTTCAAGACCAAGTCAACCTAGCAGTTGGGAAGTCGGCCTAATTTGAGGAGCCACGTCCACCTTAAGAAGCCTATATAAAGGAGGAAACTCGACCTCCTTGGATTACATTCAATCTTTCACTCATTCAAACAAAGGAGGAAGAGGAAAATGGCAACGAAGAAGGAAGAGGACGAAAAAGACTTGTTTCTGAGCTATTTCTCTCTCACACGTGCAAAGGAAGGCTAGGGTTTCTGCTGTTGGACTAGGTTTTTTCTTCTGCAGGTTCGATCTTGAAGAAGGAAGAGAAAGAAGGTTAACGAAGGTCACATTAGGCCATCCTCAAGCACCAGAAGAAGGAGAAATCCAAGTGAAGGTCTGAAGAAGTCTTGGGAGGCTAGAATAAGCTCACATGTGGCAACAACTGCTATTGGGAGGGCTGAAAATTTCAGACCTGCAGTAGAGGCCGAAATTCTGAAGTTGGGGGTCGAAGTTGTGCTGTTGGAAGAGATTTGATTGGGTTTGACGTGGACAAAGGAAGCACGTCATCAAGAAGTGTTGGACTTGGTCTTGGAGGATATTGGTCTAGAGGTCTTGGAATTCGTCAGTTGAAGAATCTATAAGAAGAGGAGATTTGCGGGTTTTCCTCTCAAGTGGAGAGGATTTGGCCTTGGCTTTCAACCTGCATTCTGTGTTCTTGTTCTTGTTTTGGTAGTTGTTTGATGATATACAAACATAATAATAGGTAAAGAAGCTAATAAGTAAGAAAAAGTAAAAAGAGATCACAAACAGTGATCAAGAAAAGAGAAATCACTATAATCCTTGCCCTATAGATTTCTCAACATGAACCACCTATAATAAAATTTCATTTCTGACAATTCTAATATGACTTTCCAAAAATAGTAAGTCACATTTCAATTTGGAAGCGACATTCCAAAAATAGAAAGTCATGTCTAAATGGTCAAGGATGATCTCGAGATATGGAATCCACTTTAAGATCAAATCAATCATGAGTATACAAGTCAAGAATTAATATTTTTATCCTTACTAGTATTATTATTATTATTATGATACTATTATTTAAAAATTAGTTTAAAGTCATTCACCTTTAATTGATTAATAAAAACGAATTTTCTCATGGAATAAGTAAATTAAATTGAGAGTCTCTTACTTGGCAAATCAAACCTCTCTCTTGGAATAAGATAGTAACTCCACACTTAAGAGAATGTAACTCTCCCTCACTAATTCAATGTATGGCAAAAGTGTAACTCCTCTTCATTAAATGCACTTGTAACTTCCTCATTCAATTCGATTTGTAACTCTCACCAAATATTCTCTCATGTCTAAGTGTAGCTCTCTCTTTCTCTAATTTGAATTGTAACTCCTCGAGACAAGTGTACCTCTCTCTTTCCCTAATTTGAATTGTAACTCCTGGAGACAAGTGTACCTCTCTTTCTTTTCTTGTGTGAAAAACTTGTATGGGCAAATGTACTCTTTCTTGTATATTTTACTTCACATGACCTCCAAATTGCCATAAAATGGAACATGACCTGACTTGAGCGTGTAGAAAATTATTCCACACGACCATATGTTTACCTTGGCATCGTCTTAGCCTTGCCAGTCTATCACCTCGAGATCCAAATAAAGAGGACTTGTGCTAAGTATGAAATAAGCCATCCTTCCCCACGTTCTCTTCCATTGCACTCAACTTGAAATCGACTACCTTGAGGTTTCCGTTCTTGTCTAAGAGCATACTTTTGGGCTTGATGTCTTTGTGGTAAATTCCCCTACTGTGACAAAAAGTCAACATGTTGATCAGTTGCAGGAAATATCTCCTCGATGTATTCTTGTCAAGGAATGGTTTGTTGATGCTTGTAAGTTGATCGTACAAATTTCCTTTGCATACTCCATCACAAAATATATTTTCATGTTACTGGACATAACCTTGTATAGTGACGTGATGGATACTCGAGGGATCACATGGGGGAAGGTTTGGTTTTGACGAGAGATAGCTTCTTCATGTCAAGTGATTCTTATTTGCTTATCACCTTGAGTGCAACAGTCTTGCCTATTTTGTTAAAATTGGCAACTAGGGCCAAACTCCATGTGGGTCATCTTATTTATGGTAGCTGATATTTTTCTTGGATTCCTCTCTCCGAGAGTTGTAGGATTGATCTAAAGATCATCCGATTTTGACATGTATTCATGGAGATATGAATTTATTTATGTTATTTGACAATTTGTCAAGGTCGGCCAACAACCAAATTACCCCAACGTATTCTCAACATTGCATTATAAACAGAAGAGGTCATCAAGTCATTTTGACACACTCATATCTCTTGTGATCTCTCTCCCCTCGTTTGGGTTTTGGTGGAAGGAGAGGTCTAAAGGAGAAGCCCTATATGCTGTCCTAGAGGAGATCTAACCCTAGTTCTAGATCTAAAAGGAAGCGCTAGATGCTGTCAAAGAGAAGGCTCCCATACGCAGTCAAGGAGGAAGCAAGCTGCTGTTTAGTTGTGCCCTAGCCGCTGTTAAGGAAGGTCTAATGCTGCCCAAACCGCAGTCCTAAAGGAGGTGATCTAGCTGCAGTCCAAGTAAGGAGTCTTAGCTGCAGTTCATGAAGCCTAGCTGCAGTCCAAGCAGGGAGATCTAGCCACAGTGAAGGAGGGCTATACACAACTGAAGGAGAAGGCTGAAGTCCTAATGCGCAGTCCTAAAGTGCCCTAGCCGCAGGTCAAAGGTGCCTTAATCCGCACTTAAAGGGAGGCCCTAATCCGCTGTAAAGAGAGCTCCAAAACGCAGCTAAAGGGAGTCCCTAATCTGGAGTCATAAAGGAAACTAGGATACTGTCAAGGGTGATCCTACTTGCTGTCAAGAAAGCTCCAATACACAGCGATCAGGGAGCCCTAATTCGCTGTCCCAAGAGGCCCTAAATCCGTTGTCCTAAGAAACTCTATATTCGCAGTCAAAGAAGCCTAAAACCACTGTCAATGGAGCCCTAATACTCAGCTATGTAAAGACCCTAAGATGTAACATAGGTAGCCCTAGAACACAACAAGGAAGTGTCTTAGCTCAACACTAAGATACATGACTTGACAGTGTGTTTGTTGTAGGTGACTGTGTGATAAAGGAAGGCTGAAGGGCTGAAGAGGAGGCTGTGTATCTTGTTGGAAGGCAGAGGATAGAGGGAGTTGTTTGAGAGCTCATAAAGGATGGAATAATCCTCTAGAAAGGTTGCCTCAGACTTGTTCTAAGGGTTGTATAATGCTACTGTAATAAGAGATGGACAGAGCCATTGTCAAGGGTTAGAAGTATTGCATTAAGGATTAGTCAGCTAGCAAGGAGCAGAGTGGTGGTGTAATCACCTTGGAGAACCAGTTGAAGAATGAGGGCTAATAAGCATGCCCTCACCTGTATTCAGAACTGTAGTCCTTGATTTCAGAATTGCAACTTCATTGTATCATCTTCATGGTGAAGATCTTTGATCTCCTATTTGGCAAGTCAAGTATTGACTTCAAATCATTGTACTCTATTTCTTTCTCTCTGCTGAACTATTGAAGAATATAAGAAGAAATGATCAAGGGTTTCCATACATTGGGGTTTGTCCCTGGCTGGTGCCACATCTTGTGTCCTCTTGTCTTGGCTTGTCTTCTGCTGGTTATGTTTATGTTCTATCTACATTTTACTATCATGCTAATGTGATTGCTAATCTGGATTTTGATGTTGAGCTAATAAGAAAATTGAAGTAAATTGCTCTAAGCATAGAACATACCAAAATTTAACATGGTATCGGAGCTGAGGTGAAGACAAAGCCCAAGCAAGAGTGAAAGAGCAATCACTGAAGACAGTTGGAAAGGACAAAAGGCTCAATGGGTTCCTCATCCCACTTCGTGGTTGAAAACAAACTCCTTGAAAAGTCTGACTATCATGGATGGAAGATGTCTCTTGATCTTGACATTGGAAGAATAAGAAGTGTTGGATTATGTGAAGGGTAAAATCCTCGAGCCTTCATCAAATGCATCGGCTGCTACAAAGAACAAGTACACCAAGGGTGAAGTCAAAGTGAAGAAGATTATCAGAGATTCTATTGACAAGCGTCTTGTGGCCTACATCTTTGATCTAAACACCTCCAAGGAGATCTACAACAGATTGGTAAGCATGCTCAAGGTTAGTGATGCAAATCAAATTTTGTTCGTCAAAAATAAGTTGAAGGATATTAAGAAGGGCAAGGACGAGGATATTCAATTCTACTTATTAAGGATCACCGAGATAAAAAATGATCTTCTATCGATTGGAGAAACCATCTCTGACACGGAGCTTACTATCACTACTCTTGGAGGGCTTCCACCTGAGTGGTATATATTTAGAACCACTATTCTCAATAATGATCGAATTCCAGGGTTTGAAGAATTGATGTTGAGATGCATTCAAGAAGAAACCAGAATGGTGGAGCAAGAAATGCCTTCTAATAGAGGCAACCCTACTGCTTTCTCCGCTCATGCCAAAAGGAGAAATAATGCAGGGTCTAAAGGTATTTTCAATGGAAAGCCTAGATCTAAGGGTGGAAGGAAAGGCAGATTCTTTGCTTGCAATAAGTTTGGCCACTATGCGAGGGAGTGTCCAAATAGAAGGGACACATCACATGATGATGATCACAATCATTCCAGGGGCAACTTCAATAACAATGATTGAAGGAATGGCAGGTACAATGGCAAAGTAACAAGGAATGCGAGACATTAAGGAAATGGTTAACCCTCCAAGAAATTAAGGAACTCCAGGTAAGAAGAATCAAATCTTGTTTCTGACAAGCAAAAGGAGTATTATCTTATTTCGACACTCTCCACTACCTCTCCTCCGGACTCTTTGGGAAATTCGCTTATTGATAATGGTGCTTCAAGGCACTTCACCGGATACAAGGAAGCTCTCTCTAATTTGATAGAGAAGGAGACAAATTTGGAGATTATTCTTGGAGACGATGCCACCTATCTCGTAAAGGGTGTTGTAGGAAATGTTACCCTTCAATTAAATCAGGGTAACTCGATTCATTTACAAGAAGTTCTATATGTACCTGATCTCAAGAAGAACTTGGTGTCCATTTCAGCAATGGAAGACAGGTTACAAGGTGGCATTTATCGATGGAAAGGTATGTGCTTGGAAAAGGAATTTTAAAGATGATTTTACTCTTGGGTTCAGGGTTGGCACGATGTATCAAGTTGTAGGAAGTCCATTGGGGACCATGTCGTATGACACATCTCTTAAATAGCACCGGAGGTCTGCCCATTTTCATTGTAAGGCCCTACCCGATGTGACACAGATGGTGACAGGGACGCTTGAAGAGCATGAAGGTACACGTCCGAGATGTATCTAAGGAAACCTTACAAGGGGACCATTCCTATCATGTAATAGCAAGACCACAGATGTGGAACCACCCGAGGGGTTTAAGATTCATGATCAGGAATCTCATGTATGCAGGTTGATGAAAGCTCTCTATGATTTAAAGCAAGCTCCCCGCGCTTGGTATGAGGGGATTGATAGTTATCTGATGAAGCTGAGATTCACTAGGAGTGAAGTCGATCCAAACCATTGCTTTAAGGTTGTGGATGATAGACCTCTCATACTGGTACTTTATGTGGACGACCTCTTTCTGATAGGTACAAACCCTCTCATTTACAAAAGTAAGAGGGAGTTGGATTCCGAATTTGGAATGGTGGATTGCAAGCCTGTGACTACCCCAATGGAGCTTAACTTTAATAAGTTATGCGGTAGTGCTACCGGACCTGAATTAGGAAATGTCTCTGAGTTTCGTCAACTCATAGTAGCATTGATGTTCTTGGTGAACTTTCGTTCGAATATATGTTTTGCAGTTAGCATGTTGAGGCAATATATGGTTGAGCCTCATCACTCACATTGGATTGGTGCGAAGAATCTTCTGAGATATCTTTGGGGCACAATCACTCATGAACTGAGATTCACTGCCAGAGTTGTGAGGCTACATGGTTATTCTGACGCTAATCGGGCAGGTAGTGTGGTGGATCGCAAGAGCAATTTTGGGTGCTGTTTCTCTTTGAGTTCCGCTTCGATATCTTGGATGAGCAGGAAGCAGAAGTTGGTTGCTTTGAGCACTGCTAAGGCCGAATACATAGTTGCGAGTATGGCCTCCTGTGAAGCTGTTTGGTTGAGGAAGCTTTTCAGTGAGCTGTTTGGACACGTGCTGGATACCACCGTGATCCTCTGTGACAACCAGAGTGGGATTCGATTATCAGAGAATCTCGTATTTCATGATCGCTCCCAACACATAGACATCAGGTACCACTTTATTCGGGATATGGTACAACGAGGAGCAATAAGGCTCCATCACATTGGGAGTGATGTGAAAGTCGTCGATATTCTGACGAAGCCCCTTGGAAAGGTCAAATTCTTGACTTTCCGAGAACGACTAGGAGTCGTGGAGAGACCCTCTCCTGAGGGTCCTATATGATATGGATATTGAGCTCTGGGAGCTCCGGGGGGCTTGGGTACTTCTTGGAGCGATGAGCAACCATAGGGTGAGTGGTTCAACCTTCCCCTAGTGGTTTGCTATGTAGGTAAGATGAGTGGTTCATCCTTCTCCTGCTAAGACACAATCAGAGGGTGAGTGGTTCAGCCTTCCCCTAGTGATTTGTTGTGTATAGGGTGAGTGGTTCAACCTTCCCCTTGGATACCCCATGGCGACATGTAGGCAGGATGAGTGGTTCATCCTTCTCCTGCGAAGACATCCTACCCATGCAGTCTGGGACTCATGGGAAGTAGCTCTCATCTGGCCAATGAGCATGGAAATGAGGATAGGGACCATAGTACTATCGATGGACGCATCGTGTACTACCGTACTCACTATGCTAGGATGTTATTGATCTGGGATCAATTGGAACTGACTTTGGGTCAGTAAGAGTGGTTTGAGACACTCTCTTTATTTGGAACAGATTTCGGATCAATAAGAGTGGTATGCGACACTCTTTATTTGGCACTGACTTCGGGTCAGTAGAGAATGGTATGATACATTCTCGATCACTTCTTCATAGCTCAGCAGAGAAGAGCAGGGCAGAGCAGAGCAGTGCAGGGCATTCAATTGATGGCAGAGATAGTACAGACTGGCAGATGGAGTTCTCCGTAGTTGAGAGGGAGTGTTAAAATTGGCAACTAGGGCCAAACTCCACGTGGGTCATCTTATTTATGGCAGCTGATATTTTTCTTGGATTCCTCTCTCCGAGAGGTGTAGGATTGATATAAAGATCAATCCGATTCCGACATGTATTCATGGAGATATGAATTTATTTATGTTATTTGACAATTTGTCAAGGTTGGCCAGCAACCAAATTACCCCAACTTATCCTCAACGTTGCATTATAAATAGAAGAGGTCTTCAAGTCATTTTGACACACTCATATCTCTTGTGATCTCTCTCCACTTGTTTGGGTTTTGGTGGAAGGAGAGGTCTAAAGGAGAAGCCCTATATGTTGTCCTAGAGGAGATCTAACCCTAGTTCTAGATCTAAAAGGAAGCCCTAGATGCTGTCAAAGAGAAGGCTCTCATACACAGTCAAGGAGGAAGCAAGCTACTGTTCAGTTGTGCCTTAGCTGCTGTTAAGGAAGGTCTAATGCTGCCCAAGCCGCACTCCTAAAGGAGGTGATCTAGCCGCAGTCCAAGCAAGGAGACTTAGCCGTAGTTCATGAAGCCTAGCCACAGTCCAAGAAGAGAGATCTAGCCACAATGAAGGAGGCCTATACACAGCTGAAGGAGAAGGTTGAAGCCCTAATGCGTAGTCCTAAGTTGCCCTAGCCGTAGGTCAAAGGTGCCTTAATCCGCACTTAAAGGGAGGCCCTAATCCGTTGTAAAGAGAGCTCCAAAACACAGCTAAAGGGAGTCCCTAATCCGCAGTCATGAAGGAAACTAGGACGCTGTCAAGGGTGGTCCTACTTGCTGTCAAGAAAGCTCCAATACGCAGCAATCAGGGAGCCCTAATTCGCTGTCCCAAGAGGCCCTAAATCCGCTGTCCTAAGAAGCTCTATATTCGCAGTCAAAGAAGCCTAAAGCCACTGTCAATGGAGCCCTAACACTCAACTATGTTAAGATCCTAGGACGCAACACAGGTAGCCTTAGAACGCAACAAGGAAGTGTCTTAACTCAGCACTAAGATACATGAATGGACAACGTGTTTGCTATAGGTGACTGTGTGATAAAGGAAGACTGAAGGGCTGAAGAGGAGGCTGTGTATCTTGCTGGAAGGCAGAGGATAGAGGGAGCTATTTGAGAGCTCATAAAGGATGGAACCGTCCTCTAGAAAGGCTGCCTCAGACTTGTTCTAAGGGCTGTATAATGCTACTGTAATAAGATATGGACAGAGCCATTGTCAAGGGTTAGAAGTATTGCATTAAGGATTAGTCAGCTAGCAAGGAGCAAAGTGGTGGTGTAATCACCTTGGAGAACCAGTTGAAGAACGAGGACTAATAAGCATGCCCTCACCCGTATTCAAATCTGCAGTCCTTGATTTCTAGAATTGCAACTTCATTGTATCATCTTCATGGTGAAGATCTTTGATCTCCTATTTGGCAAGTCAAGTATTGACTTCAAATCATTGTACTCTATCTCTTTCTCTGTGCTGAACTATTGAAGAATATAAGAAGAATTGATCAAGGGTTTCCATACATTGGGGTTTGTCCCTAGCTGGTGCCACATCTTGTGTCCTCTGGTCTTGGCTTGTCTTCTGCTGGTTATGTTTATGTTCTATCTGCATTTTACTATCATGCTAATGTGATTGCTAATTTGGATTTTGATGTTGAGCTAATAAGATAATTGAAGTAAATTGCTGTAAGCATAGAACATACCAAAATTTAACATATTTTTATATTGCTTGCAAGGTATACCTTTGCAGATGCCCTTGTTCCCAAGAGTATGCCTAATCTATACCTGGCCAATAATATATTTTCTTCTTTACCATGAGTCCTTGGGAGTTGAATAACCTCCATTGGCTTCTTGGCATTGGCCATGTAGGGAAATTTCGTATTATACATTGTTGAATACCTTGAGGGCTTACAAAATTTCTCGATGTCTTTACGAACCCCCACTAAGCTTTTAGGACTAGAACTGAGTGTTGGCTTAATACCCACTACAAGTTCTTCTGTAATTACTACTCTAAAGAAATTTGCGAAAGATAACAACTTGATTGCTTCTTTAGAATCTAATGTTGAATTATACTGGGTATCATGCAATTTTGTGCACATATCTTCATTGTAATTTGTTTGCTAATTGAAATCGAATTTACTTCTCCCAATCTAACACACAATGTAGGCCTTTCTAATAGGAGAAAACAAGGCCTCCAAAGCATTCATCACTAGTTTTGTTGCATCGGGGGCTTTACGGAGCACTACATGCAATTTGTCCCAAAGGATTTCAAGCTCCATTATTTTTACAGTTTTGTTCCTTGAATGCAATGATTCTTGGAGGTCATTATCCTCCTTGGGAAATAAAGACCGAGATTGGTCTTTGATCCCCTCTTTAAGTTTCCTTTGCTCCTCGTCATCCTTGGGTAACATTAAATCCTCCTCATCCTCGTCAAACTGTTCATTGTCGTTACTTTGATTTCGATATTCACGACTCATTATTGCAACCCAAATCTTTGGTGAAGGGGTCTACCTGGGCTTTGCTAGCAACGTTCGAACTTGCACTTACATTATATTTACCTTGAATACTATTTGAATACTCCCTTTCTTGATGGCAATTTCGATTTCAGGTGTTGGATCCAACATTTTAAGATCACTTGGCCCTTTTGTAATTAATTCTTTGATTTCTTGTAGCAATTATTTTTGTGATTCATTGATTATTGTCTTGGTTTCCATAATTTTAGGGGTGCACGAGTTGACAATTACAGGCTTAGGGATGGCAATGGTTGATTGTTGAGGTAGCATATGTTCCACCCTTAGACTCACACTTGGTGAGGTGACTGAGAGGGAGTTACATGGTGCTTTTTCAGCTGGACAACTTGAGGCGTTAGGTGAGCATGAGGAGCGGAGGACGGTAGTCCTTGTTGGCAGGATGATGCCTAGGCTTCTGGTAGTATTCGGGCACATCATCAGGAGTTGGAATAACAGATCTCGTTTTGTGATTTGGCAGGCATAGAGTAGCTGGATATTCACGACACAGGTTCTTGATGTTCGGTGCCTACCTATTGGATACTTACAGGAGGTAGAGACGGGGCACAAAGGGGTCTCAACAGCTAGCATCTTGGGGGGAGGCCCCAAGATCTAACAAATTGAAATGGATCTTGGGGGGGGGGAGGCCCCCAAGATCTGAAAAATTGAAATGTTAGAAGAAAATAGGAGAATACAATAACAAAACCATAAAGAAACTTTTTTATTAAAAAATAATAACTGTAAAGCCTACATTGTGGTGGACAATCTGTCCTTTTACAAAATGCGACTTGTTACTTATAGCCTTTTTTGGTTAGAATACCACAGGGAAATTCCATGGGTGGGTAAATACCATGGGTGAATGAATACCATGAGTTGATGTCACTTACATGACCATGGGTGGATGCCACTTACAATACCATGGGTGGTAAATACAATGTATGGATGAATACCATGGGTGGATGCCAATTTCCATTTGGATCATTCCTCCCTCCTTAAGATGCAATGGTCCCCATTGCGTGAAGTTCCTTCCTGAGAAGCCTTTGTTGAATATGAAGAGCCACTAAAGAGAAGGGTTTTGTGCTTAACTGTGATGAATGAAGATTCGAGGATAGAGATACCCTGTAATGCTTGTGACCAACTGTGAGATTGATAATGTGCGGCTTAGTAAATGGACTTCGATAAAATGTGGGTTTGTGGATGACCCATAACCATAACAAACGAAGATCCGAGGATAGAGATACCTCGTAATGCTTGTGACCAACTGTGATACTAACAATGTGCGACCTAGCAAATGGACTTCGATGACAAGGATTTTATGCAGTTGACCCATAACTGTGATGCTGACTGTTGATGAAATAACAAGTGCCTACATAACTTGGGGTGGGAGGGCACGTCTGTCTCTAGAGAACCCAAGTTGGATGCCGCTATGCTGAAACTGATGAATGTGAAGCAGGTGCCTACTAAAGCGGGGTAGGAGAGCATGTCTCCAAAGGGAACCTGCTCCGAATGCTGCTCCAGTTTTAAAATGGACATAACTCGGTCAATATAACTCAGAAGCTTTATTATAACCCGTTTTTTGAAATAGAATGACCATTCTGCATCTTCCCATGTGTATGAAATCCCTTTTGGGACACATTGGAAACTCAAATTCGCGTTGCAACTGTTCTGTTGTCACAAAAGTTCTGAAAAAATAGTTGATTTTAAATCAGCGATATCTCCTTCATTTGAACTCCGATTCGGCCAATTTGTTTTTTGAATTTGGGTGTTTTTTCGCAAGGAATCCAGATCTGTTATTGGTTTTTGTACATTTTGTACTAAAAATTTCAGATCTGATCTGTAAACTCGCCGCCCAAAAAATTCTTGCAAAGAAAAAATAAAAAACATTCTTCCTACTTTGCCTTATAAAGTCCTCTATGGAGGTCGTAGCACGTGCATGAAATTTGTTGAAGATTGTTGCAAAACTTTCAAACTGAAATATGCGTGATACCCTCATTCCCATGGAGCCATAACCTGGCTTTGATACCACTGATCCGGATCTTGGGGGGAGGCCCCCAAGATTTAACAAATTGAAATGGATCTTGGGTGGGGTGCGAGACCCCCAAGATCTGAAAAATTGAAATGCCAGAAGAAAATAGGAGAACACACAATAACAAAACCACAGATTTTTTTTTTTATTTAATTAAAACAGATAATAACTGTAAAGGCTACATTGTGGTGGACAATCTGTCATTTTACAAAATGCGACTTGTTACTTGTAGCTTTTTTTGGTTACAATACCACAGGTAAATTCCATGGGTGAATGAATACCATGGGTTTATGTCACTTGTAATACCATGGGTGTATGAATACCATGTGTGGATGCCACTTACAATACCATGGGTGGATCCCACTTACAATACCATGGATAAATTCCATGGGTGGATGAATACCATGGGTTGATGTCACTTACAATACCATGTGCACTATCATCCTATTGACGACCTCCGTCTGACCATAAGTCTGGGGATGGAAGGCAGTTGACTTGGTGAGCTTGGTGTCTAATAGTGTCCAGAGGCTTGACCAAAATGTGCTTAGGAACCTGCTATCCCGATCTGATATAATTGTCTGCGGGATCCCAAAATGTACCCATATTCGCTCAAAGAAGAGTTTGGTTCAAGGACACAGGTAATTTGTTGCGTTCCTGTTTAAGTTCGGATCAGTGGACCGCCTTCCACTGATCCGAACTTAAACAAGATTGCAACAAATTACAAATATAACCATACATATAGAGATGCAACAGAAATAACACTTCATTTCATTAATATCAAATACTGAAATATGCTTACAAATAGAATGGAAATAAGACTAACTCGGGCGATGTAGCTTATCTCTGAGAAGAGATGTGGCGACTACATGCCTCTGAACTGTGTTACAATGAGGCTTGGAGGTCTATTTATTATAGAGAAACAATCGAAAACCCTAAACATCCAAAAGCCTAACCCTAGGAGATGAAGCGCCAAAACTATGAGTCCCGTTTGGGTAAATTGGTACATCAACTTCCCGAAGTCGTAACTTTGGCATACGATCTCCGTTTGACACGCACAATACCTCGTTAGAAAGATCTATCTGAGGACTGCGACTTCCGAGCAACCAACATCGGTCAAAGAACAATGTTGGCCTTGGTTTTCCCAAAAAACGTCGTTTATGGCTTCAAAACGGCTTTTGAAGTTCAGGACCCGAAAAACTACCAAAAATAGTAAATTGTGCTACAATTAAGGAAATTGAAAAATTGAAAGAGACAATGGTGGGGGTCCAAGTGGAATAGGCAGGTGGCCACCAAGATCCACTTGGATCAGTCCTCCCATTGTACGAAGCAATGGTCCCCATTGTACGAAGCAATGGTCCCCATTGCGTTGAGTGCCTCCATGAGATGGGGAAACTTTTGTTGAACTTGGTCCCTGGTGAGCCACTTGCCTTGGTGCAGGAGTTGGCTAACTTTGACAACCCGATATAGTTGGATCTTCTGCTGGCGAGTGTTCTTGACCTGTGTGTCCATAATTCGATCAGTTGTGGCCTATTCCATGCAGTCTGGGTTTAACTCTGTTGGTGTGAGCTGTTCTGCAATGTTTGATGTGTCTGGTAATGGTGGGAAGTATGGTCGAATGCGGTCCACATTGAACACTGGGTGTAGGCCAAGGAATGGGGGAATGCTGAGCTCAAAAGCATTGTCTCGCACAACCTTGGTAATGGTGTAAGGACCATATCGAAGTGGTCTGAGCTTCCGATGGCTCCAATAAGGCGTTCTTTTTGCAAATGCAACCAAATTTTGTCGCCCACCTGAAACTTGTGTGGCACCCAATGTTGATCATGTCGTTGCTTGTACTTGGCATTTGACTTCTCCAAGATGTCGTGAACTTGCTAGCGGATGTGTTGGATGCGTTCAATAAATCTGGTCGCTTTATCAACCTCAGACAATACATGTGTGGATTCTGTTTGTGTAGTCGCATGAGGCATGACAACATTGATCAAACACAATGGTTGAAATCCTAGACCCACTTGAAAGTGACTGCGACCAGTCGAGCTATGGAGAGCTCTATTATAATTGTGCTGCACATAGGGAAGACTCTCATCCTAGGTTCGTGGATGCTTGGAGTTGTACATGCGGAGTATGTGCACTATCATCCTATGACGACCTCCGTTTGGTCATGTTTGGGGATGGAAGGCAATGGACTTGGTGAGCTTGGTGTCCAATAGTGTCGCGAGGCTTGACCAGAATGTGCTTAGGAACTTGATATCCCGATCTGATATAATGGTTTGTGGGATCCCAAAATGTACCCATAATCGCTCAAAGAAGAGTTTGGCTTAGGGACAGGTAATTTGTTGCTTTCTTATTTAAGTTTGGATCTGTGGTTGTATCTGTAATTTGTTGCATTCCTGTTTAAGTTCGGATCCTTGGTTGTATCTGTAATTTGTTGCGTTCTTGTTTAAGTTTAGATCAATGGACCGCCTTCGACCATACTTCCCACCATTACTGGACACATCAAACATTGTAGAACAACTCACACCAACAGAGTTACACCCAGATTGCATGGAACATGCCACAATATCACAACGACAGACAAAGAGGATTGGGGGTTTTGGACATAGGGAAGACTCTCATCCTAGGTTCGTGGATGCTTGGAGTTGTACATGCGGAGTATGTGCACTATCATCCTATGACGACCTCCGTTTGGTCATGTTTGGGGATGGAAGGCAATGGACTTGGTGAGCTTGGTGTCCAATAGTGTCGCGAGGCTTGACCAGAATGTGCTTAGGAACTTGATATCCCGATCTGATATAATGGTTTGTGGGATCCCAAAATGTACCCATAATCGCTCAAAGAAGAGTTTGGCTTAGGGACAGGTAATTTGTTGCTTTCTTATTTAAGTTTGGATCTGTGGTTGTATCTGTAATTTGTTGCATTCCTGTTTAAGTTCGGATCCTTGGTTGTATCTGTAATTTGTTGCGTTCTTGTTTAAGTTTAGATCAATGGACCGCCTTCGACCATACTTCCCACCATTACTGGACACATCAAACATTGTAGAACAACTCACACCAACAGAGTTACACCCAGATTGCATGGAACATGCCACAATATCACAACGACAGACAAAGAGGATTGGGGGTTTTGGACCTTCAGTATGGTCATGGGATCCAGTGGATTGGTGGGATACTCCACTCCTCAATGAGCATGGTCCGGATAACAGGCAGACTGATTCATTCACATGCGGACACATGGGGGATCATCGAAGCCCTCACCATAGGACGAGGCAGATTGTTACTCAGGATTGGGGCTAGCTATGGAGTGATAGGCATTAGCATTGTTGAGTTGCTTTGGTAAGATTGGCCTAGCCTTGATCATTGCATAGATTATGGCTGAGAGTTATGGGAGAGGAGGCTCTGGTACGAGCATGTTAGGCAGTCATTCATGACCAGAGTGTCACGATGTCGCAGAATAGGTTTCTTCCGCGACAGGGAGGGGATTCTAGTATAACAGGGTTGAGCAGTTTAGCTACCCGTAAAGGTGAGCTGGGTTCTACAGGGGAGGGTCATCCAGATCTTCCATTTGGTTTTAGTGATTCATTGATGGTGTGGGGAACTTCACCAATGTGGCAGGGTGATCGAAAGGAGGAGATCAGGGGAGGCCCAGGTAGATGAGGGTTCAATCCCACTAGGATTGGATTGCATCTTCAGGAGTTTACTCTTGTAGTGCATGAGATGGACTACTCAGTAGGGAAATTTCATGGGGAGTTGGGCAGAGTCCTACATTATCATGATTCTCTACTTATTGCTAGTATGTAGAGGGCTTTTGGTACCTGTATTTGGTTGGATAGCGAGTGGAGCAAGGTGTGCTTCACATTGATTAGGATGGCTTGGGATCTTGGTATCGAGGGATTCCTTCATGTTGGGACAATGCTGAGATTGGGGATGACTCAATGGTACATTTGGGACCTTAGTATTATTGGTGGTTACAGTGGTGATCAACAGTCAGAGAGGGCACTTGTTCAGGCATTGCTTGAGGACAAGCAATTTTTGGCAGGGAGGACTGTAATGTCCCTTCCTAAATTATTTTGGAACAAGATTTATTTCTACATTTTGGGGGCCAATTTTGGTGAAGACGAGGCCCATTTGATTTTTGATAAAAGACTTGGGAGTTAGAGACAAGTTAATTTAATTTTGTTTTGTTTATGATATGTGGGGACCACCCACATAAGAAATACGCACTCCCTAAGCCAATGATTCGAAATGCATGAGAGGGAAGAAAAGGCAGGAAGAAAGGCTCCACGAAAGTTATAAAAGGAAGGCAACACACTTCATTTGGCATTCTTGGCTTATTGAATTTGATTTTGTTGCTCGAGCTGTTTAGTCGGGTCACTTGCTATTTAGCAAGAGTTTTCCAAGCAGAGAACTCACCCTTTCTTTGGGGGACTTCGAGTGCCACCCTAGAGAGGTTCATCCATTATCATCCAGAGGAGATTTGTAGAGAGATTTCTAGCATTTGTATTCAGTTCGCCCCGACAATGCATATTTCTGGTGGATGCAGTGGTGGATCTAGTGTGGCCATTGCAACATTCTTCCAAAGGGCTATAGGCGGGAGAAATTAGGAGAAGGCTGAATAGATTTGTTGGCTATTGGGTGAGTTTGAGGGTTGGAAGTGGTAGCAATATTTAGGAATAATTTTGCAGACTCTGTGGTCAACACATAAGAGAGTTGATAGTTACAGGCTTAGGGATCAATGTAGGCCTTTCTATTAGGAGAAAACAAGGCCTCCAAAGCATTCATCACTAGTTTTGTCACATCGGTGGCATTACGAAGCACTACATGCAATTTGTCCCAAAGGGTTTCAAGCTCCTTCATTTTTATAGTTTTGTTCCTTGAATGTAATGATTCTTGGAGCTCATTATCCTCGGAAAATAAAGACCGAGATTGGTCTTTGATCCCCTCTTATAGTTTCCTTTTTTCCTCGTCATCCTTCGGTAGCGTTAGATTCTCCTCCTCCTCATCAAACTGTTCATTATTGTTGCTTTGATTTTGATCTTCACTACTCATTATTGCAACCCAAATCTTTGGCAAAGGGGTCTGCTTGGGCCTTGCTAGCAGCGTTCGAACTTGCACTTACATTATATTTACCTTGAATACTCTTCGAATACTCCTTTCTTTGATGGAAATTTCGATTTCATGTGTTGGATCCAACATTTTAAGATCATTTGGCTTTTTGTATTTAATTCTTTGATTTCATGTAGCAATTATTTTTGTGATTCATTGATTAATGTCTTGGTTTCTATAATTTTAAGATCTAAAAACATAATGGTAGCCAAAACTTGGCTTTGATACCAATATAACGAACAATATATGTTTGTATGTGTGTAGATAATACATTTGTAATTGTATAAATGTATTTATGAATAAATAATTGATAGAATGAATAAGAATGCTGAATATTATGATGGGGACCCCTATTATAAATACCTAGGTAGGGTGCCTTTTTACTAATGAACAAGTCTTTTTGATAAGACACATCTCTTCATTAACTAATTAACCTATCATCATTTATTATATTATTATTATTACGTTCATAACACTACAAGGATCTAACTCAATCCCTTGTTCACTTATTCTTGTCATTCTAGATTTGATGTTGAGGTTACAAATTGATTCCTCACACGTGTTTAGAGGATGGTGCCAAGTTCGTAAGAAAGTGTAGAGGTTTCTAAAGATATGGAAATATATAGGATAGCCATTGGAAGATTTAGATTTGACATGGTTGTTCAGGGAAGGAAGATCAAAATGTCAGGTGAGCTTTATTTTGTTTCAAATTTCAATGCCTTTTTTAATGTTTCTCTTGTTTGTTGTGGATTCTTGGTGGACAAGTTATGGCTCAAGAGTACCCAATTTACAAAAAATTGCCATTTGGGTGCTTAGTCAAACATGTAGCTCTTTAGGATGTGAGCATAATTGGTGTGTGTTCGAAAAAATACAGACTAAGAAACACAATAGGTTAAAAATTTTCAAATCAAATTTGAATTCATTATAAATTATAATTTTATGCTCCATCAACCTCATATGGGATGAAATCACAATGTCTTAATGCCGTGGTCTACATGTACTATAATCTTCAATTGTGGGTGGGATAGCTTCAAGAAATCATAGTTTTAAAACCTGATCGGTCCGAACAAGAAACCGGTCAACAAATTTTTGAGGTCAAGCCAACCAATTGAACTAGTTTGGGGATTGGTTGGTACCAGTTAGGTATAAAATTGGCCGGTTTGGTACCTAACTGGTACCAACCTGTCCAAACTAGCTGATTCCGTCATAAATTGGTCTGAGTCAACTACTCTCCATGCAATGAGGATGCGGGCCCATGGATTGAGGTTTTAAGTGGTTTTTAAGGAAACCATGGGCAATTTCCCTCTATTTTTTGGCCTCCTATGCTTATAAAAGTAGCCTTGAGCTCCTATTTCCCTCACACTTCTCATTTCAAGTTTTTGTGATCATATGAGAGCTTGGAGAGTTCTGCAACAAGAAGTCTGGAGATTCTTTTTCATCTTGGAGCTAGTTTGGATATCTAGTAGAGTTGGCATCTTTGGGAGGAGGCTTTGTAGGCTAAATCTGCCTCTATCATAGGTTTTGCATTTTACTTGGTTGCATTTTTTTCTTCTATTTGCCGATCTCTTTTCTTTCAAATCTAAAAGGCCATCATCCACCATGGCCACAAAGGCAAAAGATGCTGCATGGGTTCATTGTGATGTTGTTGAGGGAAAAATGTTGTGCAAATATTGCAAGCTCCCAAGGGGGTGGGGGCATCCATAGGTTGAAATAACACTTGGCTGTTATAAGAGGCCATGTAATCCCATGTGATGCGCCAGATGATGAGATAGTGCCTATTAGGGCAGAATACCTTAAGAAGTTTGAGGAGGCAAAGGTTAGAGAAAAGGCTATACAAGCAGAAGTTTGATGGGTGATCATGTTGATCAATGATTTGTAATAGACCAGTGGCCTAGTAGCTTCAGTTGTAGCATTGTTTTTGGACTCTAGAGGCCATATAGAGCCTCACTGATTATATATTTTGTTGATGATATGTATTTCCCTTGGTGTCATTTTGATATATGCACCCTTACATGGTATATAGATGAGAAAATTTTACTTATTTTGTCTTTAATGTCTTGGAATCATGGTTTGAAATCTTAAAAATAATTTTCTTTCCATTAAAAAATAATTATTTTATGTATTTTTTTTGAATTTCAGTTCAATCTAGTTTTATCCGCTTCCGGTTTGAATCTTGATTTGACAGCTGGCCTGGTTCAAAGCTTGGTTTTGGTTCTTAAAACTATGCATAAAACACCTGATGTGGAGGCCATTTTGTTGGATGGGATTGACACAACTACTGCATCAAGGGTTGAGACTAGGAGGTCTATCATGGATTTGGCCCTTGATTGGTTATAGGGTGAGGACCAAGAGTAGGTGGTGGGGGAGAGTGGGATAGAGGAGGAGGATGTTCAAGAGCAGACCCCTATATTGGAAGTCACTATTGATGTAAGGAGTGTGCCACACTAACACAAATACTAGTTGGACTCAGTGGTAGCACTAGTAGAGGATGTTAGAATCTTGCTTCTCGTCCTTCGTCTAGAGGACATCAAAGTCTAGCTTCTCCTCCTTATTTAGGGCACAATAGAGTCCAACGACAACCATAGGGCCTTCTTCATCTAGAGGAAGAGCATTTACCAGAGCCATTACCTTAGCCTCTAAAAGGGGTAGAGGGAATCATTAGTTTATTTATTTGATTTCATTGTAGTTGATTCATGATGATGAGATGCATTTATTATTATTTTTGATGATATTTTGAGGTTCATGAGCCAAGATTCATGACCCAATTCAGTGTTAATGTGATATATCAGTAGGCATCTTATTCATCTTATATATCAATTTTCTTTTCATATTTTATGTGGCAATGTATTTATTTGATGTTGTTGTAACTGGAGATGTCTAAAATTTTGAAAAAAAATGTCTTTTTTTTTGTATTTTTTTAAAGCTTGCCAATACTTTTCTTTGATGTTGTTGATAAGTTGTTTTCTAGATCCTTGATAGTATCTTCGCTGACTTTATGTTTTCAACATCGGTTGTAATTATGTGGTAGAGATATAAATGAGTTTTAACGTCATATACTTTTTTGACATAATTATCCCTACGTGAGATATAAATGAGTTTTAACGTCATATACTTTTTTGACATAATTATCCCTACGTGGTAGAGATATAAATGGGCAAGAGATACTCATGCCTTGATGGTGGGGTGGGGCACAACCAGAATGGAAACTTGGTCAACTGCTTTGAAGAAGTTTTGAGAATTGAGCAACTAATGTGATTTTGAAATTTACTTGAAGTTTCCTTGATCTAATTCCTGTGAACTTACAGCATTAGGGCAGATCTGAAATATTACATCAGAATAATAATATTTCACTTTGCTTAAACCCAATTTCATCTGGCAGCCCAAGAGAAAGATACCATACGGTGTACTTCGATACTGTAATGCTGCACCCCTTGGGGCACACTTTTCCAAAGCATATAATAGATCTGAAATGTCTTATTACAACATATTATAATAGCAGAAAATCTTCTCCTTTATCTTATGGTTATATGTTAAATCACTTAACCAAATCAACTATATGTTACGCCAAATCAACATGAACAACAAGGGATGAAATCTACTCAATCAAGAAGATAACATAAAATGAAAATCAAATTTTCTAGGACACAATATTTGGACAGTTGGGAACTTCATATGTATATAAAAGATGAAGTAGAAGTACATACCATAGCTTTATCACAGTGCTGGTAAAAGTCAAGCTCTCTAAGCTGTAGTTGGGGAAACCATAAGAAAACCCTAGCCACCAACTCCTCCTAGCTAGGAATCACCCCCAAACATATTTGGACACTCCATCAAAGATCCCTTACATGCTACCATCATCACCAACAAGTCCTTGGCAAATACAACAAGCTTGTATCACACAAGCTCTCCACACTATAGCACCATTCTCTTCCTTAGCGTGTACAAACTCTAGCCATGTTGCATCACACCAAGACAACTCTAGTGTTAGATATACATGTCCATGTCAGGGTTGGAATCCTCAAAACCCATGTCTTCAACTCTTGCATCAACACAATTACCAAGACCTCCATGGAACATCAAAGATTCAATACACAAATCTTCTTCCAAGCAAGGCATCATGTCAAGCTCAAGACTCATCGAGCTAGCATCTCCTTGATCTTGCCTTAGCCTCACGTTTTATAAGAACAAGGCTCCAAAATTATTTAAGGCATTAAATCTTTCTTACATGTCTTCTATTAGGGTAAAAACCTTAGTGCTATAACAAGAGCCACAATAACCATCATCATTCCCAACATCATGTTCTTGTCTAGGGCTTACATGCACGGCACAAACCCTAGCATCGGGAGAGCACCTTTGCATTACATATGAACAATATTTGTAATAACATTAAAAACGTCTCTCTCTCCCCCCTTGTCTTCGGGTTTCCTCATGAACCCTAACATCATGCTCCTTGGGTTTCCTCACGAACCCTAGCATCTCGCTTCCTACAAGACTTCTCCAAGACAATACAAAGAGTACAATGATGATAATGAATACAAGAGTTCTCTCATCCCTTTATATACAGACAAGGTGAGGGAGGCTAAGATAAGCAATGACACAAGTCCATGCAAGTAACCAACAAGGAAACTTAAAATGGAGCGCTTTACAATAGTTGGATGTACATGTGTCAAACTAGGGTTTATCCAACCCCCCAAAAAATACCCACCAAGCATGATCCTCCTTGGGTTCAATGTCCCTCCTCTAAGATGGTGCATTTTCCAACAAGTTGTTAGCTTAATGCTCTCTCTTCCTCAATGGTTCTCCAACTGTGTGTTATATGTCCTCTCGCGTGCCCAATGTGTTGAGAAATCTAGGGTATTAGCATTATGTGATTTCTCTTCGATTAGTAACTGCTTGTGAATGCTTTTTGTTTCTTTAGATTAGAATTCTTCTTCTTAGATTATTAGTGTTCTTCTTCATCAAACAGTAACCAATGCATGAACATAAAATAGACAAGAGATGCAGAATGTAGGCTATTACCCAGGGCTAAAACCTCTCTCTTTGAGAGGAAAACCTGCACAAATTCTTCTTATAGAGATTCCAATTGACGAATACCAAGACCAAGACCTTTGATCTTATCAGCCACTCCAAGACCAAGACACTAGTTCTCTGTCTTCTGCTCCTTTCTTCTTCTTGACCCCTCCTCTTCGACCTTCTTAACACTAAGATCATCTCCTCAACGAACTGTAGATACACTAGATATGGCACCGAAACATGTCAATGTAATGTCACCAAAATGTGACCACTGTAGCAGCACCAAGATACTGTGATGTAGCTCATTCATAGCACCTCACAGTGGTCTTCCTCTGCTGTAACACCGAGACCCTTATCTCATGAAACAGAACTTCTGTTTAGCCCTAAAAGGACCCTCGCTGCTCCTCCATTAACTATCCAAGTTCCTTCTTGACATCCGACTTTGTCTCTTCCTTTTTCGCTGTGACTGTGATCCGAATCTCAGAGAGATCCAAGCCTTACTGACTGTGATCAGCCCTAAACAAAACTCGTTGTCCCTTCCTTACCCATCCGAGTTCCATCCGAACTTGTCTCTGCCTTGTCCAACCGAAAATCTCAGAGATATAACCGAACTGTTGACTGTACTTAGTCACCGAAACTTCAGAGGAATCCGAACTTCTGAACTGTGCTAGTGCGAAGACCCTGCCCACCTATATATAGTGGTTTGTCCCATATAATAAGCCGACCTATACATTCGAATAGGTGTGTCTTCTTAAGGTGAGCCAACATGAATTCTTCTCTCTGTTTTAAGGCCGACTTGAAGAGGAGGATTAGTGCTTGTCGTTGGAGGGCTTCTAGACACTTTTATAGACTCATATACATTCTTCATACATGACATTGACTCTATATGACTTTTATGACAAATCCTAAAGGCTCTCAATGGGAGCCATCTAAAATAAAACCTCTTGCTCATGAAACCCATGAAGCAAGCATTGCAATAATAATTTTATTTTCTTCTTTTTATCATTTACAAAAATCTCAATTACATGTCATTATGAAGACCTGTTGTGCCCTACAACAACCCCCCATTTCATAACATTTTTATCACAAACAATTTACATATGAAATGGGTCCCTTTTAAAATTTTTAATTGGCATCAATAAACTTGTTCAAATAAGGTATGATAATCAAATGAATTTATGCAAAAAACCCTTGTTGAACAAATGATAAGCAATTTTTGGTTAAGTCCAAAAAAGTAATTGCAATTTCGGTTGCCATCTTGGTTTTTCCCGATGCGATATCGCTATCGGCCATCGGCAATAGCCAATGCACACACAAAAGGGCACATACCTTTTCCCCGATGCGACGCGATATCGGCGATCGGCTATCGGCACGGCACTATGTCTTGTGGAAAATGTTTTAACACTCCGGCCCGATGCGATATCGCATATCGGCAATCGGTACAATCCTACGCATTTTCATAAGACGTTTATATCCTTTCCCCGATGCGATATCGCTATCGGCATTCACTAAAAGCAATTGATACACATTCAGGGGATATGTTCGCGCGCCGAATGCGATATCGCAATCGGCGTTCGCTAAAGAACTTTCCCAAGTGATAACGCCACACACACTTCCGATGCGATATGATGACGCTTAATGATGACCTCAGTTCCAAAAGGTGATTATTTCAAAGCATTAAAGTTATATTTAAAATCGATTTGACAAAATCACAGATTTCAAAATGCCGTTAAGTAAAGGGATAAGGTAATGCATGCGTATTTAAAGCTTTGCCCCTTCGAATTAACGAGCAATTACGATTAGACTTTTGAAAAAATCTATTACACGCTTTAAGGGGTCATTCGGTTTAATAATTTAAGTAATGGTCATTTATGAAGCTGCAGGCCGTAAAATCATCATCATTGCATCTACGGTGCCTTCTCAAATCATTAGATCCGCAGCCTCTTTTAGGAATAATCTCGCCACGCTTCAAATCATATATTTATCCCGTTATGGATTGTCATTGTTATTTCTTTGTTACGATTTCTCTTGCACTTGTGTAGAATTCGACTACCGAGAGAAATCTGAATATGATGGGAAAGAAGTTCAAGAAGGTGGCAGGTTCTACTGCGATACCTGCCTCAGGCCAAGCTGCTACACCTTCAAGGAAAGGCTTAATCTCAGATACTACATGCACTGGTCTTACTGGTACTACATGGCAAGGGACATACAATTTGCTAGAAGGAGAACAACCAGAAGTGACAGTAACGGAGGCAAGTGTGGATGAATTAAGAAAGTCTGAGGCAACTCTTAAAGATTTGGCTGACTCTTTTCTGCACAGAATAGCAGCCAGGGAACAAGTCTTGCCTTATACTGATGTGGTACGTTGGGCAATTGAAGAAATTCCTCTCACTAATAGAACCTTCGTTTCTAAGGATGGAAGGATTTTCGGCTCCTTCAAGCCTGACGACTTGAGACGAATGTATCATTTGCCCAATCCCGAGCAAGTCTATAACAGAGCATTTGTGGAGAAATTCGCCAGAGAGAATGAATCACCAGCCGAACCTCTCCGAGATTGGAGGCAAAATCCAGCAAAACACAAGCAGGATATGTCGGGTAAGTACTCCAATGCCTCTTTGGCTTCACCTTACTGCTATGCTGGAATTATGATGTGTAGATTGTGGGGATTTCATGATTCTGCAAATATCCATGTTGATATGGTTCCCTTAATGGAAGCAGCCGTTAATAGTATAATTATGGATTGGGCCACTATCCTGTCTGATAAGTTGGTCTTAGCTATTCGTGAGTTTAGGGCCAAAACCAGAGTCACTGAGAGAAAAATCCCACCTTTTTATTACTCTGCATACATTATGGATGCCCTTTGTTTTAATTCTGAGTTTCCTGTCCTTGGTTGGAGATGGACAACCCATGACCCAACACCTATTCATTTGTATCATCGTAAATTGTGGAAACCCTCTCACAAAGACCATTTGTACCAAATTTGCAATGGTTTTATGGTTCCCGTTCACTATTCTATTTTTGACAGACCTATCCCTAGGATTTCCTATGAAGCCTCTTTTGACCTGCCAGCCGTAGCCCATTGGTTCGGCGAAGAATGTTTTTCTTATATCAGAGTTTTTGGAAGCAAGGCCAGGCCACATGTTCTTCCCGTATACATGCCAGACAAACTGTTAGCCCGAGAAATCTCTTATCAGATAA
Organism: Pinus tabuliformis; assembly: GCA_031772625.1. Lineage (NCBI taxonomy): Eukaryota > Viridiplantae > Streptophyta > Pinopsida > Pinales > Pinaceae > Pinus > Pinus tabuliformis. The sequence continues at coordinate 405,937,596 of CM062807.1, read as the reverse complement.
TGTCTGAAGGTGTTACCCAAACTCTCAAAGAGGAGAAGAAGAGAGGATGGCCATCTTTTCCTTTAAGAATTGGAGTTTATACGCTGCTAAATTATAAGCATGCAGAAAAGGAAGCAGCAAAACTCCAAATGCTATCTCTAGTTTCTATTCCCAACAGACTCTATGACCCGAAAAAGACTGCTTTCATTGCCTTGGAACAGGCTAAGCTGACAAAGGTTATTCACCAAGAAGACCAGTTTGACGACCTGTTCATGGGTGCTGATTCAATAAGCCAAGTCAAACAACTTGCTGCGATGAGATATGAAGATATGGAATTAACTGAATTTAATAAACTTAGAAAGCAAAGGTTGCAAACTTTGCCTCTAAAGTTATTATCTACAACCCCAACTTCATCCTCAAGCGAGCCTGATCAGACAGAAATAAATTCACCTCCCGTTACAATTAGAGAACAGGAGGAAAGTCAAAGAAAGCTGCAGGCAGAAAGTCATAGAAGAGAACAAATAGAAAGGCAGCAAAAAGCACAAATTGAACAAGAGCAAAGAAGGCAAAGGGAGCAAGAAGAGCAAAGAAGACAAAGGGAGATAGAAGAACAGAGACAGAGAGAAATAGAAGAACAGAGGAAAAGAGAGGAAGAAGAAAAAATAAGGAAAGAACTGGAAGATAGGCAGAAAAAGGAATTGGAGGAACAGCAACGGAGAGTACAAGAGGAGCAACAGCGGAAGGCATTCGAAGAACAGCAGGGAATTGAAAAAGAAAAAGAACAGAGTAAGCAAATCTCTGTTGATACTGAATTGATTAAGGAATGGAATCAATTTGATTCCATTATAAGTGGTAAAGAAGCCTCCAAAGACTCAGATGCCTTAAAGACTCCCGATACTATTGTTTCTCCGGTTCTTGAAGGAACCAGCGGCCCACCCACAGTACAGAACGTTGAAGAAGTTACTCAGAATCCATCTGATCAAGTTGATCTTCAGGTAGAGGAAATTCCTCCTCTAGACATTTTCTACAGCCCTAAGCATAGAGCCGTTGTAAGACGCTCAAGGAAGAGGCGAAGGCTTGATCAACCTTCTGTTTCAAATGAGCAAACAGTCACGGGCAATGTCGTCTGGAAGGGAGAATTAAGTCCCTCTGAAGATTTGACAAAGCTGTCGCAATTTGCGGGAGCTTATTCAGCAGCAACCATTGACAAAGCATCCGAAGTGAGTCTTCTTTTGAAGACTAAAGAGCATGAGGTATATGCATTGCAAGCAGAAGTGATAGAGGCAAAGAATAAGGCGACACAGGCAGAAGAACAATTGCTGGCTCAACAACAAGAGAATCATTTGTTAACCCAGCAAATTGAACAACTGAAGATAGACCAAAGTGACATTAAAGCACAAGAATTGGCAGAGGCCTTATCACAGTTGGAGGCATCAAATGAGCTGTTAATGAAATCTAAAGAGGATCAAATAGTTCAGCTCTCAGCACAGCTTGAAGGTATCAAAGGTGCCAAGAGTATTGAAGATTTCAGAACAGAAGCAACTCTGATAAACGGCGCTTTGATATCTCAGATCAGACTTTTGTGCCAACAGCTAGTTGAAGCTGAGTCACTTTGTGATATATCTACAGCAGTATGTGAGCAAATCGAGAAAGCCAGGACTAACTTGGATCAGGCCGAAGATGAAATAATAGAATATATTGAATGGCAAGATACTCCAGAAGGGAAAGCTGCTAATTTAGCCCGAATCAGTGTAACATACAAGAACATACTTTTCATGGAATGGGAAACACAGGTAATGAAGGCAGAGAGGGCAGCATCCAGGTGCAAAACAATTTCCAAAAACATGATCAATATAGTCAATGATACATTGTATCTGGCTAATATGATTTCACAGTGCACACCTGGAAACATAACAACCGCGAATATGCTGGAGCACAAGAATTATCCTAAGCTGGAAGAACAAGGGCGGTTAATTGCTGGAGTGAATACCTTGACCTCCGATGCATACTGGCTTTTCCTGATTAAACCGCATTCTCAAAGGTCGGCTCTTAACTGCCTAACCGACGCTCTCACATACCTGATCGCCGATTTCCAAGATGCCACATATGATGCACAGCTGACTTCTCGCCTCAATACTCCACCAGAAGTAGAGCCAATGCTGGCGATATGTCAGCGAAAGAGTAAAGGCAAAGAGAGAGCTGACTGAAGCATCGCCGCCGACTGCCGAATCACCCAAATGCAAAATGATATTTGTTGATGCCGATTTCTTAGTTTTCAGTTTTTAGATATTTAGTAGTTAGATTAGCATAGTATTTATAGACCCTTTCATTGTTTTGGAAAGGGTCGTAAAATTTTGTAAAAGACTAAAAGGCTGAAGTTTGCACTATTGTGCTTCAGTCTATATTCTTTTTTGAAACTCGACCACTGGTCCTTAATTTTACTTGGAATGCTGTTTAAGTAAATTGTGCACTATTGTCGTTTGCTTGGAATGCTTTCTGGTTGGAAGGAAGGACTGCGACATAGCGATTAATATATTGGATTGATCAAACAGCTTGCATGGTACTATTATCTGTATCTGTTCTCTTTTCAGTTATATGAATTGCTGTGTTATTACTTTGCTATTATTGAATACATGTATGTAATACAACAACAAGTCTTCATTTCATATCACTATTGAACGTTTTGTGATTTGTTATCTTTCACTCATATATGTATCAATGATATAAATGACTGAGTGCAGTAATTCGCTATTATAGCTCTGCGTAACTACTTACGCAGAGCAATCTCAAATGATTAAACATCTATGCTGGTTGTTAGTGTCATCTATATGCCTGTCATTAAGCATAGTTTATCAAACGCTATACTGTCTGAATTTATAAGTCCCGGGATTAGCTTATAGTTTTTTGTATTTCTTTTATAGTTTAGTTATTTGTTTATTATCATCTCATATCTTAAATCATCCATCCATCCCGTTTACTTATAATCTTTGGGAAACTGGTCCCGTTATCCCCAGTCGGAGCCACTATTCCAAACGGAAAAGGCGCTGCACTAAGTTCCGGACCGGGTGGTTTCCCCGATGTTGTTGCAACGAATTTCGGGGCATCAACATTTTTGGCGCTAGAAGGAGGGCCATCAACTGTGAATGGCAAGTAGATCCAAGTCCACAAACCATTCTAAGAGTAATTCCCCCTCCAAACCATCTTCTCCTTCTCAATCACATGCTGGTTTTCCAGCACATGATCAAAGAAAGGAAGAATCAACCACCACTGCTCACACCCATAATATTTCAGAACATTTAAGTCTTGAATCCCCTGAAGTTCAGTCTCTTATCCATAAACTTCAGAGCTTCTCAATTTCACCTCAGAAATCTGAAGTATCACAAAGCAGTGTGACCTCGCAGCTAAACTTATCTCATCCACTTACCAGACTTCAGAGCGAAAAACTTGGTATTGAACCTACTGAGTTCCCTTTACCCAAAAAGTAAAGGGCTAAGAAGATCACTGAAGTATCTGATAGTGATGATCTTTCTTCCATATCTTCCATCTCAACTCCTCCTCTGCGAAGTCAATCATCCACTCCCCCATTACACATTGTTGTCCATCAAGGAATAAGTACTACAGCATCTCAAGCTACTCTCTCTCTAACAACTTCTTCTCCTCAGTCATCTGGAATACCAATAGTAGTAACAACTAATATCACCAGCATAATGGCAGATCCATGGACTCAGCCAGGTGCAGTCAATATGCCCGGACCATTACATGATCTACCTGATGCTCCAGAAAAATGGTTGCCTAAATTTAATCCAGATAACGGAACACAAGCTGAAGAACATATTAACAACTTCATGTTAGCTGTTAATCTAAAGGGAGTGACAGAACAAGACGTTGTTGTAAGGCTTTTCCCTTATACTCTGCAAGGATCGGCGGGATCCTGGTACTTCTCATTACCTTCTGGTTCTATTACCAACTGGGCTATGTGCCAAGAGCAATTTCTTATCAAATATGGAGATGACAGGTCTCTGGCGACTCTAATAAACGACCTCTCCAATTTGAGAATAGAACATAGAGAACCAGTAAAAGAGTTTAATGCCCGATTCAATAAACTCTTAAATAAAATCCCCATTGCTTCTAAGCCAAGTGAACAAATCAGAAGCGAATGGTACATTACTGCTCTCCCTTCCAACATAGCTATTTTTGTTGACAGGGCTGGCAAACCTACCTTAGCCGAGAATATGAAAGAAGCACTTGCCGTCGAAAAACGGATAAATGCCCTAGAAAAGAAAGCAGTTTTGGAGGATAGAAAATCTAAAAAAGTTTCATTTAAAGAAGATTCCAAGAAGAAAACCCCAAAAGACCCATATGACATGGAGGGTTTACAAAAGGTCCTTAAAACATTGTCTAATGAAATGGTCGAAATAAAAAAACAGGTGGCTGAAACTTCAACCAAAAAACCATTTAGAACTTTTAAGAAAACATAAACAAAGCCACCCAATGTTATATCTAATGCAGATTCTGAACAGGAAGATGAAGAAGAGGAATCATCCTCACAGACAGATGATGAAGAAGAAGTAGTTGAGTGCCATGGTATGTGGGACTTCATACTCCCAAATTCTGACACTGAGAATCAAGAAGAAGCTTTTCCTGTTACTACAAGAAGTAAAATCGCTTCTGAACCTACTCAATCGACTACAAAAAAGAGGAGTGCAGGTGCTGCCACACCAAAAGAAAAAGTTCTTCCGAAGAAATCTCCGGTAGCAGCCCCTCAAAACCAGCCTCCAATTTCTAATTCTCCTTCAACATCCAAAACACTAGTGGTATCTGACCATATGGAGTATAATATTGTCGATGACATGAAAAAGACCAAGGCAAACATAACCATGTTTGAACTAGGTAAATTAAAACATCAGCAACAATTGCTCCTAAGGGAATTTAACGCTATTCCCTCTTCCCCTCTTCCCAGTTCAAAAGCCGCTAATGATTCAGGACAACCCCCTCCAGATATGGTCGAGGCTACCGATTCGGTTCTGATTGGAGATAGATCCAATTCTCATACCCCACCTTTTTTGCTCACCTATGAAATCTATAATCGAAATCTGCATAACTGTTTAATTGATTCAGGGGCTTCATCCAATATTATGCCAGCTTCAGTTTGTTCTAAGCTGAACATAGAACCCCAGAAGTCAGCCATCCACATTGTACAGTTAGACAGAACCAAAGTACAAGTCATAGGAGAGATTAATTCCGTGACTATCAGGTTGTCTGCTGATCCCAGAATAGTACAGAGAATAGACATTTTGATAGCCGACATACCTGAATTCTACGGTTTAATTTTGAGCAGAGACTGGTCTGAGAAACTACATGGATACATTTCCACGGATTGGTCACATATGTGGCTCCCCTACAAGGGTAAGCCAAATCAAATAAGGATCGACCGTGAGAAGCATATGACTCATACAGTAACCGATTTCGAACAAGAAAACCAGCCGGTGGCTTTCAACAATAACATTTTGGGAAATTATTCTTCACAATCATTCTTTGGCAATTTTGTTGCCCAATCTTCCCCTTTCCAAGTTAATCATTGTACATCTCAAGTAGAAAATTTTTCACAATCAAATTTATCCAAATGCTTTAATGTAGATCAAAAGGATGTAAATATTTCTGATTCTCCTTTATTTTGGTCTTTGTATTTTGATGGCTCTAAGTCCAGCGAGGGCTCAGGAGCAGGTTGCATTTTGGTTAGTCCAAAAGGCGAAAAGACAATGCTTTCTTGTAGATTAGAATTTGAATGCACCAATAATACAGCCGAATACGAAGCACTATTGCAGGGATTATATAAGGCAATTGACCTTAAAGTCCAATATTTAAAAGTATTCGGCGATAGTGAGATCATTGTTAAACAGGTAAGGAATACAATTCATTGCCTCTCAAGCCACCTTAAGCATTATCAAACGCTAGTGCAAGATCTCACTTCGCATTTCTCAGCATTCAATATTTTTTCAATCCCGAGATCGCAAAATTCAGCAGCTGATTTGCTAGCCAACGTAGCTTCCAAACTCCTCCCTTCCGAAGACTATAGTCTTGATAGATTTTCTGTAGAGTTAATTTTTAGACCTTCAGTTCCTGATAACATCACTAACTGGAGGGTTTTCAACCATGACGAGGATATTTTGCAATTTTTAACCTCTGAAAAGTCCTATGACAATCAAGTCATTGAAGAGGATGAGCATGATTCTCAAATGAAGCAAACATCTCAAGATAACGTTATTCCTAAACCTGTGGTAAAGCTTGAAGACCTTTATGACATCAAAGATAGGTTTAAACCTGTAATTAATGCTAAACTCCAGAGCTCTACTCTTAGGTTTGAATTGATTAATTTAGGAACGGCTCAAACTCCTCAAAATATAAATTTAGGATTAGGACTTTCTACAATAGAAAAGGAAGCATTTATCAAACTTTTAAGAAAAAACAACAAGTTTTTGCTTGGAAGTATGATGACCTTAAAACATATGATACATCTATCACACAACACACTATTCCTATGCTTCCCGATCAAAAACCAATCCAGCAGAAGTTAAGAAAAATCCATCCAAATTTGGAGAGCCAGATAAAGTCGGAACTTAATAAGCTTTTAAAAGCTAAGATTATCTTCCCTGTCCGACACTCAAACTGGGTCTCCAATATGGTACCCGTCAGGAAGAAAAACGGCGACATCAGAATCTGTATTGATTTCAGAAATTTAAATAAGGCAAGCTTAAAAGATAACTTCCCTCTGCCTACCATGGAGCAAATCCTTCAATCGGTAGCAGGATCTGAATTGATGTCTTTTCTTGATGGTTTCTCAGGATACAATCAAGTGCTGGTCCACCCTGATGACCAATTAAAAACTACATTCAGAACAAAATGGGGAACTTACGCATACCAAAAGATGCCTTTCGGACTCATAAATGCAGGAGCGACATTTCAAAGAGCTATGGATACAGCCTTTAGAGGGTTAATTAACCGAACAGTAGTTGTCTACCTCGATGACATTACTGTATATTCTAAAAAGAGATATAATCACTTGCATGATTTAAATCAGATTTTTCAACGATGCAAAACATATGGTATCTCTCTTAACCCGAAAAAGTCTTTCTTCGCTCTCAATCAAGGCAAGCTCTTAGGGTTTATTGTATCTAAGGATGGCATTTATGTAGATCCTGAGCGAATTAAAGAAATTTCTGAAATTCCTTTTCCACACAATAAAAAATCGATGCAGTCGTTTTTAGGACAAATTAATTTCGTTAAGCGATTTGTTCCAGATTTTTCACAGATTGTACTACCACTGCAAAAGATGATTAAAAAGAATTCAATCTTCAGATGGGGACTAGAAGAAAAGCAAGCTTTTCATGATATTAAGCAATCCATAATCAATGTCCCAGCCCTGAATACTCCAAATCTTTCTAATCATTTTACATTATATACTATTGCATCCGACTTATCTTACGCAGCAGTACTAACTCAGTTGAATGATGACAATTTGGAAGCGCCCATTTCGTTCTTTAGTTCTAACTTTCAAGGCGCCGAATTGAATTATTCCGAAATTGAGAAACAAGCTTTTGCTGTCTTTAAAGCAGTCAAACATTATCGACCCTTTCTTCTTAAAACCCATACTAAAGTAATAGTTCCTTTCTCCGCAGTTAGACAACTATTAATTCAAAAGGAATTGGGAGAAAAGAGAGCAAATTGGGTCGCAGCCCTCCAAGAATATGATCTAGAAATAAAGCCAGCAAAATTTGTTAAAGGTCAAGGTTTTTGCAGGATCTTAGCAGGAGCATCAAACATTCCTGAATCAAGTGATACGGAGCAAACTCAAGAAGTTAATCAGCTAAGTATACCGGATTCCGAATCTCAATATTCAGATCTAATCTTTTATTTAAAGAATGGTTATGCACCTACCAATTTGACCTACAAGAATAAAAGAGCCATTAGATTGAAAGCTAAGAGTTTTTCTCTTATTAATGGTGTGCTCTTCAGGAGAAACTATGATTCTGTATTACTAAGATGCCTTGAGAAACCTGAAGCTCAAAAGGTTTTGCAGGAGCTACACGATGGACCGGCAGGAGGACATTTTGGAGCTGATACAACAGCTCATAAAGTAATTCATGCCGGATATTACTGGCCTACTTTGTTTAAGGATGCTCATGAATATGTAAGGAAATGCATTAAGTGCCAAACTGCCAGTGGAAGACAACAAAAGCCAGCTTTCCCTTTACAACCAATCAACATTGAACAACCTTTTGAACAATGGGGATTGGACATCATTGGAGAAATAAATCCTTCATCTTCCAAGCAACACAAGTATATCCTTACAGCAACTGATTACTTTACAAAGTGGGTAGAAGCAGTTCCATTAAAGACAACAAACTCGGAAGCAATCATCGAATTTATAGATCAGTTCATCGTAACCAGGTTTGGTGTCCCAAACGCTCTTGTCTTTGATAATGCTTCTTACTTCTCAGGCAATGCAATGATTGATTTCGCTATCAAAAGAGGATTCAAATTAAAGTATTCTGCCAACTATTACCCCCAGGGTAACGGCCTAGCAGAATCAACTAATAAAAATCTAATCAAAATCATTAAGCGAACAATCGAAGAAAATCATAAGAACTGGCATAAATCCTTGGTATTTGCATTATGGGCCGATAGGATTACACAGAAAGCTTCCATAGGGACCTCTCCGTTTAATCTTGTTTATGGAAAAGAAGCAGTCGTACCAACCAATCTTCTTCTCCCATCGTTAGCCCTAGTGCAATTTATAGACGAAACTCCTTCTTCTTCTATACAGTTTAGACATGATCAAATACTCAAACTTGAAGAAGAAAGGGATAAAGCCAAGGTTACACATGCAAGACATCAGCAAGTCATTAAAGCAGCTTTCGATCTAGCCTCATCCAGCCCTAGACAATTTGAAGTCGGAGATCTAGTCCTGAAATGGGACAAAGCCCATGAAGACAAAGGTAAACATTCCAAATTCCAAAAACTGTGGCTAGGACCATTTCAGATCTGTGAAAAAGTAGGCCATTCCACATTCATACTTCAAAATCTATCAGGGGTGAGAGATTCTCTCCCTGTCAATGGTCTAATTCTGAAGAAATTCTTTAACTGAGGAGGTAACCCCTTCTCTTTGTAGCTTATTAGTTTTTCATAGTTTGTAGGATTTGTAGGAATAAGAATGTGGGACATTCCCATTGACCTTTCGCTGTAAACAAAAGCTGTCTCGCCATAGTAATATTAATATTTACTTTTTAAAAATAGCATCCTGAACCGAAAGAGATCATTTCTAGGAAATTAGATATCTTTTTATTCTGAGCATTACAGACTCACCTTTGTAAATTTCACTCTGAACGAAGTTCTATGAATCATCTTGAGTGGTTGAAATCAGTCCCCAAAGGTTATCTATACGAAAATAGGAGCTAATTCATCTTCAGCATCTTCAACTCTTAAAACCTATCATCCATTTATTCTTAATAAGATAATTGTTCATCCCATTCACCAACAGTTTTTGATTACTCAGAGTGTAATTCTAAAATATAAAAGATTAAAGATAAGAGGTCTTATCACAATCCTACTTACCATGTTCATAGGAAAATAATTTAACTGACATTACCAAAACTGCATACCAAACAGGGTAATGGCTTGAAATTTCAAGACAAGGGGTCTCATCACGAGCCAGCTTGTTCAGTTTAATTACTACCCGTGAATGGCATTGTCATTTATCTGGCCACCAAACCAGGACAATGGCTTTTATCTTAAGAAAAAAGAAATTGAAATTCAAAAAATACGAGAATATCTTTTGAATTCATTCTGTTTAGTCACACTCTAAGGTGAATGGAACAATGGACAACAACATGGTTAAAAGGTAACCCTGCCGAGACTATGAATGTTTGCTGGCAGCAGAGGCTCTACCTGTGACAGAGGAGTTTATTTTAAAAGCTGATATGAAAAAGTTTTCTATTTTTACTTTTACAAACCAATAAGGACTTATTTTAATACTCGAAGTGCATTTATAAAAAGAGGAAGTTAAATGAAGAAACCTGTTTTATTTAGAATCAATAGATATCTAGTTATATTAGAAATTTCCTTTCTTTTATAAAGATTCTATTTGAGAAAGTGTAAGTATAAATGTTAGTTCAGAGACAACTGGTTCTGCAGCGAATCGCCAATTGTTGTGCCCTACAACAACCCCCCATTTCATAACATTTTTATCACAAACAATTTACATATGAAATGGGTCCCTTTTAAAATTTTTAATTGGCATCAATAAACTTGTTCAAATAAGGTATGATAATCAAATGAATTTATGCAAAAAACCCTTGTTGAACAAATGATAAGCAATTTTTGGTTAAGTCCAAAAAAGTAATCGCAATTTCGGTTGCCATCTTGGTTTTTCCCGATGCGATATCGCTATCGGCCATCGGCAATAGCCAATGCACACACAAAAGGGCACATACCTTTTCCCCGATGCGACGCGATATCGGCGATCGGCTATCGGCACGGCACTATGTCTTGTGGAAAATGTTTTAACACTCCGGCCCGATGCGATATCGCATATCGGCAATCGGTACAATCCTACGCATTTTCATAAGACGTTTATATCCTTTCCCCGATGCGATATCGCTATCGGCATTCGCTAAAAGCAATTGATACACATTCAGGGGATATGTTCGCGCGCCGAATGCGATATCGCAATCGGCGTTCGCTAAAGAACTTTCCCAAGTGATAACGCCACACACACTTCCGATGCGATATGATGACGCTTAATGATGACCTCAGTTCCAAAAGGTGATTATTTCAAAGCATTAAAGTTATATTTAAAATCGATTTGACAAAATCACAGATTTCAAAATGCCGTTAAGTAAAGGGATAAGGTAATGCATGCGTATTTAAAGCTTTGCCCCTTCGAATTAACGAGCAATTACGATTAGACTTTTGAAAAAATCTATTACACGCTTTAAGGGGTCATTCGGTTTAATAACTTAAGTAATGGTCATTTATGAAGCTGCAGGCCGTAAAATCATCATCATTGCATCTACGGTGCCTTCTCAAATCATTAGATCCGCAGCCTCTTTTAGGAATAATCTCGCCACGCTTCAAATCATATATTTATCCCGTTATGGATTGTCATTGTTATTTCTTTGTTACGATTTCTCTTGCACTTGTGTAGAATTCGACTACCGAGAGAAGTCTGAATATGATGGGAAAGAAGTTCAAGAAGGTGGCAGGTTCTACTGCGATACCTGCCTCAGGCCAAGCTGCTACACCTTCAAGGAAAGGCTTAATCTCAGATACTACATGCACTGGTCTTACTGGTACTACATGGCAAGGGACATACAATTTGCTAGAAGGAGAACAACCAGAAGTGACAGTAACGGAGGCAAGTGTGGATGAATTAAGAAAGTCTGAGGCAACTCTTAAAGATTTGGCTGATTCTTTTCTGCACAGAATAGCAGCCAGGGAACAAGTCTTGCCTTATACTGATGTGGTACGTTGGGCAATTGAAGAAATTCCTCTCACTAATAGAACCTTCGTTTCTAAGGATGGAAGGATTTTCGGCTCCTTCAAGCCTGACGACTTGAGACGAATGTATCATTTGCCCAATCCCGAGCAAGTCTATAACAGAGCATTTGTGGAGAAATTCGCCAGAGAGAATGAATCACCAGCCGAACCTCTCCGAGATTGGAGGCAAAATCCAGCAAAACACAAGCAGGATATGTCGGGTAAGTACTCCAATGCCTCTTTGGCTTCACCTTACTGCTATGCTGGAATTATGATGTGTAGATTGTGGGGATTTCATGATTCTGCAAATATCCATGTTGATATGGTTCCCTTAATGGAAGCGGCCGTTAATAGTATAATTATGGATTGGGCCACTATCCTGTCTGATAAGTTGGTCTTAGCTATTCGTGAGTTTAGGGCCAAAACCAGAGTCACTGAGAGAAAAATCCCACCTTTTTATTACTCTGCATACATTATGGATGCCCTTTGTTTTAATTCTGAGTTTCCTGTCCTTGGTTGGAGATGGACAACCCATGACCCAACACCTATTCATTTGTATCATCGTAAATTGTGGAAACCCTCTCACAAAGACCATTTGTACCAAATTTGCAATGGTTTTATGGTTCCCGTTCACTATTCTATTTTTGACAGACCTATCCCTAGGATTTCCTATGAAGCCTCTTTTGACCTGCCAGCCGTAGCCCATTGGTTCGGCGAAGAATGTTTTTCTTATATCAGAGTTTTTGGAAGCAAGGCCAGGCCACATGTTCTTCCCGTATACATGCCAGACAAACTATTAGCCCGAGAAATCTCTTATCAGATAATGTCTGAAGGTGTTACCCAAACTCTCAAAGAGGAGAAGAAGAGAGGATGGCCATCTTTTCCTTTAAGAATTGGAGTTTATACGCTGCTAAATTATAAGCATGCAGAAAAGGAAGCAGCAAAACTCCAAATGCTATCTCTAGTTTCTATTCCCAACAGACTCTATGACCCGAAAAAGACTGCTTTCATTGCCTTGGAACAGGCTAAGCTGACAAAGGTTATTCACCAAGAAGACCAGTTTGACGACCTGTTCATGGGTGCTGATTCAATAAGCCAAGTCAAACAACTTGCTGCGATGAGATATGAAGATATGGAATTAACTGAATTTAATAAACTTAGAAAGCAAAGGTTGCAAACTTTGCCTCTAAAGTTATTATCTACAACCCCAACTTCATCCTCAAGCGAGCCTGATCAGACAGAAATAAATTCACCTCCCGTTACAATTAGAGAACAGGAGGAAAGTCAAAGAAAGCTGCAGGCAGAAAGTCATAGAAGAGAACAAATAGAAAGGCAGCAAAAAGCACAAATTGAACAAGAGCAAAGAAGGCAAAGGGAGCAAGAAGAGCAAAGAAGACAAAGGGAGATAGAAGAACAGAGACAGAGAGAAATAGAAGAACAGAGGAAAAGAGAGGAAGAAGAAAAAATAAGGAAAGAACTGGAAGATAGGCAGAAAAAGGAATTGGAGGAACAGCAACGGAGAGTACAAGAGGAGCAACAGCGGAAGGCATTCGAAGAACAGCAGGGAATTGAAAAAGAAAAAGAACAGAGTAAGCAAATCTCTGTTGATACTGAATTGATTAAGGAATGGAATCAATTTGATTCCATTATAAGTGGTAAAGAAGCCTCCAAAGACTCAGATGCCTTAAAGACTCCCGATACTATTGTTTCTCCGGTTCTTGAAGGAACCAGCGGCCCACCCACAGTACAGAACGTTGAAGAAGTTACTCAGAATCCATCTGATCAAGTTGATCTTCAGGTAGAGGAAATTCCTCCTCTAGACATTTTCTACAGCCCTAAGCATAGAGCCGTTGTAAGACGCTCAAGGAAGAGGCGAAGGCTTGATCAACCTTCTGTTTCAAATGAGCAAACAGTCACGGGCAATGTCGTCTGGAAGGGAGAATTAAGTCCCTCTGAAGATTTAACAAAGCTGTCGCAATTTGCGGGAGCTTATTCAGCAGCAACCATTGACAAAGCATCCGAAGTGAGTCTTCTTTTGAAGACTAAAGAGCATGAAGTATATGCATTGCAAGCAGAAGTGATAGAGGCAAAGAATAAGGCGACACAGGCAGAAGAACAATTGCTGGCTCAACAACAAGAGAATCATTTGTTAACCCAGCAAATTGAAAAACTAAAGATAGACCAAAGTGACATTAAAGCACATGAATTGGCAGAGGCATTATCACAGTTGGAGGCATCAAATGAGCTGTTAATGAAATCTAAAGAGGATCAAATAGTTCAGCTCTCAGCACAGCTTGAAGGTATTAAAGGTGCCAAGAGTATTGAAGATTTCAAAACAGAGGCAACTCTGATAAACGGCGCTTTGATATCTCAGATCAGACTTTTGTGCCAACAGCTAGTTGAAGCTGAGTCACTTTGTGATATATCTACAGCAGTATGTGAGCAAATCGAGAAAGCCAGGACTAACTTGGATCAGGCCGAAGATGAAATAATAGAATATATTGAATGGCAAGATACTCCAGAAGGGCAAGCTGCTAATTTAGCCCGAATCAGTGTAACATACAAGAACATACTTTTCATGGAATGGGAAACACAGGTAATGAAGGCAGAGAGGGCAGCATCCAGGTGCAAAACAATTTCCAAAAACATGATCAATATAGTCAATGATACATTGTATCTGGCTAATATGATTTCACAGTGCACACCTGGAAACATAACAACCGCGAATATGCTGGAGCACAAGAATTATCCTAAGCTGGAAGAACAAGGGCGGTTAATTGCTGGAGTGAATACCTTGACCTCCGATGCATACTGGCTTTTCCTGATTAAACCGCATTCTCAAAGGTCGGCTCTTAACTGCCTAACCGACGCTCTCACATACCTGATCGCCGATTTCCAAGATGCCACATATGATGCACAACTGACTTCTCGCCTCAATACTCCACCAGAAGTAGAGCCAATGCTGGCGATATGTCAGCGAAAGAGTAAAGGCAAAGAGACAGCTGACTGAAGCATCGCCGCCGACTGCCGAATCACCCAAATGCAAAATGATATTTGTTGATGCCGATTTCTTAGTTTTCAGTTTTTAGATATTTAGTAGTTAGATTAGCATAGTATTTATAGACCCTTTCATTGTTTTGGAAAGGGTCGTAAAATTTTGTAAAAGACTAAAAGGCTGAAGTTTGCACTATTGTGCTTCAGTCTATATTCTTTTTTGAAACTCGACCACTGGTCCTTAATTTTACTTGGAATGCTGTTTAAGTAAATTGTGCACTATTGTCGTTTGCTTGGAATGCTTTCTGGTTGGAAGGAAGGACTGCGACATAGCGATTAATATATTGGATTGATCAAACAGCTTGCATGGTACTATTATCTGTATCTGTTCTCTTTTCAGTTATATGAATTGCTGTGTTATTACTTTGCTATTATTGAATACATGTATGTAATACAACAACAAGTCTTCATTTCATATCACTATTGAATGTTTTGTGATTTGTTATCTTTCACTCATATATGTATCAATGATATAAATGACTGAGTGCAGTAATTCGCTATTATAGCTCTGCGTAACTACTTACGCAGAGCAATCTCAAATGATTAAACATCTATGCTTGTTGTTAGTGTCATCTATATGCCTGTCATTAAGCATAGTTTATCAAACGCTGTACTGTCTGAATTGATAAGTCCCGGGATTAGCTTATAGTTTTTTGTATTTCTTTTATAGTTTAGTTATTTGTTTATTATCATCTCATATCTTAAATCATCCATCCATCCCGTTTACTTATAATCTTTGGGAAACTGGTCCCGTTATCCCCAGTCGGAGCCACTATTCCAAACGGAAAAGGAGCTGCACTAAGTTCCGGACCGGGTGGTTTCCCCGATGTTGTTGCAACGAATTTCGGGGCATCAACAAGACCGAACCTAGTTACACTTTTCAACACAATGCTACTCTTATATGTGCCACTGTGGTCACCAAGCTCCAACTCTCCTCAACATATGTGTGAAAGGCCATCACCAACCTCCATGAAGTATGTTTCTCAACCCAAGCATCCTCGAGTCAAGTGTGAAAGCTCCAAGGTCTACATCACATGGTCCCAAGCTTCTAGGGCTAAGCACCTTCCTCCAGGTACCTAGCACTCCTGCTAGGTAGCTACCTTCCCTATTGCCATTGCGTACACCTGATGGGTTAGCCATCATGCTGAATGGTAACAACCTCCTAGGTAAACGTACTATGCTAACACTCTAACCGAGGCCAAGCATCCATCCAAATTAAGCTTTTCTTATGTCCATGAAGAATCACCAATCGACTAGGAGATGTAGTGCCTTCCTAGCAAGGTGAAAACACTTTTCGAGTGGCTCCAAAGGCTAACATTCTTAATGCTCCATGTACCTCACTAGTGAATCAATAACCTCCTTGGTGGGTTGTTTTATTTTTCCTTTGTGGACTTAACATTCTGCAAACCTCACTATTGAACCAACCCCCCCTTGTCAGGTGGTTAAAATTTGGTTCTAATTATAAACAGGTTTTTATCATTCTCTACCAAATGAAATGGTTTTTTAAGGTGTGGTCCAGTTCTGAAAGAGATGAAGTAAAAAAGAAAATTAGAAATGTCATTCCAAACAGGCTATATAAATTCTATCTGGCCAATGGGTAAATTTAGAAAAAGAAAATGAATGTGTTCTAGAATTTATATGCAGATCTTGAAACAGTTTTTCTGTTTATAAATAAGTGAAACTTGATAGGAAGAGCATAAAAAATATTTTAAATCTGTATGCCTTTTCTATGCCTTTTTCCACTTATTTATATGCTATTTGGTATTGTGTTACTTGTGTGCATCCCTAATGTATATGTGATTTCTTGGAGTTGTTGTGGATGATGTTTAAAGGAAATACTGAAAAGACTGGTCGAATATATCACTGACATTGGATGGCAGATCATGTATTGTTATGCAGCCAATAGGAAAGCTGCTTCACCAGCCCATATTTGGCTGACAGGCTGTAAAGGAGAAATTATGAGTCGGATGCAGAAAGTTCCAGGTTTTCATAATTGGCTTGTTGAGAAGGAAGACCGTTCTTATATCGAAGCATTACATGAGCGGAAAGAAGATTTAGTTTATCTTACTGCAGATTCAGAAGATACTCTTCAAGAAGTGGAAACATCCAAAATTTATGTTGTTGGGGGACTTGTTGATCGCAACAGGTGGAAAGGAATAACTATGCAGAAAGCACAAGAGCAAGGTATTCAAACTGCAAAGCTGCCTATTGCTGAGCACTTGAGTATGACAAGCTCCCAGGTCAGCGAAATTCTACGCTGCTTCACTAGATATGAACTGTTAGAATTTATACAAAAGGATGTAGAGTCTAGACACACGTTGGTTCACAAATACAGGAGTCTTATGATATGGGCTATGTACTCCTCCCTGGCTCAGAAAACATTGTCACTTGATATTTGCAAAAAATTTGAATACCTTTGAAGGATAGTTCTTATAAGGAATGAAATTGTATAGCAACAATGTAATGATGCAATCTTATTGGAAAGGAATGATTTGATTACCATGTGCTAGATGTGGACTGTAACATTTGCAACAAAGCTGTATAACTTATGCAAAACAATAAAAGGACTGGTTCTCTTATTTCTAAAAGATACAACTAATGTTACACACAGTAACACACAGCAATGCAATAAAAATATTGTTATTATAGTCAGGTGTGTAAAATTTAAAAAAGAGACAATGGAGTTATTTATAGCAAGCTCACTCAGCTTAATCTATCCTACATATATGACTTACTGTGTTTTCTCGAAGCCCTGAGGCTTGAGCTTAGCTTATCTTCCTCTAGCCCTTGCGAGGCCTGAAAACTAACTCAATCATGTGAACTCTTAGCAAGGTCTTCTTGTGTGTGATTATCTAGGTTGCTACCAATTTATTTATTTCTTCCTTCTGAGGCTTAGGAAATGTTGCTGTGAATATCAAATCTAATTGTTTGGCATTTCTAGAAAATTTCCATCTGTCTATTTCAGGGATGTGTGTTGTTTCTTTGAGGTTTTTGAGCTGGCAATGGTTATGGGCCCAAATTTTGTAAGTTGAAAATAGTGCTTGTAATTTATTCCTTGTTATTCTCTCTAGTTAATCAGTGCCTCAGTAAGAGCATGAGAGGAAGGTTTGGGGTTTGAAAGCCCTCTTATTTCAAAGCTTTTGATTCTTGAATATTCTGGAGTCTTGCTGTTAATGTCATGATTGTTAGTTCTCACACACACGGAGTGTAGGCAGGTTGCACATAATAATGAGAGGGAATAGATTGATGCAATGTCTCATAACATAACAGGAGAGAGAGGAGTAGTTAACTCTATCTTTCTTTTTCCAAAGAAAAAAATGCAATTTCTATTCACAGCTTGAATGAAAAACATAATAGGAGAGAGAGGAGTATTATTTAACTCTCGAATATCTTGCTTTTTCAGAGAAAAAGTGCAATTTCTATTCATGGCTTGAATGAAAAAAATTAAAATATTTCTTGTGCACTCTGCACTCACAAAATGCATGGATTTTTCACCGCCCCTTTAAAAATATTCCTCTTTGAAACAAAGTAATCCGAACGAGCAGGTCTCTTAACACTCCATACATCCAGAGTAATATCAAAAGATCGTTCTGCTTGTTAAACCATAATCCAACAAAAGTAAGCAGTGGATCATTCTCCTAACAACAGTCATAAGATTAAAAAACAGAGATAGCTTTCAGCAGTGCAGCACTATACATCAACAGGAAATAACAGAAAGGAATCAAGTATCATAAACAGACTGAAGAGGTGACAGCTGTGCCTCCTATAGGTTCCTCCAGAAGAAGGGTTCCCTCTGCAACCTGAAGGGCTTCCTTTGATGAGGCATTTGCTTTCACATTCAGCTCCTGGAAAATATGAGTGAAGTAGATAGCTTCAACTGAACTTCACACGATTTTTAGCTGCTGACCAATAGGCCTGAGATATATATTAGTTATTACTTACCCGAATAAAGCCTTTCATCAAGTTGATAACTAGACTGGAATCTCCAACTATCTAGATTTTCTTAACATTCTTTTACAGCACACATTCTAAGAGTCATCTGAAGACCATAAAGTTGGCATAATTATTGGTTCCTGCCCCCAATCCAGTTTTGAACTTCCCAAAGTAATTATTTAACAAATGCATGCTTTCACCAGCACCACTAACTTCTGGAGGTTCTTGCCTGGTTCCATCAAAAAACCCCATATTTGGGTTTGATCTATCTCCAGATTCCCTATCTGTCTAGGGACTCCTTGGAATGGTAGGTCTACTTCACTGAATAGATTCATCTAACCTGTTATGAAACTTGAAATGAAGGGATGGATTTCTCTGCACAAATCTGAGTTTCTTGCCAACCAAATACTCCAGATATAGGATAAGACAAAGCCTTAAAGTCCTTCAGCTCTTTCTAATTATACCAATTTTTTATACAAGCTTCTGCAGATTCACCAGCCCACTCGTTTTCATAACTTCCAAACACCTACGTTTAGAATGGCTACATTTATCAACTAATGATTACATTGTTACGTCGGTTTAACTCAAGTGGTTGGTAAAACTGTTTGTTATCTGCTCCACCTGGGTTCCATTTCCATAGAGACCTAAGTTTATAATGGCTACATTTATCAACTAATGATTACATTGTTATGTCGGTTTAACTCAAGTGGTTGGGAAAAGTGTTTGTTATCTGCTCCACCTGGGTTCCATTTCCATAGAGTGACATGTTGGCCTGTTGTGATGAAGCTAGTAGGGTAGATTTCCCTGGTGGGATGTGTTGGCTCTTGCTAATAAGTTTCCTGCTAGGTGCTGGCTTGCGGGTTGTTGGCACTAACTTAGGGGTTATAGTGGCAGCCAGCCAGATTTCAAACTGGGCCTCGCCCAGGCAACCTGACCAGCTACCAATTCCTCTAGATCTTAGAAAACTAATGATTACATCACTTTATTATAAAGACTCTGATTAAGATTTTATTACTTGTTTATGACCATAATATCTAAGGCCCTGCCATAATGGCCATATTACATAAGATTTGCTTGTGAAACCATAAGGCTTGACAACGAGTAGATGAAGTTGCTATATACTCTGCTTTAGATGAGCAACTGTTGCCTGCTTCTGTTAAACCAGGAAATCATACTTGTTCCCAAACATAAACAATACTCAGGAGTCAGAAGTACTCTTTTGAGTACCAACATCTCTAGCCCAATTTGAATATACAAATTTGTGTAGTAACAACTCACCATCTCTAGAATACTTCATGCTATAATGGATTGTGCCCTTCAGATACCCAAGAACATGCTTACCAATGTTCCTATGAGATTAGCGAGGCTCAACCATAAATCAGCTCAATTTATTTACTACATAGCAAATGTTAGTGTTAGTTTTTGTAGTATTGGATGTGTTCTAGCCTTGAAATTTTGTGGAGAGGTTAGAATGCACGAGATCTTCAAAACCCAGAAATCGTTTCTAGAAATTTCGCCTAGAAATGACTTAATTAGATTATTAGTCAGTTTTTAAATCTAAGTCTAAACTTAGGGAATATGACTAATTAATCAAAATTAATTAAGTTAATGTGTGAATATTCTAGAAACACACACGGATCGACTTCAAGTTAATCTTAGCCATCGATTAAGATCTAATCTTGGCCGTTGAAGTCTTAACCGAGGATTAAAAGAAGTCGATGGGGCTTGGAGAAAGCACTTGTGCAATTTGGTTTCATGAACATATTGACTTCCTGAGTAGTAGCATTCAGTTGTCGGAGAGAGAGCCAGAGAAATCGAAATAGTGAGAGAGGCGCAGGGACAGTGAAGCTGGAGGAAGGATTCTAGTTTCGGTGAGTGCATTTGCAGAGAGGCAGAAGAGGCATAGTGAGGCTGACGCAGAGCAACGCAATAGCCTCTAGAGGCAATTTCGAAATTGTTGGGGAGAAGCAGAGTTTTAGTGTCAGAAGCTGCGCAAAGGTTCTAGAGGCCAGGAGAGACATTTTTCCAGATAGTAGCAGACTAGACAGCTTGAGGTGAAGCTGTTCTGAGCTGAGTGCAAAAGTTTTGACATCTAGTTGTACTCCAATTATTTCATTGCTGCATAATAATAAAACCATCAGTTGCTGCACCAGTTTTCCCAAGTTGGGTTTTTCCGGGGACATTGGTCCAAAAATAACTGTCATTTTATGTGTGTGTGCTGGTATTTCTTCCGCAATTTATTTGTGCAGGTTGTAATGTGAATGATTCAGTATTTGTTGTAGCAAACAATAAATAATTTGTTGAGAATTAATTTAACAATTAGGAGAATTATTTCCAATTGTTGCAATAAATTTGGGTTTCCGAATTTTCACAGTTAGGTGTAGCATTCACCAAGTACATCAAGGACCCAGTCAATTGCGTGTACAAGGTGGGACCAACCAAATTGGTTTTGTCAACACCTTTTAGCTTAAATTTGGAAACATAGGCATAACCAATGGTTTATAGTCAAACATTTGAATACCGCTATTAAAGGTTTACCTTTGCAGCACCTTTGCCCAATGAAGACTTCACCTTCACCCTACCATACCTCTAGACACAAAAGTAATGCAGAAGGCAAATGCCCTTCATATCAAACTTGCTGGCTAATTTATGCTTTCATCACACAATGAGCTTCTTAGAACTCCCTGTATCGATTCATCTACATATAGCACCAAGATAGGCAAATCATTCTCATCATACAAAAAATAAAGATTGGAATTTTCACAAGTCTTGGAGAAGGCTAGATTCAAAAAGTACTCATCTGCCAAAGAGCATCAAACTTGTTGTGCCTACTTCAACCTGTAAAGGGTCTTCTTCTGTTTGCATACATAGGTATCTTGCCCATGCACCTCAAACCCTCTTGGCTGATTCATGTATACTTCTTAAATTACTCCTTTAAGAAAAGTAGTGTATACATCCATCTTGTAAAAAGGGCAACCAAAACTAGATGCTATTGACATAAAGGTATGGATAGAAGTATACCTAGCAAGAGGAGTAAATGTTTCATCATAAGCTACTACCTCTTTGTAAGAGAATCTTTTGGCTACAAATTTGGCTTTGAACTTCTCGATGTTGCCATCCACAACATGCTTTATCTTGCACAACCCATAGTTTTAAAACTTGGACTCGGATTCAGAACCGATCGAGGGTCAAATTCGGCTCGGACTTCGATTCAATATCGACTCTGACTAGTTTATTCCAATGACTTGTGTTTGTAAAATGTACATTAAATATTTAATTTTAATGAAAAATCATATTTTTAAAGATTTTCATTCATGTTTCCAAACTCAAAGCATTAGAATAATAGAGATAAGAAAACACTTGATCAAAGCATGCTCATGAATATATCTATTATATCAAAATGGCAGGGAGTGCACTGTCCAATACATGTAATATATAGAGATCAAAGCAAAAACACGTAACCAATGCTGCTTTAAAAACCAATTCCTCAATGCTGTTCCAAAAAGTTAAAACCAACTCCAACTGCTCACAAACTCCTCTCAAATATTCACATCAATGCAATGAGATAGTTGTGAGGAAATATGAGGGGGTTGGGTTACATTTATAGGTGTGGGAGAAGGGTAGAGGGGTTAGGAAATAGTTTAAAAAAAAATTGATTTCAAGTCTGCCCAGCCTGCCTTTTTTCCCACCGCTGAGACCAACATTTAAGTTGGGGTCGGTCTGTCCGGTCGGTCCATTACGGAATCGGTCGAATTGGTGACCAACTCGGCTGGTTCGGTAACAAACCGACCGTCGAACTGAATAATTGCCTAATCAGTTTGGGAAGGGGTATGGCTCGGTCAACCAGGCCAATTCCGAGTCAGACCAACCTAGTTTTAAACTATGGTACAACCATTGAGAATCAATTACACAGTTCCTAATTGCCTTCAGAAAAATTTCCCACACATCATTCTTGATGATGGAGTTGTACTCCTTTGTCATGGCCTCTTGCCATTCTTGCTTTGCATTTACCTCCTTAAAGTTTGGACGTAGTGCCACCTCAAGAAGGGAAGACCTTCTGCATTCCCTACAAAGTGCTTTTACTATCACTTCTCCTTATTCTTCTTTGGACATTGGCATGCATAATGTCTTTTCTTGTGACATCTGAAACATGTCTCGTAGCTTAGGTCCTTAAAACGAGAAGAACAACCCTCTTCTTTATTAACCTTCTTGGCTTCTCCTTTTTTATCCTCTAGATAAGTGTAAGACTTTGAGTCTTCTCCACTCTAGCTAACACAGTCTCTAGTCTGGGATCCTGTTGGACAAGATCTCCTTAGATTCAATGACCAGAGTAGCTAATCCTCTTCTTCCTTGAGCCTAACATTGCTGCATGTTCGAAGATTTGTGTATCTTTTCCTTTCTTTTCCATATTCAAACCTCAAGCCAATTTCTTCCCATGATAACCACTTCTAGTGCCAAGTAGTGGACCTTACACTATTGTCTAAGATTAAAATAACCTTTATTTTTTAAATTGTGAATCATCTAAAAGGGAAGTTTGTGTGTATATTTTCTCCCTACCTAGGGGTTGTTGGAAAATGCAGTAAGGCATCTATTAATTCAATTTCTCCTTAATCCTTAATATTTGCTTGTGAACTTTATTTATATTCTTGTGTTTCTTTATTAGATATTTCCACCAAACAAATATCAAGAGAAAAACAATAAAGACAATGGACACAAAAATTAGGCTCTAAGTCAAGGCAAAACCCCTCCAAGGGGAAAACCTAGAAAAATTTCTTCACTTCTTATAGAATCTTCTTCAAATCATACAACCAAGACCCAAACCCTAGACCAAGTTCTCCTCTAAGCACCAAGTCAACCCCCTCCAAGAAGCCCTTCCAAGTGGATCAGATTAACAAAGCTTAACAAGAAGGATACTCCAAGAGATGATGACAACAATAACAACAACTACAAAGGCAATGGAAATCAAAGGAACAACACGTTCAACAACAAAGGAAAGAGGCTCCCCTTGCTCGATATGGAAATGGTCGTCCTCCCAAGAAGTCGAGAAGCTCTAGGTATGAAGAAGCTAATGTTGTAGAAAAGCAAAAAGAATTTTATCTTATTTCTGCTGTCACCACCGCCTCTCCTCCAATACATTGGATCATTGGTTGATTGATAATGGTGCCTCAAGGCACTTCATTGGGTACAAAGAGGCCCTCTCAAGCTTGTTTGAAAAGAAGACTAATATGGAGATTATACTTGGGGATAATGCCACTTATCTCGTAAAAGGAATTGGGATTGTTATTGTTCACTTAAATATAGGTCAAACCCTTCATTTACAAGAAGTGTTGTATGTACCTAATTTGAAAAAGAACTTGGTCTCTATTTCTGCGATGGAAGATAAAGGTTTCAAGATGACATTCATTGATGGGAAGGTTCGTGTTTGGCAAAGGAACCTGAAAGATGCATTCACTCTTGGAATTAGAGTTGAAGGTTTCTATCAGGTTGGAGGAAGTCCTTTGGGAGCAATGACTTGTGATACTTCTCTTCAATCTGAATTATGACACCGAAGATTTGCTCACCTTCATTACAAAGCGTTACTTAATGTAAAGAAGATGGTCACAAGTATGCCTAAATTCAACTTAGATCATGAAGGAGTTTGTTAGGGTTGTACAGTTGGAAAACATACAAGGAGACCATTCCCCTAAAGCAAAGTGAAACTACCGATATTCTTCAGTTGGTCCATTTTGATCTATCAGGTATGTTGCTCGTAACATCTTTGGGTGGATATTTGTACTATGCAATTTTTGTGGATGACTTCTCTAGCAAAACATGGATCTATTTCTTGAAGAAGAAGGACGAAGTGTTCAAATGGTTCCGCTCTTTCAAAGCCTTGGTCGAGAATCAAGCAGGGCAGAAGATCAAAATATTGAGGACCGATAATGGGACCGAATATGAGTCAAATGAATTCAATGACTATTGTAGAGAATCTGGCATTAAGAGGGAGACCACTACTATATATACTCTTGAGCAAAATGGAGTTGTCGAAAGGAAGAATCCAACTATCATAGAAGCCACCCGTGCCATGCTTCATGACTAAGGTCTACTGAAGTTCTTATGGGGACAAGCTGCCAACACTGCTGTGTATGTTCAAAATAGATGCGTGCATCAGGCATTGGACTTCAAGACACCCGATGATGTTTTCACCGATAAGAAACCTGTTGTTTGTCATTTTAGAATTTTTTGTTGTCTCGTATATTTTCATGTTCCAAAGGAGAAAAGAAACAAACTAGATGCATATGGGAAGAAGGAACGTTTGTGGGCTATAGTGAAACTTCTTAGGCATATAGAATTTATGTGCCTGGTTAAAGAGAAGTGGAAATAAATGATGATATCACTTTCGATGAAGATTCTGCCCTTGGGAAAGTCTGAGATCTTTTTATCCCTAGGAAGGACAATGATGATGATACAGGAAATCAGGATGAACCTACGACTAATGACCCGATGCCTGATGGATCCTATTGATCCACCTCCTAGTGAGCTCTCTACTTCAAGAAAAAGACCTTTGTGGCTCAAAGATACTCTTGAAGATGCTGAGAGACATATTGCACCAAGGGGGACATTTCGTGGAGGCAAGAAGTTGAATAGGTACCAAGGGTACTTAGCTGCGATGTGTACCATTGTACAATTTGAGCCATGTACATTCGAAGAAGCCATGAAACGCCAAGTCTGGAAGGATGTGATGAATGAGGAATATGAATCAATCATGAAGAATGATGTTTGGGCTGTCATTCCCAGACCCAAGGACAAGTCTGTGGTCACTTCAAAATGGCTTTACAAAATCGAACGTGGAGCTGATGGGAGTGCTGAAAAGTTCAAGGTCAGATTTGTTGCTCGAGGCTTCTCTCAAAAGGAAGGGGTAGACAATGGTGAGATACTTGCACCAGTTGCTCGATATACCACTACTTGTTCGATCATAGCCCTCGTTGCCTCTCAAGGCTGAAGCCTTCACAAAATGGATGTCAAAACTGTGTTCTTGCATGGCTCTCTTAAGGAGGAAGTCTATGTAGAACAACCCGACGGGTTGGAAGTTCAAGATTGTAAGACACATGTATGTAGGTTGAAGAAAGCCCTCTATGGGTTGAAGCAAGCCCCCAGGGCTTGGTACGAGAGAATAAATAACTATCTTATGAAGCTGGGATTTACAAGTAGTGAAGCTGACCTGCACCTATACTTCAAGTTTGAAAAGGACAAGCCTCTCATTCTGGTCTTGTATGTGGATGATCTCTTTATGTGGATCGATTTTTTCTTTTTCCTTAGACATACCCAAACTCGCATTCACTTCGGCTTCCCGGCAACAAACTTCGCACCTTTTCCCAACTACAAGAGAACTTCACACTTCTACGCAGTAACAAGAGAGTTCAAACTTGATGAGATAATAATGCTCCAAATGAATTCGATGTGCTAAATGGAAATCTAAGGTGTTGTAGCTAAACCCTAGTGAAGTTAAAATTGTCTAGTATGTGTGATATAACAATTGGAAATCTATTAGATGATTGTTGAAAATGAAAATATAGGGTTTTGCAGTTAAATCCTAGTAGTGACATTGTCTAGTGTGAAATGTAACAATCTAAGATCTATGTATGTAATGATTGTTGAGATTGTGGAATTCTAGGGTTTTGGAGTTAAACCTTAGTCAAAGTAGAAATCTCTGAGGAGTGTTGACTATATGATTTGAGATTTGTGAAGAAATTGGTGAAATTTGAATTTTTGGTTGAGTTTGATGATTACTCGGAAATCTAGGGTTCGCAAACTAACCCTAATGGTGACTGGTCATGCTAGTGACTAATTGATGGTTGATCGAAAATCTAGGGGTTTGGAACTAACCCTAGTGGAAGCTGGTCAGATTAACGACTAAGCTGTAATTGACTTTGATTGTATAAAATCTAGGATTTATCCCTAGTGTGAAGTCTAACATATGTACCTTGAAAGGCTGTTAGATGCTTTGTAGATTATATTTGTTTTGAATTGCTTCTAGGGTTTGCTATATGTTGTAGTAAGGTATGTCATACCTTTGGAAGACACATTGAAACCCTAGATGGAATGAATGTTGTTATGAAGGAGTCTAGGGTGTATAACAAAGTCCCTAGCAATATGTTGAAGAATATGTCTCTTGTTTAAAATTGAGTTTGGGTATTTAATATGTATAACTATGAAATTCTTCCGTGATTCTGATATGGCTAACTTCATGCTTCTATAGATTTGGTTGTACTTGCTATCTAATATGTGCAGGTACACAATCTTCGACTTGGTGACAATGCTCGACGTGACAAGCAAGTTGTGCTGGTACACAATCTTCAATTTGGTGAAGATGCTTGGTGTGACAAGCAAGCTTTGCTGGTACACAATCTTCAACTTGGTGAAGATGCTCGATATGACAAGCATGATGAGGATGATAATAACTTTGATGAAATGGTTGGAAGCCATGAAAGATTCTCCAATGACGAAAAGAAGTAGAACTCCCTAGGTTAAGAGAGAGTTCAAATAAAAGGAATCTCCCTAGGATAAGAGGATGGTTGAGAATGTTCCTTTTATAGGAATGATTAGATCCTCTCTGTTTAAGAGGGAGTGATAGATATGATTCTATGCTTTATGTGTCATGCACTAGACCAGGACTAACAACCATAAGTTTTGGTGAGGACCATGAGTAGGAGAAAGAAATTGGAGAATGAATTTTGAGGTGCTGCTGATAGAAGGAAATAAGGATACGATTGAAGAATATGTTGCTGCATATGAAGTAGGAAGAATAATGTATGATTGAGGAATCTTCTATCAAAGATTCGGTTGATAGTCCTACTATGGAAAGTTGAGAAGCAACATCTGTTGTCTGAAAGACCCTGGAGGTTTGTATTTGATTATGTACATGTGAAAGTATATTATTGATTGGGGTTGTGTTTGTACATGTGAATCTCTCGAAGGATTTGATAGCATGCTGGTTACCAATCAGTTTGATTGGGAGAGATTGGTCATTCTTGATTTGCTGGATCAAGAGGTGTTGAGGCTTTGTGAGTGAAGCATTGCCTCGGAGGACATCTAGCTGATACATTGTGTTGATGTCTAGAAGTTGGAAAGGTGGTGTTGGTCATAGAGCTCTGTTTTGGATACACATGTGGATTTTTTGGGTTGATGGTTAGCAAGTAAGCTTGATGGTACCTAGAGGGGCTGAAAGCTTGAGTCCATCTTAGTCCCACCTGGATAGATTGCCTTGGTCAGGAATCTAGTCCTTGGCATTGCGGTGTCTAAACTGTTAAGTGACTGCTTGGATATATTGCCTTGGTCAGGAATCTAGTCCTTGGCATTGCGGTGTCTAAACTGTTAAGTGACTGTTTGGATATATTGCCCTGGTCAGGAATCTAGTCCTTGGCATCGTGGTGCATAAACTGTTGAGTGACTATTTGGATAGTTTTCCCTGGTCAGGAATCTAGTCCATGGCATTGCAATGCCTAAAGTTCTTCATAGTTCGTATAGTTTGAGATCTTCCATTGTATATGTACATTATGAATACCTCCCTAGTTAAGAGGGAGTGTTGGAAAATGTAACTATGTTCGGTCTTCAATAATGTACTTGAGTCATCTTGTAATGTACTTGTCAAAAGAATAAAGAAAAGAACTATTATTATATTAAAGCTTGGGTTTCATGCTTGGGTCACCATGTTTTAGGTCAAAGTCCCCATTGAAGACTTCTAGGATTTATTCTGAGTCTATAGAATTATTGTACATTTAAAGAGACCCTTCTTGGGATTTTGAATCATGTAAAAAGGTTAAGTATTGAGTCAAATATGAATTATGTAACCTCCACACCATGTCGGCCTAAGAGAAGATCAAGTCGGCCTAAGGACCCATTCGACCCCACAAGAAGCCTATAAAAGGAAGCACATCGAATTCATTTGGAGCATCATTCTCTCATCAAGTTCGAACTCTCTTGTTGCTGGGCAGAAGTGCAAAGTTCTCTTGTAGCTGGGAAAAGGTGCAAAGTCTGTTGCTGGGAAGCCGAAGTGAATGTGAGTTTGGGGAAGTTTAAGGATAAAGGAAAAATCAAAATTTTGGGGCCTCTCTCTCTTTGTTTCATGTTCTGTATTGGGAGAACAAAGTCTCCTAAGTTTCGTTGTTGCCGGAAGTTGCCAGTTACTGTGAGCTGCTACCCTAGTCGAAGTTGCTGGAAAGAGGTCGAAATTTTGGGAGGCTAACTTGGTGTGGAGGGAAGGTCTTGTCTTGGTCTAGGGTGAAGAGTCTCAAAGAATACTATTGAAGGGAAGAATTATCTTGACTGGGTTTTCCCCTCGAGGGGAGTTTTGCCCTGGCATGTGCGTACATCTTGTGTCTATTGTTTTATATGCTGTTGCTTCTGGTAATTGCTTGATGAACAAAAGAAAGAAGATATAAAGAATCATAATAATAAGAAACATCACAAGTAATTATCAAGAACAAGAAAATCTTTATTGCCTTTCTGATTTTCCAACAAAGCCTCATCACAATCATTGGATTGCTGCTAAGAATCTCTTGAGATATCTCTGGGGCACAATCCACTATGGACTGAGATACATTGTCGGGAATTTGAGGCTACATGGATATACAGATGCTGACTGGGCTGGCAGTGTGGTGGATCATAAGAGCACGTCTGGGTGTTGCTTCTCTTTGGGGTCTGCTTCAATATCTTGGATGAGCAGGAAGCAAAAATCGGTTGCTTTAAGCACCACCGAGGTCGAATACATTGCTACGAGTATGGCCTGTTGTGAAGCTATTTGGTTGAGAAAGCTCTTCAGTGAGCTATTTGAGCACGTGTTGGATACCACCATGATCTTCTGCGACAACCAGAGTGGGATTCGCCTTTCAGAGAATCCCGTGTTCCACGACTGCTCCAAGCACATTGATATCAGGTACCACTTTATCCGGGATATGGTACAACGGGGAGCAATAAGGCTCCATCACATCAAGATGGATGAGCAGGGCACAGACATTCTCATGAAGCCCTTGGGGAAGGTTGAATTCTTAAACTTCTGAGAGAGACTTGGAGTTTTGGAAATAACCTCCTATGAGGATCACGTATGAGTTGGACATTGAGCTCTGGGAGCTCCTGGGGGCTTTGGGTACTTCTTGGAGCTATGAGCGACCATAGGGTGAGTGGTTCACCTTCCCCTAGTGGTGCGTTAGATACAGGGTGAGTGGTTCACCTTCCCCTAGTGGTGCGTTAGATACAGGGTGAGTGGTTCACCTTTCCCTATTACGGACACATGTATGTAGGGTGAGTGGTTCACCTTCCCCTACGATTGACATATGCATAGGATGAGTGGTTCACCTTCTCCTATGGCATATGAGCAGGATGAGTGGTTCACCTTCTCCTGCCGATGCCCCAGCACACATCCTACCCATGGAGTCTGAGACTCATGGGAAGTACCTCTCATCTGGCCAATGAGTTGGGAAAAGTGGTTAGGGACCATAGCACTACCAATGGACGCATCGTGTACTGTTGTACTCCCTATGACTAGGATGCATGGTGTTCAACAACTTGATCTGGGATCAAGGATTGACTTTTGTCAGTGGAGAGTGGTAAGGTCTTGTGACTCACTCTTGATCACTTCTTCATTATTACTTCATGGTTCAGCAGAGCAGTGATGACAAAGATGGTACATGATGACAGGATGGCATGATGATGACAGATGGATTGGCAGGTGGAATTCTCCCTAGTTGAGAGGGAGTGTTAAAATTGGCAACTAGGGCCAAATTCCACCTTGGGACAACTCATATGATGGAGATGATTATTGCATTGGATTCCTCTTTTCGAGAGGTCCAAATTTGATATAAAAATCATCTCATTCGGTCAAGCAGAAGTGGAATTTTGAATTTATTCTCTCTCATGCACAAATTGTTAAGGTTGGCCTTAGCTTAATGTAGGCTGAAGAAGCCCAATAGATGTGTCCTTTCACCCTCATCGAATTGTATAAATAGAAATGACCTCTCTCCTCATTTGGACATCACTCACTCATCATTTATTCTCTCTCCAAATCTGATTGGTTTGTACAACTTGAAGATCAACTCTCTCTCTCACACGTGTGGATGGAAGGACGAATTTTTGGGTCAAATTGCAGGTCGAATTTCAAAGTTTTAGGGCAACATTGACCAAGGGTTTATTGACCAAGTTTGACATCGTTTTCAGGGGCAAAATTTCAATCTCTTGAGGCTGTATTTATTGGCACAAAAATTAAGGTGTTTGGGACTGTTTGACCAACATTGACTTCAGGTTGACTTCTGTTCTGAGTCTTGACCACAGAAAATCACAATAATTTTTCTCTCTCCTTTGACCAAGTTTGACCGAGATGTTTTGGGCTGCATTTGTCTTCCTCTTCAGGCCGAGTTTGACTAAGGAGGACCAAGTTGCATTGGTGAAGTGTTGTTGTTGTTTTGACCAGCATTGACTTTCTGGTTAGGGTTGAAATTGATTGCAGTTGATTGTAGAATTTGATAGGGCTGATTTCACTGTGTATTGGGCAAGTGAATTTTATTTTTGTACTCTCTCTCTCTGCGGAACAATTGAATAATAATAAGAAGATTTGATCAAAGGGTTTCCCCACATTAGGGTTTTGCCTTGACATCCGCCAAATCTGGTGTCCTCTTGTCTTGGCTTGTTTTCTGTATATGTTTTTATGTTCTATTTGCATTTATTATCAATGTGATTAGGTTAATGTGATTGCTATTGGATATAATTGGAATTGTCATTTGGGCTGATAAAGGAACATTGAAGTAAATTGCGCTAAGCATAGAACATACCATTGTTATATAAAATTAACAGGTATTGTGTAAGGTGTTGTTCAGAATTATTTGTGGTGATGAACTCGAACCGTTAGATGAAGATGTGAAGTCCAAGTGACTAAAATTTATGATGAAGCAAGGGGAATCATTCATATGGCTATTTTTGAAAATTTGAAGTTTCTTATTCAAGATATGAATGATCCTCGATAGGTTGGTGATGCCCCAAAGATCTCTTTGACAAAACCAATACTATACTTGCTCATTGGCTTGAATATTTAGCTTATTTGTCTTGATGCAACAGATTTTTAGTGGCTTTAGGATAGGTTCCCAAGGTAAAGCAACTAAGAACCAACTCTAGGAATGTGATATTACAAAAGATGATGATTGAATGGTGTGTTTTCTTCTTTGAAGTCTTAGAGGGCCCAATTATATTATTGTTTGCCCCTATTGTGTTTTTGTCTCCACATTCCATTATACTCAAGTTGCATTGGGAAACAAATGTGTTGCGCCTACATTTGATGTTTTTGGTGAGCAATTTATTAGAGAACACGATAAATTATGCCATATTGGTGAAGTAGGTTCTAATGGCTCCAAAAGAAAGCATTTGTGGTTAAACAAAAGAAGGGTCCTTCAAACAAGCCACATTCCAAAGGGTTATAAGGGTTCACTTTCGGGTCCTAAGTGGGAAGCAAAAACTTCTCCTTTGAATTCATCTTCATCTTTCGAAGCTATAGAAACAAAGAGAGGAAGTCGGGTAATGAATGCTCTTATCACCATAAGATTGGTCTTCTCGAGGCACAATGTTCATAAGAAAATGAAAGCCCTTGAGGCTACAAGGAAAATAAAATCAAAATTGATTCTTCTTCCTCGAGTTCCTCCAGTGGTTAACCTGTGGCCTTTTCTTTGACAAGTTCCTCCTTGATTGCACATAATATTCCACGTTGCGAGTGGAGATGTGATTTTAGGGAATCAAATTTTGTAGGTGATAATTCTCCTTTATTTATTGGGATCTAGCAATCTTCGTATGCATGCTGGTAAACTTTATGATGTAATTTATGTACCTCAACTTTCTTTGAACGTACCAACCAATTCATTTAGGAGATGGTAAGAAAGTTGAGTTTTGGCAAAATAGAGTGCATATTAAAGATGTTAAGGATATGTTCATTGTTGTTACTTTTGGTGTTATTGATGATTCTCTCTTGATTTATAAATTGTTGCGGATATTCAACTAGAATAGTGCATCGCAACAAATCTTACAATATTTTGCAATCTCTTATTATGCAATGTTTTACATTAGATTTCATATTTACTATTTCTATCTTAGCTCATAGAATATTGAAATAAATTGAACCTGAAATGAAAGAAGCTAAGCAAATAACACATTGTACACACAATGGACAGAAGTTGTATGTTGGGAAAACTCATTACATGAGAAGCCCAACTAAAAGGTGAGACTTATGCCTTGATCTTTTCTTCTTAGTTATGAAATGCAAATAAAATGAAAGTGCACTCACTATGGAGTTGCCATGGACAGTATGCTTTATATATTTGCTATAAGATCATGTACTACCTCTGTTGTGCTTCAATATCCTATTTCCATATGCTTTGCTCAACTTTGGAACAATAAACAATAAAATATGGAAGCCCTTGCTTTCATAGTGGCCCGGTATTTAACATGGTTTGATGGTTGTCTAGGGTTAGGGTTTTGGACACTCTAGGATATTCTTGAAAGTCCGCACATTACTAGATCCATGTGTGGGTAACAGAAGTTGATATTTCATCCACTTGGTATCACAGTGGTCAATCGGATAGGTCAACTTCTAGGAGGCATAATTTCCTCATGCAAACTCTAGTTGGGGTGATCTTTGCATTGTTGGAAAGCTCTCGATGCGTATAATGGCTTATAGGTTCTGAGCTTTATTTGCAAAGTTTTGACCCTAGAAAACATTTATTGATACCTCAAACAGGTTCAAGAAGTTTCTAAACCACAAAACACAAAAGTGGAACTTGCGCCTAAAATGGACCTACAAGCCAATAGTTACAATTTTTCTTCTCTAGAGTACCGAAATAGACAACAAGTTATATACTGATCCATTTTCGATTCATAGCTTCCCATTTAGGGAGGCTTTTGGTCCCCAAAATCTTTTACTAAACGAGGTGAGGAAATCCTCCTCTACCTTCTTCGTGAGTACCATTTGGCCTTGCGTGAAAGTTGTCCTTTCAATCCAACCATGTAGAGTTCATTTGCCCTTGTTTGGTTGTTTTGGACCTCTTTTGAAATTATTGCAAATGCCACAACTACTTTACATCTAATAGTGTTGTTCTGGTAGCAATTCAGTCACTTGTCAAACGATATTTGCTAATAAGCTAGCACCAAAAGTACCCTTTCACACTTGTCATCCAAAACTGGGAAAAAGACCAAGTAATAAGCAAGTACAAGTGGCATGCATGGACACTCCAATATAAAGTGCATCATCAAAGAACATTAATAAATGTGCCAAAGCTATCTAATGAAGGTTCGACCCACAATGAAGATGAATAAGAAGCCAATTCCTCATCAACTGAAAGGAATGGGAGTACTTATGGTGTCATCCTTTTGATGAAGAAAAACAAATTGGGAGCAACAAAGGCTAAGGATCTTGTGTATGTTCATTCCAACCTCCAGTTTTTATCAAATTCTAAACTTGACATTTAATACCATGACTCACCTCATCCTACTTGAGGATGTTATGCCACTAGTCCAGCCTTCACTACAACTTCCAACATTTTTGGTTCCCCTGTTTTGTATTCATGATTTAGAGTTGCAATATGTAGTTGATGAGGATGTAGGTTGTAGACACATTTTAGGATATGTAGTGCGACCTACTCTACATTATCACATTAGCAAAGCGTTCAATGATGAAGCACTCATCTTTGTATTTACTATTATTCCTTTTGTATGAGGCATGATGTATGTTGATTTTAGTCTTCAGATTTAGAAATTATCTAATGATTTCAGCTCTAATGTTGTGATTGACTAAAATCAAGATACATCATGCCTCATACTAACATCCATGCTGCTATTCTGGCTAGAAATTTTCTAGATATTATAACCGATGCATCCACTTTGCTGTGTTATCTCATTCTGTATAATAATATTTCAAGATTTTCAAATCACATGCTGAGCAACTGCATGCAAGTTCTGTACTTGATAATTGTTTTATGAGTTTTTTGCTTATGGTTTTCACATTTGGCCATTCATTACTATACTCTGCAACATATACCTTGAGACATTATTCTCTTCCTGTATAATATTCTACATATTTTCATGCTTATCAGTTTTGTTTTTATGGATGTAATTTTATAAGTTTATATTGAGATCATTTAGTGTGTAAGTTTAGTGGCCTTTTGCTTTGCATATGCTATTTCTAAAAGAAAATATTTGATTGGTATGTTTACAAAATTACAGGTTCTGACTGTGAATCAAGTATTTGAGATTCTTATAACATTTTTGGAGTTCAAGGACTGGAGGAAATCTCTATTTCAGGTTATACCACAGAGAAAAAGACCTGAAGTTGATTCAAATGATCCTCATCTGACTATTGAGAGGAAGAAGATGTCTAGTAGTAATGCGAATGGAGAAGTTTCTCCTTGTGATTCTAACGTGGGGTTCAATTGCAACGAGAAGAGGGATGAAGTGACGGTTGAAACATGAAGATGCTTAGCTGGAAAATTCATTTTCTAAATCTCCAGATGTAGTTGGAGTGCTTCAGAGATGATTCCATTGTACTTGTTTCTACCTATGGTTCTATCCAGGGAGGGAATTCATATGTTTGACAGTTGATTTTCTTGATCCCTATGCAAATCTTTCTGTGGAGTTCTTTTTTCTTACTATTTTGCCAATCAACTTTATCTGAATGCCTCCGGAAGGCAGAACATTTTTGACAGTGAACAGGTTTATTAGTTGATGCACTTCCTATTGTTTGTCAGTTCTTTTGACATTGTTTGATGTATTTTTATTGATGGCATTTCACTATTGCTCAACTGCATTGTTCAGAAGTCACAAGTTTTTAATTAGCATGGTTGTTTTGTATAATTTCTTGGGGCATGTTTTACCTTGTGTGATCAAAATTTATTTCAGTCAATATTCAATCATCATTCAATGCTCAACACATGTCAGGTGTTGCTGTTGTTGTCTTGTTTTAATGCAGTATATGCTTTACAAGATTTGGAATCGTTATATGGTTGCATTGCAGGATCAACTTGCTGGACAATCTTGATCGTCAGATATTTGTTCTAAGGATGGTTATATTTTTTCTTATTACTGGTATCCCAATACTTTTTCTTATTACTGTTATATCACTTGAAATCATATGGCGGGATCCTACCTTGACAAATTTCACTTCACTGAATTGATCATCCTAGGAAATTTTTATCTGTGAGGGCTGTTATAGACTAACTTATTTCATCAATTAGATTAGGTTTGAAATATTTTGGAATTAAATAATTATGATGCTTGGCTATAAATCATTGAAATAGATTTCAGGTACTTCAAGAAGGAAAATTGAAGCACAGAATTTGTATAGATTTAGTTTGACTAAACCAGAATTCTATATGAAAAAGTTGCTTACTTAGCTAAAGTTGGTTTTCATTGTATCGGATCATGTGATAAATTGCCATCTTGTAATATTCCTTCATGGGATGTTACATTAAACATATTGTCGAGATGATTTGTAACTAAATGAATAGCGAATATCTGAAGACTGCTAACATATAGACTACCTCTTAAATTAAAATAAGAGCTGATATTAAGCGTGGTGTAAAGAGTCATCGAATTTGATTTGTCATGCCTTCACTGTATTTGACAAGAAAGGATAACATTTAACCATTGAAGACTTCAGAAAGTTCAAGGCAGCATAGGAAGTTCTTAAATGGCGTTTCTCTTATTTTCATGAAGTATTTTTTGGGGGAAGAAAAGAACTGGGAATGACCAGGGTTTGGGAATTTTTATCTAATTATATGGTACAATTCTTCGAATGGTGGACCTGATCTTACATGCCCTTTTCCCGTAATGAAGTACATGCCAAAGGTAATGGAAATCGAGTACCTCTCCTAGGACCTTGATTTTTGGTTTTTGGTGTGGACTCGTTCGCAAGTATAAATTCCTGGGTATTATTTGAGCTTATCGAAAAATACAGTGAGTTTACAAAGTTTCCTGATCTCAACCATTTATAATATATATAATATTCATATATGTCAAGTTGGTGATGATTGCAAAGTTGTTCACCATCATAACCTTTGATAATATGCGATGTCTTTTTTACATTCTTTCCGGCCGCTTTTGTTACCTTGACAATATCTAGTGTTTAGTATCAATACGAGTTCCCATCATACACATTCCTATACATTTCTGTTGATTAAAGAAATATGGGTACACGCTTAGATTGAACGAGGAAGATAAATATTTTTTTTAGTTGAAAGTCAATTTGAACATTTTTAAAATTAAATTTGAAATCCGTCAAAGGATTACGAAAACTTTGTGGGTATGCTCATGGTATCAATTACACGGGTGTTGCATGCTACTCTGTGACATTAGTGTGATTTTTGATTACAAAATATTTTGTCGAATCCATGCAAATGTACCATAAAGCTTCCCTTTAAGATTGGTGAGGACGTCCAAGAATATTTTACTATATATAAAATAATGAAAAGATTGGTATGGACATATTAAGATGGATGAGTATGCTGATAAAGTTCTAGCCAATAATAGTTCATTACAAAATCGGTTAGAGAATGAGAACGTTATAATCACATCATTGAACACGTAAAGCATCAATTCACAAGGGGCGGACAAGATCAAGACATAAAATTTTTAGTTGAGAAAACCTCAAATGTAAAAACTTAACAAAAGAAAAACTTCAATGTTTTCAATATAACACAATGACAGGTTCACAAGAAAGACAATGAAAAGGATCGAGTGTTGTTATTATTGAGAATGATCATTAATTAGATCACTCACGTGCAAGATAGAATTACTCATGTACTAGACAAAATTGTGAATGTTGATTTAAGAGCAAGTTGCTCATGATCATTCTCTTAATGCCTAATATTATAACACATTTAAAAACTATATTGGAGAGGATGTACAAAATCACATAAGCCGGTGGAGGGAGGCATTAGAGACTTTACCTCCTCAATAATAACTTCCATCACTCCTAACATAAGCCAAATATAGAGAAATTTGGTCTTTGACCAAGGGCTTCATGAAGATATCTGGAACTTGATATTCTATATGATGGTATGTCAAATCAATGATATGACACTTGAATCCTTTGTTAGATAAAATGCACGTGGGTCCTAAGGTTCTTGGTTCTTAACATTTTGAATAGCACTTAGATTGGTGCGACATAAAGTAGTGGGATGTCCTTGCAAATGCAAAAGTCAAGGAGTATATGTTGAAGTCAAAATTCTTATCATGCATGCATTGCATCTTTCTTTGTATCCAAAGAAGAAAGAGAAATGGTATCATGTAACGTGGAAGACCAAGTAATAGGACAAGAATCAAAATTATAGCTATAGCTTGTAGTACATTTTTGAAACCCATGCATAAGGATATGTGAAACCCATCATAGAAGTAGAACTCCCAAAAGAACATCAATAGAAAGAGGTACACTTGGATATGTTGAAGTACTTTCTTTGTTGTTTTCTAGCGGCTCTTGTGTGAAACTTGCATAAACGAAGAAAGTAGACCAACAACAAAATAAAGGTCTCTTTAAGTATGATTGAAGTATACAACACTAGAAATCATGGCCAATACCAAGTGGGGTCCACCTTTGGCATGAAACTCTTATTACAATGTTTCAACTCCAGATTGAAAAAGGGGTTGTAGATGGCTTCCAATCTTCCATGTGCATGGTTAGGCTAAGAAAGAGAAACATGCTTCATTTGCTGAAGTTAAAGATAAAAAAAACAATGCAAAGATCCTAACTCTGTTTTGAAATTGACCCTCAAGACATGACCTCACATGGTTGATCTAGTGGGTATCATTTCCATTGAGGATGAGCTTATCATCATATAACACAAGAATGACATAAGACTATAGAGCTCACCATTCATGGATTGGTGAAATCATTGGGGCTAGAGTGACACCTAGAAAGGCCTCAATCAAGAAGAAATTGATTTATCTTTTCATAACAAGCTTGTGGTGCTTGTTTGTGTCTTTAAAAGGAGTCGTGGAGGCAAAAACAAAATTAGAGTCACCTTGAACAAATGTGTGAGGTTTCTCCATAGATTACTTCTTGCAAATTTCCATGCAAAAGACACTCTCGACATCCATCTAAAGTGCATCCAATGCTCTGAAGTAGCAAGTGAAAAACAAGGTGAATATATTCCATCTTAGATAAATTCATAAATGTTTTTTGTAGTTGATTTCTTCAACTTGAGAGGAACTTTTGGTATCTAAAATGAGCAGTATGTTTATTCACACTTCCATTCACAACGAATTTGACTTTGTGAACC
Source organism: Pinus tabuliformis (assembly GCA_031772625.1). NCBI lineage: Eukaryota > Viridiplantae > Streptophyta > Pinopsida > Pinales > Pinaceae > Pinus > Pinus tabuliformis. The sequence goes on along the minus strand of CM062807.1, from coordinate 405,898,813 downwards.
CACTTGCATCTCACAATTTTTATACCTTGGGGGAGAGGGACTAAATCCCAAATATTGTTTTCCAACAATAACGATATTATTCTTTATTGCTTCTTTCCATTTTGGTTGACCAAAAGTATCTTTATAAGCTTGAGGGGTTGGGGTCTTTGCATCTCAAGACATAAGCACTGAAGCAACTTTTTGGATTGACAAGACAAGATAATTTTATTGATGCCCAACAAAAGATCACAAAAGTAGGTCAAACGGGACCAAAGGGTGAATACAATGTGGGAGTGCAAAAACAACTCCTGAATAATGAGATGAAGAGAGGGATAGGAAAATTGAAAGTACAATCTAGGAAAATATTTGACAATGCTAAGCACCAAGTCTAGCTAAGGCCAAAAATAAAGTGTATAATATTATCTCATATTTATGGTGATACAAAGTGACAGTGTCCAAGGTAGGAGTTGAACAAATTGATACAAGTCAAGGAGAGAAAAATATTTGAGGATAAAGCCAATGAGGTCAACTTCTCCTAGATATGATGATAGGTGGCAAGGGGGGTGAGGGGTGTTGCACTGGCTCCCTATCAAAGTCTTTGAGTACGAACGGGGGATCCAACTATATGACCATGGGGGGATGTAGAAGTAAGGAAGCTTAGTTCATCTACCATATGAGGTTGAATGAAAGAAACTCTAAATAGATCTTTAATTGCTTTGCTAGGGTCAGAAGGCAATCAAATTAGAGGTAGGTGCCTTAGTCTAGATCCGTTTGGAGTTGAACCCTTTGTCACTATGAGGATGTGTGATTGGATGTATGGTTTTGCACCTTCAAATTGGTCTCAAACATATTAGTCGATCTCCTAAGAGGGGAGGCTGAGAGGAGACTCGAGGTATCACCACTATGATTTGAAGTACTCTAGAACTTAACTTGTTGCTTTGTTGCTATGATTTAATGGAAGGACATGAAAGTTTGAGTTGATCCTCTTGGTTTGCACAAGGTGGTGGGGAAGGGTGCGGTAAGAGGTTGGACAATATTCAAGAATTGGGATTTGTGACTGAAAATCTCCTTAATGAAAAGAGCTAGACACCTCTGATCCTGATATCGAAAGAAAGTGGAGAGGGAGTCCCTTGAGTCCCTATAGAGGTAGTAGTAATGTCCTTTAATCTTATAACATACAAGGCATCAAAAAATGAGGTGTATCTATCTCTTGCTCTTGTAGGTGGCACATCTACAAGACCTTATTAGAACGTGGGATGTGGTGATTAGTGTCCACTTGGAGTCGATGAGATTGACTTGGAGTTGTCCTCGAGGGAATTTGAGTGAATGCATCCAATGCCTATACATGTATGGGAGGTTGACAATGATACCATATTGTAACTCCAAAAAGTACAAGTAGAAAGACATCTTCAAGCCTAGGCTTGATGAGGGTGAGGTCTAGGTGACCTGAATATATAATCTATATATGTCTTGTTTGATGTCTCGGTTCACTATCTATCTAGGTAGAAAGAGATGGACCATCACATCTATGGAGTAACTGAAGGGGAGAAGGTGCTTTGGGTGATGGTCATCAATTGGAGAAGCCATGAAACCTTTGAAAACCAACATTGTTCATGACCTATGGAGTGATTTGAGGCAGGGGCCTTTGGGGAGAAAAGTGCAAGATAGGGGTACCTCTCTTTCCCAGTAGGAGAGTCTTTAGAAGATCCGATTGTATGAAGGAAAGAGACTAAGAGAAAGATTACCCTCGACATGAAATGGTTGTACATTCAACTCTACTTGAAAAATGGACAGTGAAAATGTATGTTTGCATTTGATGATGCAGTTGAGAAGTAAAGTTTGAACTCTCACTGAGCCCAATCTATTTGTATCAGGCTTTGTTCCCAATTCTCAGTGCCAAGAGATCCCCAATCTATATAATCTAGAGGACCATGATCACCAACATAATAACCTAACAACTTTTGGGTCTGTTGGTCCTATTGTGTAAGTGAACCCAAATCCTAGGTTAGGTCCAACTATTGGTTTTCCTTAAAGTCTTTGATTTTATCTTTTTGCTTTATTTTAGTGTGATGCTACCTTGGCTCTTGATGATTGTCACTTCATGGTCATGTAGCTTATATGATTATATCGATTTTGTGGTTGTCTTAACAATTGGTTCGATAATGGTTCTTTGAGAAAGTCACATCCATTACAATAACTCACTGTTATCAATACTCATCACACATGTACTGTACTTAATGGCCATGCTTTTTGAGATGTGTTTTTAAATCATGGTTTAAGATGCTTTATTACAAACAAGATACATGCATTTTGTGATATGTTGGGATATCTTATAGTCCTAAAAAGATAATTGCCTAAGGTAGTTGATTTCATGGTTAACATTCATTCAAAGAAAGCATAAACCTCACCTTCAACTACACAAACATTTAGAAAAAGCCACAAATCCTTGCAAACATATTTCATTGTATATATCTTGATCTTGGTGAAGGTTGTATATGCACCAAACATACTACAGTGTGTTGAAATGTTTCATATATACAAATACTCAAACACTTTAAATACACTAGCAAATCAAATTTGAATAGTGGGTAAACCTTTGGCATTAGAGGTTTATAAACCACCATTTAATAAAATATTTGGGTGATTGTTGGGCATAAATTTTGTTGTATCTCCTCTACTCCTTGTGATTGTTAGCCACTATATTGTAATTAGTATGGTGAACAATGGGATAGCTATAGGCATTTACCTGCCAACCATCTAATGGCCACCAATACATGCACGTTGTTTTAGTCCATCCAACATGACTTTTGGGCTATCATTCTTTTCACATGATCACTTTTAGTGAAATAGCTTAATTCATGGGAAACCTTTCCATTTTAACTATTTCCCATTTGAATAAACTTCAAATATGAGTTTTTAACAATGATTTACTAAGGATAGAGATAGATTTCAACATTGGTTTCAGTGGACAATCTTGGAAAAATGGAGGTTGCTTGTGCTGTTATAAAATTATGTAATTATTTTCCCTTTCATTGTTTGGCTTATTGTATTTACAAATGATTTATTGGTCAAGTCCCTAAGCTTAGAATATGAGTTAAGGATTCCAGGAAACCCTTTACTAAATCTAACCATTATTGCATTCTTAGCCTAAATATTTGGTATGGTTCAAATGACCCCATATATAAGTTTAATGTCTTGATAGGTGTACTGGGTTTACTATTTGTTTGTGTTTGTCCATAGCTGTATTAAAGGAAGCTTTGCACTTCACTGTTCAAAATCCACTTTGGGAAATAAAACATTTCATCCATGATTTATGTCATACTTGGCCATTTTATTCTAAGTGAGCATACATAGTGTAGTAAAATTAGCAAACAAAATTTCCAATTCCATTTAACTTTGGAAATATAATATGGAATGGCTACAAATTAATGCATTTGTGCTTACATATGGTGACTTCCTCATATATTTTTGTGTCTAAATATTTTTACCTATGAATGTTTCTTAAGTTTCAATGGAGTGCACATATGAAAAATACTCGACATTGTGTTCTTGATGTTGGTAAATATAACTTTTTTAGATTGATAGAGTCGACTGATGGAGGTGGCCCACTTACAGTGTTGATTGAATGAAAGTGCTCATTGATCACCCGATCGGGACCATGAAGTTGATTGGGTTCAAATTTTGAGCATATGGATTTTGACTTGTTCAGGTGTGTTGATCAACTCTTGTGGACATTCCTAGCTTCTTGGACCATTTTGATATCAATCATGAATTGAGTCAATTATTGTACCAATCTATCGTGCGATAGTATTTGTAAATTCCATCATGCATTGCAATGATGATTGGACTAGTGCTTAAGTATCATTAAGATATCAAGGATATCCATGACATATCTACATTTTTGTGTTGATGACTTGGGTTTGTCTAGGGTGTTCTTTACTATGCTAGAAATTGTTATGACGATATATTAAATTATGCTAAAACTTTAACATGGATTTAGCCCAATGAGTGATCTTGCCCTACATTTGATAAATCTAATGAGCACAAGTGTATCAACCAACATGGGTTGATTCTCCATAAAGGTTTGGTTTGATTTTATTATTGCTTTGATATTGCCTTTATCAAATCCTTCTTGTTGGTTTGATAGAATTGTTTGGTTAGAGGAGACCAAGTTTCCATTCCCTTTGGCATCGCCTTTGTCTTGATTACATTTTAGAAAGATATATAGTTATATATATATATATATATATATATATATATATATATATATATATATATATATATATATATATATATATATATATATATATATATATGTTTTGGGTTTTTGAGCATTGGAGACAATGTTGTTAGTATGATTATCTATTTTTCTCAATCACAATAAGGTAGATTAGTAGAGATTTATTGTTGTTGTAGAACATACCAAGGACTAAAACTTATTGGAGGTTTTGGTAATTTAATTTTTTTGAAGCATATTCACTCTTATTTGATTGTAAACTAGCTAAGTATATGAAAGCATTTTTTGACCAAGTTGAGAAACAACCAATGCTAAGTGGACTTGTTTGAAAATCCATTGTGCATGGATTTGAAGTATTTTGAAAATATGGGCACCTTTGATGACACTGATGAATTTCTTTTATGGAAGCTAAAAGAGATTTCTGAGAAGAAAGTTGATGTTTGATAGGAAACTCATGAAAAACATCATAAAGAATTTGCTTCTTTGCAAGCCACTATCTCTTAGTTGTGGAAAGAAAATGGAGGACTTAAGTAGCATGTTAATAGGATTAAGGAAACCAATACTCCATTGGAGGATGATGCTACTTTCTACCAAGTCTTAATGATTGATATTTAGGAAGAGGATACTGTAATCTAAGTTGATTATGTTCATCTATATGATGAGTATCAAGGATTGAAAGGAGACTATGATATCCTTCTTTCTCGGAACGATGAGAAGGACAAGATCATTATGGTATTGTAGGATCAAAATCAAGTTCTTGACCACAAAGTAAGTAATTGGAAATTCCTTTGAAGAAATATGATGAGGAATTTTTTTATTGGATTATGTGGATTGATGTGATTGTTAAGATCCTCTTCCTACATAGTACTTCTTATGCTTATTCAAGGGATATTTCTAATGATTCTCATAGAGATGATTCTTTAATCGATAAGAATTTTTATCTTGTTGTGCCTGCCTTCCTCTTAGGTATTATTGGCTACTAATGGATTGATTTCTCCCAAGTTCAAGAAACATATTAAAGGTATTGGGTCTTAGTTATGTAAGATGCAATATATAGGGGATGGACTTAGGGTGAATGGATAATGTATTATTGTTTTAATTGTACCTAAGATGAGACCATTTAGAACATGACTTATATATGGTGAGACTTCATTTCCAAATCGAAGTTATTCACATTGTTGTTGCCATTTTATGTTAGGTTTTAGGGTTATTCAAAAAGTAATATTACATAGTTAGGAGAGCGCTAGGTCTCCTAGTTACTTGGTGATGATAGAGGACATACAGATCATTTAATTTGATTAGATGCTTGACATTGGATAGTGTTCTACAATAGTGCACTTACCTAGGAGCTTGTTATTTTTACGTGGCATGATGATTAACCCATTGAGAGCACATAATGGGTGAGTGGATTGCTTGATTAGGAGAGGTACCTAATCAAAAGGATGCATGCTAGGCACTTACTGGTGGGCACTTAGCCTTGAAAGCATGGTACCATGTGACACACTTTATAGTTTGGATACTTGAGAATGCTTGGATATAGGAGCATACGTCAAGGGGGCCGATTATTGACCAAAACACACTGTATGAGGAGAATTGCAAAAAAGATGACATGGGGCACACAAGTATAAGAGGGTCAACTTACATGATGACACTTGGAGATGAACCACAATTTAAGAGGAAGCGTTTGACAATTTTTGGATAGTGCACCATCTTGGAGGAGGGGTATTGGGCCTAAGGGACATCATGCTGGATGCTGCTCCACCTTTTGGTTGGATAAAACCTTTGTGTGACACTTGCCATCCTTGTATTGTAGAGCACTCCATGTGGGGTTTCCTAGTTGACTTTTCTCCAAGGTTACTTGTGTGGACCTAGTCCATGTTTTATGTGGGCCTCCATCACCTATTCTATATAAAGGGAGGATAAAGCGTTTGTCATTACTCACTATTGATGTAATCATTATTTTATCCTTGTAATTGTGCTAGAGGAGCCTTGTAGGCAGCAAGACCTAGGGTTTATGATGTAAACACTAGATGAGACATGAATATGAATGTTGGTGTTAGGGATGACCTTGGGTCTTAGTAATAATGTTTAGAAAACCTAGGGTTTATGTTATGTAAGCAATAGAGAAAGAGCGCATATTGTTAGAGGTGTAGAGAAGTCTTGGAATTTGGTGTGATGGTTAGCTTAAATGAGACTTGGAGCCTTTTTTGATGTACTCTTGGTATCCCATTGTAACATTGTCTAGAGGTCTTGGTACTTCTATTATGCAAGAGAAGATGACATATGGTTTCTAGTATGTGAACCCTACGATGGTAAGAAGATTATGAGTTAGTGCTTGGGCTTGTCTTAGAAACTTTGTATTTGTGTGCCTAGGTTTTAAGTAATGTAAAACCTACAATAAGGCATGAGCATTAAAGGAGTGAAGAATATCTAAAGCTTGTGTGATGCAAGTTGAAAGAGTCTCATGGAAGACTTGTGTAGCAAATTGTAATGCTACATTTATGTCTTTTTATGTTCATATAGACTCCTCAAGGCTCCACTATGTTTGCATCAACTATCAAGCATATATATTCTTTTCCCTTTGATATTTCTCCTATATACTTCCTTTCTGGGGATCATTTCACTTATTATGTTCTTCCTTGGTTTATCTCCCATTTATACATTTAGAATGCACTCAACATCCTCTACCTTTGTCTCTCATCAATCTTGCTCATTTACTCTTGGAATAATTCCGTTAGTGCTACAATATCTCCCAACAAGCTTAAACATCCAGATTATGGCATCTGTTTCCCTTATTTCTAGTTGTCCATGGATTTTTTCAATTCTAGAATTCTCTTTAGTTTATTGGATAACTCTCTTACAGTCTAGTTTTATCCATAACGACCAATCCATACATAATGGAATAATTTATTCCTCCATTGGAACCTTTAACATGAATGAACTGTTGTTATTTCTTCTACTAAATTCTTTAGACATAAGTTGTTGGTACATAGCTTGTGACTCTCCCAAGCATTCATACACTTGCCTGCAAAGATGATTCACCCATCTTATGAGCCACACATAACCTCATGAGGTCCTTGTTCTCTTTTTCCTTAGCAAGTATTTCTCTTCCATATTATCTTCCATCGCTTTCTTTTTTGCAGTCATGCATTGGAAGCATTATTACTTTGCTTCCTTTCACTATATTTAGGGGTCAACAAACTTACCTTTCTTTTGTCTATATTTAGGGGTTAAGAAATTTACCTTAGTTTCCTATGCATATTGATGCCATGCTTGTTGGCTTTCTATTTGGATACTATTTCTATAATTTTTACTTGGCTATAGGTAATAATACTTTACCATTTTTTCTTGATGTGTGCACTTTTCTCATTAGTACAGTCAAGGTTAGAGACCATTTTTTTCCATGATTCAAATCTTGGAAGCTAATATTTAAGAAACTTGAACACTGAGAGAGAAGAAGAAAACACACAAAGAAACTCTTAATTAAATAAAGGAAAACATTTCCAACTACCGTGTGGCGGACAAATCTATCCTTTTACAAAGTGAAGCCCATTATTTATAGCCTTCTTGAGTAACAATACCATGGGTGGATGCCACTTCCCATTCGTATCAATACTCCCCCCTTAGGAGGAAATGGTCCCCATTGTGTGAAGTTCCTTAGATGCTTTTGTTGAATATACGCCAATGAAATTCTTAGAAATTTTAATATTCTACAAAAATATTTCTAAACATTTTATAATATGTTTATTAAGGACTAACAATATTAACCAATGTTTCTAGAATTTAAATTAAATTTCTATCTCTAAAATTTTCCCTGTAGATAATACTTATGATTGTGAGTACTTGGCAACTTTCAAATTGATGATATGATGCTCCTGTCATTTTTTGCATTAAGATGGAATTGCCAACTTTGCCCCTTTTTGCATTTTCTCCAAACTTACAATTTCGATGAGATCACTATCTTTCAAACAAAGAAAAATTAAAAAAAAACTCTAGTAAGAAAAAATCTGTTTGGATTGTTAACTCTATTAAGAAAAAAACTATTTGGATTGTTGGGGACATCAAAATGTTGAGTATAATTTTTATTTTATTTTATTTATTTATTATTATTATTTTTCAGATTTGTGATCTTGGGCCCCTTTTCCTCCATTGAATACATGAAAAATCACCAATAGATCCTTTGACATAGTGGATTTTGGCTTGTTTCTGGATCTCCACTCTCCAAACCCTTTCAAATTTGGCCAAATGCACAAAACAGTTTCTTCAAGCATATTCATATTCCTTATTGTCCAAATTTCAGCATCAATAGGATCGTTGGCAATGAATACCACCCAATTCCTTGAAAACCACTAATTTGCATTTTATGGAATTTTGGAGCTTAATTATGAAATCACCCTTAATAGTACTTTTATGGCTCTCATCATCATAGACCTACACATGATCCAACATAAGTTGCTCATGTTATTGCTAGAATAAGGTTTTTAGTAAAAACTTGTTCTTTTTTAAAACAACATCTAATTTTCTTCTAACATGGTATCCTTGTTGATGTGGCATGACATGTGGTTGCTAATGTGGCAATGGGGTCCTACATGTTAGCATCTATGTCTAACATGTCTTCTCCCTTGCCTCATTACCCACTATGTCATATCTATATGATCTCGTTTATACTTTTCCACTTTAGTATAGTATAAAGAAACACCACGAATGTTGTTATTCCAAGGAGAGAAAGAATGCATACAAAATATTTATTTTAATTAGTAAGTAAAGTCAAATTACAAAATAAAATCTAGAGAAGGTCTTGACTCTTGTAGTTGGATATTATATGAAGCAAAAAATGGTATTAGATCTATTTGTTATAACATTGGTGCTATATAAGCCATAAATCAACCTATGTATGAAAAGGTTGCAGGTTGAAAAAAACCACGAAATGGAAATTAAGAACTCTGCAGTTTGCATATTAAGTGCTTGAAAAAGTTCCTTAAGGAGAATAAGTATATAAATTTTGCAATTGTTAGATTAAGAGCTCCAATTATCAAATTGGAATATTGATAGAGCAAGTGGACAAATTATGGATATAATTAAAGAGAATCCTAAATTTTAGTCAAATCCATGTAAAAATTTGTTAAAAATGGCTATATAATTGAAAAATGTCAATAAAAGATAAATGATATGGTGTACATGAAAATTATGTGGATGAATTTTTACACATAAAATTTAACCTATGTAAAAGTTTGTGGAAAATTTCAAAATTTGGAGAAAGTCTCAAATTGTGGATGAATTGGAGGAGCTATATACGTGTATGGACCCCATACATGTGATGTGGACTGGTGAGTGATATGGAGGTGTTATGGTGCTTCTAGGAGGAGTACATGTGCATAGGTGGTGGCCATGAGGTAGGGTCCATGACTATAGTGGCAAGTTGGTCAACAAACAACATTTGGTTTGTTTAGAGAGGAAGAATGTTATTTCAAATGGTCAAAATCCCTTCACAATTGTTTTTGGGGTGGTGTATCCCCTAGGTGGTAAATGGTTTGCATAGTGTTAGCTGGGAATGGGGGATGGGTCTCCATAATTTTTATGTAAGTTCCATGTGTTTAATAGAACTCAACAATGTGACAAGAGGTATATAGTATCGATGATGGTGGTAAGAAGATTGTGGAGGAATATGAAGTGGCTTTAGAAACTACACTTCAAGCTTTGTAATCATGGAGGGAATTCCAATTGTAAAAGAGTGGTTTTGAAATTTTAGAATCAAAGTGTATTGTTAACAATTTATGGGTTCATGCTTTACAATCAATTTTTGATCTAGAATGTGGGTGTAAGGACGTGTGTTGGGCAATATATGTCAGAGATATGAACCCCTCATCACATCAATCACAAAAATCATGCCAAGTGGTGGACAAGGATAGAAAGGAACAAATGACCCACAATAAATCAAATGTAATAATAAGTTTTATAAAGTATAAAGTGGGGAAAAAGGAAAAGTGGGCCACGAGATATGACATGGTAAGTAAGGAGGCAAGGGAAATGACATAGCAATGTTAGAGGCTGACATGTGGACACCATTTCCACATCAACAACCACATGCCATGTTCTTCTGCCTATACCACACCAAGTGGAAGGTTATTCACATAAATGCATTCAAATTACATAAATACCAATTTAGATGTCAAATATTGACCATATTAATCCTTTCCCAAATCCCCTTTATCATCTATGCAATATGAGCACATTAAATCCATACTTGCATGTATTCCATCATTTTATTTGATGTTACCTAGTTAATTGGTGTGTTATAGAGGTCTATATACTCTTTTCACCAACCTCTTGATCACTATTTTATTGTCCTGCTCTTTTGTCATAAGGATGACTCCCATATGTAGCAACATCATCAACATCTTCAACCTTTCCATCAACCTTTTTATGGTTAAATAATACATCGATAGACACATTTAATCATTATAACATCATTATTGAATAAATATCATTAGACTACTATTAGTCTATAAGCATGTTACATATATGCATGATCATTTCCATATGCACTAAGCATTGACTCTCAACTTGCCTATTGGTGCATATGCATTTTAGCTATATACTCTCTTGCATTTCTACCATTCCCATGCTTTAAAACTACTAGCACTTGGCAATTATTTCAATATGAAGAAATATATTAAGCAAAAAGAGAGCAGTTATTGATTTTTCCCTCATTACCATTATTTCCTTGCTATTCATGCTCATCATTTGCTCCCACAACAATTTCATCATCAACTTGTAGGTTAATGTCACATTTTCCAGCTTCCTTATATTTGGTTGTCCTAAAATCCCACTAGATTATTGCAAAATTTTGTACTCTCACCTTGGTTATCTATGCATTGTTCTTTTTTTCTAAGCACTTTCCATAAAAATCCAAGTTAGCCACTCTACATTTCTAGTCCATATATCATGTTAGTGTGGATATTCAATATCTAATTCATTTTCTCAATCAATCTTGCCTAGCTTTACCTTGTTTGAACTTTCCAATGCTTGTCATAAGATCGAAACTTGACCATCATAACATATTGTAGCATACCTTGTACCCTTTGTAACTATTGAGACTATAAGGTACCTTTTAAAACCATGATTTTTCACCCATAATTATTTACAATACCATTTTGTAATGTACCTAGCAATTTAAATTAGGATGAAATCAACATACAATAGCTTTGATACCATTTTCCTCACTACCTTGCTATTAATTACTTAGTTCATGTCTGCATAATAATACATGCTTATGAAACATAATTAAATCATTCATAGTTAAAGATGTAGGCTTAACATGCAAAGATAAGTAAATAAATTGGAAAATAATCTAATTCATAATATAAAGGACATTAATTCAACATATTCACAAGTAAACCATAAGTACTTTCCATGAATTAATGACCAGCATGATCTAGACAAAAGTAGTTCTACCTAACAATAAGCCTTTTATTGAACTTAATCTCTTTGCAATAGAGTCCACCCTCCAGCTAATGCTATGAATGCATGAGGGAAAAATACCCTATGGTTGGCTCTATCTCTCTTCACACAACCAAATTCCTAAGAATTCAATCTATAAATTCTTACAAATATCCCAATCGACCAACCATCTTTTCGGATAAGCCTGCACAACTCAAGCAATGGGATCCCCTTCTTTTCCATGTAGTCCCTTGGCCTATCCCCCTTCCCTCCAGGGCTCTAGCATAGATTACCCATGAAATTTAATTTCCAGGTACTCTAGGGATTATTAGTTGTAATTATGAGAACAAATGACCATACACATAGTCATAACTCTTCATAGTTTCAAGTTAGTCATTTCCCATATTTTTATTACAACTATACTATGGTAGCTTAAGCTCTTAAAAAAAAACCTCTAGGAATAATGGAGGTAAATCCCCTTACATTCATATAACTCTCCCCTTTTTAGAGCAAATCCTCCAAAGAACGAATGGAATATCCTACATGCTAAAGCTATGAAATATATTTGCATAACAATAATAAACCATCCATCTTCATGGAAAGTACACATTTCTCTATTGCCTACCAATTTCCACGGTAAAAACACTTATGAAAACATAAAGCAAAGGACTCAAGCTTATGAATAAAATAATATTATCTTTCTTTACCCCCTTGAGCCCTACAAACCTCTTTTATTTCCCCTCTTTCAAATCATAACCTCACATTATTTATTTGCAACATATGATGTATTATTATTATTCAATGTACAATTACACATTACTTCATTCAACTTTTAGCCACACACACACACACACACACACACACACACACAACTATTTTGGGATCATAACCCCATATTATTTATTTGCAACTTATGATGTATTATTGTTATTCAATGTACAATTACATATTACATCATTCAACTTTTAGCCACACACACACACACACACACACACACACACACACAACTATTTGGGGATCAAAACTAGAGATGTTACATTCCCTTCTCCTTGAATTTCATGTTGTCCTCACTGTGCATCATCATTATATACAATAAATTTTACATGAAAATGGCAGAGCAAATGTAGATATGCCTCCCACATTGTATCTTTCAATTCCCATGTTGCTCCTTCAAGGTTGTAGTGTATCCAATCAACCTTTACTTTCCCTATGACTTCGTGTCTAAGTACAGTGATCTTCCTTTCAAATATACATACAATTTACATTTGGAAGTTTCCTTCTGGTTCCACATACACTTAAATAATATTCTCAAGCTTGTAAGGATCTTACATTATTTCTTTCTTTGGAATAACATTATCCTCAGTGTCCCTTTATCCAATGCTTAAGTCATGCCTTCATTTTGTAGTCATTCCTATAACAACAATCACTAAATATAGGCTTGTTATAGTTGTTGTTATGTAGCAATTATTTTTATTCAGAAGATTTCTCAACCCCACAATGTAAGCATGTATTAAAAAATAAGTGTGCAATCTTTGATTTAATACTTATTTCTATGGCTATTTCTCTGCTTTACAAGGTTGGCATGAGCAAAAGTTGACCTCATTTTCCTTTTTGACGCCCTTCTCAATTCCAACCATCATGCCAAATGAACTTATTGTCCTTTTTGACACCCTTCTCGATTCCAACCATCATGCCAAATGATTTTTTCATAAAAGATTCATTTAAGTTGCCTCTTTCTTGCACTAAAGAAATTTTAAGGTCTAAAATGGGCCTCAAAACAAAAATGTACAACCAAAATCAACTTTATAAGAACCATTAGGATTCAAGATGACAATGTCAACCATGGGGGATGATTCACCATTTTTGGAGTAAAAAATTAAAAAGACTAAAAAATTAAAAAACTAATTTTTCAACTCGTATTTTCAACTTATCTCCCTATAATTTTATTCAAATTTTGAGTGGGAGCACTCATTGGATCCAAAATTTAATTCTTCATCCAAGGTGTACCCATGTTGCACATTTACGATGGACCCTGCTACAAGAAAAAGGAGAAATACATGAAAAAACGCTATTACAATAACATTTTTTTCATATATATCTCATTTTCCTATTGCAGGGTCCATCAAAAGTATACAACATGGATACTCCTTGACGAGGAATTAAATTCTGCATCCAATGAGTGCTCCTGCTCGAAATTTGAGTAAAACAATATGGATATAAGTTGAAATACGATTTGAAAAAATAGAATTTTTTTTTTTTAATATTTTATTTATTTTATTTTTTATTTTTATGATTTGATGATGTAATCTAACCTTATTTTATTATCTCCACTATTATTTTATAATAATACCTAGGAGGCCCATTTTAGACCTCAACATTTCTCTAATGCCACACTTACATTTTTAGCCGTAGGTATTCCCTTCTCCACTAAATAATGATTTGGAAAATCCATCATTCCAAGGTTGTCATGTCCAACAAGAACACCAACTCATTTCTAGGCATCCATTGGTGGCCTCTAAGCAATAACTTGTGGCAAACACATGGTTTTAGTGTCATCATAATGGAATTCTTTAAGGGATTTCCATATTTTAGCAAGTCATCATTTTTTTTTAGAACTTTATTATCTTCATGGAGCTTTCATATATGGATACCTTCCTCTTCATCTCAACACAACACTAGGTGTATACCCCTTTTCTACTAAACAATCCCTCGAGCATACTAGACAACATTTATTGTTTATGCTCTACAGTCCTTTGGGAAACCCTTCCCCTCTAAAGACACTTTTAATGCTCTTTAGAAGGTTACCATCCATGACACAAATACAAGTAGGGAGACCACTGGACACTCATGTAGTGCTATAACATTTCCATATCCAACAACATTATGACCTTACACATCGAAAAATCTCATGGTATTCACTTCTATAATAGGGAAGTTTAGTGCACACAATTGTAAGTATTATTTGCACCCGATACAAAATTTTCTTGGTTATCACTAGAAATTTTTTTATAGATGAAAAAAATGATCTCTCACCTTGATTGTACCAGGGAGAAAAGTGCACAGATTGGGTAGAAGCGGTAAATTTATAAAACCATAACTTTTAATTTAGAACACAAAATTCAACATGGTTACATTGGTTAGAAAGTCAGTTCACAGGAGAATATGATAGAAGGTTTAAGTTTTCTAAGGAAGATTTTTATCATTGCAAAAAGATACAAGAGTGATACCTCTAAGCTTGAGTGGAAAACGCAAATGTTCAATGTGCAAAACTTCAAATGATTTTTTAATTTTGGAAAAAGAGTTCAAGGTGATAGATATGCATGCCAATTGTGACTATTGGGAAAGGAAAACTGCAAATACTTCATGATGGTGCATGCATAGTGGTGTGGATGCACATTTGCAGGTGAAAATGTAGGGCCAAGTGGGAGATCAAGGGTGGACTTGTTGGTGTTGATGCTAGGTTGTTGTTGAAACTTTGGAGTGGCTACAAATAAATTTATGTGATGCCTTTCTAGGTTGTGATTTTTAGTTTATGTTTGTGATTGATGATAAATGCCTTATCTAAGGTTTGGATGTAGTTGTAATGTCTTACTTTGTGAAAAGTGGATAGGAAACATTGTACCAACTTGTGATGAGTTGATGGTATGTACCAAATATCTTCATTACATTGTAATATGATGTGTAATTTTGATGTCCAAATATTTTGCATTGCATATATGAAAATTATTATTTTATGTTTCTCATGTTAATGAGTAGCTTCTAGAGTTGTTTGGTATGTTGATTTATCATGAACTTTTAATATATTTGTTAAGTTATTTAACAAGTTAAGAAGGAATTAAAGGCACAACTTTAGTGTTATATTAAGTATATATATTTTAAAGGTTATGTTAAGGGGAAATCAATAACTAGAACATACAATCATTGCTGCCGCTAAGGGTCACATAACACTACTACCAAGAAACCCCCCTTTGGTTGATATGATAGTCCACAAACCATACTAAGAAAGGTTAGCCAAGATTTGAATTGCAGTGGGATACATTATCATTGTGAGTCCCAACCTCTTGGGCTACCCTAATGAGCATTGTAATAAATATACTATTATAAAGCATTTTCTGAATTTGATTTTTGAAGTGGATTAATCCCTTAGCATTGTGAATTTTCTCCCCTTGGAGTACATTGTTTTGATGTTTGTTTTCTTTTGATACCTAGTGACATTGGTTGGTTAGAAGTGAAATATACACTGATATAATTGATATATTAGATTTAATGATAATGTTGAAAGTTCAAGGAAACAAATCTAAGAAACCTCAAGTGAATGAGGTGAAAAATTGGAATTCACATTAAGAACATATTTTTAAAATTTCCATATGGTTTAAGAGTTAATTGGATCAAGATTTCATTTTTCTTGATTTGAAGGTTGGATATTTTAGTTATTGAAACCCCTAAGATGATGTTGGGTGTTGAAACCCTATTGTGTTTTTGCGCACTTTCTCCTATGAAGGGTTTGATGCGTTGAAACCCATGTTTCTCTTGTGATGAGAGTATATTTTCATCTACGATAGGTGGAGCATGTACTTCATTGTTGGATAGTATGTGATTTATATTCCCTAGGGCATAGTGCTAGTTGTACATCTTGTGCATTGTACTTATTGAGATTGATCATAGATGTGATAACTAGTATGGTGCTTATAAGTTGTTGATGAATATTAATAGGTCATCTTATGCATTTGTATGATGTAGAGATTACACTTTATCCTCAACCTTGGAGAGTTTATCTTTGATGTTGTATTCTTCACATGTGGGTTATACTTCATAATCTTGTTTTAGAGTTCTTGGGTTTTTGAGGAAAATCCTAGGAAGATAAAAGTCCACTAGGGTTTTGGATTTATTCTAGTAGAGCAAAGGAGATTTTGGAATTAAATAATGTTGTGGAGGACAACTTGGAGATACATGCAAGACCTATGGTGGGGGAGTCAATGATCGATTTCAAGCTTGTCAATGGGACTAGTGATTAGTACTAGCGAGAAGGTTGTTGGATTCTCTTAGGAAGGAGAAGTTTATCTTGATGTTTCTCTTGCCTGAAAACTCAATTAGAAAGAGGGAGATGACCATTTTGGGGTCATTGCTTCATTTCCCAAAGGTTTTGAGGTGTAGGAGAGGGATTTTAGTTTTCATAGTTTGAGAATAACCCTCTATAGGTTGTTATTTTTACCACCAGCTTAGTAGCTAACAATATATGAGTTGAGTTGTATGCAGGTTATTATATTCGTCTTTGGTATGTATGATAGGTCTTGCTTGGAGATGTGATAATTTTTGTAATATGTACTAAGAAACTTTGGATGTGGTGCCAAAAAGTTTTGGTGCATGATGTTAACTTTGGAGATATTAGAGTTCTGATAATTATTATTGATGTCCTACTTGATTTAAAGTGATTTGAGTTTGGTAGAAAACATAATAGATGGTATGTTCCTTCAATTTTATAGAAGGTCACTATTCTTTAGGAACCCCTAGTAGAGGGGGTTTTTGAGTTGAAGAAGGAATATGTTAGTTTGATGGAGTTAACCAAGTTGATTTGGTTTTGTTCTCCTTGCATAGTTACCATTCGAATGTTGAGTTGTAGGTCAAATTGTGGATTATCTCTCCAATCTAGAGGGGAACAATTTTGAATTAATAAAATGAAGAGTGTGTGTTTTATTCTATGGAAAGTTTAAAATTTGAATTTGTATAGAGAACCAAGGGATGCTTCTCCACAATCGTGGATGTTATTCGTGTTGGGCTTAAGGCACTTGATTTAAAGTTCTTCTACTAAAGTCCAATTGTAGAGTCAAGTAGACATGTAAACTAGAGTGGAAGCTCAATTAACATAAACCTTTAAATGAATATTAAAGAACTCAAAGAACATAAAAAAATAATGGCATACTATAAATATTCAACCGCACACAAAGATTTTATCTTGGAAACCCTTAATAGGGAAAACTAGCTAACCTTTGAGTTTCACTGCTCTTATATTCTCGACCAAATATCAAAGCTAGTTTACAATGAACGTTGACCTTAGTACAAATTCACTCATACATAATCTAATCTCTATTGATCATGATTATTCACCATCTCTCATCAACCTTACTCCATGTTATATCTATAGGCACAAAAAACCCTAATTCATAGTTTCTTGAGTTAGAGATATCAAGAATCTTAGGATCCTAACCATGTTTCGAATAGTTCTAACTATAGTATGTTTCTCTTCAACCACTAGTTTCCCACCAGTCTCTATTTGTTAGTGCATGTGAATGACTGCAATCCCTTCAAATTCTCCAATTAAGTATTGAATTCCATTGGTTTCTCAACTACACATTCACTTCGATTGATGTAACTTCTCTCGATTTGACAGTTGACCTATCGACTTGACCGTCGAGTTGTCGTCTCATCAACTTGACTTCAACCATCTTGTCGACTTTCTATCCTAGTCAACTGTATTTATATAGACTAGTTGAGGTTCATTTCTAGTCATATTACACAACCAACCAATTGACCACACAAACTCCCATCAACTGAAATTACTTGCACATAGTACAACACCTCAACAATACCTAGTAAACCTGTTGACATAAACTAGTGTGCTTAACCTTGGGGGATTCAAACCTAACACCTATTGAAATATACTAGCCAAATTTCTAACAATAATGTTGATAACCAACTAAGTTAATGCTTTGAATTGAAATAAACTATGACTTCCTCGTGCATATGTCAAGTTTTCGTTGGCCTTGTGGGTGACTTTGCGACGGATTTCAAATGTTTGAAGTGGCTGATAGAATGTAGCATAAGTTTCCATCATTGATGTTGCTGCCTTTATGAGTCTAATTTCGTGGAATATATTTTTCTACAATATTGTTGTGGCATTTAGATTCAAATCAGCATTGAGTATAATTGTTATAAGAATTGCTTCCTTCTGTTTTATTCCTTGTTTAGAATTAGATTGAGTCAAATTTGAGCAATTCATGGTACTATTGAGAGTTTTGCTTCAATATTTATCATATGCTATAATTGTTTTTGTTGGCTCATAAGTTTAAATTCCACTTTCTTCAACAAACTTTTATTTCCACCTACCTTATAGAAATGTACAAGCTATAAATAATTTGTCTTTCTTTTTAGTAATGAAAATAAAATCATGAAAATTGATTTTCATTATTATTTACCTCTAGGAAACCATGGTTCAAATTGGAAGATAAGAACTAAAGGGATGGGGAGCCACATTTGAGGGGTTTTCAGCATGCTTATCCCTTACATGTTTCATAGGATATATATCCTAGTCAACAAGATGGGCCATGTAGGAAGAGGTTGTGCTATAGGAATGGTATGCATATACTCAACTAGTGAAGGGAGAGGAGTTAGAGATTCCTTATTTGAAGGAAAATTGCTATTGAAATGAGGAAAAACAAAAACAAGAGGATGAGAAGAAGTAATGAGAGTGATGGGCTTGTAGGCCACACAAAATATAACAATGATTTATTAATCTAATTGCCATGCACACTACATAGATCTAAACACATACAGAACTAGTAATCAAGTTTGAAGAGTGGATCCTAATTTCAAGTTGAAGAGTATATATTGTTCCAACCCTTCAATAATAAAAAGTTGCAAATATAATTATATTTCAATTAATTAAGAGTAAATCAAGCGCACTTCATTAAATAATGAAAAATAGCATATAGCCCCTTGTGTTAAAGCCTAATCAACCACAAAAAGATAAATTATGGTTGCAATTAAGAAATTAATAATAAGAATATCTTGTAATTTGAAATATAGCCTTCAACAGGTGTCAAAGGATCTTAGGTCAAGTGGTTTGGTGAAAATTCATTTCCCCAACTACGTGGGTTCAAGTCTCTGAAGACATGTTGTAACTGGCCCATTGTGGCATTTATGAAATAGTTGTATTTGGTGTAATCTTCGCAGCCTATCTTTCGAAGTTACCAATTCTCCAAAAATTCTCATTCCAGTAATATATTATATATATATATATATATATATATATATATATATTATATATATATATTATATATATATATATATATATATATATATATATATATATATCCTTCGAACATTAATATAGTTTTCATTGTTTAAGTATTATAATAATAAGTGGTCCAATTTATTGTGAAATATCATCAGGTTTCGAACACGAAGTCTAACCACATGATTATGTGTATTGAAAAAATAAATTTCCACAAAAAATGCCCCCATTTATTTAGGAGAATTTAAAGTGTAAAAAATCATTTTGGGATACACATATGAATGAGGAGTTAATTTGTATATCCATATTATGAGCAAGGATTACATCTTGGATTCATGTCTCTAGCATATCACAAAGCATGATCAAAATGAGTTAATTACCTTTAAATTCCCAATTAACACATTTGGAATATCAATGATAGATACCATTAGGAAAGAATATTTTGTAGCATGTCTTAAAGCCTTTTCCAAATGTTAATAATTTTATAAGACATGATAAGTGCACAAAGGAGACATATTTGCTTTATGGATATTCAAGAACATGCAAATCTAGCATGATTGCATCCATGATTGAATATTTAGGCCAATATGTCTATAATTTGGAGACCTTGAGATCCACACAAACAAGAGCTAAATGACATTATTTATCAAGACCACCAAGTCTTTTATTCTTATTGATGATAATGATTGTTCAATTTATCTTTGAAACCATGCAAACATGTCTGTCATAGTTGATTCAACGTGAGAATCCCTAATGTTGATAGCTTTGGTGGTTGCAATAATCTTGTTAACTTATTCATAATCTGCTTAAGAATCATAGCCATATATAATAAATGTTATTCCAAGCATTCAAGAAGCAAATGATAATCTCAGGGATCTTGGCCTTGGGATGAGGTTGATACATGAAAATAAAGGTTTGGTGGTATCCTAGAAGTTTCGATAAGAAGGCATTGTCATACATTTGTCAACTTCACAGGAAATGGAAAAAAGAAGGTGAAAAAGTGCAATTGATATATTACATAGAATCGGGAAAACAAGAATGAACAATTTGGAGAAAAGAGAAGTGATGATTTGATGATGTAGAAAACTAATGACTAAAATCACAATGCTCATTGACATAATCACAATTTTAGGTTTTATTATGTTGGTGAGGTCCATTTTGAGGTGACATATCTAAACTTAATCTAGAAGGCACATGTTAGAAACTTTCAAAGAGCATAATAGAGTTTGTTATCCTAGACAAAATCATTAATGAGCTTTTGTGCAAAATAAAGAAAAGCTACCCATTATCTTGACTAAGACCATTTTAGGATGTCAATGTATTGTTGAGACTTCATGTTTTGTACCCAATATTGATTGCAATAATGAAGATGCTATGAACTATAGACTAAATGTTAAGAAGTAAACTAATATGATCAATCAATAATCAAATACTAATGCCAAATTCCATAACCATATTATCACTGATAATGTGGTAACTATGGATTAACACCATAACCACATTATCACTACTAACATGGTGACACATAGTTATGAATGCAATGCATAACTATGGAATAAACAAATGCAACACATAACTATGGAATAACACCTTAGATATAATTAGAGAGAAAATATCTGAACTTGAGAATAAAGAGAACTTTTTTGCAAAAGTTCACACAATCTAAACTGTTTACAGTTCAAAAATTTTCATTAAACTATACATTTGGTGTTGATATTACTAATAAATTGTTGATACCATTATATAAACACTTATAAATCATAACTAATTAATTAAAAAAATAGAAGAAAAAATTGATATCACATAATATTATAAAATAATATTACAATCAAACAAATATTATCAACCATACTAACTATGCTTACAACACATAAATTTATATTTATAAATTTAAGGAAAAAATTGAAAAAACCAATATATCACAGCTTCTTTTACAAACTTCCATCCATTAACACTAAGATACAAAGTTACACTAAGATAGATCAATTCTTCCCCTACAAACTTCCATCCATTAACACTAAAATATATCAATATAAGAACAAAACTATATTAACCTAAGTTATAAAATAATAGATTCGATGAAAGAGCATATGATATCAACAAATAAATGAAAATATAAATACTGTTAATCTTATAATGAATATTGAATTCCCTATTAGATTCACATCCTAATCCTTTTCCAAGTGTAAAATAAACATGAGAGTAGTAAAAAGATTCACAGATTGACATACTTTTTCAGGGCACAATACCTATGATTTTATAGGTAATCACCTATTTTCCAGATTCATATCCTTTTCCGGGATACAATAAACACGAGAGTGATGAAAATATTCACATGCTTTTGCACAATACACATGACATAATTTTATTTCTTTTCAGTAATTTTTATCACTCTTCATACAGAATTGATGAATTAAAAATTAAATTTCTAAGGTAAATTTTGAATTACATTTATAAAACAGTTCTGTATCTTGAAAAGTTTCAATTTTGATAAATCACTAAAATTCACCCCGAATCAATTTCTGAATTACACTCGCAGGTTTAAAAGGTTCGCTTTTGAACAATCAATTTTCGAATTACAGTTCCAGGTTTAAGCCCTTCAAAAGGTTCACTTTTGACCAAATTACTAAAATCCACCTGCAGTCTAAATCTTCAGTCCTTTGGAATTTTCCTAGATCAATACTCTGTTACACACGTTCTAGTTCAGCTCTCCTCCCATGGTAGTCCCATTCGATCTTCCTCCATGAATCGGTGAAACCCAGATAAGGCCTTCAGCAAAGCCTTCACCATCGAGTCCTGACATGCCACTAAGGATGAATGCCCTTTTCAAATGATCTTCCCTTCTGCAAATCAGCTTGTACTTTGGCATCAATAGGTAATGCAAACACAGATCTTCCTGATGCCCAAATATAGCTCACCATTGTTTCTTCTCAGAACACTTTTTTCATAAAGATAATTTCCATCATGATGAAGCATCAACGATGTTCCAATATTGTTCCTTGCTTAGCATTACCGTAATCTCAAGACTAACTCTCTAATCTTATGATCCAACACTAAACAGCTACTATACAGTCAAGAAAAACCCTCTAGTCCTATAGAGTTTCCTTGCTGGAATGCCAATATCACAGTTTCATGTCGTAAAACAGAAAAACAGAGCATAAAGAGCCCTGTAAAACAGTATGCAATGAAATAGAGGGTAGGCAAGTAAGGAGCGCTGTAAAACAGTATGCAATGAAAGAGAGGGTAGGCAAGTAAGGAGCCCTGTAAAACAGTATGCAATGAAAGAGAGGGTAGGCAAGTAAGGAGCCCTGTAAAACATTATGCAATGAAAGAGATGCAGGCAAGTAATCAACATAAAAAGGAACAAATGCAATCAGATAATACTTAGAGATATGGAAAAATACCCTATATGCTAATTAAAGTAAAACCAGATGTCCCTGCAACAGATGCAATCAGATAACTTAGAGATACGAAAAAATACCCTAGATGCTAACTAAAGTAAAACCACATGTCCCTGCAACAGGAACAAAAAAACCAATTTTACACATCAAAGACATCATGTCTCCACCCAATCTTCTATTTATTCAATGTATTTGGGCATTTGCCCTCTGCTTATACATTTTCTATATGACACTTCTGCCATCAACCAGAAGATTCTGGGCAGTATTTGAAGAAATTTTGAAGATCTTCTTGGAAAGGTAGGACGGTGAGATGTGATGGAAGGCAAGCATCAGTTGCCCTTGCCTCACACAGGCTCCCATGTCCATCCTACTATTACAAGAGTTGATCGTACACACTTGGGGCAAACACTTTCAGGAGTAATGTTAAATCGGATGAGTTGGACAAATCCATGTGTTGGAGGTTTGTTAGATTTCCAAAGGAATCTGGCAGCGACTTCATGTGTGAGCAGGAGTCCAGTTGACCAAATCCTTCTGCAAAAAGATTACTGCGGGTCACGAAGGTCCTTGCTTGGAGGCCGAACAGGGTGCAGCATTAATGGCTAAGACCTCTCCTGAGCCGCAATATCTCTTCCCAGATTTGTCAGGTGGTCATGTATGCATCAATTTAATGCTGTTTTCACTGCTCACCTTCACAAGGCACTTGTTCTGACTGCAGATTTGAAAACCCAACAAACCAAACTTTATTGATGCGTTCCATATGCTTATCCCCATAACCCTGCTTTCTCCTATGAAGGAACAGGCAATATCTAAGAAGATTGGCATGCTCAATCTAAGAAGAATAGTTACTATGTCTCTCCATCGGGAGGGTCATAGCATGTAAATCGATGACTCCAACACTCAAGAGGGTGTGAGGATATCATGATCTCCACTCCAGTTTCACTGAGAGGACAATATTATCCTTTGAAAACTTTTTGCTTTTTCATCCAAACCAGTTGGATATTTAGCCACATATTCTATCTTTCTCTCTATGAACTGGCAGGGATTAAGCATACATCCGATCTGTGTCCATCCAACGAAGATCAAAAGGCTTGAAATATGGGGTTAATGATTTACCCACAACCAATTTGAGCACACACCATGTTTAGAAGAAAAAATGCAGAATTTGACACAGGGGATTTGAATGGTGCCATCTTCTTCCATATCAGAAGCAAGTCCTCTCACTTCTCGCTCCTTCATGTCCAGATAAAGCTGGGAATCCATGATACAGAGAGAAAAAAGGCCACTATAGAGATGGGTGGCCATGGTGCTCTTCAAGGAGGAGATAGTTTGGACGAGAAGAAGAAATCAAATGTGTGATGTGCAGCCAATGATGGTCGGCATCAATAAATAAATAAGGTTCGCAGATTGGGGAAAGTGGGCTTCACCGTTATGTCGTCCGCCTTGTTACTTTTTTTCATTTCATGTTCTGCCCCACCAAACAGGGCAGGCTACAGGCTTCCCTAACAGTCACTGCAGCACCTTATCCAAGTAGCTTTGTTCTATTCACTAACCTTTACCAAACCTAAGCACTATATTCTCTGTTTGTTTTTAGTAATAGATAGCAACAAACCCCACTGTGCCCAACATAATTGTAACAACTGGGCACCAAGTGGCCTCACATGCTGCCTTTGATATCTCCACCCTATATATAAATTCTGTTTAAATAGAAATAAAAGGGTAGCTTCTGTCAAATCTAGGAATACAGAAGTTTTAAAATTGATTTGAAATTGTGTTAGAGTAAGTTTACAATGTTTAATTATAATTTGAAACAGATAGTGATGTTTCTGGTCAGATTCTAAAATTATTAAGTCGACATGTTAGACATTATCTTATCTTTGGCATCCAATGCCCATCACATTGTGCCAACAGATTCCACCTTCTTCGGCAACTATTGCACTTGATCGGAGTTAGTATACTAGAGGACCAGATTGATTCCACCTCCTTCAATTAATATATTAATTAAAGTTAATTATGGGGTAGAGCGACAACAGTGCTCTTTACGGCCCCACAAGTGCAGCGAGGATCACAAAAGCAATAATTTCGACTGAAATAATTTTTTGATGGTAATTTTTGGATTGCAAAATTTTTAATTACAATTTCAATTTCAGAAATAGATTTAGCATCATTAAAAAGAGCAAAATTTTACAATTTAAACAACTAATCTGATTTTAAAAAAATTCCAATTAAATTTAATAAAAAATGGTCAAAATGTCAACATTTCCAGACAAAAAAATGTAAACGGTTTAAACTACACTCACAAATAATGGCATCACACCAAAAGCTGTTTATCACTGTACCTGCTCGCAGTTGCTTTCATGTTCTCTTCCCTGAAGGACATGCACCCCACTACACCCACAAATAATGGCATCACACCAAACGCTGTTTATCACTGTACCTGCTCGCAGTTGCTTTCATGTTCTCTTCCCTGAAGGACATGCACCCATATTAGTGCCTAGCAAGGATCATAGCAGTTTTAATTAATTTAGTATTTTTTTTTTCCAAACTTCAAGTTTATATACAATTAGTTAAGTTAGATGTAAGAATGATCTGTTAAATTGTAAGATGTTATAATCAAGATTGTGTAAGGTTGGATCAAGTATGATGATGTAAAATGATTTGTAGATTAGGTTGATCAAGTTTGATGACTTAAAAATGATTTGTTAAAATAGTGAGATGCTATTATCAACATTGTGTGAGGCTCGATGGATATGTAAGATGTTAGAATGATATGTTGTACTTTGGGACACTATTATCAAGAGATTCTCTGAGGTTGGGTTGGCTTTGATGATGTAAGAACGATTTGTTAAAACTGTGAGATGCTATCATCAAGATTGTGTGAGGCTGGATTGAGCTTGACGTTCTTTGAGATAGGTTGGATGTAATAATGATCTATTAAACATTGAGATGCTATCATCAAAATTATGTAAAGTTAGATAGTGTTTGATGATGTAAGAAGGATTTTTTTAAAAGTGTGAGATGCTATCATCAAGATTGTATGACACTGGATTAAGGTTGATGTTCTTGAGATAGGAGAGAAGAATGATCTATTAAACTATGAGATGTTATTATTATTATTTTTTTTTTTCACTTACTGGTTCACGGATACCCGGGTCAGTGGGTAGCCGCTACGTCCAGGGTTTTAAACACTGAGTGGACGCCACCCGAAGGGCATCAACACCCCTCGGCCTATTTACTGACCTAACCCCAAGAGCTTCCGGGATTCGACCCTGTGACCTCCCATTGGCGAGACACTTCATTTGACCGATTGAGCTAACTCTTGGGACTGATAAGAGTTTGATGTTATAACAATGATCTATTAAATTTGTGAGATACCATCATTAAAATTTTTGAGTTTGATATTATTTAAAATTAACTACCACCCATCCCTTCCCATAAAATTTAAAAAACTAATACCACACAAACGTACTAATATATACTTAATATATGATTTTAAATTAAACACACCTGAAATGACTATAAAATTTAGTAAATGTTGAAGCTTTAGACGACATAGCCCTGTTTGTGAATTGTTTTTAGCAGAACTACTGATATTTCGTCCAAATACAGTGTATGCTCATGAAAATTTTGTTGTTTGTTTCACTGGCATGCTTTGTTGGCCATTTCAAGACATCAGTGAAATATCCAAAAACTGCGAAAATGCTCTATAAATATTTGGACTATAATTTCCAGACTCTGAAATCCAAAATTAGAAGTGTCATAATTTCTACACTCGAAATCCAAAATCAGAAGTGCCTCTAAAAAGCCCCGGCAAAGTCTTTAAAAGCAATAACTATAATTTAAATACAATTATACAAACTTTTGAACACATACTCTGGTCATATCACTTTCGTGTCCATCAAAACAAAGTAAAGAATAGTGGTAGTTTAAAAAACCTTTTACAAGGGAAATTCTATTTTATAATTATCAAAATCTCTGTGCATTTTTATTATATAATAAGGTTTAATTTTATTTTATCATATCAATTTTGTAGATATATAATTAAATTAAATTAAATTTTATTATATTAATCTTTTAAACATTTTTTAATGAGATAATTAAGTTCATTTATATAATTTTAAGTTATTATAATCATTATGTTGTATCATTATAATAATTATGTTATAATTATATATTTAGTTTAATTACATATATAATTATTTTTCATAATTTATTAATTCATTTTTATCTTTTAATTGATTTTTTATTTTATTTTTCTTTATTTTTTATTCTTATTTAGAGTTTTATGTATGGTCTACATCATTACAAAGTCATCATACAATTAACCTATAAATCTAAATACAATTAGTTTAAGATGTTATTATCAAGATTGTGTAAGGTTGGATCGAGTATGATGATGTAAGAATGATTTGTAGATTGTGTAAGGTTGGATCAAGTTTTTTGTTTGTTTGTGAGTTTGGTAGGACTACATCTTCATCATGTCCATCTTCTCACCCCGATCGGGGGGATAGCACAAGATTTGAACCCAAGACTTCCGGTTTGGTGAGACTTCATTTCCACAACCATTACCAATTGAGCTACCCCAAGCGGACAAGGTTGGATCAAGTTTGATGATGTAAGAATGATTTGTTAAAACAACGAGATGCTATTATCAAGATTGTGTGAAGCTGAATGGAGCTTGATGTTCCTTGAGGTAGGTAAGATGTTAGAATGATCTATTGCACTCTGAGACACTATTATCAAGAGATTGTCCGAGGTTGGGTTGGCTTTGATGATGTAAGAATGGTTTGTTAAAACTATGAGATGCTATCATCAAGATTGTGTGAAGCTAGATTGAGCTTGATGTTCTTTGAGATAGGTTGGATGTAAGAATGATCTATTAAATTGTGAGATGTTATCATCAAAATTATGTAAAGTTAGGTAGAGTTTGATGATGTAAGAATGGTTTTTTTTTTTTTTTAAATGTGAGATGCTATCATCAAGATTTTATGAGGCTGGATTGAGCTTGATGTTCCTTGAGATAAGAGAGAAATAAGAATGATCTATTAAAATGTGAGATGCTATTATTAAAATTGTGTGATATTTGATAGAGGTTGATGATATAAGAATGATCTATTAAAACTGTGAGATACCATCATTAAAATTCTTGAGTTTGATATTATTTCAAATTAACTACCACCTGTCCCTTCCCATAAAATTTTAAAAACTAAATTCTACACAAACCGACTAATATATACTTAGTATATGATTTTACATTAAGCACACCTGAAATTGCTATTAAATTAAGTAAATGTTGAAGCTTTAGACAACATAGGTATGTTTATGAGTTGTTTCTAGCAAAATTACTGATATTTCATCCAAATACAGTCTATGCTCATGAAGTTTTTGTTGTTTGTTTCACGGGCATGCTTTGTCAGCCATTTGAAGACATGACTGAGACATCCAAAGACTGCAAAAATCCTCTGTAAATATTCAGACCATAATTTCCAGACTGGAAATCCAAAATCAAAAGTGCCATAATTTCCAGACTTTGAAATCCAAAATCAAAAGTGCCTCTGAGAGGCTCAAGCAAAGCCTTTAAAGGAGCAACTATAATTTAAATACAATTATGCAAACTTTTGAACACAGACATGATCCTATCACTTCCTTGTCCAACGAAACAAAGTTCAAGTAAAGACAGGCAATGATCCTATCACTTTCTTGTCCAACAAAACAAAGTTCAAGTAAAGACAGAGAATGATCCTATCACTTTCTTGTCCAACAAAACAAAGTTGAAGTAAAGAATATTGGTAGTTTAAGAAACCTTTTAGAAGGGCAATTCTATTTTATGATTATCAAATTTGTATGTATTTTTATTATATAATAAGGTTTAATTCTATTTTATGATATCAATTTTTTGTGTAAATAAAATTTTATTTTATTTTAATTTTTTAAAAACATTTTTTTAATGAGATAATTAGGTTCATTTATATAAATTTAAGTCATTATAATAATTATCAATTTTGTGCGTAATTTTTTTTTAAACATTTTTAATGAGATAATTAGATTCATTTATATAACCTTAAGTCATTATAATGATTATGTTATAATTATATATATATATATATTTCATAATTTATTAATTCATTTTTATGTTTTAATTGATTTTAATTTAATTTTTTTCTTTTTCTTATTTTTTCTTATTATCTTTATTTAGAATTCTATGTATGGTCTACATCATTATAAAGTCACCATATAATTTAAACATTATTATGATTTACATGTAGGTGTTAATCCTTCACACCTCACCTTAACGAATATTTGTGATTTAATCATTTTTTCTCTTTTTCTTCTCCTTTGAAGTGGTCTAATCTTCATCTTCTTTTTTGATGTTCCACATCTCCAATCTTCTTAAGATATGCTCCGTCTTCATGCTCTATCTTTTACTCTATTCATTGTTTTCTCTTATTCATTCTTCTTTAGTTTTCATCTTGTACTTGCAAAATATAAATATTTTGTATGTTGAAGTTCATATGACAAAGCTACCATCCACTATGTTATATGGATCACTAGCCACTGTATTTGTGGGTTCTCTAGGAAACCTCTTTTCTACATGGTTCAACAACAATTCTCCAAACCACAAAACTTTTCACTTCCCCTGCATCATTATCAATCCTCTTGAGTTTTTTTTTGACTTCTTGTAACCACACTTCGCGTTTTTATGGATTACCTTAACTATTAGATCCTTTGGGGTTTTACATCAATTTACCCTTAATCATTACAATTCTCAATTGGTTTCAGATTACTAAAAATCATTCATTACACCAAGTGATTTCTAGTTGACCACAAACCTTCATTTGTCATGACAAGTAGTTTCTAGTTTACTAAAAACTATCAACAATTAAGTTTAGAAGATACACTTGCCTTATCATGACTTACATCATCATTTGACTAAAGTAAATACATAAATCTTTTCCCATACATGTGCTTCTCAAGTTAATTTATCAAAAACCATCTACAATCAAGTTATGGGGGTACCCTTGCCTTATCAAGACTTACATAATCATTTGACTCAAGTACACACATAATCTTTTTTCTCACACATATTTTTCTCAAGGTAATCTAACCATTTAAACATAGGACCATGACTATATTTTTTCATCATTAACAAAACACTATCAAGGAGGACTTTACTATTTTTGGGATGCAAACTTAATCATCTTGAAATTATTGCAATACACAATATTCCTTTATTCTTACTTTGATTTTGCTTATTTGTTCTTCTTTCATTTCCTTCTCACTCATTCTGCTTTCTCTTTTATTGCTTCATTCTTCATTTTTGCCACATTAAATTTTCTTCCATGTCATTCTCTTTTCTCGTCTCTTTCTCCTTTTGCTCATGCCCAAGAGACAATCTTTTTAAATTTTCTTTCATCTTCTTTTGCCTTATACCATTCTTTGTCTTCTTGTTTTGCTCTTTTTTTTGTCATTCTTGGTGTCTACTTCTTATCCTGTCATTTTTTTTACGCCTACATGAAAAAAATGTTTCTCACAGGTGAGGCATCTTCATTCATTCAAACGCCTTATCTTGACAAACTTATTTGACACATCATTGTTATGGTTTTGCATCACTTAAACTTGACATTTGACTTTGACTATGTTTTTATGAAACATTCATTATATAAGTAGAATATTTTCATTCATGGACTTGACATGAACATAATTTGTCTTGAATATCATTCTTACATCAATAAATTTTCATGGAAGAATATAAAAAAAATTGACCAAAACTTGATAATTGATTTTGACTTGACTTTAGCACCTTTCATCAGAAGTTTAGCTTGACTTGAGCATTGACTCCTTGCTTTCAATTTCTATTTTGTCTCAAACCCTTATATCACTCATCAACTACTTTGACTTTAACTTGAGTAGGAAAACATGCTTTTATTACAAACTTCAACTTTACTAGAAAACCTTGTATTCTTTGACATGACTTGAATATGAATTCACTTTGGCTTTAAACTCTTAATTTGACTTCAACTTTGAATTCAAATTCAACTTTAGTTGTTGCTTCAATTCAACTTAATTTTTCCATTCATTACCTTAACTCTAGTTTTCACTTTAATTCATCCTCCATAGAATGTAGCATATAGTTATATAAGTCATACTTAAATGCAAATTTGTGATAATCACAAACTTCATTTTCAAAGTTAAGTAATCAACATTTATTTGACCAAATTGCTAAAGAAAACACACCACCTCAGAAAGATTCTCTTCATGCTCTATGTAGTTGGTTTGTGGTATTTAACAAAGGTTGATTGTCTTCTTAAGGTCAATACTGTATATTTTTTTTGCTAAATTAGCATGAATAATTGCATGTGCCTCATTTTCCTAATCTCTCCAAGTGAAAATATTTAAATTACCAAAATTATTGTTAAACAATTGTAGAAAATAAAATATGCATGACTACCATAACAAAGTTAAATCATGAAAATTTTCAATACCTCCACATGAACAATAAGCTCTTCACCTTGTTTGCATGAATTGTGACTTCACTACTTAGAACCCATATCAATATGCTACATGTAGAAAACATAAGTCCAAGCGCTTCCTAGCATGTGTTTTGGTCCCTATTTGAGTTGTTTTTCCAAGTGCTTGGACAAAATTCACTTTGTTGTAAGTAAAGCCACTTAAAATATAACAGAGAGTGTTAAAGTTAGTGTAAAATAAGAACTAGGTTGTGAAATAAAAGGTAGATAACCTAGCATGTATGTAAACAAA
Organism: Pinus tabuliformis; assembly: GCA_031772625.1. NCBI lineage: Eukaryota > Viridiplantae > Streptophyta > Pinopsida > Pinales > Pinaceae > Pinus > Pinus tabuliformis. The sequence continues at coordinate 405,866,988 of CM062807.1, read as the reverse complement.
AAAAAAAAGAAAAAAGCAAGAGAACATATGGTGGGAAGCAAATTCTCCTTTTAATGCAACAACAAAGCTTTGATGACCTTTGAGTGAGGCACAAGAGGATGGAGTTGAGTAGACGGGTTTACACCAATCCACTTAATGGAGGTCATTTTGTTTCCACTTGAAGACTCTCTCTCACTTTCAATAAGTGGGAAAGCTTCTCCAATGGTGGAGGCCTTGCTCAAGATGGTAATGCTAACAAATGATATGCTTACAAGTTATTAAAGCTTTTGGCAACATAACATCACTTTAGCTTCATTTGTTAAATGCTTTCCCATGGTTGGTATATATAAAATTTTCATGCTCCATTAATGTTAGCTCATGATTAGGGGAGTTTTGAGGTCTAAAATGGGCCTCCTGAGGAAATTATAAAACAATAGTGAAAATAATAAAATAAGATTAGATTACATCATCAAATTTTAGAGGAAAAAAAAACTATTTTTCAACTCGTATTTTCAACTTATCTCACTATGGGTTTACTCAAATTTCGAGCAGAAACACTTGTTGGATGCATAATTTGATTCCTCATACAAGGAGTACCCATGTTGCATACTTTCAATGGACCCTGCTACACGAAAAATGAGAAATCAATGGAAAATGTGATTGCAATCACGTTTTTTCATGTATTTCTTATTTTTCGTGTAACAATGTCCATAGAAAGTATGAAACATGGGTACTCCTTAGATGAGGAATTAAATTTTACATCCAACGAGTAATCCCACTCGAAACTTGAGTAAAACCTTAGGGAGATAAGTTGAAAATACGAGTTGAAAAAGTAGTTTTATTATTTTACTATTTTTAAATCTTTTTACTTTTTTACTCCAAAAATGGTAAATCATCCCCCATGGTTGACATCATCATCTTGAATCCTATTTGTTCTTAAAATTTTTATTTTGGTTGTACATTTTTCTTAGGAGGCCCATTTTAGACCTCAATTCTCCATGCATAAGGAGACCTTTGGTCGACAAAAGGACTCTTCATTAGTATCTTGGGCTATGAACCAACTTGATCCAAGTTTGAGTGTTTAATTTTGATGGGATTCAAAATTTGTTTCACCAAAATTTGGTGAGGCTTCTTGTCTTACATATCTGCATGACAATCAAAGAAATAGTCATGCAAAATCCACACTGTTAGTTTGCATAGATGAATCAAAACCCACTATGTATAGTTTTTTCAAGTTTCTTCTGGGATGTTGATTAATTGCAATGGGTAACCTTTGCTTTGTTATGTTGAAGATATTTATGGAAATCACCTACATAGTTTTACAAATGATTTTTAGGTGATAATAGTCACCTCCTAATGTGTGAGTTTAGGAGCATATGTATTGTCAAAATAAATCATCATTTGTTATATTAAATGTTGCTTGACTAATATGAGAGAGAGAGATAGAGATAGATAAGGGAGTTCTATATGAGATTAAGAAGAACCCACTTTCTAAATAAGCATCCTTGGAAAATTTATTTGCTTTATATAAATGAGGTGGGCATATCTCGTGCTTGATATAATGATAAAAAAAAATGATTACAATAAGTGGAAAGATGTTGAATGATATTGTCTAATGATCTAGAATGGATCATTATATTGTTTTTCATCCATCTCGATTCTTTTAGAGTGGAAAAAGTGGAGGAATCAATTCTCAGGACCATTTTTATTGACGGGAACCAATAGAAAATTGGGGTCTGAGACCTTCTGGGAACATTTTGAGGCATCAAATGACATTTTTTGGGGATAAGACTTTGCCAATTTAGTGAAAAACCATTTTTTCCTATTCTACACACAAATACCTTTCCAACGACGTAAGAATTGCATCAATCAGAGTCTGTATGCAAAAGTTATGCCACTCAGAAGTTGACCTTCTTGTTTTCACCACCATAATTTGAGAGGATGCCATGTCAGCCCCCATTATTCATGGAAAAGGGGATAACCACATGATTATGATGTAGAAGACTATAGAAGAGTCTATATTGTAACTATGGTTAAGAGTTGAGGTAGTCAAACCTAACCACTAGTAGGCTATCAGGCTGTGTTATAACCAGGCCACTAGGAGGAAAAGGGGTTCCATTCATTTGAGTGCATTTGTTCCATAGTTGAGAAAAAATAGTCGGGAGGGATAAGAGATAGAGCACACAGAGAGGATTTGTGCACTGTAGTATCCCATGGGCCATAATCTATACTTATTTGTACTCACATCCATATTTCCATTTAGAGAAAGAGAGCAAAGTGACCTCACCTTCCAGCTAGGTTTTTCTCTCTAAAGGGTTTCCCCGAGCATATCTTGTGCGAAATGTGCGTGTGATATTTTATTTATATGTTCTATATTTTTAGCATAATTTTTAAATTCACATGCATGCACTATTGACAATAAATCTATAGATCTAGAAATATAATAAAACTGTAATAGTGTAGAATTTCAGATTTTGAATATAATTTTATCAAACCTATTGTGACGAATTCTCCATTGGAATATCCATGGCAATATACAAATCATATTGGTACCAGAGCAAGTTTATTTGGGTGTATTGTGTAGATTTGTAGGATATCTAGATCGATTGGGCCAAAAGTTGTAAAACCCTAATCATGGTCGATGAATCTATGAATAACCCTCATGATCCTATAGAGGAGAGGTTTTCACATTTGGAACAACAAGTCACTGATATAAATCATAATGTAAATATCCTCATGGAGACCCTGAGAAATAATCTTGGGAGATATTTGAAGAAGATAGGGTTTCAAATGTAGAGAAAAAATCAGAAGGGAGATCAGGAGATTGGTAAGAAACAGAGAACCAACTAAAGAAAGAACCCAAAAAAGATCAACCCAGTTTGAGTGTTGTGAATCGATCACAACCCCTGTTTAAAATGGAAGAAAAGATTGATACCAAGCCGTACCATGGTGATATCGATGATCTGAAGCTAAATCACTGGTTGCAACAACTGGAAGTGTATTTTAGTGTCCATCAAATTAAGGAAGAACAAAAGATTTCATTTGCGCGACTAAAATTGAAGGGCCATGCCCTGACTTGGTGGTAAATCCACACAAAGACCTTAAGTTTGGAGGGAGAATCTCCAATGGCTAAGTGGGAGGATCTCAAAACCCACATAAATTCATAGTTTTACCCTATTAGGTATGTAGAGGACCAGTGGATTTGGTGGCACTACTTTAGGAAAAAGTCAGGGCAAAGTGTTCAAGAGTATATCACTAAGTTTAGAAAGATGGCCATAATGATGGGTGTCTCTCCAAATAACCCAGATGTACTCCTCAAGTATTTGGGCGGTCTACACTGCCATCTGTGGGAGCAAGTGATATTGTTCAAGCCCGAATCAGTGGATGAAGGCTTGTGTACATGCACAATACCTAGAGAACATAGGCCTCACAAAAACACAATCAAATGGATCGGAGCAGAAGCAACAAAATTATGCTTCTAAGGAGGGGAAGAAGAAGCATAAAGAGGGAAAATATAAAAATATGATAGCCACAACACACCAGTGCAAATATCCCAACAACCACTAAAGCCACTACAATATTATTGACCATATAGAAGAGAAGTCTTGGAAGTTGCATCCAGAGCTTAACTCGAAGAACAAAGAGAAATATAACAAGAAGTAGAATCTTATGGCCACTGATTCAAGCAACTAAATTGAAAGTAGCTAGGATGTGGATGAGAAGATCGTCTGTACGTCGGTGAAAAAGGAGGTGAATCTAAGTAGCTTTCAACAACATGAAGAGAAATAAATGACCAAAATATTCCATATAAATATATAGGTCAAAAAGATAAATATTCATGCTTTGTTTGACACAAGATCATAGGAAAATCTCATTTGTTATGTAACCAGATCACAAAAACAAAAGAATAGATAGATCAACGACTTGAAAATAAGCCTCTTCGAGGGGGCAACCTCCTTTTACATCACTTATATGAACAATTCTTAAATGACCAAATGACAAGACCTCCTTGGTATATATAGGAGTCTACATGGTCAAAATATAATTATGGCTTACATAACACTAATAATGTAAGGGCTTAACAATAACAATAGTGGGTTTCTAAGGGGCACAAAAATAACAATATGGGGGTGGGGCACAACAATAACAATATGGTGACTACACTAGTATTATAGGGACTTAACATGCCCCTCTCCTTCAAAATAGTGTTGTCCTCAATGCTTGAGTTGTTTTGGATGCCTCCATATGAAATACTTATCCTCCCATGTGGAATCTTCAACATATACGTTCTTCCACTTAATGAGATACTCTGAAATTGATTGATTTCGTAGTTGTCAGATTCTTGTTTTCATGATTGCTTCAAGTTCCAATATGATTTTTCCATCCTCATCAAGTTCTAGCAATATAGTTTGAACTGGGAGTTTGTCACCTATAACCTTATTTAAGCATGAAACATGGAAAGATGGGTGTACTAGCGAGGATACAGGTAACTCCAATTTGTATGCCATAGTACCTATCCTTTGCATTACCTTGTAAGGGCCATAATAATTGGGAGATAATTTATTATTCTTCTTGGCTTGCTTGAGGGACATTTTCTTTAATGGTTATAACTGTAAAAATACCCAATCTCCCACATCAAAACTTATTTCACTGCGATGCTGATCTTGTGGTTTCATTCGATTCAGCGCCAAAGTAAGGTTATCCTTTAAGAGTTGGAGAAATTGTTGTTGATGCTTGATGTGATATTCCATTGCTTGAACCTTAGAATTGTCTCCTAAATATGATGTGATGGACGATGGATGATATCCATAAAGTGCTAAAAATGGGGTCATTTTTGCTACGATATGGAGGGAAGTATTATACCACCATTCTGCCAGAGGTAACTAGTTGACCCATTGTGTTTGTTTATTAGATAAAAAGAAACGATGATATCCTTCCAAACATTTGTTCACTATCTCAATTTTCCCATTAGATTGAGGATGATAAGATGAGCTACGAGCTAATTGAGTACCAAGATAAGAAAATAATTCTGTCCAAAAAATTCTAGTGAAGCTAGGATCTCAGTCACTTACAATGATCTTTGGGTTTCCATGTAGCTTTTGAAATATTTATACAAATGCATTAGCAACTGTACTAGCTTTGAAAGGATGAGATAATACATAAAAGTGTGCATACTTGGTAAGTCTATACACTACCACCATGATGACATTCTTTCCTTCTGACTTGGGTAAGCTTGTGACGAAATCCATTGAGACTTCCTACCAATGCTGACTTGGAATGGATAATGGTTGTAAAAGACCTGGGGTCTTAATTGTCTCAAACTTTATTTTGTTGGAAAACCAAACATTCTACCACAAAATTTTGAATATCGAATTTAAGGCCATCCTGAAAAATTCCTTCTTGACCCCGTGGTAAGTTTTTAAAAATATCGAGTGCCCTCCTGTAGGAGAGGTGTGCAATTCCAAAAGAGCCTTTTGTTTGAGTTGGGAGTTATTACATAGATATAAGCAATCTTTGTACCATAATGAATCATTTTTCCAGATAAATGTACCAAATGCACTAGGATCTTGTTGCAACTTTTCAATGAGTGTCCATACCTCTTCATAATTCTTCCAATCATCCCTTGCTTCAGTCATCCAATCAGACTACGTTGGGTGCAACCCAAATTGGGCTAGATTTGGCAAAGACTACGCATTTTGTGGATTTGAGCGTGCAGTAGAGCAGCGGAACGCGAAGTGGACCACTTGGAATATACCGCATGATGTAAGGGATTCGGGGTGGGTCGAAGCCCCTCATTTTTGTAAAAACACGCTATTTTGTAAGGGATCAATGGTTTTGGGCCATAGTTGGTTGTTTTGGGGAATCTATGGTATATGGACCATGGTATTGTAATGATGTAACTCTTTGATGTAATAGTATATATAGGGTAAAATAATAAGAAGAGAATCATCGAATTTATCCATATCAGTGTTATGGTTGTGTTATTGTGATCTATAATTTGGTAGAGAAGGCGAGGCTCTGCAACTGAGTGTGCAGAGGCTTAAGTCTGCAGCTGAGTGCGCAGATAACCTACACCTTAGTGCACATGTCAAGAACTGTTTGTTGTTCAAAGATTCATTATATTAGCAAAAATTATTGTGGACGTAGCCCCACATTGGGGTTAACCATGGTGAATTGGTGTCTTGATGTGTATATTTTCTTATTATCTATTGTAGAGTAGCAATTATTATAATTTCATTTTACTTTCAACACAATGATGGTTTATGGTTTTACTTGACATGTTTAAGTGTTTAATCTAATGCAGAGAAGTGATTTATGAATGATAAGAATAAGAAAACATAATAAACAAGACTACAAAAACCTGGTTTTTCATCCTCCCATAGTCACTTCGGGTGAGACTGCGATATGCTTGCAGGTCATTGTCGAAAGGGCCAGTGATTGAGGGTTTTGTTCATGCACAGTATAGATCAAACCTGGGTCAGCCCAAACTAAGCCAACAAATGGTTCTGTTGCTGGGACTGGGATCTATTTGAAGGATATGTGGATGTGGCACCCGTCGAAGAAGGAGATTCAAGACTGGATAGAACTAAAAGAGCGAGAATTTTCGGATCAAGAAAATAGAAACCCTCATCTGACATTCGAAGCTTGGTTAGAGAAGTATATTTTTACAGATCAATACAAGATTTTCTTCGCTTCATTTCCTATTGAGTTGTATGAGTGGATATCGAGGTTGACCGAAAGGAAGAACTGTTTCAAAGGTGAATAACCTACAGTGTGGACTTCTGAACTAATATAGTGGCTCATGAGAACTGACAATAAGATTTAAAGGGCCGCCGATTTCTGGATTTATAAAATCTTGCGAGGATTCATTACTGAGTTCACCATAGACTTGACTGTGTCCTACAGTGAAGCGGAATGACGATTCTTCAAAGGACCATGAGGTAAGTATTTAAAATCTCTGAAACTTTGGATTAAGATGATTTTATGTGAAAAGGGAGTTTTACAGATGCAATCAAATTGCTAGTTTACTTATGTTTGGAAGAAGAGAGAATAAATTTGAGCAAGAGATCACAGTAACACGAAGTGGAAAGAGATATAGAGTAGATACCAGAAAGAGATCTTGTGGACAAGATCCAAAGACTTTTATAGAGACTGATTATAGTCCTCTTTTGAGTGAATCTGAAAGTGAAAGAGAAGAAATCCACCCTGATAACCCCCAGGTAGCTTTGCAGTATTCACCCTTCCAGCCTGAGAGTTCGCAGAAGCCAGAATCTAGTAATAACCAGGGTGTTTTTAGCTCTCCCCCTCCCTCTATGCCTCCTACCCCCCATCCCCCTCCCCCTCCAAGAAGAAGTATGGTTGATGATATTAAGCTACATGTTTTCAAAGGAGTTGGATTGGAGGATCCAAAACAATTTTGGTTTTTATGTGAAGCTGTATGGACAACGAAGCAGATCAATAATGAGAATATAAAGAAAGTGCAAATCGTTACGATGTTCCAAGATAGATCATTAACATGGTATATGAAGTATTCAAATAATTAGAACAAAACGTTTGTAGATATTAAAACAACACTGATAAGAGAGTTTAAGAAAATGAAGTCTGAGTCGCAGTGCATCACCGAGTTGAAAGAAATCAAAAAGAAACCTACTGAGTATGTTTGGGAGTTTGATTAGAGATTTAAGGTGTTATTGGATCAAGTAAGCTTCGACATAGCTCTGCAACAACATCAAGAATGGTTTATAGCTGTGCTGCTATCACATATCAAATTTTCATTAATGCGACAAAAGATAGAAAAGCAAGCCGAAGCTCTACAGATTGGGATGAAATTGGAAGATTCACCTATAGGAGATACTAATGCAGGTATGCAATAGATTTAGACTCATCTAGCGAACCTAACCCTACAGATACAAGACATCAAGAAAATCAAAGAAGTTAGAGAAGAAGTATGGTGTACGAAGTGCAGATTGGAGGGCCATTCAAAAGAGCATTGCACTATCTTCAAAAATTATATGGCTAGTGGGGTACTGAATCCCTTGAATGCAAGATCTAGCCCGTGGTGCGAAATATGTAATACTATAGACGAAAATTTTTCAGAAGACTATTACTTGTTATAGAAATATGTACAAAATCTGAGGAATCTATATTGAAAATTATGTAAATTAGTAGGACATGATGAGAATAATTGTCGGGCTTACGAACTAATGATGGAGCGAGGTGCTAAAACTTATAGAATGCAAGCAGAAGAGCATAGACACGAGGACAATGGAAAATGTGGTAGTCGAGGAGGTTACCACAGAAGAAGTCGAGGTGGTGGAGTTGGTTGAGGATGTGGATAGATCATTCGCTATAACTGCGGCCAACCAAGTCATTTTGTGAGACTTCCAGAATCCCACAACGACATCTAAGTATTGTAAATCCTTTGACCATGTAATTAAAGAATGTCCTATACTTACGACGAAGATGCAAGAAAAAATGAATCAACAACCGACACAGAATATTCAAATGATGATTGCTGAAAGAAGGACTGATGAACCTTGAATTAGTATTGTCACTAGAAGTGGAGCTGCGACTGGTAGTGATAAAGCGGATAAAAAGAAAGAATCTGAAAGTGCATGGGTCAGAAAGACTGTTGAGAAAGTTCATGTTTTTGATATTCAGAAGGAAAAGAAGTATTTATGGAAGAAAAGTGAAGCTTTATGGATTTTGGAGCTTTGACCTCTAGTGCACAACCAAAGCCTTATCAGAAAAGTAACTGTGACATGTCATCAACTTCGATACATGACCGAACTCCGACATAGGATTGAGCTTTGACACAAGACCAGGATTCAAAAAATCAAGTAGATATTTTAAAGTCTTTTTTGCAGAATTGCATGAAATTTTTAAGAGATAAAAATGATGTAGAAGGGATTCAGGAGTTGATAGTTTCCTGTGCATCGAAAGAAACACTGCGAAGTGAGATTCACACAGTCAATAATATTCATTGACAAAAGAGAACTAGAAGAGAGATGAGGCTTATTGCGCAGATGGGAGAATATGAGATGGATCAAATTATTCTAGATCTGGAATCTAATGCTAATGTCTTGATGAAGCAGACATGGGAATTAATGGGTAAGCTGAAGTTACAATGGTCACCTATTTAGTTAAGGATGGAAAATCAACAAAAGATCTTCCCTCTGGGAAGACTACCAGGTGTCACAGTGGATATTGAAGGAGTTCGCGCTACTGCTGATTTTGAAGTAATAGAGATCGTTGATGAAAATAACCCTTATCTTGCATTGCTTGGAATTTATTGGGCATTTGAAAACATGGCCGTAATTAATTTGAAGAAGTGACATATGATATTTGAAGGAAACAATATAACAGTAATTGTCCCCTTGGATCCATCAGAAGGAGTCAGATATACAAAACCAGTCAAAGAAGAATACCGCGCCACTGACATAGACAATATCTATCAAATGAAAGCGAAGGAACAAGATTACGTTAACCCTACTATAGAGGGCAAGTTAAGTTGGGAGCGTGATAGCTCCTGTACCTTAGACTGCGAAAAAAATTGGAAAACTGGCAGAATAGGCTACATGAAGTATCCACAAGGTGCTGTGTAAGAATTACCAAATCAGTTCGTTGTATGATATCTGAGGTAGGTAACTTGCCTTCTTATAATGGCTTAGGTGATGTAAATACTTTTCTTAATGATTATGAAGAAAAAGTTCTAGGAAATCAAACGTTTCTAGCCTTGGATATAACCCCGAAATCTACCCCTGCTAGATGGTGGAATGCGCACAAGAAGAATATAGGAAGTTGGAAAGAATGTCGAATACTAATGTTGATAAGGTTTGGACAGATAGATACATAGATAGAGATAAAATATGACGGTGAAACTAATCCTAGGAAAGAAGATTCCACAACAATAATGGGTACATGGATTTATTCATACATTAGAGACAGTCCCTAATAACTGGTACCTAGAAACAAAGCTTTGACATGGTACCATGAAATGGGAATACATGGTTGATGGCTTAATATTGACATTTAGCTTTGAGGATGATTTCCCATACATAGATTTGGCCCTTTAGACAGTCAAGAAGAAGATCTTTAAGAATGTAACCCCACTAACATGGCAACAACCTAATTGGGCTGCGCAGATAGAAAATGCATTGGAGTGCTATAACCTTACTGCAGATGAAAAAGAGGATCCTCATAACATCAATATAGAAAAGTTAGAAGGATACCACGAAGTCATCGGACCTAAGCTAGAGACACCAGATATAGAAAAGCCACTGAAGACCAAGAAGGTGAACATAGGATTTTAAAAGGAACCCACGTTTGCAACAATAGGAGACTATTGGGATGAAGAGACAATCAGTAAAGTTACAGAGTTACTTCATGAATATCAAGAACTGTTTCCCACCAAGTTTTCAAATATGAAGGGTATAATAGGAGATCTAGGGGTCATGAAGATTCCCCTTAAGCCTGATGTGAATCCAGTCAAACAAAGACCTTACATAATGAACCCGAAGTATAAGGATAAAGTGAAAGTAGAGATTGATAAGATGATAGCAGCAGGAATTATTGAACCAGTAGAAGAATCAGAATGGGTGAGTCCTATGGTAGTGTAAGAGAATAAGATTCAAGGAGAAATTAAGATCTATGTTGATCTGAGAAAGTTGAATGATGCATGTTTACATGATCCCTTCCCTACCCCTTTCATAGATGAAGTGCTAGACAATGTAGGAGGTCAGGAAGCTTACTCATTTACAGATGGATTCTCAAGTTATCATCAGATTAGGATTGCACCTGAAGATCGGCATAAGACCACATTTGCTACAGAATGGGGCTCATATCAATACACAATAATGCCTTTTGGATTGAAAAATTCCCCTGCTATATTTTCTAGGGTGGTGGTTGCAAATTTTAAGGAATACATCCACAAGTTTTTAGAGGTATATTTTGATGATTGGACAATATTTTGATTGTTGAGAAAACATGTTGGAACTTTAAGACTTATGCTCGACACATTTAGACAATACTAGATCTCTTTGAACCTAAAGAAGTGCATATTTTGTGTACCTTTCGGTATGTTGTTGGGAAATATTGTCTGTAAGCAAGGACTAGTGGTAGACCCTGCTAATATTGCTATCATTGTGAAATTGCCTCCACTTAAGACAGTAAGACAAATTTGCACTACGTTGGGACATACTAAGTATTAAATGAAGTTCATTAAGGGGTATGCTCAGATCACTGTGCCTATGGAGAGATTGTTGAAGAAGGATGTAACTTTTGAGTGGAATGAAGAATGTCAGAAGAGGCTCGACATATTGAAAGTAAAAATGGTAGCTACACCTATACTTGTGTCCCCTGATTAGAATAAGGAATTCTGTGTCCATGTGGATGGCTCTTATCTAGCTTTGGGAGTAGTACTGGCAACACCTGGTGCAGGAGATATTGATCATCCTATAAATTTTTCAAGTAGACAGTTATATAAAGAAGAAAATAACTAGCTATCATTGTGAAATTGCCTCCACTTAAGACAGTAAGACAACTTCGCACTACGTTGGGACATACTAAGTATTAAATGAAGTTCATTAAGGGGTATGCTCAGATCACTGTGCCTATGGAGAGATTGTTGAAGAAGGATGTAACTTTTCAGTGGAATGAAGAATGTCAGAAGAGGCTCGACATATTGAAAGTAAAAATGGTAGCTACACCTATACTAGTGTCCCCTGATTGGAATAAGGAATTCTGTGTCCATGTGGATGGCTCTTATCTAGCTTTGGGAGTAGTACTGGCAACACCTGGTGCAGGAGATATTGATCATCCTATAAATTTTTCAAGTAGATAGTTATATAAAGAAGAAAATAACTACACCACTCCAAAAAGGGAAGGATTGGCCATGGTATATGCTTTGCAGAAGTTTACACACTATTTGCTAGGGTCACACTTTAAAATGTTTACATATCATTCTGCACTAAAGTATTTGGTTAATAAGCATGTCTTAGGAGGAAATATTTGTAGATGGTTACTGTTATTCCAGGAATAGGTCTTTTAGATCAATGTTAAAGCAGTGAGATTGAATGCAGGACCTGACAGTCTGTCAAGACTATAAACAGGGGAGAAACCAATCAGCATAGAGGATAATCTCCCTGATGCGTAGTTATTTGCAATCAAAGTTGCAGATGACAATTTTGCAGATATCATTCAATTTTTGACCACAGGAATGGCTCCTTCAGAGTATACTACACAACAAAAGAAAGAATTAGTGGTTAAGGTAGCTGACTTTTCATTAATAGCAAGACAATTGTATAAGATGGTACCGCATGAGATATTGAGTAGATATGTTCTTAAACATGAAAGATAGATGATTCTAGTAGAGGCTCATGGGGGCGCAACTAGTGGACACTATGCAGGAAAAGCTACTGCGCAGAATATTTTGAGAGAAGGATTGTGGTGGCCTACACTACATAAATATGCGAAGGAGTACTGTCGAGCATGTGATGTATGTCAAAGAACAGGGAAGCCTTCCAGAAGAGATGAGATTCCATTGGTACCACAAGTTACATTGTAGGCCTTTGATAAGTGGGCCATTGATTTTGTTGGACCCATCAACCCACCTAGAAAAAGGACTGGTGCAAGGTACATAACTATGGTGACTGATCACTTGACAAGAAGGGCTGAAGCACAACTAGTAAGGGACTGCAACAAAGTTTATTTTTGAGTACATATTGTCTAGATTTGGATGTCCAAAGATTTTGATGAGTGACCAAGGTTCACACTTCCTAAATAAGACTATTAAAGCATTGACTGAGGAGTTTCAAGTTTATCATTAGAAGAGTACCCCTTATCACCCTTAGGTCAATGGAACAATAGAAGCATTTAATAAGATTTTGGAGAATGCACTTACTAAGATATGCAATGTGAATAGAGATGACTGGGACCTTAGAATTCTAGCAATATTATGGGCTTATAGGACCACATGTAAAAATTTGACAGGTCAGACACCCTTCAGGTTAGTTTATGGGCAAGAAGATGTGATGCCCATGGAGTACATCATGCCTAGTTTGAGGATTGCAGCTTTTACAGATATGGAAGACCTTGATATAATGGAGGAAAGAATGTCACAGTTGCTTGCTTTGGAGGAAGATAAATTTATAGCAGGATTCCATCAGCAAGTACAGAAAGCAAGAGAAAAGACTTGGCATGACAGACATATCTAGTAGAAGAAGTTCTAGGTAGGAGATATTGTTCTCATTTATGATAGTAAGTTTGTAAAATTTTCAGGAAAATTCAAGATGCATTAGTTGAGCCCATACATTACCAAGCATATTACTGATGGAGATGCAGTTCAATTCACAAAGTTAAATGGAGAATTGGTTCAAGGAAGAGTAAATGGTAGTAGGTTGAAGTTGTACAGGGACAACCTTGCTCCTACAGATTCACTCTAAAGAAAGAAGAAAAGTCTTAGTGCCACCTACAGTTGAAAGTGGGCACTGGATAATAAACTACGATGTAGAAAGAACTTTGATGAAGGAAGTTACTTCGCTACAACCTGGATTATGTCGAAGTTAGTAGGAGTCTCGACGTAAGAAGGGTCGCTTGCTAAAATATGGGATGCATTGGAGTTCACCGGAAAAATATCACTGTTAAAAGGGAAATTTAACGTTAAAATACGTGGAAAGTTGCATTTATGAGGAAATATTGACTGAATCTAGCGATAGATATGAAATTAATGAAGACAATCTGAGCTAATGATGGAGTTATAAATTCATATTTGTTATAAAAATTCGTGTCCCACCTAGATTTGGTACTTTGCTGAATTGAGAATTCGAATATTGCTATTTCGAAGAAGTTGCAGAAATTTTCGCATGAATATCCTGCCGAATGAAGAATTTATTTGTATATAACGAGAAGGGATTAGCTGGATTCATGAAAGAAACATTTGAAGTAGTAGCCGATATGTCTGAAACATCATCATCATGCACACAACGAAGATCCCTGCGAAAGAAAATGACCAAAGAGAAGAGAACAAAGAAGAAACAGGACAAGAGACCTATTGAGCAACCTAAACAGGTGAGAGATAGTGAAGAAGAAGCAAAGAAAGTTCAAATGTAAATATATGGCACAACGTTTCCATCACATCTCCCACCATATATTCTGCCAAGAAAACCAGATGCAAAACTAGTAGAAGATTCAAAAGATGCAAAGTATGGCACCTTCACACCTCTATTTTCAAAGTCAGTTCTATTTGCTGGAGAAACCCTTGGGAAGATTCCGTCGCTGAAGTTTATGGACTATGATTTCAACGACAGAAAGAAATATCCACAGTTAACACCAGACATGTATTTAAAACAAGTGCATTACCCTAAGAGTGGTGTGACAAGGCTAGAACCACAATAGTGGGTGGTTGGATTGGCGCAGTCAGGGTTGATGAACATGTTGAATGTGCTGCACTTCAGTAGAAGTCCAGGGAGCACGACCTGTGTAAGAAAACTGATCGTGCTGGTGAATGATGGATGCCTATGGATGGGGAAGATGATCCCTATCCACCCAATACTCATATGGAGAAGCACAAGATTGCGGTATTAAGGGCGGAACCCCGCAAAAGAATTTGTTGGGAAAGATAAAGACAGAGCAATAGCCGAAAACATGAAGAATAAGTTCAGACTGACAAAAGGGAAGTGAGGTTATGATATCAACTCAATCAAAAAATAGGGAGTTCACTTCACATCACACATATTGGTTGGAAAAATCACGAGGAAGTGTTGAGCTAATGAAGTCCCTGCATTAGTGGTTTCATTAGTTGCGCAATATGCTAATGGGGTTCAGTACAACTGGGTCGCATATCTATGCCAAGAGTTTTTGGACAACTGCTACGAGGCTTAAGAGAAAGGTACTGCATTTCATTACACATGGTTAATTTTGATAGTTGATATGCTTTCATGGAGAGAGCCAAAAGATTTGGAGTTCCCTCCGGTACCTTCAGATGTTTGTGAAGCCATGTAGTATGCCTCGTTGTGGTATACCACTAAACCGGTCTAGCATAGGAGAAAATAATGTTTTTTGTATTATACCATATGGAATTACACATGTTGGTGAACCAACACCCTTGCATTTCACTGAGCCTATACAAGTAATATAGAAATGTTGCGAAGTTTAAGGATGACTTCCACAAAATTTACATACAGGCTCGCAGGGACACAAGGAAGAAATGGCATCCCCTGCCATATTTAGTGACAGAAGATGATCTCCTAGCTCAGATACAGAAGTGTCCCACAGAGTGGATGACTACACTGGAGACATAGGTAGAGGATAGTTCGACAGAGGAGGACACAACGCAACATGGGGAAGCTAGTGGGAAGGATAAGGATGAGCTAGAATCAGAACACGAGGAGCAATACGACGAGGGTCACTAGGATCCTCCTAAAGGTGATGAGCAGAACAAAGAGTCTGAAAAGATAGAAACAGACCCATCTATCGTAGAGAAGAGGAAGGTAGGTACTGAAGCTTCCAAGAACCAAAAAGAAGCAGAAGGCAGATAAGACAAAGGACATAACATCAGTGGTCCTCATTGAGGGGAACTTGGATCAGAATGGAGATAAAATTTAGGAAGTGACGACAGAATCATGGAACAAGTTAGAGGATCTTTACGACACACTTCTAATAGGTGTCGAGGAGCACATTGCAGAATTGAATATATTGGCACAGACAATCAGGCAGCCAGTGCAGGCAGAGGAAAAACTTGGAGAGGAAAGATAAATAGAGCCTACAGTTGTAGCACAAATAACACCGAAACTTGTCGGAGCCTTGCAATTTGACTTCACTGAGGTACAAAAATAGGCCAAAGAGTGGAGGTATGTGAACACGAACATCATAACAATACCACTTCAGAGATTGCACAAGCTGCATCAAGAAACCATAGATGAGCTGAAGAAACGCGAGCAACTCATGTCAAAGTTAAACATTCAGGTAGAGAGAGAGCAAGCTTAGTTGTAGCAGAAGCTTGACCAAGCGATCTAGGAGAGGGATTAGAAAGTACAACAACAACAAAATATGAAGGAAGTGGTCAAAGCAACATGCCATGAGGTTCTAGACATTGAGGTCCGAGGAGAGGAACCAGTGGAGGAAAAGGTCATGAAGCTCAGCCTTACAGTAAAAAGATACAAGGACAAGATTGCAGAGGTGCAATTTTCATATGAAATGAATATCAACGAGATACAAAATAAGCTACATAAAACCACACCATAGGAAGTGTGAGAGAAGAGGGAGACTGACCTGAAGGATGCAATGGTCGACATCTCCACAACAGTGGTAGATTGTGGGAAGATTTTGGATGAGAGATTAAAAATTTGGACTTCGCTGCAGGAAGATCCAAATGTGCAGAAACTTCAAGAATACTTTCAATAGAAGCAACATTAGTTGGAAGAGATTCAGGAAATTGAGAAGACCTTACCAATCTCGCAGAATCGCGCCAAGATGAATGAGGGAAATGCCCTCCAGAAGAAGATAAATGATCTAAGGAAGGAAGAGCAGGTTTTGACAAAGAGAACTCAGCCATGGTAGGATGAGGCTCTCCAACTGTCCCAAGTAGTGGATGAGAAGCTTCAAGAGCTTCGATAGAGGGAGACAATAATGATGCAGAAGGCTACAGAACCTATGATAGAGGCAATGCTGGAGGAAGTGTGCAACGAAGAGAAGCAAGTCACAGACATTCTGTAGCAGTTCAACAATGCCTACAACAACATTGCAGCAAAGATCAAAGGAAAAATGGCTGAGTGACTTGGGACGAGTCACATGTGAGTGTTGGGGGCCTGTTGGGCGCAACCCAACTTGGCCTAGATTTTGGCAAAGACTTCGCATTAAGTGGAGAAGAGTGTGTAGTAGAGTAGTAGAATGTGAAGTGGACCACGCAATGGAGCACTTGAAATATACCGCACGGTGTAAGGGATTCAGGGTGGGTCGAAGCCCCTCATTTTTTTTAAAATGCACTATTTTGTAAGGGATCAATGGTTTTGGGCCATAGTTGCTTGTTTTGGGGAATCCATGGTATTTGGACCATGGTATTGTAATGATGTAACCCTTCGATGTAATAGTATATATAGGGTAAAATAATAAGAAGAGAATCATCGAATTGATCCAGATCAGTTTTATGGTTGTATTATTGTGATCTGTAATTTGATAGAGAAGTCGAGGCTATGCAGCTGAGTGCACAGACATCTGAGTTTGCAGCTGAGTGCGCAGACAACCTGCAGCTTAGTGTGCAGGTCAAGAACTATTTGTTGTTCAAAGATTCATTATATTAGCATCATTTCTTGTGGACATAGCCCCACATTGGGGTGAACCACGATAAATTGGTGCCTTGATATGTATATTTGTTTATTATCTGTTGTAGAGTAGCAGATATTACAATTGCAATTTACTTTCAACACAATGATGGTTTATGGTTTTATATGACATGTTTAAGTGTTTAATCTAATGCGGCGAAGTGATTTATGAATGATAAGAATAATAAAACATAATAATACCACATCCCCTAATCCTTCAAGGCTGCAGAAACCTGGTTCTGCATCCTCCCATAGTCACTTCGGCTGACACTGTGATCTTCTTGCAGGTCATTGCCAAAAGGGCTTGTGATTGAGGGTTTTATTGGTGCGCAGTATAGATCGAACCTGGGTCAAGCCAAACCAAGCTAATAGATTGGATAATAGAAATGGCATGAATCAATGCTTCCACATTCACATCCCTTCTTGAGAGTGAATTTGCAATAATATTTTGCTTCCCTTTTTTGTAGATGATTTCAATGTCATAACCCAACATCTTTGTGACCCATTTTTACTACTTTTCTGAAGATAGTCTTTGTTCCAAGAAGTATTTAAGACTATCATGATATGTTTTTACCTTGAATTGTCTTCCCATTAGGTAAGGGTGCCATTTCTTCAGAGCATGTAGTATTGCCAACATTTCCTTATCATAATTAGGTTTGTGTAAATACTTTACCTAGATTGGACGACTTTCAAAAGTAATGGGTTTTCCTTCTTGCATTAGAAAAATACCAATTCCATTTCCATAGGCATCACATTCCACAATAAGGGTTTTTGTGAAGTCTAGTGTAGCTACGACTGAAGGTTGGACCATTGCCTCTTTAAGATGTTCAAAGGCCTTAATTGTTTCTAGAGTCCAAAAAATGCATCTTTCTTCAATAATGTTGTTATCGGTGCTACTATTTTCCCATAATTCTTAAAAAACTTTTGATAATACCCTGTCAACCCGACAAATCCTCAAAGATTCCTTAAGGTTGTGGGGATTTTCCATTCCTTTATGGATTTAATTTTGTTAGGCTCTACCTTAACAACCTCATGAGATACAATATGACCCATTTCCACTTCTTGTACCCCAAAGAAACATTTGGAGGGTTTTTCATACAATTGTTTCTCCTCCAATAGTTTGAGCACCCTATCAATATGTTGAACATGATCTTTCCAAGACTTGCTCTAGATTAGTATATCATAAAAAAATATTAACACAAATTTTCTAAGGAAGGGTTTTAAAATGGAATTCATCAAACCTTGAAATGTGGAAGGTGCATTAGTAAGACCAAAAGGCATGACCAAAAATTCATAATGGCTTTCATGAGTTTTGAATGCTGTTTTTGGAATGTATTTAGTCTTCATTTTAATTTGATGATATATCGAATGGAGATCTATCTTGGTGAAGTAAATTTCTCCAGGCACTTCATCCAACAATTCATTGACGATATGAATGGGAAATTTATCTTTAAGAGTGAGCTTGTTGATCTCTCTATAATCTGAACACATATGCCATGATCCATCCTTCTTGTGCACCAATACTGCTGGAGAAGAGAAATAAATTTGGCTAGGTTGAATTATACTTGCCTCTAGCATTTCTACAACCATACGTTTGATTTCACTCTTCCGGGCATAGGGCTCTGTAAAGTCCGATGTTTGGAGGAACACTTCTAGGAATCAGGTGAATAGCATGATCATGATCACGAATAGGCGAAAGACCTTTAAGAGTCTCAGATACCTTGGAATGATTGTCAAGGACTCTTTGGAGATCAGGGGAAATTGATGACTTAGATGTTTGAACATCTAGTGAGCATAATTGCGCAATTACCCCTCATAGTTCATTTTTCAAAATATTTTTCATACCATTAGAGATAATTATCTTTTCAGGTTTCCCTATGCTACCCCTTAATTCAATTTCCTTTCCTTCCTAGAAAAATTTCAAGAAAAGTTCTTCAAACTTAAAAGATATCATCCCCAAAGATTGAAACCATTGGAATCTTAATACAACATCAACAACACCCATTGGGATGGAAATCATTGGACTATTCAATACATATTCCCCCATGGTTAGATTGATATTATGGTATTTCCTTGAGCAATTTATGGTTCCTCCATTTGCAACTATCACTTGACACTATGGTGTTGGATATAAAAAGAAATTCAAATCCTTGGATATCTTACAATGAATAAAAATATGGGTACTACCTGAATCAATCAATACTATTAGCTTTTTCTACTTGATATATCCTTTCATCTTGAGAGTTTGAGGAGTAGTAATTTCTGTTAATGCATTACAAGATATGGTCAGATTCATTTCGTCTTTTTCAACCCCTGGGGTTGGCTCTTGGTGTATATCTTATTATTTTGATGTTTCTTGTTCCTTTTCTTCCTCCTCTTCACAATATATGTAAAATAATTTCTTCTTGACACACTTATGACCTTTATTATATTTGTTATCACAACTGTAACAAAGCCCTTTTTCTCCCTTTTACTCAATTTTTTGTGGTGTCAACCTTGTAGGTTGTGGGATGCTAGTGTTGGGTGTGTTTTATATTTTTACCATGAATAGTCGCATGTGACGAGGGGTGATAGATCCCCTTGCTCTTTGTTCAAGGTGCAACCCCCCATACTGGGGGGTTTCAATGGGGAAGTAGCCCCCTTGTACGGGGTCCGGGGCAATGCCTTGGGAATTTTTTTTTTGGACCCTCTATTAGGTGGGCGGACCTACCTATGGTTTTGTGCATGGATTTTTGATATGAACTTAAACAGGAACACAAAAAATTATATATATAGCCATAAATACAGAGATGCAACAGAAATAACACTTCATTTCATTAATATCAAATACTGAAATATGCTTACAAACAAAATGGAAATAAGACTAGCTTGGGCGATGGTAGGTTATCTCTGAGAAGAGATGTGGTGGATACATGCCTCTAAACTGTGTTACAATGAGTCTTGGAGTCCTATTTGTGATTGAGAAACAATGGAAAAACCTAAACATCCAAAGACCTAACCTTAGGAGATGAAGCACCAAAACTATGGGCCCCGTTTAGCTAAATTGATACATCAACTTCCTGGGGTTGAAACTTTCGCATACGATCTGTGTTTGACGTGCACAATACCTCATTAGAAATATCTATCTGAAGAATACAAATTTCAGGTTGCCCTGATTTTCCCAAAAAACTTTGTTTAGGGCCTCAAAATGGCTCTGAAATTTCAAGACCTGAAAAACTGCCAAAAATAGTAAATTGTGCTACAATTAAAGAAACTGAAAAACTGAAAGAGACAGTGGTGCAATTCTAAGTGGAATAGGCGTGTGGCCACCAAAATCCACCTAGATCAGTCCTCCCCCCTTAGGAAGCAATGTTACCCATTGTGTTGAGTGCCTCCATGAGATGGGGAAACTTCTGCTGAACTTGGTCCCTAGTGAGCCATTGCCTTGGTGCAGGAGTTGGCCAACTTTGATAACCCAATATAATTGGATCTTCTACTGGCGAGTGTTCTTGACCTATGTGTCTATAATCTGATCAATTATGGTCTGTTCCATGTAGTCTGGGTTTAACTCTATTGGTGTGAGCTGTTCCGCAATGTCTGATGTGTCTAGTAATGGTGGAAAGTATGGTCGAAGGCAGTCCACATTGAACACTGGGTGCAGACCAAGGAATGGGGGAATGTTGAGATCAAAAGCATTGTCTCCCACAACCTTGGTAATGGTGTAAGGACCATATCAGAGTGGTTTGAGCTTCCGATGGGCTCCGGTAAGGCGTTCTTTTTGAAAATGCAACCAAACTTTGTCGCCCACCTGAAACTTGTGTGGCACCCAATGTTGATCATGTTGCTGCTTGTACTTGGAATTTGACTTCTCCAAGATTTCGTGAACCTGTTGGTGGATGTGTTGGATGCGTTTAATAAATATGTTCACTTTATCAACCTCAGACAATACATGTGTGGATTCTGTCTGTGTAGTCGCATGAGGCATGACAACATCAATCAAACACAATGGTTGAAATCCTAGACCCACTTGAAAGGGACTGCGACCAGTCGAGCTATGGAGAGCTCTATTATAACTGTGATGCACATAGGGAAGAATCTCATCCCAGGTTCATGGATGCTTGGAATTTTACATGCAAAGTATGTGCACTATCATCCTATTGATGACCTCCGTCTGGCCATCAGTCTGGGGATGGAAGGCAATCGACTTGGTGAGCTTGGTGTCCAATAGTTTCCAGAGGCTTGACCAAAATGTGCTCAGGAACTTGTTATCCCGATCTAATATAATGGTCTGTGAGATCCGAAAATGTATCCATACTTGTTCAAAGAAGAGTTTCGTAGTTTCCTCTACTGTGATACTATTCTTACAGGCTTCCAATATAGCCATATTAGAAAATTTGTCCACGACCACAAATACATAGTCATTACCATGCTTGGTAGAAGGGAGGAAAGACATATAGTCCATGGAGATGGACTCCCATGGCTGGCTGGGAGTAGGCAGAGGAGTATACAAGCCTCGCTTCTTGATGGTTGGCTTCGCGACGACGTAAGCAGTGCAGGATCTGATATATTTCTAAACATCCAGTCAGAATTTGGGCCAATAAAAGTACTTTTGTAGCACAGCCACAATTTTCTCCACACTAAAGTGTCACACGACCCAACTATAGCGCGCCTCCCAAATTAGCTTGGCACGCTCGCTTGAAGGAACACAAAGGTGGCCCAAGTAGCATAATAATGCGTCCTAGAGGTGGACATCATGAAATTGCTTTCCATCGACTAGCATCTGGTATGTGGAGGCGAACTATGGATCATTTTTGTATAGTTGCATCCATCCAGAGGTCTCGTGGCCACAAGAGTTGAGAACAATAGTCAGTGTTGCAACAGGGGGTTGGCTGAGGCAGTCTGCAACATTATTGGTGTTGCCATTTTTTTATTTAATGTTCAAGTGGAATAGTTGAAGATATGTAGACCACTTCTGATGGTGATTGTTCTACAACTTCCCCCGTGTTTGTATAAATTGAAGAGGTCGGTGATAAGTGTGGATGACCATCTCCTTCCCCATAGTGTAATTGTTCCATTGCTGGCAAGCCTGCATGATGGAATACATCTCTTTATCATAGGTGGCATAATTCTGGATTGTATCAGAAATTTCATCACTATGACAGGCCACTGAATGCCCGTGTTGGGTGGGGAATGCACCAATAGCATAGTCTGAGGCATCTGTCTCGATTTCAAATGGTTGTTGCAGGTTTGGAAGTATGAGTACTAGTGCAGAGCATAGTCGATGCTTCAAATTAACGAACACCTTCTATTGGGACTCGGACCAGGAAAACTTTGCTTTCGTCCCACCCTTAGTAATATGACTCAAAGGCCAAGTGATATGGGAGAATCCCAACATGAACCTTCGATAAAAATTTTCAAGGCCCAAAAAGCTGTGAAGCTCCGTTAGAGTGGTCGGGGTTGGCCAATCCCGAATGAATTGGATCTTAGTCAGATCCACATGCACACCACACTCATCTATGATGTAACCCAAATATTGGACCTGACTCATGCCAAAGGTGCATTTCTCCAAGTTGGCACACAGTTTGTGCTGCTGAAGGGTTTGAAGGACCTGCCGAATGTGTTGCAAGTGTTCTTCCCAAATCTTGTTGAAGATGAGGATGTTGTCCAGATAAAAAACCATGAATGAGTTGGTGAAGGGCCACAAGATGTCATCCATTAGCCTCATAAAAGTAGCAGGGGAATTTGTCAACCCGAAGGGCATAACCAACCATTCAAAAAGGCCTTCCTTGGATTTGAAGGTAGTCTTCCATACATCTGTGGGCTCTATTGGAACCTGGTGATAGCCAGACTTCAGATCGATCTTGTTGAAATACTTGGCCCCCTTAAGTTGGTCCATAAGGTCATCAATTCGTGGGATTGGATACTTGTTCCTGACAGTGATTTTTTTTAGTGCCCGATAATCAATGCAGAGCCTCCAGGTCCCATCCTTCTTCTGTACAAGTACAATTGGGCTCCCACAAGGCGAGGAACTTGGTCGGATGTGCCCTTTTTGCAACAACTCCTAGATTTTCCACTTGATCTCTTCATTTTCCATAATGGAGTAGTGATATATTGGCCTGTTGGGTAGAGGTGCTCTGAGAGTCAGATCGATCGAATGCTTGACCTGATAGTGCAAGGGTACCCCTGTGGGTGAGGAGAAGATGTCCTTGTATTCTTCCACGACCATATCCACCTGCTTTTGCTACGTGGAGGAACCCTTCCTAGGGCCATGGATGTGGCTACGATCTTCCCCTTACTTTGAGAGCAAACCAGAAAGAAAACAAATTTCCTAGTATGGGAGATGATCTTACTACATTTCTTAGCAAATATCAAAGAGATGGCGGTAGGAAGAGCTACCTTCGATATCCTATATAACTTAATACCCAAGAAATAATAACAGAGTGGGGTCTAAACTCATATACAACATGTTGCTTCCACAAGTATGGTTGCCCTAATAATACATCACAAACTTCAAGAGGAGAAACATCACAGATTACCTCATCCGTGAATGGTTTGAAGCTGTAGGGAAGGTGACATTGTTGGCTGGCGCGAAGATCTCATCCTTGGTGAAGTCACCTGATGGTGTACGACTGTGGATGTGCTATAGTTAGTAGGCCCAACCACTTCACGACCTCTGCTGAAATGAGGTTGTTTTGGTTCCTGCTGTCGACAATGAATTGAAGCGGAGAACCCTTCACCCACATCTGTGAGTGGAATAAGTGTTCCCCCTCCTCTAGATATTCGGGCTCAATAGTATGGATCTTGGTAGTGGCCACAGTGGAATTGGGCTCCACGTCAATGATATGCTTCCATTTTTCATTCCCCTTGTTGAGTTCTGACTAAGATTCAGGACATGCTTCTGACTCGAAAGCCTTCAACTTGGCCACCAGTGATTGCCTGGCCCGACACTCACTCGTGTTGTGAGTGAAGCTCTTACGGAACTCACACCACTTTCCCATGTCCTTCTTTGTCTTCATGGTGGTGTTATTTTTTTTTGACTTCGACAAGTTAACCTGGGTCCCCCCACCTTGGCTTTTCCCTTTGCTTTGCAGTTTGGTGGCACCTTTCCTTTGCTTCAGATTCGCTGATCCAAAGTCTCTCTTTTTCTGTTTAAAATTTTCTCAATCTTGACATCGTATCGGTATGCTGTGACGAGCGAGGAGATGTCCAAGAACTCCATCTCATCCTTGATGTACTTGTGTAGGCAGCCACGGTACTTGAGTACCAAATTTTTATTAGAATCCTTGATACCCAACTTCATGCGAAGGGTATGAAAAATATTGGTAAATTCTGGCATGTCTTGGTCGCTTTCCTGCCGTAGCGTGGTCCACTTTATGTATTTATCATCATAAATCTCGAAATGATAGTATTGCTCATTAATGGTGTCCTGAAACGAGTCCCAAGTGGGTGTGACTGAAAATAGTGAGGGTGTACTTTCGTCCTTCTACTCATAGTAGGTTTCCCAGTCCTTGACGTGGGGGGCGACTTTGAGAAGTAAACAAGTAATCTTTTCCTAGCTGGAAAAATCATGAACAAAAAATATCCTTCTAGCATATTTAACCATTTATCTATGAATTCTGCATCTATATGACCCTCAAATATGGGGATGTCAAAGTTAACTTGTACCTTAAAGTTTGTGGTGCTTCCAGAGTAGCTGTTGGAAGGAGATGCGTCACCTTTGGGTAGTCGCTGAAGGATCTGGGCAAAGTTTTTCATCATCGCATTGCTCTGTCGCTCGAGGGTTTCTTCGAGAAATATTTTGAAAGGATCTCCTGGCCCCTCGTATTTATTCTCTTCCACCATGGGAGGCAATCGGGATTTGTGACGCTGGTCTTGCAAAGGTTCGACCAGTTCGAGCCCTAACTCCTTATATCCCAACCTCGTTGGGGACATGCAAAGAAAAACAGAGAAAAAGAAGACCACTCTAATACCACTGATCTGAACTTAAATATGAACGCAAAAAATTACGGATATAGCCATAAATACTGAGATGCAGCAGAAATAACACTTCATTTCATTAATATCAAATATTGAAATATGTTTACAAACAAAATGGAAATAAGACTAGCTTAGGCGATGATAGCTTATCTTTGAGAAGAGATGTGGTGAATACATGCCTCTAAACTGTGTTACACTGAGCCTCGAAGGCCTATTTATTATTGAGAAATAATGGAAAAACATAAACATCCAAAAACCTAACCCTGGGAGATGAAGTGCCAAAACTATGGGCCTCATTTGGATAAATTGGTACATCAACTTCCCGGGGTCGAAACTTTGGCATACTATCTCCGTTTGACATGCACAATACCTCATTAGAAAGATATTTCCGAGGAATACAAATTTTGTGTGATCATCATTGGTAAAAACGTCTTGTTGGCCCCTATTTTCGCAAAAAATGTCATTTAGGGCCTCAAAACGACTTCGTAAGTTTAGGCCCTGAAAAACTGCAAAAAATAGGAAATTGTGCTACAATTAAGGAAACTGAATAACTGAAAGAGACAACGGTGGGGGTCTAAGTGGAATTGGTAGGTGGACACAAACATCCACCTAGATCAGTTTTCCACATGGTTTTTGGCATGATGGTTTTCTGCCCATGGCATTTTGTAGATTAGATCAAGGGAACTACGATTTTGTTCTAATCCAGGATTAATGGATTGGGGTTTATGAATACTTTGACATGTATATATATATGTATTGTAACATTGAAAGGAACATAATGAAAAATAAATCTGGTAGTCCCAGTTTTGGGATCCAAGAGAAAATATCTGTGTATTTGTTTTGTGTTCTCGCCATTGTATATTTTTTGTTTTTTAAGAATTTGTTCGGAGCAAATTTTTTACAGGGTTAAAACCTACATTTGGTATCAGAGATGTTTTGGCTTCAAGGGGACGCCTTTGCAGCTGAGGGGTTTTGCTTGAGCCTGTGGTAGACAATTTTTAGATGTGGGAGATCTCTAGGATTGATTCTTGTGGTGAAAGAAGATGGTGAGTAGTGGAAAGATAGAGATCAAGAAATTTAATGGTCGCAGTTTTGAGTTGTGGAAACTCAAGATGGAGGATTTGCTAGTGGATAAATATCAGTGGATTGCAGTAGATCCAAGTATTAAACCAATAACAATGTCAGGGGAAGGCTGGGCAAAGTTGGATCAGAAAGCAAAGAGCACAATACAATTGTGTATCTCATATTCAGTATTGTTGAATGTATCAGGGGAAGCTACAACGAAGGCTTTGTGGGAAAAATTAGGTACTTTGTACCAATCTAAGTCTCTGGCAAACAAACTGTTCCTACAGAAAAAGTTGTATAACCTGAGGATGAAGGATGGGGAATCTTGACAGATCATCTGAACACCTTTAATACTGTGGTAAGTTAGTTGTTATCTGTTGATATTAAAATTTCAAATGAAGATAAGTGCATCAATTTGCTGTGTTATCTACCAGATTCGTGGGATAGTCTGGTTGTTTCTATAGGTAGCAATACAACTACCTTGAAGCTTGATGAAATAGTCTCATCCTTGTTGTCAGAGGAGATGAGACGAAAAAATATGGAGAGCCAGAATGGAGATGCATTGTTTTTATGAGGACGGTCCCATAAAAGAAACAAAAGTAAGTCCTCAAGTGGGAGATCTAAATCTAGAGGGAGATCTAAATATCCAAGAAAACCTGTAAAGGTGTGATGGAAATGAAGAAAGGAAGGGCACTTCAAAAAGGACTATAGATCTAAATCTCCTAAGAAAGGAAGGGATCTGATGATGCTCCTTCTGTAGAGGCAAAAACCACCTCAAATGAAGGTGGGGATGTGTACTTGGCTTCTTCTTCAAGTACACATGTAGATCAGGTGGCATGGTTGATTGACTCAGGTGCATCCTTTCACTTCACTCCCCATAGGGAGTGGTTCTACGATTATGAGAAATATGATGGTGGTGATGTATTATTAGGGGATGACAGGAAGACTAGAATTGTCTGACATGGAAATTCAAGCTAAAGTTGCAAGGCAGAAGGATTAGAACACTTCTGGGTGTTCTGCATATTCCTATATTGGCCAGAAATCTGATTTCGGTAAGAAATATGGATGATGCAGGTGCAAAAACACTGTTCAAGAAATATACCTGCAAGATGGTTAAGGTAGCAATGGTATTGATGTGGGGAGTGATGAGCCCCAATTTTTGGTACAATTTGGGCTCATTTGGCCTACTTGCTCTGCTCAAACCATTCATTTTTTATTGCTTATGCATTCATTTCTTGGTTTATTCGTGTTGTTTGTAGGAAGAAGGGTAGACATTCTATCTACGTGACTAATGCATGATGCTTTCAGGTTTTTGGCATTAAAAGGGAGAAAAGACAACGAGAAAGGAGACAAGGAGACAATGAGGTGGCACTGCTGGTTTTTAGGAGAGGATGTCCACGGTCTTGGGGACCTTCCTCGTGATTCCCACCATAGCTCCGAGCTCCAATCCATCTCCCCACCGAGCTTAGAAGCAGCCAGCTGTTCTACAGGAACAACAGTTATAACTGTTCTACAGGAACAACAATTATGACTGTCCTACAGGATCAGCAGAGTAAACTTCAGTTGGACAGCCGAATTCCTAAAATCAAGGACACCTGTTGGATGAACATTTTGCATAAATACTGAGGCCGTAGCCTTGGATAGAAGCTTTTTGAACCTTGGTATTATTCTTGTAATTTGGAAGTACGAGCCACAGCTCGGTTTTGTAAGCCAATTATGGCATGTCATCAAACTTTCGTTTATGAATAAAGGCAGTCAGATTTTGGTTTCATTCTGAGTTTCTAAGGGAGCTATAGCTCTCAGGTTAGGGCCCAACCTGAGAGCAATAGATCTCCTCGGTGTTGTAATGTGTTTGCATTTCGTTCCAGCACTTTGAGTTTTTGCTTTCACATGCAATTCGAATTTACAGTTTGTTAGTTTAGTCTTTTTCATGAGCTTAGTTAGGATTAGTTTATGGTGAATTTGTTTCCAGTTGCTTAGGTTAGAAGAGGATAGAAATAATCTATTGGAGCTCCAGCAAAAAGGTTGTAAAGGCTCACTGCCATCTCTCTTAGGGATTGGGGTGCAGTCCATAACCAACCACCAAAAAGAAACGCAGTTCTTCTCACTTCCATGCAAGCTGCAACATAGACATTTTCGTTGAAGATCCATCCATGCATTTTTGACATTGAAGCACACTTCTACATTCCACTTCCACGCATAAGTTTCATTTCTTGGTTTTCCATTGCTGTTCATAGGTTTCATGGCACAGTTATCATAGGTTCATGAATTTCTCGTTTTTGGTGCACAAGTCATTTGTTTCATTTACGCTGCTCCTTATCACTCCACTTTCTTCTCCTTCTTCTTGATCAATCCTCAAGCCCTACTCAGCCTCTGTCCAGCTCATTTACCCTCCAACTCTCTCATTTCTCACATAGCTCCATTTACTTCAACTTTCGTTGATCCTATCCTCCCAACCATCAACCCACTGCATACACTCTTCCTCCATCTGATTCCTCTGCTCCTGAGCCATCACCAGCTCCATCTCCATGTCACCTATCCTTCCACACCTCTCCAACACTTCATCATCTCCCAAAACCTCCACGGCCAAACATCCTGTAGAATTGCATAGACTTCCTGTAGAAACCCCTGAGTTTCCTGTAGGATCCCCTGCAGACTTCCTGTAGAAACCTGCAAACTCGGTTGCTGAGCATCCGAACGTGGTAGGCTTCTGTGGACTGATGCTGGAGACCCTCTGGGACCTCCCTTAGCCATCCTGACCTTGCCCATGCTTTCCTTCCATTCTAATCACTCCTGCACAACCAAACCCTAATCAAAAGCATCATCACAATAAATCCAACCACTTAATGAAGAAATACAAAAACATGACTTTTCAGATGCAAGTAGCTTAGATACATGTATTTCAGTTCACTGCAAGTAATGGCATTATTGGTAGTTGTTTCATTCACAGTTTTGCATAGTTAGGGTCTAGCCTAGTCAAATTAGGGTTTACTAGGGTTTACATGCTTTATTGGTTTTCAGTTACTTTCTGCAACTAGATTAGTCTTCTTTAAGTTAGCTTTCGTCCATCATTGATAAAGCTTCTTCTGTGAGCCTATAGAAGTTGGCTTGAGCCCTAGCGGACTTGTGCTAGCTGACCAAGTGACAGCTGCGACAAGAGCTAGTACTTGTGCATACAACACCGTCGCTTCCAAGTTTGTACGAACTACCGGGTTGATAAAATTAAGAGACAGGAAGCTCCAGGAGTTGTAGCATTATTGCTACAATACTGGAGCCCACCATCTTTTTGGCGCCGTTGCCGGGGAAGCGTCAGAGTATTAGTAATTGTTGCTTTTCTTCTATTTCCTTACTCTTGCCTTCTGCTGAGTAGTTTACTTCATTTCCATTCTGCAAAAGTAGCATAGACATTTCCTGCTTTCATAGATTAGCATTTCCTGCTTTCATAGATTAGCATTTCCTGCTTTCATAGATTAGCATTTCCTTTCTGCAAGCGTAGACTAGCATTTCCTTTCTGCAATTTCATTTGAGCAAAGTAGATTAGTTCTTTCCTGCTTTCAGTTAATTTTGCATCTTTCATAGTTAGTTGTAGATCAATCTGTCTCAGTTTTGCAGGTACCAAAAGAAAAGCAAAGCAAAAGCAATCAAAAAGAAAAAGAAAGTCTTTTCCATTTCATGCCTCGTAGGAACTGAGATAGATCAGGCAAATTCCTACCAAACACCCCCACCACATCACTGAGTCACCCTTCTCTCTTCTTTGGTGACAGTGACCCAGAAGAACCTATAGGTGAACAACCTGAGATATCCAAAGACCCTATAGTAGAAGAAGAGTTAGAGACCAATCCATCTGAAGCTATGGCTGACAATAGAAGAGAAGATGAGAGAATAGAAGGTGCCTTCCCCATCCGAGAGACCAATGGAGAGATGAAAATGAAGAACATTAGCCCCTCTGCCTTACCTCACTTCCATGGGCTGACCACTGAAGATCCAGACACCTTCCTGTTTGAGTTTGCTGTCCTTTGTAGAACCTATGACTATACTGAAGATGAGCAAAAGTTGAAACTTTTCCCTTCCACTCTCAAGGATGCAGCACTACGCTGGTTCATGGGCTTACCTGGGAATAGTATCACCACTTGGGCTCAGATGCAGTAAGCTTTCAACACCAAGTACCGGGATTACTGTAGGTCCAAGGAAACAAAGGGGGAAATCTTTTGGATGTCCATGGGAAATGATGAGTCCTTAGAGGATTATGAGGAGAGGTTCCAACTAAGCTATAAGCGGGCCAAGTGCACACTTGACCCTGAATCCCTCAAGTTTGTCCTTCTCCGAGGAGTCCCTGAAGACCTCTTAGATACCCTGCACATGTTAGCTGGGGGGGACATTTACCAACTGCCTTATGAGGACATCAAGACTGTGTTTAGAAACCACTCCAGGGCAGCTCGAAAACGAGGTAGAGGAAACCACCTCTCAACTAGTGTCCCTTTCTCCAAACATGAACTTGCAAATCAATTAGAAGATCTCAAGAGTGAGGTGAGACAAACCATTACCATGCAGCTTGACACATTCAAGATTCAGCAAAAGAAAGAAGAGGCTGAGAGAGCCTTGGCTGTCTTCTGCCCTAGGTGCACAAGGAGGCACCCTAAGAACGAATTCCCATTGCATTCGGTTGAAGTGTGTTTCGTTTGTGAGGAGGACCATCCCACAAATCAGTGTCCAACCTTACCTGGGTTTAAAGCCATGTACCAAGGGACAGAAGCTCCCACAGAGCCTCTCTATTACCTCAACCAAAGGAGGCCACAGGGATCTAGACCTTATCAGCAGGGGATGCAAGGGGCATCTCAAGCTTACTACAACCCCAACCAATCGACTCCTATGCCTTCCTGGGGTCCCCCTGCTCATCCTTCATGGTCCATGCCTCCTCCATGGTCTTATCCACCTCAGTACCCCTCTCAACCTACTTCTCATTCATATCACTCACATACCCAGCCACAACCTCAATGGAATGCACCTCAGTCGGGGTGGAGTCCCCAATACAACACTCCTCCTGCTATCTTGCCTCCACCACCAGTTCAACCTCAGCCATTACCTCCTGCTCCTCCAAGGCAACCTCAAATGCCTGCTCAACCGAACCCGAACCCCAACAATAGACAGGCCCAGCAGGTATACACTGGGGAAACCTCATCCCCCTACCTATGCTGTGGAGATACAGGAGATCAATCTTCGATCTGGAAAGACTCTACTAGATCGCCAACCTCCTCCCCCAGAGGATGAGGAAGATAAATAGGAAAGTGAACCAAAGGTTATTCCACCCTTTCCTGAGAGACTAACAGCCACCACACAACCCAACCCAGAGGAGGATGAGCTTCTGGGTGAGCTCAAGCAGTTGTGTGTAAAAATACCACTTCTCCAAGCCATCAAGGATGTGCCAATATACAACAAGCTGGTTAAGGAGAAGTGTTTCAAACACCCAGGCAAACGGAAGAAAGATGCCTCAACTATCAATGTCATAGGACAACTGTCTGACCTTATGCTAGGACAAGTCATCTGCCCAAAGTACCTAGATCCTGGAAGTCCTGTAGTAGATGTTCACATCAATGGCACTATTATACCTCACACCTTGATTGATCTGGGGGCTGCCATTAATGTGATGACCAGGGATACCATGCTTAAGCTTAATCTTCAGGGTTCCTTGAGGAAGACCTCGACAGTACTGCAATTAGCAGATCGCTCCACCGTGACTCCCGAAGGGATTGTGGAGGATGTCTTGGTCTCTATTGACTCTTGGGAATACCCTGCAGACTTCCTGGTTCTACAACCAAAGGCCAAGCTTACTGGATGTCCTCTCATTTTGGGAAGGCCTTGGCTAGCTACTGCAGATGCTTACATAAGTTGTCATGCAGGAAACATGACCATCAAAAATGGTCCCATGTCCAAGCAGCTAGTCCTATACCCTCCTGCCCAACCCTCCTTAGAGCATGACTTACCACTCTGGTTGGAAGAAGGAGAGGAAGACGAGGTGTACTCAGCACCTCTGTGCACCTTAGATACCACTAGAAGAGACCCCCCAACCGAGGATGACTTGATCGAGACCCATATTTAGAATCCACCTTCCAGTGCACTACCCTTAGAGAAGTTGGTGGAGGATGCCCAAGCTAGCACCTTAGTGGATCTTTGTACAACCAACCCTGTTACTCCCAGAGTCAAGGATGTGGAGTTCGGCCCTGAGAAAGCATTGAAGATCAGCTCCTCCCTATCTCCTTCCCAGGAAAAGGAGCTGTGCAGTCTGTTGGCCAACCACCTTGATGCTTTTGCTTGGAGCTATAAGGAGATGAAAGGAGTCCATCCTTCGGTCTGTACCCATCATATATACATCAAAGAGGATTGTAAACCGGTTAGGCAACCTCAGAGGAGAATGAATCCAGCCCTTAAGGACATTGTTAAGGAAGAATTGCAAAAACTGTTGGATGCCGGATTCATTTACCCCATCTCAGATAGTGAATGGGTGTCCCCTCTAGTGTTGGTTCCCAAGAAAAATGGGAAATGGAGAATCTGTGTGGACTATCGAGAACTAAACAAAGCTACCAAGAAGGACCATTTCCCTCTACCTTTCATAGATCAAGTGTTGGATGGACTGGCAGGAAAGAAGTTCTTCTCTTTCCTGGATGGGTTTAGCGGGTACAACCAAATCCAAATCAGCCCGGAAGACCAAGATAAGACCACCTTCACTTGTCCTTGGGGTACCTTTGCCTATCGAGTCCTTCCCTTTGGGCTATGCAATGCTCCTGCTACCTTTCAGAGAGCTGTCTTGAGCATCTTCTCGGAGCTGGTCCATGATGCAGTGGAAATCTATATGGATGACTTTACTCCTTATGGGGCCAACTTCCAGGAAGCATTGTCCAACCTGGGAAAAGTCCTAACTAAATGCACCGAGATGAACTTGTCCCTTAGTCCTGAAAAATGTGAATTCCTAATGACTGAAGGGACCGTGCTAGGCCATACCATTTCTTGCCAAGGATTACAGGTGGATCCTAACAAAATTGCTCTCATCAAAAGGGTTCCACCTCCTCAAAAGGTCAGGGATGTCCAGAGTTTCTTGGGATTAGCAGGATACTACCGGAGATTCATTAAGGATTTCAGCAAGCTAGCCTCGCCATTGTTTGGCCTGTTGGCAAAAGATGTGGAGTTTAATTGGACTGACGATTGTCAGAGGGCTTTAAATGAATTAAAGGACAAGTTGGTGTCAGCCCCAATCCTGAGAGGTCCAAACTGGGCTCTACCTTTCCACATCCACACTGATGCCTCGAACAAAGCCATAGGTGCAGCTTTAGGACAAGTTGAGCAGAAACTTCCATATGCCATTTACTTTGTTAGCAAAAACTTGTCCAAAGCTGAGCTAAATTACACTGTAACCGAGAAAGAATTCTTGGCTGTGGTCCATGCATTGAACAAGTTCCGACATTATATTACTGGTTACCAGACCTTTGTACATACTGACCATGCTGCTATTAGATATTTAATGAATAAACCAGATGTGAATGCTCGTATTATTAGATGGTTACTTTTATTGCAGCAGTTTGATTTGACCATTGTTGACAAACCAGGTAGAGAAAATGTTGTTGCTGACTTTTTATCTAGATTGGACTTGTCTGCAGATGAGGATGGAACAGTGGATGACCAGATGCCTGATGAACATATGTTTGCTATTTCAGTACTCTCTCCATGGTTTGCTGATATAGCAAACTATCTTGTTTCAGCACAGTTCCCTCCACACCTATCTTCCAGAGAGAAGAGCAGAATCATCAGAAAAAGTGCCTCATTCACTTAGATCGAGGGCAATCTGTTCAAGCTTGGCCCCGATCAGATATTAAGGCGTTGTGTAAGGGAGGAGGAAGTCTTTGATATCCTCCTCACTTGTCATGATGGGCCTTGTGGAGGACATTTTGCAGCAAAGAGAACTGCCTTCAAGATCCTGCAGGCAGGCTACTATTGGCCCACACTTCATCAAGATGTCAGAAGATATGTCAGTCAGTGTGACCAATGCCAAAGAATGGGGAAACCGACCCAAAGGGATGAGATGCCTCTCCAACCTCAAGTGACTCTTGAGCCATTTGAGAAGTGGGGCATGGACTTTGTGGGCCCAATCAACCCCTCTTCGAGGCAAATGACTTACATCATTGTGTGTACTGACTATTTGACAAAGTGGGCAGAGACCAAAGCAATCAAAGCAGCAACAGAAGAAAATGTGGCCGAGTTCCTAAGAGAGAACATCTTCTATAAGTTTGGCTATCCAAGAGAGCTGGTCACCGATCAAGGGAGCCAGTTCACCTCCAACCTGGTTGAAGATCTCCTAGCTCATCACAAGATCAAGCATAGGACTTCCACCCCTTATCACCCTCAAGCAAATGGGCAGGTGGAAGTCACCAATAGAGCATTAGAAGGGATCTTGACTAAAGTGGTGAGCAGCAGCAGAAAGGACTGGGCAGATCGCCTGGTTGAATCCACATGGGCTTACAACACCACTTGGAAGACCACCACTGGCTTCACACCGTATGAGCTGGTCTATGGGAAGAGAGCTTTTCTGTCCATTGAGTTTGAATACAACACTTTGAGGATGGCAGCTCAGCTGGATCTAGATCTCAGCCATGCACAACAAGAAAGGCTGCTGCAGCTGAATGGCCTGGATGAGCACCGCATGCAGGCCCTCCTTCACTCAGAAGTGGTTCAACTTCAGAGAAAGGTGTGGCATGACCAACATCTCCATGACAAGCAATTTCAGCCGGGAGTTTGGGCTTTGTTGTATGACTCAAGATACAAAGATTTCAAGGGGAAGCTGAGAACCAGATGGCTAGGACCATATGCAATGGAGAAATGCCATGACAATGGATCTGTCCTCATTCGAACCATTGATGAGGAAGCCATTCCCATGCTTGTCAATGGGCATCGTTTGAAGATCTACAGGAGACCTCTCTCAAGACAAGAGTTCATCAAAACTATGGAGAAATCTGTATTGGTCATAGAGAAGGGTTCTGCCTCTGCTTTTGGCATACCCTGAAGAAAAAAATGAAAAAAAGAAAAAAAAAAAAGAAAAAAAAAGAGAAAAAAAAAAGAAAAAAAAGAAAAGTAAATAAAGATCCTTGGGTGAAAACCTCTTTGAGGCGCCCAAGGCAGGTAGTAGGGGTGAAAACCTCATTGAGGCGCCCCTATTGTCTTCCAAAAAAAGAGAAGGTTGAAAAAGATCCTTGAGTGAAAACCTCTCTGAGGCGCTCAGGGCAGATGGCACAGGTGAAAACCTCTTTGAGGCGCCCCTGTTATCTTTCAAAAAAAAAAAAAAAAAAAAAAAAAAGGGAAAAAGAAAGAAAACACAATAAGCAAAATATGGTAAAAATTGCATGCAGGATTGCAGATGCTCTATGGAGCAGAGGAAGCCCTTCAACTCAAAGCCAAGGGTCCTTATCATGCTCACAAGCACCTCCTCCAAGAGTACCCATGTTTTTTCAAAGTATGTGCAATTTTATCATGGTTTGAATCTTCTACAGGAAGATGCTGTCTTTCTACAGGAAGATGCTGTCTTTCTACAGGAAGGCGCAGTCTTTCTACAGGAAGGCGCGGATTTTCTACAGGAAAGTGCAGACTTTCTACAGGAAGGCCGAACTTTCTACAGGAAGCTCTGTGTTCTACAGGAAACTTCCTGTAGGAGTTTTGGACGGCCAGAATTCATCTTAAAAAGAGATTTCGCGACTATGGATTGGTTTGGATGCATGCAAGCCTCTGTTGGCACCCCTGCACATTGCTGTCACCTTGCTCCACCATCCTTGTCGACATGCGACCAAGTTCCCTGCACAAACAAAGAAGATCGATGAGTTCTCGCGGGAAAGCAATTTTCAAAGTCAAACAAAGGCTGGATCTCATACCACAGGCATCGAAGAGCTCCAGGAATGTGATTGAAACGCCAGAACCTCTGTCGTGCAGCATGCACCCAAGGAGAAAGGACTGTTACGAGACCCCTCACGGGAATCCTGTAACAGTTCAACCTGCTCGAGTGGATACCATTCACAGCACCGCCATCTGAAATGAAACGCGGGCGCATGCAAGCAAAACATCCACTCCATCATCGGCAGCCTGTAACCACGAGCCTCCGGGTCTGTGTAAGTCGCATGCAGCAGGTAGATCCACTCACCATCGTCCAAGAACTGAAAAATCATGTGCAGCCACGCAGGTAAGTGTCTCAACCCTTCCTTCCATCAAATCGCATGAATCTTACTTTGAAATTGTTTGCAAAGCGTAAAATTGAATGGTTGAGCGGCCGTATGGCCAGTCGACTGGCCACGTCGGCTAGTTAAAGTGTAATTGGATGTTTGGGTGGCGGCCACGACAAGGAGAATGAACGGCACGCACGTGAGATCACTCTCGTCAGAGCATGAGTTTAACAGGAAAAGGCGGCGGCAATTCTGTGGGAATGAATGCAGCAGCAGGTGAATACGCAGGCGAATGATGGATGACATCGCCCAACGGTCCGGCGGGGACAGCTCATCCCTCGCGCCACGGATTGTGCCGATTCAAAATCTAATCGGCTAGATCATGCACATGCATTTATAATCCAACACTTCAAACTCGGGTGGCTATTATGATCTCCTCTGCACTTTGATACGCCGAGCTGTTGGCTACCAGAACGCTGGTAAAGCACACTTCGAGCGTGGGCCAACTACAGTCCTCCCCGAGAATTGCGCACTGCTTCTACAGGAACGCAGTCTACAGGAGCGCAGTTCTACAGGAACGCAGTCTACAGGAACACAGTCATCTACAGGAAAGCGAGTGCCTCATGAAAAAATGTGGCCAATTAAAGAGGTAACCCTGAACTCTTAATGTAACTGGTTAGTAGAAGTGGCAAGACCATCGTCCACAGTCGGGTCATAAAGAGATTGGTGGAATTGTTGTTTGCTGTGCCTATGCTATTGTTCTACAGGATGTCGGTATAAGTAGACTGTGTTGAATTTTGTATGTGCATGCTCTGTCTCCCTAGACCAAATCTCTGTTGCATTTGCCACCTTTAATTAAACCGACCGTGTTCATCATGCCGGGTGGGTTTATAAGACGGGAACCCACTGATTCAACTAAACTAAGGAGAAACCCGGCAGTGGTAGAGCTCTTCACCAGAGCACAATGGATGCCTTTTTGTGATAAGCTGTAGGGTTACGATGACGAGGTGGCCGAAGAATTCTTGCAGGCTCTGAAGCCTAAATCTCAGACACTGGCCACAGTGAACT
The DNA here is from genome assembly GCA_031772625.1 of Pinus tabuliformis. NCBI lineage: Eukaryota > Viridiplantae > Streptophyta > Pinopsida > Pinales > Pinaceae > Pinus > Pinus tabuliformis. The sequence continues at coordinate 405,829,409 of CM062807.1, read as the reverse complement.
TCAGAGGTCTAAGCCTCAAACTCACCCCAGAACATATCAGTCGGATCACAGAACTTCCTATGGGTCTGCCATGGGACAAAGAGGAGAGAAAGCTGAGTCAGCAGGCAAAGAAAGAATTCTTTCCACCTGAGGAAGAATTCTCGGAGGACAAAAACGGGGTGCGAAGAACGAGCCTGTTTCCACCTTGGAATGAAGTCAGTTTGCAAATCATGAAATATATTACTTGTGAAGGCCATTTCAGCATCGTGTATGCATATCACTTTCGGCTGCTCACTGAGTTGAGGCACCGAATTGACCTTCCTGTAGAACAAAAACTGAGCATCCCTTATTACCTCCTGCAGTCTCTAATGGAGTGTGCTACAAAGCTGAGAGAGGGTATACCAGATCAGATAGCCCACCATGGGCTGATCAAGCTTCTTGTGGAAGATGCATTGCATTCATATAAGGTTCCCCTCTCATGGGAATCCTTCCGGAATTTAACAAAAGATGGGGACATTAAAATGTTGATCGAAGAAACGGGTTCCTCCAGCAGTGAGGAACACGAGGCAGTGGCCGAGGAACAGAGAGAAGAAGGCCAAGAGACCCCGACAACAGTACAGAAGGGAGAACATAGGAAAAAGCATGAGGAAAAGGAGGACAAAGAAAAAGGTGGCACACCTATCCTGTCAGCAAGGGAAAAGAGGATGAAGAGCATAATGGACAAAGCTGAGGTGGTCCACGTCAGCCCAAGTACCTCAACAACACCTGCAACCAAATCAAAAAGCAAAACTCAGGCAGGCAAGCAAGTGGAAGTGGAGACACCTGTGTCTACAGGAAAGCAGAAACAGGCTTCTACAGGAAGCCCGAAAACAAAAACACAGGCTTCTACAGGAAGCCCGAAGAGCATTCAGGAAAAAGCTTCTACAGGAAGCCCAAAAACAAAAACAAAGGCTTCTACAGGAAGCCCGAAGATCATTGAGAAGCAGGCTTCTACAGGAAGCCCAAAAGCAAAGACCAAGGCTTCTACAGGAAGCCCGAAAATCGTTGAAGAATAGGCTTCTGCAGGAAACCCAAAAACGGAGACAAAGGCTTCTACAGGAAGCCCGAAATTGCAAAAACAGGCTTCTACAGGAAGCCCGAAGACAAAGACAAAGGCTTCTACAGGAAGCCCGAAATTGGAAAAAGGGGTTTCCACAAGAAGCCCGAAAGTCATTGAGACACAACCTCCTACAGGAGGTCTGAAGACAGAGAGAGGGCCTTCTACAGGAGGCCCGGAAGTGGGCAAAGCAGGGTCTTCTACAGGAAGCCCGAAATCTGAAAAGGAGGGGCCCTCTACAAGGAGCTCTGAGAGAGCAAAACGCAAGAAAGAGAAGGCTGGTATTCTCGAAAAGGAGGCAGCAGCGGCGCTGGCCGCCCTCAGTACACCTCCAAAACCGAAGGAGAAAAGGGAGAGGGAGACCCCTCCACCATCTGAAGCCAGGAGAAGCAAGAGGATGACCACGGGCAAGCCACAGCCTCCACCCAGCAGCCAAACCATTTCAGGGGATGTCCCTACTTCACCCAGTGCAAGAACCCCCTCTAAAACATCAGCCACCCCCGAAAAGGGGAGCCCGAAAATAACTTCCTGGACACGAAAAATAGGCCAGTCGCCTTCCGAAGCCCGCCTCAAGGAAATAGGAAAGGGGGAAGAAGCATCACCTTCGTCACCACCAGAGGCAGCAAAGGCAGGGCCACCAAAAACGGGAAAGGAAGAAGCGCCACCCTCAACAGGAAAGGCAGAACCACCAAAAATAGGGAGGGAAAAGCATGCTCCGGGCTCTAGTTCTCGGCCAAAGACGAGGAGCCAGGGCAAAGTTGCTCAAGGATGAGCAAATAGTTTAGCTGGGGGGTGATGATGAGCCCCAATTTTTGGTACAATTTGGGCTCATTTGGCCTACTTGCTCTGCTCAAACCATTCATTTTTTATTGCTTATGCATTCATTTCTTGGTTTATTCGTGTTGTTTGTAGGAAGAAGGGTAGAAATTCTATCTACGTGACTAATGCATGATGCTTTCAGGTTTTTGGCATTAAAAGGGAGAAAAGACAACGAGAAAGGAGACAAGGAGACAATGAGGTGGCACTGCTGGTTTTTAGGAGAGGATGTCCACGGTCTTGGGGACCTTCCTCATGATTCCCACCATAGCTCCGAGCTCCAATCCATCTCCCCACCGAGCTTAGAAGCAGCCAGCTGTTCTACAGGAATAGCAGTTATAACTGTTCTACAGGAACAACAATTATGACTGTCCTACAGGATCAGCAGTTTAAACTTTAGTTGGACAACCGAGCTCCTAAAATCAAGGACACCTGTTGGATGAACATTTTGCATAAATACTGAGGCCGTAGCCTTGGATAGAAGCTTTTTGAACCTTGGTATTATTCTTGTAATTTGGAAGTACGAGCTACAGCTCGGTTTTGTAAGCCAATTTTGGCATGTCATCAGACTTTCGTTTATGAATAAAGGCAGTCAGATTTTGGTTTCATTCTGAGTTTCTAAGGGAGCTATAGCTCTCAGGTTAGGGCCCAACCTGAGAGCAATAGATCTCCTCGGTGTTGTAATGTGTTTGCATTTCGTTCCAGCACTTTGAGTTTTTGCTTTCACATGCAATTTGAATTTACAGTTTGTTAGTTTAGTCTTTTTCATGAGCTTAGTTAGGATTAGTTTATGGTGAATTTGTTTCCAGTTGCTTAGGTTAGAAGAGGATAGAAATAATCTATTGGAGCTTTAGCAAAAAGGTTGTAAAGGCTCACTGCCATCTCTCTTAGGGATCGGGGTGCAGTCCATAACCAACCACCAAAAAGAAACACAGTTCTTCTCACTTCCATGCAAGCTGCAACATAGACATTTTCGTTGAAGATCCATCCATGCATTTTTGACATTGAAGCACACTTCTACATTCCACTTCCACGCATAAGTTTCATTTCTTGGTTTTCCATTGCTGTTCATAGGTTTCATGGCACAGTTATCATAGGTTCATGAATTTCTCGTTTTTGGTGCACAAGTCATTTGTTTCATTTACGCTGCTCCTTATCACTCCACTTTCTTCTTCTTCTTCTTGATCGATCCTCAAGCCCTACTCAGCCTCTGTCCAGCTCATTTACCCTCCAGCTCTCTCATTTCTCACATAGCTCCATTTACTTCAACTTTCGTTGATCCTATCCTCCCAACCATCAAACCACTGCATACACTCTTCCTCCATCTGATTCCTCTGCTCCTGAGCCATCACCAGCTCCATCTCCATGTCACCTATCCTTCCACACCTCTCCAACACTTCATCATCTCCCAAAACCTCCACGACCAAACATCCTGTAGAATTGCACAGACTTCCTGTAGAAACCCCTGAGTTTCCTGTAGGATCCCCTGCAGACTTCCTGTAGAAACCTGCAAACTCGGTTGCTGAGCATCCGAACGTGGTAGGCTTCTGTGGACTGATGCTGGAGACCCTCTGGGACCTCCCTTAGCCATCCTGACCTTGCCCATGCTTTCCTTCCATTCCAATCGCTCCTGCACAACCAAACCCTAATCAAAAGCATCATCACAATAAATCCAACCACTTAATGAAGAAATACAAAAACATGACTTTTCAGATGCAAGTAGCTTAGATACATGTATTTCAGTTCACTGCAAGTAATGGCATTATTGGTAGTTGTTTCATTCACAGTTTTGCATAGTTAGGGTCTAGCCTAGTCAAATCAGGGTTTACTAGGGTTTACATGCTTTATTGGTTTTCAGTTACTTTCTGCAACTAGATTAGTCTTCTTTAAGTTAGCTTTCGTCCATCATTGATAAAGCTTCTTCTGCGAGCCTATAGAAGTTGGCTTGAGCCCTAGCGGACTTGTGCCAGCTGACCAAGTGACAGCTGCGACAAGAGCTAGTACTTGTGCATACAGCACCGTCGCTTCCAAGTTTGTACGAACTACCGGGTTGATAAAATTAAGAGACAGGAAGCTCCAGGAGTTGTAGCATTATTGCTACAATACTGGAGCCCACCAGGGAGTTTGGATTGGAACTCTGAACAAGATTCTGCATAGTATTGTTATTGATAGGTGCAATAGTTCAGTGGTTCTGGAAAGTGGAGCAGAAATCTAGTGGTTTTTGTAGAAAAGACCATGCTATGGAATCAAAGGCTAGGACATATTGGAGAGAAGGGCCTTAGAATACTTCATGGTAATGATATGGTAGAAGGTATGTCTATTTTCTCGTTGGATTTCGATTTCTGTGAACATTGTGTATATGGGAAGTAGAATTGGGTGAGTTTCCCCTCTGGTGCTAAGAAGACGAAAGGGATATTAGATCGTGTGCATAGTGATGTGTTTGGAATTATGTCGGTTCCATCATCGGGTAAGTTTATGTACTATGTATCATTTATAGATGACTTCTTAAGGAATACATGGATATATTTCCTTAGGAAGAAATATGAAGTCTTTGATAGGTTTAAAGAATTTAAGGCTCTGGTGGAAAACCAGACAGAGAAGAAGATAAAGGTGCTGAGGATGGATAAAGGTGGAGAGTTTTGCAAGAAGGAATTTGAAGAGTTATGTAAGAAGTGTGGTATATCATGGAAAAATAATACTCCATACACACCTCAAAAAAACAAAATTGCAGAAAGAATGAATAGAACGTTGATGGAAAAGGAAAGGAGCATGCTTAGTGGTGCTGGGTTAGGACAGGAATTCTAGGCAGAGGTGGTGGAGACTGCATGTTACCTGGTTAATAAATCACCTTCATCAACGTTGGCGGATAGGACTCCACATGAAGTATGGACTGGTAAGAAACCCTCTATTTCATATCTGAGGGTATTTGGATGCGATGCATATGTACATGTTCCAAAGGAGAAAAGAACCAAGTTGGATAGTAAATCTAAAAGGTGCATCTTTGTTGGGTATAAAGATGGTTTAAAAGGTTATATGCTTTGGAACCCAGAAACAAGGAATGTTTTGTGCAACTAAGATGTGGTGTTTAGAGAGGTGAAAGATGTTATTAAACATGAAGTCCTACCAAAGGAACCTGAGAAGATAGAGTTTGAGCTAAAGGTGGAATAATCAGACTCTATAGCAGAACAAGAATCAAAAGATGAAGAGCCACAAACTCCAGCTATGAGAAGATTAGTTTGAGAAAGAAGGCAACCATAAAGGTATAGTCCAACTGCTTTCTGTTCAAACTTTTCTTTATCTATTACTGATGATGATCCCAAAAATGTCAGGGAGGTAGTAGACTAAGAGGATAGAAAACTCTGGAAATAGGCCATGGTCCATTAAATGACATCTTTGGACAAAAATGAGGCTTGGGATTTGGTGGAGTTGGTGGCTGGAAGGAAACCCATTGGAAGCAAATGGGTGTTTAAGAAGAAGATGAATGCACAAGGAAAGGTGGAGAAATACAAAGCTTGTTTGGTAGGAAAAGGTTATTCCCAAGTGCTGGTAATTGATTTTGGTGATATTTTTTCTCCTTTTACCAAGGTAGTTTCTATTATATTAATTTTATCTATTGCCATTGCTTTTGATTTTGAGGTAGAATAGATGGATGTGAAGACCAAATTTCTTCACAGGGATTTGGAAGAAGAGATATACATGAAGCAAACTAAAGGTTTTGCAGTGAAGGGAAAGAAAGAACTGGTATGTAGGTTAAAAGAATCTCTATATGGGTTAAAACAGTCACCAAGGATGTGGTATCAGAAATTCGATACATATATACGGGTACTTGGCTTCACCAGAAGCAAATAGGATCACTGTGTGTATTTTAAATTAATTGGTGACCATGTTATTTATCTGACCTTGTATGTGTATGATATGTTTTTGATTGGAAATGACTAATAAACTATCCAAGAATTGAAGACCCAATTGTCCTCCAAATTCGACATGAAATATTTTGGTGCTGCAAACTATGTTTTGGGCATGGAAATTAAATGAGATCGGGCAAAGAGGAAGTTCTGAGTAATCTAGAGGAAGTATGTTGAGAAAATAATGCAGAGGTTTAATATGCAGGATATTAAACTAGTGAAGCTTCCTATTCATGTAGGTGTAAAGTTATCTGCTAAACAATGTCCCAAGACACAAGAAGAGGAAGAGGACATGTCCTATGTTCCATATGCAAGTGCAGTTGGTAGCCTGATGTATGCAATGGTCTGTACTAGACCAGACATTGCACATGCAGTGGGAGTACTGAGCAGGTTTATGTCAAAACCAAGGAAGAATCATTGGACAACAATTAAGCGGGTTTTCAGGTATTTGCGTGGCACTAGTGATTATGGTTTGTACTACCAAGGAAGACTAGGATTGGACAAAGTTTTGGACATCCGTGGCTTTGTTGGTGCAGATTGGGACAAAGATCTGAATGAGAGAATATCTACACGTGGGTATGTGTTTAACCTATTTGGAGGTGCAGCCAATTGGATGAGCAGAGATAGTCTATAGTGGCACTTTCAACTACAGAGGAAGAATACATGACAACCACTCATGCAATCATGGAATCAATTTGGTTGTAGAGATTGTGTTCAAGTATGGGGTTGGCACAATGAGTTATAAGGATAGGCTGTGATAGCCAAAGTTCAATTTTCTTGGCAAAGACCCTACTTATCATTCAAAGGAAAAGCACATTGATGTTCAATATCACTTTGTTAGGGATATGGTTGAGGACAAAAAAGGTGTTGCTGGTAAAGGTGGACACTTTGAATAATGCTGCAGATGAATTGACGAAGTCTGTGAGCACTTAGAATTTTTCTTGGTGCAGATAAACAATGGGCATTGCAGGGCTAGACTAATGACTAAGCTCTCCCATGACCCCCTGTGTGGAAAAAAAAACAATAAGTGGGAGAATGTTGGGTGTGTGTTATATTCTTTCCATGACTAGTCGCATGTGCGGGGGGTGATAGTCCCCCCTGTTCATTGCACCAGGCGCAGCCCCCCCTTTCGGGGGATTTCAGGGGGGTGTTAGCCCCCCTGTACGGGGTCTGAGGAAACACCCCAAGTTTTTTTTTGGACCATATATTAGGTGGGCGGACGTACCTATGGTTTTGTGCATGGGTTTTGCACATGGTTTTAGGCATGATGGTTTTCTACCCATGGTATTTTCCTAGGGACTTCAAAGGATCATCTGATTGAAGTAGCATCTAGATCAAGTAATTATCCATCTGTAGCATCCATGTTATCATATCCTTGCGATCAAACTTTCTCATATCGATATTTGGAATGTGGTTTGTCTTCAACCCAAAGTTAGAGTCTCTAAAATCATGATTCACATTCCTTTTGTTCTTGTCATGAGTTTCATGGAATACCTTGTCACCATTAGGAAGCATTTCTTGTAGCAACTTTGATAAACCTTCCTTCAAACCTACATTTATTTATTTATTTATTTTAAACCATCCTTCAAACCTTCCATGTCCATTTTTATACCATCCATCTTAACATTCATCATCACTTCAAATTCATTTCTGGCTACTCACTACGAGAGAGAAATGTATTGCACTTGGTCTCAAAATTTTGATATGTCATGTTGCATTTCTTCCTCCTCTTCATGCATCATACTAGAGATTTTTGTTGGCTTAATAGGTGTATCCATTTTTTGTTTTGAGAAATTTTAGAACCAAATAATGATATATATGCTTCAATATTCCATTTGAATCACTTCAAACTAATTTTTTCAATAAAAGTTAAAAAAATTACATAGCTTTTTCTTTCTTCCAGGATCTCAATCTTGAAACTATTATATCTCTATAATTTCAGCCTCCCAAGGTCTAAAATTGTATCCTGAGATAGCCATATGTGTATTATTTCCAACCCCACCAGTTAGACCAAGATTGGATTCTTCAAGATGAAGTTATTCCAAATCTCCTACTATGGCTTGATTATGGACTAGTTCAATAGAGAGAACTTGTATGATATGCCACATGTCATTGTTTCCACCTTCGACCCACAAAATGATATAAGAAAAATTAAATTATGTGTGATTTATATCACTTTTTACGAAATTCAAATATGATGCTCGAAGATAAAGTTATGACGATTTTCCCTGGAACACCTGTTTGAGATTGAATTCTGGAGCATGTAAAAATCCTAACTTCTTTGGACCATATCTCAAAAAATATAGTGAACCACGGCCTGAATGTTTTACACGATTTTGATCAAGATGTATACTCCACGTTTTTGCAATTTCAACTTCCAAAGCCTCGCATAAAAAAAAAGTTATAGCGAAAATTCCAAGATGATCTGTTGGAAGCAACAAATCCCTAGGATCTAGAGCTATGATACCAAATGTTATGTAACCCGATTACAAAAATAGGAGAATAGATAGATAAATGACTTGAAAATAAGCCTCTTCAAGGGGAAAACCTCCTTTTACATCACATAAATGAAAAATTATTTTATGATTCAAATGACAAGACCTCCTTGGTATATCTAGGATTCTAAAGGGTCAAAATATAATTAGGGCCTACATAACACTAATAATGTAAGGGCTCAAAAATAAAAATAGTGGGCTTTTAAGGGGAACAACAATAAAAATATGGGGGTTCTATGGGGCACAACAATAACAATATGGGGGCTACACTAGTATTATAGAGACCTAACACTCATTGTAGTAGAGTTGGTCAAGAAAAAGGGATTGGAAGTTCGTGATCATCCAAGACCATATCCACTGGGATGGGTAAATAAAGATGCGGAGCTGAAGGTAACAAAATAGTGAAAAATTTGATTTTCATTCAACTCTAATTTTATTGATGAAGTAGAAATATATGTGGTTCTCGTTGATGTATGTGAAGTCGTGTTTGGGAGTCCATACATGTACATGCGAGATGCAACATTCATGTAGAAAGCCAACCGATATCGACTCGTGAAGGATGGAAAATTGTTCATCATCAATGCATGCAAAGGAAAGTAAAATATTTTACTGGTAAGTTCCAACCAAGATAAGCAATTGATCAGTTCTAATAAGAAGTATGCTTTATTGTTTTTAATAGAAAATAAATTTGTAGAATAGTTAGTAAGAGGCGAGGCACCTATGGAGGGGTGTCAATGAAAAAAACAACTAGAAGAGTTTCTATAGGAATACAAGGATGTGTTCCAAGAGCCTAAAGGGTTACCATGTAAGAGGGAAATGGAGCACAAGATCTAGATATTTCCGGATTTTCCATTTCCAAACATTGGGCTGTACAGGTAGTCCGTTATAGAAGAAAGTGAGGTGAAGAAACAATTGTAGCAATTACTGGAACATGGTGTCATTCGATTGAGTACATCACCATGTGGTTCACCCATCATCATTGTGCCAAATAAGGATGAGAATTGGTGGATATGTATAGATTACAGGGCATTGAAAAAAATCACACTCAAGAATAGATACCCCTTTCCTAGGATAGATGATTTTTTAGGTCAGTTGCAGCAAGAAAAATACTTCACTAAGCTAGACTTAAAGTTTGGATATCACCAGGTTTGAGTAAAAGAAGAAGATATCTGGAAGACCACCTTAAAAACTAAGCAAGGTTTGTATGAGTGGTTAGTCATGCCACTTGGCCTATGTAATGCACCAAATACGTTTATGAGATTAATGAATAATGTACTACTCCCTTTTATAGATTCATTTGTTATTGTTTATTTGGATAACATACTGGTATACAATGCTACTTGGGAGGAGCACATGTCACATTTGACATAGGTGTTGGAGACATTAAAGAAGCACCAATGTCTAGCAAATATCAAGAAGTGTGAGTTTGCAAAATAGTCATTGGTGTATCTAAGGTATGTTATAGGTGAAGGAGAGATGAAGATAGATCCTACCAAGATGGAGGCCATCATGAAATTGTCGGTGCTTACTATTGTTTATGAGGCGAGGAGTTTCATTGCGGTAGGATATTACCTAAGGAAATTCATTTTCAGCAGTAGCAACACTGCTCCACACCATAACAATAATTGACAAGAGTTTCAAGTGGGGAAAGGGTCAACAGAAGGCTTTTGAGGAGCTAAAGAAGAAAATTAGTCGAGCACCAGTTCTAGTATTACCAAACTTGCAACAACCCTTTGAAGTGGAGACACATGTGAGTGGGTATGCTATGGGAGTGGTCTTGATGCAGGGAGAAAGGCTTGTATGCTACCATTATAAAGTATTTCATGGGGGGGTTATTAACTAATTTACCTAGGAGAAGGAGCTCTATGCACTCATGCAAGCTATGAAGAAGTGGAAGAAATATTTGATGGGAAAGGAGATAGTAATCCACACAGATCACTAGCCACTACAGTACTTGCAGATCAAAAGTAAATTGCAATAGATCAAGCATTATTAGTGTATGGGGTTTCTACAATAGTTTCATTTGGTGATCAAGTACAAAAAGGACATCACAAACACGTCAAATGACATGATTTCAAGGCCACCCACATCAAAGATCACAACTTTGGGGACTCTTATGCACATGTATCCATTCAACCATGATGCATATAGAAAGGTATATTGACAGGATAAGGACTTCAAGAAGGCGTTTCAATAGTTGCAGAGTCAGAGTCATGTGCATGATGGTGACACCACTATAGACTACCATCTCCAAGATGGGTTACTCTATAGGATGGTAGAGCTATTTGTCCCTAAAGGTGAGTGGTTGCAGCTGATTAGAGAGGCCCACATCTCCAATGTTGTAGGGAACTTTGGTGTAGGGAAGACCATGGCCAATTTATAGAGGTATGTGTATTGGTCCAAGATGCAAGAACATGTAGCTAGGTTCATAAGAGGATGCATGCTTTGTTGTACCAACAAGCCTAGAAACATGAAACAAGGTCTATATCATCCCTTACCTGTACCCATTCATCCTTGGGAAAGCATTTCCATGGACTTTGTGGGAGGTTTACTAACAACTGGGAAAGGACATGACTACCTGTTCATGGTAGTTGATAGGTTCAACAAGATGTGTGTTCTGATGCCTTGTAAAAAGACTACAATGGAAAAGAAGCAAAAAACTTGTTCTTTGGACAAATTTGAGTGAAATTTAGGATACCAAGGAGCATCGTTTCATACATGGATATAATATTTATCAGTGCATTTTTGACTACGTTGTGGGATAATATGGACACAAATTTGAAGAGATCTACAACATTCCATCCATAAACATATGGGTAGATAAAAGTAGTCAACATGACTTTGGTGGTACTTCTGAGGGGGTACAACCAGAAGCATCCAAAGACCTAGGATGAAAATATGGTATATATGCAACATTCTTACAACAAAGAATTCCACACTTCTACATGAAAGTTCCCATTTGAAACTTGTTTTGGATATTTTCCACCTTCACCTTTGGACATTGCATATGGGCAACAAGTAGGAGTGAGGGAAGATATTACAAGAGATGCCTTTAGGGTTGAAAAAATTATAGATAATATTAGGCAAATCCATATACATGTAAAAGAGACACTGTAGAAGTAACAAGAGAAATATAAGGCCAGGCATGATCAACATAGGACAAATAAATCATTCAAGGTGGGAGACAGAGTATGGATATAGTTGAAAAATGAGAGGCTATAGGGGCCTATTAAGATAATAAATGCTCTGAGGTATGGACCCTTCAAGATACTAGAAAAGGTGGGTGATAATTCTTATTGACATAGTTTACCACCGTATATGTGCATTTACAAAGTTATCAATGTAGGGAATTTGAAACTCTATGAGCCTTCCATGTTAGATGAGGAATAGGAACATGTCCTAACTTCTGTGGAGGATGTGGCACTATCTGCTAAGGAAAAATTGAGATAAGATATAGTTTTACAGAAGAGGTCCATAAATATAAGATAGGGGCAACATGACCTTTGGTAGATTGAGTTGAAAGGACAACTTCTAGGAAAAGCTAAATGGTACACCAGAGCGAAGGTGGAGGAAAAATTTCCTCACCTCATTTAGTAGAAGCTTTTGGGACCAAAATCCTCCCAAAATGGAGAGGCGTGGTCCATATTATATAATTATATTTTTTTTCATCCATTTAGATGGTTTCAAAGTGGAAAAAGTGGAGGAATCAACTCGAAGGACCACTTTTACCGGCGGGGCCCAGTTTGGCAAAATGAGCTCTAAGACCTTCCGAGAGCATTTTGAGGCATCAAATCACGTTTTTTTGGGGTAAATATTTATTGCTTTATTGGAATTTTTTTTTCTCCCTATTCTATAAACAAATATCTTTCCAGTGTCGTAAGAATCAATTAGAATCACGTCAATTGGGGTCCGTATGCGAAAGTTATGCCACTAAGAAGTTGACCTTCCTGTTTTCACCACCATAATTCAAGAGGATGCGACATCATCCCCCATTATCCATGGAAAAGGGACTAGCCACGTGATTATGATATATAAGACTCTATAAGAGTTTATATTATAAATTTGGTTGAGAGGGTAGGTAGTCAAACCTAACCGCTAGTAGGCTATTGGGTTGTGTTATAACTGGGCTACTAGGAGGAAAAGGGGTTCCATTCTTTCAAGTGTATTTGTTCCATATCTGAGCAAAAATAACTGAGAGAGATAGGATATAGAGCACATAGACAGGATTTGTGCACTGTAATAGCCCACATGCCACTGGTCATACTTCTTTATACTCATAACTATATTTCCATTCAGGGAAAGAGTGTGGAGTGGCCTCATCTTCCAACTAGGTTTTTCTCCCAAAAGGGTTTCCCAAAGAATATCTTGTGTCAACTGTGTGTGTGAAATTTTATTTCATCGTTCTATATTTTCTGCATAATTTTTAAATTTGCATGTATGCACTATTAAAAATGTATAGTTCCATAAATCTAATAAAACTGTAATAGTGTTGAATTTTTAGATTTTAAATATAATTTTATCAGATCTGTTGCGACGAAATTTCCAGTGGAATATCCACGATAGTTTACAAATTATCTAATTTTTCTAAGGGAATTCTAGCTAGTGAATTTGTGGAGTAGTAATCTGCATTTCCCTTGGCGGTTTCAAGACCAGTATTAGGCTGTTTTAGAAAAACATTACCTAGAACTCGACATGAACATGGATGTTCAAACTAGATACCATTGAAGGCCTGTCAAGCCTAGAGGTCTTCAAATAGAATTGGAAATCACAACTACTTCACGGTAAAACCCACCTTGATTTGAGAAGGCATTGAATCGAACATTAAGGAGGCCAATATAATTATGGAGAAATGATGACTATCCATATTCCATCCGAGGTTTTTCATTTTGACGAGTAATAGGAATGAAAATACTATCACATTCCTAAAATTAATGAATCGAGGTCAACATGCATGAAGTAGTGGCTGCCAAGGGAAGAGGTCTCTTTGGAAATTGGTACAAGAGGGGCTAAATATCAGATTGTAAATGTATGGACGTGTTAATCATAATCGACAAGGTTAAAAGAGCCATGGAGGAAACTTGATACTTCCCTTGGGTGGAGCATAATCAATGGCTAGCATATGGTAACAATCAAAACTCAATTGAATGAACAATGATCTAATGTTAGGGGAATAACCCAACAATGCAATGTGACTAAGGATGTAGGGACTTTCAACAAATAGGAAATTTAGGATCACAACGAGGGGCACTAGGATATGCAAAAGGAAACCATTAGTGGGGACTAAGTAGGCACATGTGACTTAGTGTAGATGTTTCAACCAAGGATGTTTGGGATTGTGACTGGGTAAAATGAATATCCATAGGTGTTGTAATGAAAGAATTATTTGCTTCCTGTAAAAAATACTTTGTGCATTTTCCAAACAAATGAAAAAATAATGGGGTTGAATGTACAAATATGGAGATGGGTGCCCCAATAATGAAATGGTTCATCAAATGGGGCAAGAGTTGAACCAAAATGTATGAGGGGAGGGGGTCCCATTGGTCGGTCTCCATGGATGTAGATAAATGGAGGGTTGCAATGCAAATGGTATATTAATCATGGGGGGGTGAGAGGCCAAATGAGAACGGTGGGGAGTGCATTCATCAAAGTAAACCAAAACATGATAACAATAGGGGGTTTGAGGGATAGGTTAGGATAATGCTAGAAGATAAGTATGCGGTTTTTTCTCTAATATGAAAATTATCAAACTCCTATATTAGAAGATGAAGCAACACCGGTGCCAAAAATCCCGGGGGTGCTATAAATGAGGCAATCCGTGGAGGTGGAAAACTATTGGATGGAAGTGTCCAAGTCCATAAAGATTGGGCTAATGTTGCATGCTTGTTGAGAAAAAAAACATCCTAAGATGGTTTCAAGTGGTTCATATTGGTTAATGATTAGATTAAATAAGTAGTGGTTAACATGATAGTTTGAAGAAGTACATGCCAACAAGGGTGAGATATTTCCCTTATTCAATGTGCCGTAGGAATATGGAGCAATTGTTGGAAGAAAGTCCTGCACACATAACATCGATGACCCCAAGTGAAAGTATTAGCATAAAAATGGGCAACAAATAAATTCATTAATGATAATTGTAATGAGCTTACTCACCTTTGTAGAGGTGAGGTTGGGAATGTGCATCTCAGGGTGAATGTTAGGGTGTGACAGGTGAACTATGTTGGGACATAGGGAATGACATGCTAATCTTGATGGTGAAAATAGTTCAAAAAATGGAGTTGCTTGCCTCCCAAAATGGGATCAGGAAAGTTTGTGAAAAGGCTAAATAAAAGGTGGTGGGCCCCACCATGCGACCTCATTTATACTTGCGACAAGGTGGATTTGGACTAGTGTGGAGCCTGCGAGCTATCTAAACCAACAAAGTGTATTTTGGGAACCCTTTTTTACATGGCAAGAGCTAGGTAAGTGGTAAAGACTTTGGATTATGAAAATTTTGCTTTTGGATAGGGTGTATAGATATTAGGGGGGTTATACAACCCATTTTTTCAAAGGGAAACCAAATTTATGTGGGAGACTTGGAGGAAGTCACACTGAACTACACATGAAAAAGATTTTAGTTGTGTAGAAAATCATGTGACTATATTGTGAACAATTTCATAATAATTCGTGTGATTGTATCATGAAAAATTGCACAAACATTTGCACAACTGTATTATGACTTTTTTTTCTTTTGGCTAGAGTGTATAGATCTTAGGGGGGTTATACAACCCATTTTTTTCAAAGGGACACCAAATTGATGTGGGAGACTTGGAGGAAGTCACACTGAACTACACATGAAAAATGTTTTAGTTGTGTAGAAAATCATATGACTATATTGTGAATAATTGCACAATAATTCGTGTTATTTTATCATGAACAATTGCAAAAACATTTGCAGAACTGTATTGTGAAAAATGGTACAAATATCCATCCAACTATTATTAAAACAATTATGCAGATTGATTTAAGTGGTGTGTTGTTTTCTTTTGAAAGATCCTAACTTTGAGTTGTGATGTGCATAATGTTGTTGTTGACCATGCTAATTGGGTGATTTGGAGGGGGATTATAATGAAATTCAAGAGGCTGTAGAGAGGCACCCACTAGCTAGACATGATTTGGCATGATGGGGTTACTCAAGTTCTTTGATTGTACATTTGATCACTCCAAGGAGGAGCTTTTGGACCTTTTGGTGAGCTTCTGGAATCCCGATCGGGAGTAATTTTGAGATCTATGAGAAGATGTTGGATCTTATTGCAGAGGTGGATATTTATTTCCTCATTGGGTTATAGCCTTAGGGATGGGTTTCTCCCCTTTAGCCACCCCATAGTAGGTTCACGTTGTAGGAGTGGGCCTTACACTATTGTACGAGGCTTGATTACATGAAGGGAGGGGAAGTACATATCAAGAACATTCAAGATGAAATTGTTTGAGCTGTTGTTGCCTTGATTGTGCAAATATATAGGGGATCGTGCCCCATATGACCACAAGAGTACAGATGGATATTGTGGAGTAGGCCATCCAAGGTTAGTTTTTTTGCATGGGAACACATTTTGAGGGCATGCTTAGTGGACCAATTAACTTGCTACATATGAGGAGAGATTACATAGTTTACCTTTGGATCCATGCTATGCAACTTTTTCTTCAAGCACGTGGTGCTCATGTGGCCACATATTAGAGTGGAGGTGATCCCACCCACTTGGTTGCAAATGATGCGGTGTGGTAGAGTTATAATTCGAGAGGGTGGAGGTGTGGTGAGAATGTTTTGGACCCAAAAATGTAAAAATGGTGGTGATATATGTTGTAGATCATCCTATCATACCCATATGTTGATATGGACTACTGACACAATCTAGATATTATATTCCCCCCCAAGAGAGGCTTGGGGAGACATGGGTATGTATACTAGTATTTTTGATTTATTTAATTGTATCATTTTCTTGATATTTTATCATCATAACACCAAACTAACAAGTATCATGTTTATGGTTGCATATTTTGGCCAGTGAGGGAGGGAGGTCTTGGTGATACGGTAGGCCCCAAGGGGGAGGGATTGAGTGAGGGATGTAGAGAGAGAAAGACAACCTCTTCTCATTGGCCAAGTGAGGATAGTTATCATTGCTCCAAAGGAGGTACACAAACCTTGCAACAAGGCTGGCACAATGAAGAAGTTGGGTGTCACATGCTTCAATAGCATCAACACAAGATAGAAAGGAGATTATCTAGTTCTGCTAGGAGATAGATTGAATTTATTGGTGTCATGTTGATCTTTAGTGTCAAATGAATGTAGTGTTGCAAAAAGTCTTGGAGATAGGATGTGGTGTGCTAGGTGAGAACATGGTAGAAGCATTTGTGCTTGCAGAGTGAGAGTGTTGCCTTTATATTAGAAAAGTTGTAGATGCGGCATCAATGGTCATGGTTGTATTAGAGCTTGCGAGAAGGGGTGTAGGAGGAACACCCCATTCAAGAGGAGGAGGAGGAGGAGGACGAGGTGGAGGTGGTGCCCCTCTGATAGTGGGGTTTATGATCGATTTTTCCACCATAGTGATGGTGGATTAATGTGTTTGTATTGCCAATATGTGCCACACATTTTTGTATCAAAGATAATTATATGGGTATTACAGAAATTTGTATATGACAGTCTTACTCATTTTGACAGGGATAGAGTGATGGCCATCGATATGTATGGTTTTTTGGTAACTCTTTTATATGTATACAATATGCACACACATTTTGAGGACATATGACTCCCATTTTCATGTGAGGTTGAATCATGTTTTTCTTTCTTAATGTGCATCTACATTGATGTTTTCAAATTATCAATAATGGCAATAAAATTCTTAACATATATGTGTGATCATGGTGAATAATTTATTAATGAAAAAATTACCAATCTAGAATTTCATTTGCAAGGTTGTCTACAAATTCGTTTGATTCTTATGAATATGTGTGAATGTAATGGATTCAAAATTCCCGATAATAAATGAACTTGAAATTTCTTTCAAAATAGGCAAGGAACACGAGAATTGTACATGTTATTCAACTATGACATGATGAATTGGGAATCAAGGAATACATTGGGTGAGGAATATGAAGACTAGTGGCATTAGTTAACAAACAAATGATTGCAACATACTGCACTTCGTTATCTGTAATTGACCCTATATAGACATTGATTGAGTTGAGTAGTGTTTGGGAGGGAAAATAAATGGCTCAAGCTATAGATGCGATATTTTGAGACCATATACTAACACCATTGGAAAAACCAATGTGAGACATTGATAGATGATTGGCTTGAGAAAACAAAGTGAGGTAAAGGATTAGGAGAGATAATATGTACTCCAATTGTTCAAAAGAGGAAAAAATGAAATCTCTCTCTGTCTCTCTGTCTCTCTGTCTCTCTCTCTCTCTCTCTCTATATATATATATATAACAGAAGAGAGAGATGAACATGGGCTAACTATTAGAGATACAATTTGTTAGGGTACAAGCCATTGGTACGATCTTTAAGAAAAGTCCCATTACTGTTTGCGCGATTTTATCACTTTTAAAGTAACTAAACCACAATCATTAATTATCAACCAGGGTAAGTCTTTTATTTCAAATGCATTTGCACTAACTGTGCCGATACATGTAACAACCAGGTAAAACATAAAAGATATCATTGAACGCACCTGCAAAAATTAAAGCACTCTTGCAGAATGGAAATACAAGCTTGTAGGAATTAAAAGGAAAACTACAGAAATGAAACACACTCATCAAGGAAAGAATCCACACTTCATAAAAACTTTAGAATAAAGATAGGCGCACATACTCTATCATCTAAAGATATAAGAACAATTGAATAACATATAATTGATTAACATATGTAACAACACACCATAAATATGAAAGTAGAAGTGTATCTATCCCACAATAAAACATGTGCAACAGTAATAAGAAATCCACACTAACACATGACAAACAAAAATCCTATTAACACTATGATCCCTGCTAAAGAGGAGGGCCCTTCCTCCCTAGTAGGGTGCAGGAGTAAAACGAAAACTAGTTAAGAATTCAACACAAAAATTACAATAACATCACCAGATATATGCTCGTACTAAAAATAGTTGAAGAGTACAAGATCAAAATGTCAGTATTATCTCTGTTCCGTCTCCCTTCACATAACACTAAGATATTTTATAAAGTCTTTATAAATCCCAAAATTAGGATAACGAATCAGTGATGAGAATCTGCGATTCTCATGCTGATTAAGCTAACATAAATAATAAAAATATAGAAATTGTTACAAACTGATTTTAATGAAGATTTCTTATGGTTACACCACTCTTGTTTAAACATAATTGTAACTTCTTAGATATTATTAACCGTCCTCATGGAAATACTTCATGTGACCCTTGACAATTTCCTTTGAAAATGGCGGCTACAGTCTTGACAATTCGCAATGTAACAACAACTTCATGGTGTAACAACAAAAAAAGGCAAACCTAGGGTGAAATAAAAACTCACACCATGTAACAAAAAGTAACAACAACAACTGTTCACCCATGGCTATCAATAGTTATGGAAACACCTGAAAGAAAAACATTCAAAAGAACTCTTCCAAAGATACCCTGGTTAGTCATCCCAAAGAAAACATTGTTTCATTCAATACTTAGCAGAAAATAACATAATAATATGTCAAAGAAAAAGGTTTCTTCTTTATTAGAGGGAGTGACATTGTACTAGGGAAATTGTAGGTTCAATGAAGGAAAATGGCCAAAATGGGGAAAAGGATGCCTAAAATATCCTCAAATATTGCACCCAACATCTCCCCCCAACTAAAGCCACTGTATGTCCTCATGCAGATTCTTTAGAATCTCCAGGTTCATCTATTATGACACTGGCATGTTTCTAATGTAGTTTTGTGATATCATAGGTGCCAACAATATCTTTATCGTCTTTCCTATACCCCTGGGTAGACACGAGCCGATGTGTCCAGGAACGTTCATCATACTTTCTCAAGTGGAAGTGAGGCTGATATTTCTCAATTGGGAGCCAAATAAGGGGAAACTTTAATTTGAGCCCCATCCAAAAAGCTCCCATCATTTTGACAATTCATACATATTTAGGGACTCGAGTAACAACTATCATGAAATTGGGGTACCCAAAGGGATCCCCTGCTTGTAATGTGTCACTGCAAGCTTCCCATCGTTTCAGGCTTCCAACTAATGCTTTACTTTTCAATTGTTCATAAATATTAAAGAAAAACCCAACAATCCTTCTCCTATAGAGGGACAATTGTTCTATCATGCCAGGTTTACTGAGAAACTGTTTAAATTCATGCCTCATAATAGTGGCCATACCAGGTTCTGATCTTATCATCAGGGTTTCCTTTTCTTCATTCATAGCAGATGATTTTGTGGTGAGGTGCCAATCAATTTGATTCCTCATGAAATATATGAAGGCCCATAGCTGCAAATATCCAACATAGGGGAAACGTTTATAGCCATCCGCAAACTAGAATGCTCAACAAATATATTATGCAGGAAGAGTTCACATAACAAACTATTCTCAACGAAATCACATGAGAGAAATACATCCAGAAAAGTTTGTGTGGAAATTATCCTGTAGGGTCTGTTCTCATGGATGGATCTCAACTGGAAAAGATAAAAAATTTACCATAAGAAGACCATGTAGGATGGATATGGCAACATGTAACCTAAAAGGTTTAGGGCTAACTCATACATTTTACCTTTCTCTTCAATTAGATTCTTGAACTCTTGTTGTAGTTGCGGTCTTTGTTTTTCCTTTTCCATCTCATCTTTCCTCGTTTCCCACTTTATCAACTTCTCTGTCAGCAATTCTTCGACCCACTGATCCTTAAGGGTATGGATAGCCTTCTAATGTTACTCGAAATAAATCACTCCCTTTTTAAGGGAAAGTTCCATTTGCTTCCAATTCTGCAATTCCACTATCAACAATAGTCTTTCTGAAGGCCACCTTGCTTATATTTTATGTGCAATAGTAGTAGAGGGTGTAACAACATCTCATGTTTTTGAGCTGCTATGCCTCAGCTCTTGGTTCTTGTGTATCAATAGCATCATTGACAGGTTCTTGTGTAACAACTATTAATTTTTCTTCCTTAAAAACCTGTGTCTCAACTATTGGTTCTTGTGTATCAGGAGCATTTTTGATAGGTTCTTGTGTATTAGTTTCTAGGTTAAAATCCATGGGGTGCTCCATTTCAACTGTCGGTTCTTGTGCGTTAGAAACATCTTCAACGGGTTCTTGTGTGTCAGCCTCCCATGGTTTTGTTTAGGCTCCTTCTAAGATGGTGTCTGCAACACAAATCTTGTACCCTTCTATCGCCAAACCCTCAGAACATGCTATACATAAAGTCCCCTGTGTGGTTTCTGATCCTAACTTATCAACAACCTCAGCCAATGTATCGAGACCCAAAACCTTTGTTTTCATTTTTCTACCTCTTAATTGCCGCTTTAATCCCTTATTTTCTACTTCTAGCTTCTTAATTTTAAGCAACAAAGTTTGGGTTTCATTCTTACCTGATGAAGAAGTGTCTTCCTGCTTGGTATGTTTCCTCTTCTTCTACTTCTTTGTCTCTTCTTGCTTCTCCTTTTGTTCTTTTTTCTTGCATGGTTTATTCTTGGATGATGGCGATGGTTCTGGTTGAGCAACAAACTTAACCCTTTTCTTCGGTATTCTTCCACCCACTGGTTTCTAAAGTGACCTATTATTAATTCTGATTCCTGAAGACTGTCCTTGCTCCTTAGCTGTATCAACTTCCCTCAGAGAATATGTAGGAGTTTCAACTTGTCTTTGTCACGGGGCTTCTTTTCCTTCACTGATAAATTTTTCCCAATTTCTTCCTTGCTGCTCCAGAGCTTCCATTATGATCAATTTTATGAGGCCATGATTGGTAATGCAACTCTTTGGATGAAAGGCTACCTTTACTTAGACAACCATGTGTTTCGAATTTTCCAAGAGAAAATAGGGAAGATTAACTAGTTGCCCACGCTGAAGATGGATCAACAACGGAAAATGACAATTGAAGACTATTTTCGAGCGCCCCTCACATGTAATGTACTTGATAATGAACAAGGAAAAATCGTTCCATGACTTAGGAAGGGAAGGGCAATCATTTCCTCTTCCCTTATTGATCAATTTTTCTTCTCCCTACAATAATTCAGCTTTAAGGGAGGGGTCATTAATTTTTCGGTTGAACCACCTCTTCCCTTCGGGTCAAAGTGCTATTACTCTGGCAATCACTTCCTCCATAATCTCCAGTCTTAGGCCTCTTACCTCTGTTTGATTCCTATTCAGATTTTGAGCAAATTCCAAAGAAACACTCTCATCCGACCCCCTGAGTCGCTAGAAAAAATCAATCCACCCTGCTTCTCTAAAAATTTGATATGCTTCTGGGCATTTTTCCAAAGCCTCGGTGGAATCCGGTTCATGCCTTACTACTGCTCCTCCCATCCTTCACTGTTATAGACCCTTCACTAATTGTTGCAATAGTCACTATGAACTTTCACCTACTTGCCGTCACAATTCTTGAAAAATCTGTGTAATGAGGGTGCAAAGCTACGTTGGGGCAGATATCAGGGCAATAGGAAAGGATATCAAGTTAGAAAGTTGTGCGATATGGGTTATCATTTCATCATTAATTCAAAGGTGTGAAAATATGACTTGGATACAGTTCGAATTAATGAGATGATCATTCATGCAAGGTGGTAATGATTAATGGGTATTGTCACTTCAAATCGGGTTATGTCATGAATCACAAAATGATTTGTCACCCCCCAACTTAAATGCAAAGGCCATCCTCAACCGTCAAAATGAAATGACGTATTAACTGCCATAATTGCTAAATAAAGAAAAAAACAATATTCTTTTTTTGAATGACTTACCGGAGGGTGATTTGATTGATACCGACAACAGAGTGCTGGTGATGGTGATTATTGAAACAGACAGCTGCAATCGGTTCCATGCTATAGTCATCTCCATCGGATCGGATGCTATAGATGTAACAATAAAAGAATTTCTCCATGATGGTTGAATAAATTTGCAACAATACTTTATTACAACAATGTATTCCTTTGAGGGCATTGCAATTTGTACCTACAAAAGAATTCTCAGAATAATGCAATTAGAAGAATAAAAATGGGCTTGTAACAAGCATGTTGTTACACATATGTCATGTACGTCATGTTGTTATAGTACTTATTAAAAGGAAAATGTGTATCAGCTGCCACAAAGTGGTTTTCAGTTGGTACAACTATCTACTTGCTCCCCATAAGAGGTTTTCACAGGAGGATGTATATATATATGTATATATATTGGTGTATCAATTGCCAACAAAAGTTTTTTTTCAACTAGTACACTTATTAGAATTTAAGAATTTGACAGCACAGGAGAATTTTCCCCTGCCCTCATAACTTGAAGATCAGATCCTGAGACAATGTTGACAAATGAATCCTTTGAGGTTGGTTTATTATATAACCGAAGATGATGCCCATTGGAAAGCAATGGAACTTTGGCACTATCTATGGTAATTAATCTCACGGTCCCATTGTCAAAGATTGTATCTACCTCATAAGGACCTAGCCATCTGGTGCAGAGCTTCCCCTTGAAGTCTTTGAATCGTGAATCATACAGTAGAGCCCAATTGCATTTCTGAAACATCTTATTTTTGATAAAATTTTCATGCCACTTAGCCCTCTACCACTATATGATGTATGTTTGTTGGATGGAAGCCAATCTCTTCTCTGCAGAAATTTTGAATAATATGACACATATTCATAGAGCTTATCTTGATTATACACTTATAAGCGGAACATGCATAATGCATAACCTCCTCTACGTTGATCATCAATTTACAGAAGCAGAAACATTCACAGGCGTACATAGAAGCATCAATCACACATATCAACACTGTATTTTCCCGGGGAAAGCATCTCGCTAAAAACCCCAACTATCTGTATATTATAGTGATTGAATAATGTAACAATACATAGTACAATACTCCTCACAAGTACTCAGTACTATCTCCACATGCTACACACAATACAGCTCAGATCTGATCTCCAAATCTCCCTCGCTGCTTGCCTGCCTCCACAGCTCAATACCTGCTCAAGAATGAATGAGAATGGTTTACCAAACTCGTATTTCACCTCCAAAGAATCACTCACACTGTGTTAGACGTGAGTAGAGGCTATAATACTGGGCAAATACATGGGAAAACTCATTGGCATACTCAATCCCTTGATTGTGCAAATCCTCATGCACAACTATAGTCACAACTGATAGCAATCTGATTCTCTAACACCTGTCCCTGTTGAACTGAACATGCACTGACATGCAACTGAGTTAACTGATGTATTCTATAGTTGTATTAGGAGTTAATAATTAGTTTAACAACTCATCATTAGTGTATTTACAGTTAGACTAACTACAACTAGTTTAACCAAGTCAAACTGAACACAACTCCATCAACTCCAAAATGAACTCCACCAAACTCAACTGATTGAGTTCTAACTGAAGTCATGCATGCAACAAGTCAACTAACTCATAATAAAAGCGTACTTCCTTCTGACAGCTGCATGGGCCACATCTGTAGCTCAAACTGAAGTGCTCCAAGAGAATAAGATCAAGTTTATAGTCCAAATATTATTATGAGATAATAATATTTGACTTTTCTATTTTGGACAACCAGTCTAAAAATAGACTTTGATCACTCCTGCTGTGATCACTCCTGCTGTGGTCACTCCTACTGTGATCACTCCTGCTGTGGTCACTCCTGCTGTGATCATCCCTGCTGTGGTCACTCCTGTTGTGATCATCCCTGCTGGGATCCAAAAATAGAACTTGCGCCATAATTTGCATGCGGGTCCACTTAGTGAAGGCGACTCTTTTCACTAAGCTCCATCATCTTGTTGCAATCTCAACACTCCCTTTCGACAAGATATGGATTATCAGCAACCCCTATCCTGCCTCGGTGGTACTCGAATTTGCTCCTGGTGAGAGCCTTCGTCAGAATATCAAAATCCTGATCCTCCGTTGGAATGTATGAAAGCAACACGATCCTCCGCTGCACACAATCTCTGATATGATGGTACCTGATGTCATTGCTGCCATATACTCAGCCTCTTGAGCTCCCTGCCCAATCTGCATCCTCCTGTCTGTACCAAGATCCGTATCCCGATGTGCCTCTCAAGTAGCGCAATACATGCTTGCCCGCCTTCTAGAAGAGCTTGGTAGGCTTAACCATAGCTTGTGAAAGCTGGTTAACTGCATAGCATATATCGGGTCGTGTATTGACCAAATACATCAGCGACCCCACCAACTGTTGATAAACAGTGGCATCCACTTCTTCTCTCGAAGTGGCATCCTCCTTCCTCCAACCTCCAGGAAGAGGAGTATCAATAGGCTTGCAGCCATGCATGTTGAACTTCTCCAGTATCTCCCGAGCATACTTGCCCTGAGAAACAAACAGTCCACCACTGCACTGCCATATTTCCAATCCTAGGAAATAGTGAAGGAGGCCCAAGTCCTTCATCTCAAACTATGTAGCAAGATCCTTCTTGCATGACAGTATCAACATCTCATCACCCGTTAGAATCAAATCATCAACATACAGTACAATGATGAGCAACTTACCCTCCACCACAATCTGGTATAGGTTAGGATCCACCTCGCTCTTGGAGAATCCAAGTCCTGTGAAATAGCTGTCTATCCGTGTGTACCAAGCACGTGGTGCTTGCTTCAACCCATACAACGCTCTCTTGAGCCTGCACACATGCGACTCGCTGCTGAAGACCTCAAAGCCTTCGGGTTGCTCAATGTACACCTCCTCCTCAATGACTCCATTGAGGAATGTAGTCTTCACATCCATCTGATGAATGTGCCATCCCATCTGCGCTGAGAGAGCAAGAATCGTCCGTATGGAATAATACCTTGCGACAGGTGCAAAGGTATCCTCATAATCAATCCCCTCTATCTGTGAAAAGCCTCGGGCAACAAATCTTGCCTTGTACTTCTCTACACTCCCGTCAGCTGCCTGCTTAACTTTGTAGATCCATCTCGAACCCACCACTGATTTCCCTTCCGGTCTAGGAACAATCTCCCATGCACTGTCTCTGACAATAAAATCATACTCTTCCACCATGGCGTCTACCCATGCGGGTTCCTCCACAGCTTCCTCGAAAGAGGATGGCTCAGTCACAACACACTTGCTCATAAGAGCCATGTATCGAGTGTACCAATCAGGTGACTGTCTCTACCTGCGTTGGGCTGTAGGTGGGCCTACAACTTTCTCTGCATCTTGAGCCAGTCACTCAGCTTCTGTCAAGCGCTTTCGCCCTCTGATGGTTGGCGCTGCGTGAGTGGTCTCTTCCACTCCATGAACTTCATCTTGTGGCTGATCCACATCCTGAAGCTCATCCTTAGGAACTAATAGCTCCTCATCTGCATGCAAGTGTAGCTCCCTCTCAAGCGAACACTTCATGGCTTTCTCCTCCTGAAATTTTATATCCTGTCGCACGACAATTTTACCACTGTTTGGCAAATACACACGATAGTTGTGGGGCGTATCAGTGTACCCAACAAATATCCCAACCTTTGCGGTCGACTCCAACTTCTTCCTAGCATCCTTTGTCACATGCATGTAAATGTTAGCACTAAAAATCCTCAAATGAGAAAGATCAGGCTTTTTACCAGAATAAGCCTCCTCGGGTGTACTCATGCCAAGTATCCTATGAGGACAATGGTTCTGCACATAAACTGCTGTATTGCATGCTTCTGCACACAAGTGAAGGGGTAGGCCCTGATCATGCAACATTGCCCGTGCAACACCCACAATCGTTCTGTTCTTCTGCTCAGCTACCCCGTTCTGTTGTGGGTTATGGGGAGCTATGAGCTCTCTTCGAATACCTTTTGCCTTGCAGAAATCCTTGAACTCGTCCGAGATGTATTCACCACCATTATCGCTCCAAAGAGCCTTCACCTTCTTCCCCGACTCCTTCTCGACCAGTGCTTTGAATTCACAGAACTTTGAATATGTCTCGCTCTTCTTCTGCATGAAGAAGATCCAGCACTTACGAGAGAAATCATCAACAAAAATCACATAATACCTGTGTTTTGCTGTCGAAGCAACTGAGAAAGGTCCACACATGTCTATGTGAATTCTCTCAAGGATCGTCATGGCGCGACTATCCTTCTCGTGAAAGGTGGCTTTGAAAAACTTCCCCAAAGTACACCCCTTGCACTGATCTGACTGCACAAGTGTGCCTTTAGGAAGCCCTGTAGTGATCTGCTGCAGTATCTTCAAGGCTCCATGGTGAAGGTGACCCAATCTCCTGTGCCACAACTCACCATCGTCCTGGCTCACCAATCCTTCTGCCTTGCCTGCCATTGCTGCTCATCCATCTACATGCAATTGATAAAGGTTCCTCACTCGAACCCCTATCTTCTGGGTCTCACCAGTTGTCTTGCTGCGCAGGAAAGCTTTTCCCTCGCTGAAAACATCATACCCCTTGTCTTCTAACATCGCCACTGAGATGAGATTCTTCTTCAATCCTGGAACATGCATGACTTCCTTCAATACGAAGGGTTTACCAGACTCCCTCTCAAAGGAAATGGTACCGATACCGGTCGCACTGTATCTACCATCATCGCCCATCTTGATGTGCACTCCAAGATCTTTGTCCTCTAGATCAGAGAACAAATCTCTATCTCCCGTCAAGTGAAAAGACGCACCATTGTCCAAGAACCACACCGATCCCATCACACTTGAAACGAAGCATGCGATCAATGAAAAATCAAGCTCAAACTGTGAGGCTAGAGCCTCTCTTGCTGAAGATCCAGCAGCCTGCTTGTTCTTCTTCTTCTGCGGACAATTAGTGGCATAGTGTCCGTGCTGGTGACAGTGAAAACACTTCACCTTGGACATATCCTGCTTCTTGCCTTTTGCACCAGACTGAGAAGCTTTCTTGCTCTTCCCTTTCTTTGCTTTGGCAGCCAAAGTGCAATTCTCTTCATCAGATACCTTTGATGAATATCCATTCTCACCTTTATTGTTTCTAAGTTTATCCTTGAGTGCCAGGTCGCTCTTGCTTTGGAATAACATTTGCAATTCGTTGAAAGACATTTCAACAACACTGCTGCAAATTCGATTTCCACCAGCTCCAACTCAACCGCCTCGGATCTATGATTCGTGAGAACACAATATTTCTCGTACAGAGATTGACTGTATGGGCATTCACCGGATATCTCACCTTCCAAAGGAAGGATGAATCCAGAGGCTACCTGGCCCGATTACAGACTCTTCTTGAAGAAATAGAGTGTAAACACTTCCTGAATAGTAGATCTGATGATCAACAGCTCCGATACCATGTAGAAATTTTGAATAATATGACACATATTCACAGAGCTTATCCTGATTATACACTTATAAGTGGAACATGCATAATACATAACCTCCTCTACGTTGATCATCAATTTACAGAAGCAGAAACATTCACAGGCATACATAGAAGCATCAATCACACATATCAACACCGTATTTTCCCGGGGAAAGCATCTCGCTAAAAACTCCAGCTATTTGTATATTATAGTGATTGAATCATGTAACAATACATAGTACAATACTCCTCACAAGTACTTAGTACTATCTCCACATGCTACACACAATACAACTCAGATCTGATCTCCAAATCTCCCCCGCTGCTTGCCTACCTCCAAAGCTCAATACCTGCTCAAGAATGAATGATAATGGTTTACCAAACTCGTATTTCACCTCCAAAGAATTACTCACACCGTGTTAGACGTGAGCAGAAGCTATAATAATGGGCAAATACATGAGCAAACTCATTGGCATACTCAATCACTTGATTGTGCAAATCCTCATGCACAACTATAGTCACAACTGATAGTAATCTGATTCTCTAACACCTGTCCCTGTTGAACTGAACATGCACTGACATGCAACTGAGTTAACTGATGTATTCTATAGTTGTATTATGAGTTAATAATTAGTTTAACAACTCATCATTAGTGTATTTGCAGTTAGACTAACTACAACTAGTTTAACCAAGTCAAACTGAACACAACTCCATCAACTCCACAATCAACTCCACCAAACTCAACTGATTGAGTTCTAACTGAAGTCATGCATGAAACAACTCAACTGACTCATAAGAAAAGCATACTTCCTTCTGACAGCTGCATGGGCCACATCTGTAGCTCAAACTGAAGTGCTCCAAGAGAATAAGATCAAGTTTATAGTCCAAATATTATTATGAGACAATAATATTTGACTTTTCTATTTTGGACAGCCAGTCTAAAAATATACTTTGATCACTCCTGCTGTGATCACTCCTGCTGTGGTCACTCCTACTGTGATCACTCCTGCTGTGGTCACTCCTGCTGTGATCATCCCTGCTGTGGTCACTCCTGCTGTGATCATCCCTGCTGGGATCCAAAAATAGAACTTGCGCCATAATTTTCCTGCGGGCCCACTTAGTGAAGGCGACTCTTTTCACTAAGCTCCATCATCTTGTTGCAATCTCAACATTCTCATCTAGTTCATTTAACTGGTTCAACCGATGTTTCTGAGCAATAGTCAAATCCAAGTTCACTTTCAATGTTGTTTTGAGTGTTTTTTTTTCAAACTCAATGGGAAATAATGGGTTTTTACCATACATCAATTCATATGGTGAAAATCCAATAGTATTTCTCCATGTAGTTCTGTATGACCATAGTGCTTCTAGAAGTTTATCAGCCTAGTTCCTTCAGTGCCTGGCTGCAATCTTAGTGAGAATTACTTCAATAACCTTATTAGTGCTCTCCACTTGACCATTTGCCTGAGGATGATATGGTGAGGTAATTCTATGACAGATCTTGAATTTCTCAACTAACCTCTGGATCAAATGAGATGTGAACTGTGGTCCTCCATCTGTCACTATTTCTCAAGGTACTCCAAAGCAAACAAAAATGTCTTCAAATAAAAAGTCTGAAACAACCTGTTTAGTTGCCCTAGTTAGTGCCTTTGCTTCAACCCATTTTGTGACATAATCTGTATAGACTAGAATGTAGGAATTCTGTTGAGATGAAGGATTAATTGGTCCTACAAAGTCTAAGGCCCACTTCTCAAATGGTTCCAAGACTATTTGAGGTTGTAATGACATTTCATTTGGCTAGAGTGGTTGACCCATTCTTTGACAATTGTCACATCCCTTCAGAATTTTCTTTGCATCCTAGAATATGGTATGCCAATAATATATTGTTGAAAGCACTTATGCCCTGTCCTTTTTTCAGCAAAGTTTCCTCCACAAGGTTCCTCATGGAAGGCTCTGAGGATGTCAAAAATATCATCCTCTCTCACACAACGCCTGATCTGATGATCTAGCCCTGTGTAGTAGAGGTATCCTTCTACCCAAGAGTATCTTGCACTTTGCTGAACAATATTCTTCTTTTCTTTTGAGGATAGATGTTGTGGAAATCTCCCTGCAGCAAGGTAGTTAGCTATGTCTGCATACCACGGTGAGTGAGTTGAAATATAAAAAAGATATTCATCTGGAAAAGAATCCTCAACAGGCATGCAATCACTATTAACAGTTAGCCTAGAAAGAAAATCAACCACTACATTATCTTTTCCAGGTTTATCTAAGATTATTATATAAAATTCTTGTAACAGTAGAAACCAACGTGTAACCCTACCATTAGTAATAGGTTAGTTCATTAATAAACGAATGACAGAGTGGTTAGTGTGCACAAATACTTGATAACCTGTAATGTACTTCTTAAATTTATTAATGGTATGCACTACTGCAAGAAACTCTTTTTCTGTAACTGTATAATTTAAATTTGCTAGAGTTAGATTCTTGCTTATGTAGTAGATGGCATATGGCTTCTTGTCTTCTAGTTGACCTAACACAACTCCTACAACAGTATCAGATGCATTTGTTGCTATGTGAAACGACAAGTCCCAGTTTGGTCCTCATAAAATAGGCGTTGCTGATACACACTGCTTTAACTCTATAAAAGCACGTTCACATTTCCTTGTCCAAATAAATTCCACATATTTAGTAAGGAGAAAAAATAATGGGGATGCAATTTTTGATTTTTCTTTTTTCTATAAACCTCTTGTAATACCCTACATGTCCCAAAAAACTATGTACCTCCTTCTGTGTTTTGGGGGATGGAATTTTTAGATTTTTTTTTTTTAGTTGTGGTTCACGGAAACCCTAGTCATTGGGTGGCCGCTATGTCCATGGAAAAATCTTGGTTGATCGACCCCAAAGGGAATCTAGCCTCACAGCCAACAGCATGGCCTAACCCCAAGGGCTTCAGGGAGAATGGACCCTATGACCTCCCGAACGGTGAGGCACTGATTTGACCAACTGAGCTAACCCTTGGGGCTTTTCAAAGTTGCTTCTATATTAACAGGGTCTACTTTTATTCCTGCAACAATAATATAATTCCCAAGCATAATTCCTTCATTCATCATCATGTGACATTTTTTAGTGCTTAAAGCAACATTATTTTGCTCACATCGTTCTAGCACTTTTTTGAGATTGGCTAATGCTGGTTCAAAATCGTCACCATAAGGTGTAAATTCATCCATGAATACCTCTAAATAGTCATTTAGAAAATCCACAAATATCCCCAATATTTCCCTCTGGAAGGTTGCCGACGCATTATAGAGTCCAAAAGGGAGAACTTTGTATGCAAAAGTCCCCCAAGGTCAAGTAAAGGCGGTTTTATCCCGATCCCCTGGGGAAATTTGTATCTGATTATAACCACTAAACCCATCTAGAAATGAAAATGTTTTTTTTCCAGATAAGGTGTCAAGGAACCGATCTATAAATGGCAAAGGAAAATGGTTCTTTTGAGTAGCTTTGCTAAGTTTTTTGTAATCTACACAGATCCTCCACTTTACATTCTTTTTAGGAGCAATAACAAGTGGAGATACCCATTCATTGTCAGAGATGGGATAAATGAAGTGGCATTTAGAAGCTTTTGCAATTCTTATTTTACTATTTATTTAAGTGTTGGGTTCATGCATCATTGTGGCTGCCTAACTGGATTACAGTCTCCCTTCAAGTAGATGTGGTGGGTACACAGGTTGGGGTGAATGCCTTTCATGTCCATGTAATCCCATGCAAATGAATTTTTATGTCTTTGTAACAACTGTAACAACATACTGTTCAGTTTGGGAGTCAGATTAGGATTAATATTTATATTTTTTCTCGACTCTATTTCAGCTAGGCTTCTCTTGAGAATAGGGGCGATTTTCATACGTTCTAGACTCAAGTCTTCCATGGTATCTTCTACCCATAAATCATCAATAGAAGTAACAACAAGGGAATTACTGATAAATCCATTGATAATGTCATCCTCTGTTTCATTCTTAAAATACTGGGCTTTGCCAAGAGTGAGGAGTGGATGGGAATGATCTGATTTAGGTTCAAATTCATCCCATAAGGGATTTTCCAAACCATTGGTTTTGCAGGAGGATAAAGGCTGAGGTTATTTGTGGCTTGTCCATCTGAAATCGTCGTGAAGCCCGCCCTACAATCTATGAATGTGTCCGCAATGTCTAACCAAGGAATTCCTAATATTAGGGGATGTCCCCCTAGATTTGATTTGGTTTGCAAAATAAGAAATTCTGCTGGGTACCTCTAGGAATCCACTGTGATGGCTATGTCCTCTACCATTCCTTCAGGTTTAACACGCGACCTATCTTCTAGTTCTAGAATTGTAGGTGTTTATCTCAGCCCATGCAGTCCTAAAGTGGTGAAGATTTCCTTAGTAATTACATTGATTTCTACCCATAAATCAATTAATGTGTTCGAAATGGGCTTCTCATCAATATAAAAAATGACTGTAGGATTCCCTGGGTCATTGTATTTAGCCAAAAGAGGCTAACCAATCATTAGTTCCAACAATATTCCCATCACATGGATGGTAACAAGATCTTTGGGCTTCCTTCAAGGTTTCTTAACACATAGGTCTCTTATTGTTTTCTCATAGATGGGGACACCCTTAATGGCTTGCTGAAAGGGAATCCTTAGGTGCAATTTCTTTAACTCCTTGAGGAAATCAGATTCGGGTTGTGGAATCATCCTAGTTTCATCTAATATTTGCGGATATAGAGGATCCTTAGTCGCAGTTGGATTGGCTATTACAAATGTGTCAGCATTATTTGAATAGGCTGTTACAGGTGTAGAAATTTCTTCAAAATCCACAGGATCATCCCTAGGTGATTCACATTCCTCTTCAATAATAACAGGGGAGGTTTTTGAGTTTACAACTTTTCCCGATCAAAGGTGGATCTCATTGCATTCAATAGGGGTAATGTAGTATGTCTGGAAAGAAGTGGGGGATTCTATATTATGAGTTTCCTTATTATTTAGGTTAGGGTTAGAATGTACAGGTAATTGGGGACGTATGGGAGGAGTAGTAGCAGATGATGAGAGAGGTGGAAGTTGCAATTGCTGTTGCACTAGTAATGAAGGAGGGACCGAGCCTAAATATTTTCCCCTCCAATTCTGAGGCCAAGAGTACAACTGATATGGAGGATACTGAAAAGGTGGAGAAGGATACCATTGGTTCCATGGTGAAGGAAATTGAGCTGGAGGAGGAGTGGGATACTGCCATGGAAATTGTTGAGCATTATATACATTATTCCATGGATTGAAAGAAAAATCTTGAGACATACCTGGTGGTCATGGTTTCCAAGGCTTCCTGGACCCAATAAAGTAAGAAGATTGAGCCTCCTCACTTGATTCCTTGAGTGCTTCCTTCAGTCTTGGGAGCTCTGGACAATAGCATGTAGAATGCTCTAGGTCACAAAGATTGCACAAGTTAATGCTGTTGAATCTTCATTCCTTCAGGTAATGTTTCTCTTTACATTTTGGGTAGAACACGGCTAAGGCCTTATCAAATTCATCTTGTGTTTTCTTCACTTGTGTTG
The DNA here is from genome assembly GCA_031772625.1 of Pinus tabuliformis. Lineage (NCBI taxonomy): Eukaryota > Viridiplantae > Streptophyta > Pinopsida > Pinales > Pinaceae > Pinus > Pinus tabuliformis. The sequence goes on along the minus strand of CM062807.1, from coordinate 405,796,109 downwards.
TAGTTAATTGGGTAGATAAGGTACTAAGAATATTGGTCTTGAGATTCTCGAACAAGTTTCCAATCTCAGCTCTGGTCACACCTCCATTCACAAATTTCTGTATTTTAACAGAGGCATCCCATGCCATGCTTCTCCCTCATGATGATCCTCATGAACACCTTAAGCAAAGTTTTATTATATCATCATATGGCTCCTGAGATATATCTCCTTTTCCTAACAAGTTCAACATATCAAGGCAATCATCTCTCATTCCTCGAATCAATATTATTTTCAAAATATCTGGATCCAGATCGCTATGTTTGGACCTTTGTAGATTATAATGGAACCATTCCATGTAATATTCCAAGTTCTCTTCTTCCTTTTGTGTCATTCTGAATATCTCCTCTCTTAGATCTCTAGTTCGGCAATAGTCCTGGTATTTTTCCAAAAACATAGTCTTCATATCTCCCCATGTTCGGATAGTGGTAGAACCTAGTCCCATAAACCATCTTAACGTTGCTCCTTTCAGAGTGGCAGGAAATAGTTTTAGCTTTTGAGCATATAAAGTGTAGTCATAACTCCTGTACAAAACATAAAACTCAAATACAAAAGTATCAAGATCTTCTATAGTCAATCCCTGAAAATATGAAAGAGCTAATAGAGGGATATTTTTCATAGGGGCTTCTCCCCTTATATCACTTATTGGAAATTCAAAAGTGGTAATAGTGGAATCTATCCCATTATAGTTGTTTTTATCCCTCATTGGAATTTCCCTTGATTCTTGTTCTGGTGAGTATCCTTCTAAAGATTGTTCGGACAAATGTTCTGTAGATAAGGATTCTTGTGATAATTGTTCGGATTTTTTTGGGGCTGGCTGTTTTACTGCACTGTCTGAGTCTGGGTATTCGAAAGTGAAAGAATGTTCTTTCGATTCTGGTTCTTGATATTTCCCACTGGTTCCCCCTTGTCCTTCTAATCCAAAATCCTGACCACTAGTTTCTCATTATTTTCCTGAGTTGAGTTTACAGATTTGGGGGTTTGTAGGCTAGTTTGAGGAAAATGGGGTCCTAAAATAGAGGAACCAAATACTTTTGATTTTGATGTCGAAGCAATAGCTTTCTGTGTGCCTGTTTTCTCACTTCCATGTGTGGTTTTGACTGCTCTCTTTCTGCTTTTGAGATTAATTCTTGGATAAATGTTACTCTCCCTTGATCAATATTTTTCTTGTTCTTCTTGTGACCCCTTTTGCCTGTAGATGTATTAGAGTTCCTATGTTTTGCTTCTTCTTCACTCATAAATCCTACACATGGACCCTATGTTTAATTATTTACACACCCTAAGTGTCCTAATTATTACAGTGGTGAGCCCTCTCAAGTATGTTAGAGCGATGCACAGGTTCTTACCTCTCGTCTTACCGCCCAATGCATGTAAAACTAAAGACACTCTTTCAAAAGGAAATTCCAAAGTTTACGCACCCTAAGTGTCCTAATTATTACAGTGGTGAGCCCAATCAAGTATGTTAGAGTGTTGTCTTAGTGGGTCCCGACCCAGTTTCAAAGTTAGTTGCGCCAAACAAATCCCTACACTACTGGCCCTTTCGGTATCAACCAATGAAGCGCGGATTGAAGTCTCACCCGAAGCAGTATGGGGGGATGCTAGAACCAAGTTTCTACACCTAGAGATGCTCGTGATGTCATTTTGTGCCTTAAATCCACCTTCGCACAGATCGATAAGCCTTTATGGATTATCGATGTAACTTCCTTTAGTAAGCTTCTAGACCTCTGCGAAGGTCTATGACTGGATTTCGCGAACCCTTAATAGGTAAATTAACTACTTACACGCATCCAATATTATTCTTAACCCAATATTTACTCAGATCTGCTTAAGTGTTCGATAACTCTAACATACAATGATATAATCTTCGCGTAAACCCTTAATGTCAATTGTGTTCACATAACAATATAGATCCAGTAAAGTCGTGCATCAATACAACATTATTTCATAAACCCATCATTCATCACAACATAAAGCACATTCATACATAACATAAGTAAATAGGTAAAACACAAGAATTTATGTAACAATCTTCTTTATTAATATTCAGTTCATCTTACAGACTCAAGACTTCCTTGCGCACTCAGCTGCAGGGGTCTGCGCACTTAGTTGTGGACTCTACTCTAGGCCTCTGCGCACACAGCTATAGAGCCTTTTCCTCCTCTAATACCTCTACGATATTCCTTCTATTGACCCATTACATTCGTCTTCATCAATCAATATCTTTTTTTAGACTCTCTAAGACACACCTATTTATACAATCCCATGGTCCACGGACCATGGGTAGTTCTTGAAAAAGCTGACTTAACTTACATAAAATAGGGTAAAACCTTTTTTGACTCTTTAACTATCTACGCGCTCTGCGACCACAATTTGCGGAGACTTTACATTCCTTTACATAAAACTTTGGGCTTTTTCCCCAAAATTGACCCAGGGGACCCCATCCCAACAACCCCCCAACACAAAGATCATGACTTTCCCTCGAGTCACTCAGCTGGCACAAAGATCTTGCTACGAAGATCGCCCAACTCCATTTGTGAAACCGCTACTTAAGTCGCGCTCTGCGTGGATGATTGTTTGATTTGTTATACCAGCTTCTCTGTGGCTGGTCCTGCATTGTCCTGCTTGATCTTCTACTGCATACTCTGCAAGTTCACCATTTTTTCCTAAATATTGGCAGAGACTATGTAGGCCCCATCCAGCCCAGGCCCCAATCTGGCCTTAATGACTACCTCTTTCTTCTGCCTACTTCCACCTGGGTAAGAAGCTGCTTAGCCTCCTACAACTTGGCAAGGCGTTGTGTGATAGAAATGGTGTGCGTCGTCGCCCTTACTTCGTCATATTGGTGCTATAGCTCATAGACTTCTATATTCAATACTTCATTATCCAATAATTCATCTGTGAACGGTGTCAGAAAATGACCATGAACGCAGGCATCGTTAAGCTTCCTAAGTTCTACACAGATCCTTATTTCATCCTTCTTCTTCTTTTCCTAAACGACCATTGGACTCACCCAATCATACTCCTCCATGGGTTCAATAATACATGCTTCAAGCATATTGTCCAACTCCAAGTGAACCTTTTCCTTGTATTTGGGATTAAGGCGATACGGCCTATGCTTAATCGGCTTCGCGTCTGGCTTCAAGGTAATCTTCATTACACCCAAGTCTCCTATGATACCTTTCAGGTCTAAAAATTTTGTAGGGAACAAATCTTGATATTCGTGGAGCAACTCAACGACCTTATCTACTATGGCATCATCCCAATAATCCCCAATCTTCGCAAACTTCGGCTCTGCCTCAATGCCAATGTTTACTTGCTTAGTTTTCAATGGCGCGGTGATGTCTGGATTCTCTATTTGCGGTCCCTCTACCTTGCGATGGCCTTTTATTTCTGGAATTTTAATATTTCTTGGATCCTCATCGTCTCCTTCAGCAGTCACATTATAGAATTCCAGCGCATGGCGCAGCTGGGTACTCCAATCTGGTTGAATCAATTCCAAAGGATCTTGCGGTATTCAGAAGATCGCTGCCTTAACCTCCTGCAGCACCTCAACAATTCTTTCGAACCCATGTTCAAAGCTAAAGGTCCTCATGAATCCTTCTCTTGAGATATAGCATTCCACGATGCCGTGGCGGAGATCCGTCTCCAAATAGCAGTTCATAGGGATTATATCCAGATTGTGATAGAATAAATGCACCCACTCTGGCTGCGGCTCCATTCCATAAACCTTAGTCCATTTGGCCAAGTGATCGCGCAAATCATTCCTCCTATCATACTTCTCCGTTACCTGTACCTTAGGTCGACCAAACCACATTCTCATCATCCTTCTGCAGTTGCGCCACTCATCAAAGTTGTCTTTGTGCATACCCCACCACTGAGCAGGCGTAGCACACAGTGCCCAGTCCAATGCCTGAAAATGGTAATCCTTTGGAACTTCTCTTTCAAAAGCATCCAAAAATTTATCCACGTTAGTTAAACCATCATAATAAGGAAAATTTCTTACCTCTGACAACACACAGCGCAACAATTTGGTCATCATGTTGCAGCGCAGTGTGGATGCTTCATGTAACCTGTTTTTCCAATGTTCCAATTCTTCGTCTGAATCCGAGTACATGAACTTTCGGGGACCCATGCAATTCATCTGTCAGCTGTTGGATTAACCCAGTCTAGATCCTGTGCTGTTATCTTATAGATCTGGTCCAAATCATCATCACTTTCCTCATAGTCACGAACTGGTTTAATATAGCGCGGTCCTTCTACAGGGTCCAGTGGGACTACAACACGGAGTGATTTTCTTTCAAATGACATTGTCTGCTTCTTCAAATTGATTACCCCATTCATGTCGATAACCCAATCGATTCCCAAGAGCATAGGGTATGGATTGCTATCATCAACAATCTCTATCACTTCAAAATCGGCCAGCTCGCTCACTCCTTTAATATCTAGGGTCACTCCATGTAGTCACCCCATAGGAACAATCTTTTGTTGGTTTTCCATCCTTAATTGAATTGGAGACCATTGCAGCGTAGGTCTCCCCATCCTTTCCCATGTTTGTTTAGGCAAAACGTTCACATCTGATCCCAGATCTAAAATAACCTGGTCCATCTCATAGTCTCTTATTTGCGCGGTGAGCCTCATCTCACGCCTTGTTCTCGTCTTGTGTTTGCCTATTTTCTGACTGCGTGGTGTCCTTTAGGAGCACCTTCCTTACCAGCACACTTATTTATCATTTCTTGTAGCCCTTTCATGGCCTTTCTATCGCGCAACAGCTTCATACAAGTCTCCAAGAAAATAGTAAGCATGGAGGGGTTAACCTCTTTAGATGGCTTATCCTAACTTCCTGAGGTAGAGCCCTCAGCGAAGCTTTTATTTACTTCCATGAATGTTTCCTTTCCATGCTCTAGCTCAAACCCAACTTATTTTTCTAGAGCCTTGCAGACCCATTCACTTTCTTCAGGTTGTTTCCCTTTATCATCACCAGTCATCATTCCACTTTGAAGCACAATATTCACATTGGGGTCCTCTTCGCGGGGTTGGCCCTCATCATTTGTAAATTCTTGGTAGGTTGCTGAGGCTACACCTTCTTCTCTTTCATATTAGCTATCAATATAGGGCATTCTTCTATTGCGTGGTCAAATTGTGTACAATATCGACATGATGGGCATGTATGGCTTGTACACTCCCGTGCGTAGTGTGCCGACACTCCACAACTATAGCAAATAACTTTCCCTCGGTCTCTACCAGGTCCTCCCCCTCCTTGGCTTTGTTTGCAACCCTGACATCCTCCGCGCGCTCCCCCAACGCCTTGATCCAAAGGCCGAGTTTATGTTTGCATTCGATACGTGGGCATTATTTCCATCATCAATTCATAGCAATGACATTTATTCTCATCGTGGCCCACCGATTTATAGAAGTTATAGAATAATTGTTGTGGCATCTATACAAACTTATATAGAAAATGACAATTGTCTGTAACATGTTTTCCAGCTACCTGACAAATATCGCAACATAGAGCTGGCCCTGTATTTGGTCCTGCTGAAGCTTATTGCCTCAGAGGCATTGACCCTCCTCCTATAATATAATTTGTGAAGAGAGGGAAGTGATCTTTATCATGCCCCTGGATTTTACATTTGAGGCACCAAACTTCTTCTCGCGCCTCTGGCCGAGCCGCTTTTTCCTTTTACAAGCTCTGTAATTCCAAACAGAGATTCTGCAACTTCACATGAATCTATTGAACTCCCAAAGAAGCGTCTTGAATAGGCGTTTCATGCAATCTAATCGCAATTTCCAAGGCTTCCGTCTGGGTCCCTATCTTTTGCTGCGATAAAGAAATCCTTAGGTGGGGCAGAAGCGAGGCTAAAATCCATTCACGGTGCTAACTATCTGTGAGATTCATATTAGCTTCACGGATTTGGCACTTCAATCTTTGATCTAATTCCCAGGGTGTTTCGTTGAATCCAATGACTGATTGCGATTCAGATTTGGTCTTACTGAATTCTTTGTTTAGAGCGATCAGAGTGTCTGTTAACGATTCCAGTGGATTATTAGGGCAATACTTAATGTACCATGTCAACGCGCGATATTGTAGAGTAGTGACCAAATGCACCTTCTTTATATGATCATCTATAATATTATGTGTCGTCCATATAGCCTTCGCAACAAACCAAAACTAATCCGGGTCCTCACTTCCCAAGCCCTTGAAAACGGGCAACTTCATGGTATTCAACATGTTGAACGGTGGCAGAGGTGGTGGTGGTGTGGGTGAAGGTGTATGTTGTGGAGGTGAAGGTGGAGGTGGTGTGGGTGGATGAGGTATTCGTGGAAAACCCTGCTTTATCAATTGTACAACGCTTTGTGGTGAGGCCTGTACCGCTCCCTCGTCATCACTCGAAGGAGGTTCTATCAATGGGTTGTATTTAGGACCTACTCTCTCTTGATTTCTAAAGAATTGTCCACTTTGCGTAGATCCAAACATCAAGGCAGTGGCATAACGCATTTTTAAAACAAGAGCATCTTAATCCAAGTATTCAAAGATATCAAATACTTACCTTGCGGTCCTTTAAATAAGTGTCACTTTGCTTCACTGTAACTAACTGAGGTGTTGACCGCGAACTCTATAGTAAATCCTCCGATGACCTGATCCAGCCAGTGATCAATGGTGTGCACGATCTTATCTTCAGAAGCTTCCAACCTCCGCACTAGCTCCGGGGTCCACACTATTAGACCATCAAGCCTCCACCTACCTTGGCTGTCTGCCAATTTAGTGATCCACTCGTATAGTTCAATCAGGAAGGTGCAGAAGAAAATTTTGTGTATCTCTGTGTATAGATATATTTCCAACCACTGTTCTTTTGTCAGGTGAGGATTTTTGTTTTCTTGCGCCTCGAATTCATGGATCTTTCTATCCAACCACTTCTTAATTTCTTTCTTTGTCGGATTCCAGTGGTGTGACATCACACATCTCTTTATGCAGATCTCGGTCTTGGTAATGGAACCATTTGTTGGATTAGTGGGTCTTGACCTAGGTTCAAATTTAGTTGCATCAAACAAATCCATATACTACTGGCCCTTTCGACATCAATCCGCGGAGCACAGATTGAAGTCTCACCTGAAGCAGTATGGGGGGATGCTGGAACCAATTTTCTGCAGCCAAAGATCAACGTGATGTCGTTTTGTGCCCTAAATCCTCCTTCGCGGAGATCAATAAGCCTTTATGGCTTATTGATCTAACTTGCTTTAGTTAGCTTCTAGACCTCCACGAAGGTATACGACTGGCTTTCATGGACCCTGAATAGGTAAATTAACTACTTACCCGCATCCAACATTATTCTTAACCCAGTATTTACTCAGATCTTATTAAGTGTTCGATAACTTTAACATACAATGATATAATCTTCGTGTAAACCCTTAATGTCAATTGTGTTCAAATAAAAATATAGATCCAGTAAAGTCGCGCATCAATACACCATTATTTCATAAACCCATCATTCATCACAGCATAAAGTGCATTGATACACAACAGAAGTAAATAGGTAAAACACAGGAATTTCTGTAACAATCTTGTTTATTAATATTCAGTTCAGCTTACAGACTCAAGACTTCCCTACGCGCTCACTTGTGGGGGTCCGCGCACTCAGTTATGGACTCTAATCTATGCCTCTGCGTACACAGCTACAGAGCCTTTTCCTCCTCTAAAACCTCTATGATCTTCCTTCTATTAAACCATTACATTCGTCTTCATCAATTGATATCTTTTTTTAGACTCTCTAAGACACACCTATTTATACAATCCCATGGTCCACGGACCATGGGTAGTTCTTCAAAAAGCCAACTTAACTTACATAAAAGAGGGTAAAACCCTTTTTGACTCTTTAACTATCTACGCGCTCCGCGACCACAATTTGCGGAGACTTTACATTCCTTTACATAAAACTTTGGGCTTTTGCCCCAAAATTGACCCAGGGGACCCCATCCCAACATAAAGCAATGCAGATACTATATCAAAAGGAAATTAAAAAGAAAGTGCTAGATGACTGTATCGTTAACAATCTTCCCCGACAACGACACCAAAATATTTGCACGATTTTATCACTTTTAAAGTAACTAAACCACAATCATTAATTATCAACTAGGGTAAGTCTTTTTATTTAAAAGACGATTGCACTATCTATGTCGATACATGTAAAAACTAGGTAAAATAGAAAATATGTCGTTGAACACGCATGTATAAATTAAAGCACTCTTGCAGAATGAAAATACAAGCTTGTAGGAATTAAAAGGAACACTGCAGAACTGAAACACACTTGGCAAGGAAAGAATCCACACTTCATAAAAATTTCAGAATAAATATAGGCACGCCATACTCTATCAGCTCAAGATATAACAACAGTTGAATAACATAAAATTGATTAACCTGTGTAACAATATACCATAAATTTGAGAGAGGATAGAGGGGCAGACCCATGAGATTGGATGGAGCTATGGAAAACCCCTCGTTTGGAGCCTAATACAGGCTAGGGTTTGGAATTTTTTATTCCCTACAAAACATGCACTCCTGCTTGCGCATGATCATCCTTAACGGTACTAGCTCTTTCGCTTCCCGTTTTATTCCCTCCTTGCTCGTGAACTACTTCCTGGTCCCATTTACCCTCCACAGGAGGTTCAGTTACAAAGACAATGGATTGTGGTTCTTGGTGGCAGCTGGCATGTCATTTTCGGATAGTTAGGTATGGAGCTCGACTAGGTTGATTATTCTGATGACCCATATGCCAATGTTTCCATCTGGATGTCTCCTTCAATGATTCTGGAAGGGTTATTCTCTCAAAACAGTGACCTGCCAGATGTCCTTGCACCCTCGCCATCGCTTTCGGGTCCCTCATGTCTAGTCGTTTCCCTGCCTGAGGACCCCCTCCCCTGGTCGGCTTCTGCTACTCCCCCCCCATCGCCGGAATCCCTATAGTTCATGGCTAGTTGCATAGGACTTGACCACTCCATTGACCCCTTGGGTTACTCACCTCACCCTCAATTTGATGCTCCTCATTACCCTTCATTTTCCCTTATAGGAGAACCATTGGTACTACCTTAAGGAACCCCTTTTCCTCAGTGTTTGATGCCTCCCACCTCTGGTTGTTTTGCAGGCTTTCCTCCAGACCTGGAAGTGCACACCACAGGGCTTGGACTAGACTTACAAAATTCCCCTCAACGAGCTCATTAGGTTGAAGAATTTGGCAAGGGTCACAGGCTAGGGAAAAAGGCGAAGTGTGTTAAGGCCAGGACCTAGAATATTGCTTTACATCTGGGCGATAGGGTTTTGGTGGGTAGGGTTCGAGGGAGGAACTACACCACGGCTAGGCTCAGGAAATGGACTGTAGAGATTTGGGGACACTACATGACGGAACTGAATTTTGTTCAAACCTTTGTGCGGGGATGGTTTGCACTGTGTTTTGCTAGAGCCGAACATACCACCTGGGTATTATCTAGTTTCTGGCACATTGAGCAAACCCTTGTGCTCCTCAAAAGATGGAACCCTCTCTTCGACCCTGAGAGAGGGCTCTTGGGCATAGGACCGCTATGGTTCAGATTGCTAGGTTTGGCTCCTCACTTCTGGTAGGAGGATATTTTCAGGCGCATCGAGAATGCTCTCGGAACCTATTTGGGGCATGATAATTCATACATGTCCTTGGGCATCATGGCATACACAAGGATTTTGGTTCATATTGATACTAGGGAGGGATTAGAAGAGCACATTAATATGCATTGGAAACATTACTCTCGAGTATAGATCCTTGATTATGAGTGGGCCACCTTCAGGTGCAGGAGGTGCCGCAAGGTGGGACATTTATTCAAGGATTTCCCTCTGAATGGGATAGCTAAAGCAGTGGACTAGGGGAAGATGATCCCATCCAAAGCTACCAGGGTACCTGAGCAGCGCACCAGTACTGAAGCAGTAGAGACAAAGACGACCAAGGAAAATCCGAAGAATCATGACAATGCTCCCATTCGGCCACCCTCTCCTCCTATGACCAGGGCCTAGGCGGTTGCAGTGGCTGCGCTCTCTTTGGGTATGCCTTTCTCTACTCCTTGCACTTTGAATTTCACTACTTCGTCTTGTTTTCTTTCACCATCCTTTGTTGGTCATCATGGTGCTGCATCTTCCTGCCCGACTCCTCGTTCCTTGGCCTGCTCTCTGCAGCCTCCCCCCTCCCCCCCCTCAACATTCTCATGCAACCCCCCTTCCTTCCCGGAGGTGAACACCTCTACCCAATCCTCTGACTCTAAGAAGGGGTCTCACTCTCACAATTATCCGCTCAGATCTCTATCTCGATCACAACCTCTTGATTCTATTGGCATTAGTATCGTACCCCCTCCCATCCCTCCGAAACCTCCTCGCGGCAGACCCTCCTCGCTCTCTAAAGCCAAAAAACAGGCGGTTGTGGAAGTCTTCTCGGGTCACCAACTAGCCATTGACCAAGTTATTAGAGCACAAAAAACCCTGGTGCCATCTGCCTCATGAAGTTGCTCTCCTACAACTGTCGTGGGTTATCTAGTCCTGAGAAAAAACTAGCATTTCAGAGGCTTCTAAGTACCAAGCTGGTAGGTGTCATACTCCTTTAGGAAACCTTGGGTTTAGCAGATGCCATCACTCACCTCCTTGAATCCATGCTTCCCGGTTGGCTGGTTCATGCCCTTGATGTAAACGATAGATCAGGAGGAGTTTTGATGGGGTTATGTAACATTTGGGGGGGGGATCAGGTCATATTGGGGTGAACATCTACTTATCTGAATTAGGCACAGACATCAGACTCATTAATGTATATGGTCCATACCAAAATCAAGGAGCCTACTGGGAGCATCTATTAAGATCCAATCTTCTGCAAGTGGATAAACTTGTACTAGAAGGATATCTTAATTTCTCTATTGGATATTCAAAATCATGGGGTCATCATGCTTAGATTGATCCACTATCTGATTTCTTTGAAAATGTTTTGGAGGACCATAGCCTAATTGATATCCCATTTGATAAATTATAACCCACCTAGAGGAACAGAAGGACTGGGGAGGATAGGCCGACTATAAGACTAGATCACTTCCTCATTAAATAGCGACGACTGGGTATGGGGTATAACTATAGGTAGTGGGTTAGATCGGGGGGACTGTCAGACCACTTGCCGATATACCTTGAAGTTAGAGGCGGTATGAACAAGCCCAAAGCACCATATAAGTTCAACTCAACATGGTTAAAAGATACTGACTAAATTTAACTTGTAACTGATTATTGGAAGTCCTATCCTCCTGCTACGGGTGGGAACATAGCAGAAGGATTTGCCCATAATCTAAGCGAGCTGAAGAGACTATCAAAAATTTGGGCAGACAACAAGATATTGATGAATGATCAAACCCTCAGAGGCACTGAAGTTGAGATTGTTGCATTGGAATATGAGCATGGAAGGGGATATGCATCACCTGAACAAAAGGAGAGGTTCACAACCTTAGTAGCATAGAGAAGAAAAATCCTAAAAGACAGAGAGGAATCATGGAGGTTGCGAAGCAGAGCCATTTGGCTTCTTTAAGGCGATGATAATACAAAATTATATCATAACTTTGCTAATGGACTAAAATAAATTAACACCATCTGGCACTTGAATAATGAACAGGGCATCAGAGTGAATTCCTTTCAGCACTTAGCCCCCCTTAGCACATCTTACTTCAAGTAGCTCTACAAAGCTCCCCCCCAATGCATCATTGGCTGAAATCATCAGAGTGGCACAATTGTTTCCTTGGTTCATGGACTAGGAGGATGCTATGGACCTCAACAAGGCTATCACTATGGGGGAGCTCGAAGCCACACTGAAATGGTTCAAGAGAGACAAGAGTCCAGGACCAGATGGCTGGCCGGTTGAGTTCTACATTGCTTTTTTTGAACTCCTTGGAGAAGACCTCCTCAAGGTCATTGAAGAATGCAAAATCTCTGGATGGATGTACGAGGCTTACAACACCACCTTCATAGTGCTCATCCCTAAATCTGACAACCCTGGCTCTTTTGACGACTTCCGTCCCATCTCCCTCTGTAATTGTATCTATAATATCATTGCCAAAATCATTGCTAATCGCCTCCGTCCCATTTTATCCTCACATATCTCCTCTGAACAATTTGCTTTCCTTCAGGACCATCAGATCCATGAAGATGTAGGAACTGCACAAGAGGTGCTGCATTCCGTTTAGACAAAGAAATTGAAAGGTATGATTCTCAAGGTAGACCTCTCCAAAGCTTTCGATTGTGCTAGTTGGTTATACATCATAATGCTCTTAACCCATCTTGGTTTCCCCATAGAGTTTATAAAATGGATCATGTGCTACATAACAAATATAAATTTTAGTGTCCTTATCAATGGATCGACATCCCCTTTCTTTCACTCAAAAAGAGGCCTCAGGTATGGATTCCCTCTCTCTCCTCTATTATTTTTGCTCATTATGGAGGGCCTTAGCAGATTCATCTTGGAAGAACATAGGATGGGAAGAATTAAGGGCATCAGGATTACATACAGTTGCACAGTGACCCATCTGCTCTTTGTAGATGATGTGTCGATATTCCTTAATGGAGGTATAGGGTATCTGACTGATCTACAGAACATCATGGATATATTTCAAACAACTTCTGGTATGGAGATCAACAACATAAAATCCATAATCACGGTTTCAGGCTGCTCACCTCATGAAATCCAGTTCGCCCTCCACAAATTCGCATTCACTCTACAACAATTGGATGATGGCCTTAGGTACTTGGGTTATTGGCTAAAACCTCTCGGATAAAATATTGCTGATTGGACATGGTTAATTTCTAAGCTTGAGAGAAGACTTAACATCTAGCACCACAAGTACCTCTCCAGAGTGGGCTGGATGGTTCTTATTAAAGATGTACTTGAAGCTTCCCCTGTATATTGGATGTCCCTAGCCTCGATCCCTAGGGGCATACTCTCTCAAATACAAAATCTCTACTGCAAATTTCTTTGGAAGGTCAAACAAACAAGAAGAATTTTTGCCTGGGCTAGATGGGAGTTACTAGCACTTCCAAAGAAATGGGGAGAATGGGGAATTAAAAGACTGGACGATTTATCTACTACACTGGCTGCTAAGTTAGTATGGAAATTGGTTACTACAATCAACTTCTGGACAAGGGTGGCATACGCGAAATATATATCCCCCCACAACACGATGGAATGGATTCAACGACCCAACTCGAACAAGTCTAGGATATCAATAATATGGAAAGAAATAATAAACTCCCTGCCCCTCATCCGAGATGGGATCACATGGAAGATATAGTCTGGCTCATCGATGCACATTGTTCTAGATCCCTGGATTGGTAGCGAAAACTCACACAGGCTCCCATAGGAATTGACCCTTCTACTCAACAATTCAGGTATCATTCACATTAACCACATTGCGGATCCAGAGCACACCTCTATATTCCAACATGCATGGAAGACTACACGTCGCCTACATCTCCCTCATATTTGGCATCAACACTGGGGAGAATACATTGCTGCACTGACTGAATCATAGTTCAAGATTACAGATGGGGAAGATGAGATCATATGGGCAAAAACGACATATACTCTCCAAAGGAAGGATATCTCTATATCTCTGCCATCCATCGACCACTGACTGTTGAACATTGGTGGAAACATCTGTGGAAACTTAAGGCACCTCCCAGAACGAGATTGTTTATGTGGACAATACTCAAGAACAAGGCCCCCACGGGGGAAAACTTGAATAAGCGAGCCCATCACAGACCATCTTGGTGCTACATATGAAAGAATAGCAATGAAACTATCGATCACCTCTTCCTAAACTGCCTTATCACTGTGGACCTGTGGAATACCACCCTTCGGGCCATCAATATCCACTATCGATGGTAGGGTACATCTATTTTGGATGCATGGATATCATGGTGGATAACAACTGCTCCGAACAAGGCCAAAAACCTTCCCCTAATTCTCTGCTGGGCTATCTGGATAGCACGAAACCAATACATATTCCAAAATACCATCCCTTATTGGCCCTCTATCTCTGCTTCCACATTGGCCACCTATAACTCCATCCCTGACGACGATGCTACTCCCCCCTCTAGGAACATTGTCCCTGAGGTCATCAACTAAGACTACCCCTGGGCTTATTTCAATGGATCTGCACAGTATGCAGGATGTGGGGGGGTGCTATCATATAACTCTTTGACTCTCATTACTTTATAATTCAAATGGGTCTGGGAAGGGGCACCAATAACTATGCTGAATTGATCACCCTCAGACATCTCCTACACTTTTCCATGGAGAAACATTGCAGGAATATCCAAATCTTTGGGGACTCCAAGAATGTTATCAACTGGATAAACAATACATCAAATTGTCATGCATATTCTCTGAGACCTATTTTGGAAGAGGCACACAGATTCATTGCACATTTTGATAATTTTGTTTGTCACCATATCTACAGGGAACGTAACCAGATTTCTGATGAGCTATCTAAGGAAGTTGCGAACTGACCTCGTGGTACATGGATGATTCAGGAGTAGAGGGATGGTGAACACTATCGGTACTACCATCGCCCATATATGGACTACGTAACATAACTAGCCCAGAGGGGTTTAATTTACATGTTTATATTTTTTCTTAATTTATCAGTACATATGTATATTTCGATTTACTAGCTGTATATATAAGATAGACAACTATTCTCCCTGCGAGGATTTTTTTTGATCTCTTTGAAAATCACATAAGACACATTCTCCCTGCATGGAGAATCAAATATCATTTTTGATACATTCTTTTTTGATAGGCGAACAACCTCACTATATAGAATATGTGACACTGCATCTACAATATGTATTTTTCTTATATCAATGAAAATTACGATTTTCCCTTGGGGAAAAAACACACCATAAATTTGAAAGTAGAAGTGTATCTATCCCACAATAAAACGTGTGCAACAATAATAAGAAATCCACACTAACACATGACAAACAAATATCCTATTAACACTGCGATCCCTGCTAAAGAGGAGGGCCCTTCCTCCCTAGCAGGGTGCATGAGTAAAACAAAAACCAGTTAAGGATTCAACACAAAAATTGCAGTAACATCACCAGATATATGCTTGTATTAAAAATAGTTGAAGAGTACAAGATCAAAATGTCGGTATTATCTCTATTCTGCCCCCCTTCACATGAGACTAAGCTCTTTTATAAATTATTTACAAATGCCCAAAGTTAGGAAAACGAATCAGTCATGAGAATCTGCGATTCTCATGCTAATTAAGCTAAGAGAAATATTAAAAAGATAGAAATTGTTACAAACTACTTTTAATAAATATTTGTTATGGTTATTCCACTCTTGTTTAGACATAATTGTAACTGCTAAGATCTTATTAACCTTCCTCATGGAATTAATTCATGTGGCCCTTGATAATTGTCTTTGAAAATGGTGGCTATAGTCTTGACAATTCACAATGTAACAATAGCTTCGTGGTGTAACAACAGAAAATGGAGAACCCAGGGTGTAACAACAACTCACACCATGTAACAACAAGTAACAACAACAACTATTCACCCATGGATATTAGTAGTTATGGCAACACCTAAAAGAAAAACATTCAAAAGAACTCTTCCAAAGATAGCTTGGTTAGTCATCCCAAAGAAAGCATTGTTTCATTCAATACTTAGCAGAAAATAGAATAATAATAAGTCAAAGAAAAAGGTTGCTTCTTTATCAGAGGGAGTGACATTGTACTAGGGAAATTTTAGGTTCAATTCTGGAAAATGGCCAAAAATGGGGAAAGGGATGCCTGAAATATCCTCAAATATTTCACCCAACAATTGTGATAGGCCAAGATGTATGTTTTGCTATTGAGGCAGTGTTTGAAAATAAATGGTCCTTTCCACAAGGTTTTAAACTTGTGTGGGAATAAGGTTTATTTTTCAACATCATATGCTAACATGAGGCCCTCATTAAAGGAACGGGGGTTGATGTTGTGATCATTTTTTGGTGGTTTCATTATTTTGGAGGGAGGAACATCAATCTTCATTGATTCTCTCTAGAGAACCGAGGTGTTGTTCCAATGGAGTGGTATAAGGAAAATGTTCGATTGCCATATGTAATATGGGTATCTTATATTAAATGGGTCAAATTGCTTCCAATCCATGGATGAAATGGAAAGAATAAAACTAGTGGCATTTTTAACTAATGCTCCATAGGCCCAAATAGCAAAGAAAAGCATGTGAAGCCAATCAGTTTTGTGTTTGTTCACCATGTGCTATAACATAGTTTGGAGTACTTTATTGACATCTTCTAGTTTCTCATTGGATTGGAGGTAGTATGGCGATGCAAAATCATGAGTGAAGCCAAGTAATGATGAAAATTCTTGGAAATATTAATTCTCAAAGTGATTTTCGTGGTTCTAGAAAAGATTTTTGGGGACCCAAAAATGAGTGATGATGTGATTTAAAAAACGAGAGGTGGTTTCAGTAGTGTTGTTTAACGTGGGCATGGCTTTGGCCTACTTTGTAAAGTAGTCAATGGTGGTGAAAATGTACCTATGACTATTACTGGAGGGGGGAGTGCATGTCATAAAAGTGTTAAACCATTTATATAAGGGGATCATTGTAATCATTGGGTGTAAGGGAGGAGGTCATGTTGGGTTTTTTGAGTAAATGATTGGTATTTGGCGCATATTTTAATGGCTTGAATGAAATTGTGAAAGGACATAGACCTATAATAACTAGAGTGGATCACTTTTTGGGTAGTGGTGTCACTCAAAGATGCCCCCTGCATACATTACTATGGAAATCATTACAAATGCATTTAATTTCCTTAAGAATGAGGCATTGAACCAAAAAAATGTCCACTCCTTGTCGATGGAGAACATCACCAAATGAGAAGATACCAGGGGCCTTGGTGGAAAATACTTTGGTAATCATCTCATGAAATATGAGGGCCAAACTTTTGAAAGTAAAGATAGATGAGGATGTCCCCACACTAAGGGTCATTAGAGGAAATGATGAATAAGTGTTCATCCAGGAAAATATCATTAATAGGGGAGTCCTTTATGTTAAATGGTAGGATAGTGATGAACTTGGTGAGGATGAGCACCTTCTTACTCTTGGGAGTGGAAAATTTGATATTAAACTCTTGAGGAATGACACAAATGCATGAATTTTCCATTAATGAGTTTGTAGTGAAGTAGATATTATATGGGATTAGAATTTCCCATGACCTTGGTGGTGCATAGAAGAATGTAATGGTATAGTTTCTAAACTACATGAACTAAATCAAGCATTAAATTTTCATCCTAGTCATAATGGAGGGGTGGCCCTGATAAGTTCTTTCCCACATATAGGGAAAATTTTAGGGGCTAATATTCACAAGTGAGCTAACTTTCCATTTTTTTCCAAAAGGTTGATTCACTTATTTTCATTTTTACTAAAAAATTTTAAAGCTTAATTTTTTCATAGATTAAAAATCACCAAAATTTTATAGAGTCTATATAAAATCATTATAATTTTTTTTTTTTTTTTGGCTTGATGGGGCCTGACCCAGGTTTGGAGTTAATTAGCCAAACAAATCCCTATACTACTAGCCCTTTCGGCAACAGCCCGCGGAGCGCGGACTGAGGTCTCACTCGAAGTAGTATGGGGGGATGCTGGAACCAAGTTTCCGCACCCTTGAGATGTCTGAGGTGTCGCTTTAGTCCAACCGTGAACCAACTTTGTGCAGGTCACTTCATGCACTCTTCTGACCTGTGGTGCTTTCGCGATTTGTTATAATTATCTTCGCGCAGCCCTACTCAGGGACTGCGGTGCTTTCACGTTGCTAAGGCAATGATCTATGCTAATTCCCCAAGTTACACCACAGATCTTACTTGTCTTCCTTATAAGAGTTAGTTAACTTCGCATAAATAGATACTTATCTTATGTTCACTTATTCAACACATTCATATAAGTTCACGCAGCATATAAACAGTAAACTTGCAATTCATACCCAATATACTAAATAGGAAAAAGATACACAGAATGATAAGAAACTTGTCTTTATTAATTCCCCAATGGTTACAGACTTGACTCGCCCTGCGCACTCAGTTGCAGGAGTCCACGCACTCAGCTACAGGAGTCCGCGCACTCAACTGCGAACTATTAGGCCTCTGCGCACTCAGCTGTAGAGCCTTCTCCTACTCTACGACCCAACGACTCACCCTATACTTAGATCGGACTCAATTATTTGTTATTCATTACATTCCATTGATGTCCCTTTACAACTTAGAGCCTCGCTCTATTTATACAATCCCATGGTTCGCAGACCATGGGTAGATCTCTCAAGCCGACATTACATTACAAAAATGAGGGTAGACAACCCTCTGACTCATTTACAATCTTCGCGCTCTGTGCCCACACATCGCGGAGTCTTTACATTAGACTTAGTCAAAACTTGGGCTCTAAGCCCCAAAACTTGCCTTGGGGGATCCTGTGCCCAACAAGCCCCCAACACAAACATCGTGACTCACCCTCGAGTCACTCTGTCGATGCAGAGATCTTCGCGCGGAGACCTCCCAACTCTGCTCGGACCGTTGCGAGGTCGGCAGCGCACTGAGCCACTGCCTGTTGTATCTCCTTTAGCTAGTCAGATGGCGGGGCCACCTGTGTAAGGCTTCAACCAACTACCGTTTACTTTTCTGGGGAAGAGTTCACCATTTAGTTTCACCAGCTGCATCGCGCCACCCTCTGTGACTTCCTTAATAACATATGGTCCCATCCAATGCATTTGGAGTTTCCCTGGGAATTTATCGAACTTGCTGTCATATAACAACACCAAATCATTCACCTTAAATGTGCGCAACTTGATATGTCGATCATGCCATGCCTTTTCACGCTGCTTTTGTACTTACTGATGAAACTCTGACCAAAAATCGTTCTTCTTCGAGTTCTTCCAACTGTGCGAGCCTCTCCTCTAGGGCTCCGTGGTTCGTCATACCTGTGAGCACTGTTATGCGCAAACTAGGCATAATATATTCCATTGACATTATGACTTCCACTCCATAGACCAGCCTGAAGGGCGTTTGTCCCGTGAGTTTCTTGCATGTTGTCCTGTAAGCCCATAGTACTGTGGGGACACGCAGGTCCCAATCGCTCCACTGCGCATTGCATACTTTTGTCAGTGCGGTCTCCAATACTTTGTTAAATGCCTCTATGGTCCCGTTAGCCTGTGGGTGATATGACATGCTTTTCTGATGATACACCTGAAACTCTTCTGTCAGCACGCTGATCATCTCATTTAGGAAATGTGTACCGCGATCGCTCATCAAGATCTTTGGACAACCGAATCGTGTCAGTACGTGCTCAAACAAAAACTTTGTGGTCGTCGCAGCTGTGCAATCTTTTACTGGCTACGCTTCTGCCCAACGCGTCAGGTATTTAGTTGCAGTAATAATATATCTCGCGCCTGTCTTTCCTTGCAGTTTGATGGGTCCTACAAAGTCGATCACCCACTTTTCAAAGGGCTACAATGTCATTTGCAGATTCAAAGGAATCTCGTCCCTTCACGATGGCTTGCCCGTTCTTTGACATACATCACATGCCTTGCAATGTGCTTTTGAATCTTGATGAAGGGTCGGCCACCACAACCCTGCGTGAAGAATCTTCTGCATGGTTGCTCTTCCTGCATAATGACCTCCCACGGGGCCCCCATGAGCGTCCGCGAGGATACTGCTTCGTTCAAACTCTGGTACATACCTTCGTAGTATCTCATCATTCCCCATCTTATACAGATGCCCTGCGATGACAGAAAAGTCTGTCGCGCACACCACTAGCTCCTTTTTCTGCTGGACAGAGTAACCTTCTGGCGCAGTTCCAGTTGTTAGAAAGTGGATTATATCGTCAAAGTGTCCATCCGCTACACACACAACAAAAATTTGCGCGTCGGGTAGTCCTTCCTCCAAATTGGTAGGTTCCTCCCTTGTCTCAATGCGCGACAAGTGATCTGGTCCCACGTTCAACCGCCTAGGCTTCACAACAACTTCGAAATCATATTCTTGGAACAATAAGAGCCACCTGCATATGCGCCCCCCAAACACAGGCTTATTGACCAAGTATTTTAGTGCGGAATGATATGTGTACATCTTGAAGTGTCCCCTCAGCAAATAGTCCTGATATTTTTGGAGCGTGTACACCATAACTAGTTCCTCGCTTTCAATGGTGGAGTAGTTCATTTCTACTTTAGATAATCTGTGGCTCGTGAACGCGATAGGGTGATCCAATCCTTCTCCACCCTCTTGTGTAAGTATGACCCCCAACGCTATACATGACGCATCAACATGAACATGAAATTCTTTCTTCCAGTTTGGGAAGACAAGAATTGGTGCAGTAACCATCTTCTACTTCAATATATCCAAGCTTTTCTTACAGTCATCGTCCCAGCAAAACATGACATCCTTCTTCAGTAGTTTTTCCATCGGCGTAGTGATCTGAGCGTAACTCTTGATAAACTTTCTATAGTACCCAGTGTGTCCCAAAGTAGCGTGCAGCTGTTTCACACTGCGTGACGCTTCCAAATTCAGAATTACCACAATTTTCGTAGGGTCTACCATCAGCCCCTGTTTACAAACCACATGTCCCAACAGGTTCCCAAAAGGAACAAGAAACGTACATTTCTTGAGGTTGAGCATGATTTGGTATCTTTGGCATGTATCCAGCATTAAGCGTAGATTCACTACATGGTTCCTAACCAACCCAAAGACAGTCCAATCATCAAAATAGACCTCCAAGAACTTATGAATATACTCCCTGAACGCTACAACGACTACGCGCGAGAAGATAGCTAGCGCGTTCTTCAATCCAAACGGCATGACAGTGTATTGAAAGCAACCCCACTCCATTGTGAAGGTTGTCTTGCTCCTATCTTCCAGCACGATCTTGATCTGGTGGTATCCTGAGAACCCATCGGTGAAAGAGTATGCCTCCTGACCACCTACATTGTCCAATACTTCATCTGTGAACGGGGTTGGGAATGGATCATGGATGCACGCGTCGTTCAATTTTCTGAGATCTACGCATATTCTTATTTCATCCTTCTATTTCTTTTCCTGTACCACCATCAGACTTACCCAATCGGATTCTTCGACAAGCTCAATAATGCCTGCCGCAAGCATCTTATCTAACTCTACGCGGACCTTCTCCTTGTACTTTGGGTTTAAGCGATACGGTCTCTGCTTCACTGGCTTCGTGTCAGGTTTTAACGTGATCCTCATTACTCCTAAGTCTCCGATTATTCCCTTTAAGTCCATGAACTTGGTTGGGAATAAGTCCTGATACTCGTGGAGTAATTTAGCGACCTTATCTACCATCGCGGCATCCCAGTAGTCCCCAATCTTCACAAATTTAGGTTCCGCCTCTGTACCAATGTTTACCTGCTTAGTCTTTACTGGCGCGGTTATGTCAGGGTTCTCGATTTGTGGTCCTTGAACCTCGCGCTGGCCTTCTGTCTCTGGAATATCAATGTTCCTTGGATCTTCATCCTCTTCCTTAGCAGTTACATTATAACACTCTAGTGCGCAAGTTAACTGGGCAGCCCAGTCAGGCTGAGTCAATGCTACCTGCTCCTGTGGCATTCTAAAGATGGCTGCCTTTACTTCTTGTAGCGCTTCATTAATACTCTCCCATCCATCATCAAAGTTAAAGGTCATCACAAATCCTTCGCGTAGAACATCCCATTCATTTGTCCCATGGCGAAGCTCTGTTTCTATATACCAGTTCATCGATATAACGTCTAGAGTGTGATAGAATAGGTGCACCCACTCTGGTTGTGGCTTTTCCCCATAGGCCTGCGTCCACTTAGCCAGATGCATGTGCGGATAATCCTGCCCATCGTATTTATCTGTGAATCATACTCGAGGCTTTCCAAACCATGTGCGCATCATCCTTCTACATGCGCGCCAGTCATCAAAGTTTCCTTTGTGTGTACCCCACCATCTTGCGGGCGTAGCACATAGTACCCAATTCAAGGCTTCGAAACATTGTTTCTCTGGCACCTCTCTCTCAAATCTGTCCAAGAAAGAATCTACCTCACCTAATCCATCATAAGTAGGTAAATCTCTCATTTCCGTTGAAACGTAGCGCAATGACCTTGTCATTATGTTACAGTTTAGCGTGGTTACCTCATGTAACCTATTCTGCCATCACTCTATTTCCTCATCTGAGTTTGAAGTAGAGGAGCTTTCGCGCTCCCATGAAATTTGCCCGTTTGCAGTGGGATTTACCCAGTCTTTCTCTCATGTAGTTATCTTGTAGGTGCAGTCTAAGTCGTTGTTGCTTTCATAGTCGCACACTCGCTCAGTGTAGCGTGATCCTTCAACAGGGTCCAAAGGTATCACTACGCGCAGAGACTTCTTCTAAAAAATTATCTTGTGCTTTTTCAGGTTAATCACCCCATTCATGTCAATGGCCCAATCGATTCCTAAGAGCGTGGGGTAGGGATTTCTGTCATCGACAATCTCTATCACCTCAAAGTCGGCTAGTGCGCTTGCTCCTTCAATATCCACTGTGATTCCCTGCAATCGCCCCAGGGGTATTATCTTTTGTTGGTTCGCCATGTGCAGCTGAATAGGAGACCACTGCAGTGTAGGCCTCCCCATGCACTCCCATGTCTGCTTTGGCAAAATGTTCGCGTCCGATCCTAGATCCATAATTACTTGGTCCATCTCATATTCGCCAATCTGCGCAGTTAGCCTCATTTCTCTTCCTGTTCTTGCCTTGTGTTTTCCAATCTTCCGGACCACGCGCGGTTCTCCTGGTGCGGTCCCAGCACATCTGTTAATGAGTTCCTGTAGTCCCTTTACTACCTTACTGTTGTACAGTAACTTCATACACGTTTCCAGGAACGTCGTGAGCATCGATGGGTCCATTTCTGGCTCCGGTCTGTCTTTGCTTCCTGAAGTGGAGGCATCAACGAAGCTCTTCTTAGCTTCCATAAAAGTTTCTCGAGTGCGCTCCAAATCAAATTCTGCTTCCTTCGCTGGAGCTTTGCGAACCCAAGTGCTTTCTTCGAGCTGTTTGCCTTTATCATCTCCCATCGTAATTCCACTTCTGAGCACGATATTTACATTAGGTTCTTCCTCGCGTGGCTCAGACCTCATCATTTGCAGGTTCTAAGTCGGGGGAGGTTGTAACCCTGCTTTATCGCGTATCCTGGCTATCAACATAGGACAATCCTCTGTCTCATGATCAAACAAGGTGCAGTACAAACATGATGGATGTGTCGGATTCGTACAATCATGGGCATAATGCCCTGGCCATCCGCAATTATAGCATATCAGCTGTCCGCGACCTCTCCTAGGTCCTCCTCCACGTCGACCTCGTCCGCACCCCTAGAATCCAGCCTACGCCATCCCTGCACCTTGGTCTAGGGGTCGCGTTTCAGCATGAACCCTATAGGTAGGAGTTCTATCCATCATTAGCTCATAACTTCTACAAGTGCGCTCATCATGTCCCACTGATCTACAGAAATTACAGAACAACTATTGTGAATTCTATGTGTACTTCTGCAACAGATGACAGTTGTTCGTAACATGCTTTCCTCCTATTTGAAAAATCACGCACCACAAAGCAGGCGCCACGCTCGGTCCTGCTTGCGCTTTTGGCCTTACCGGCATCGGTCCTCCTCTTGCGAGATAATTCACGAATACCGGGCAGTGGTCCTTGTCATGTCCCTGAGCCTTACATTTTATGCACCACACTTCTTCGCGCACTTTTGGTCGAACTGTCCTATCCTGTTTCAGACTCTACATCTCAAGGCATAGGTTCTTCAACTACATGTGGATCTGTTGAACTCCCAGGTTAGGATCCTGTATGGGGGTCTCATGCAGCCTCATCGCGGTCTCTAAGGCTTTGGCCTAAGTTGTCAACCTTTGCTGCGACAATGCGTTCCTCAAATGCGGTGATAGTGATGCTACAAACCATTCGCGGTGCTGTCCATCTGTCAGGGTCATATTAGCTTCGCAAATCGTGCACTTCAACCTTTGATCCAACTCCTAAGGAGTCTCACCTGGTAGCATTGTAATTTATTTGAACCCAATGATTGACTATGCTTCTGACTTCAGTCTGCTAAACTCCCTAGTTAGCAACTTGGATAGCCACGATTCCCGCATTTGGGTTATCACTAGAGTGCTTAATGTACCAGGTCAGCACGCGATCCTGCAGAGTGCTAACCAACGTTGCTTTCTTGATATTATCATCCATCACTCCCTGTGCTTCCCATACAACTTTTACCACGAACCAAAACTAGTCTGGATCTTCATTTCCCACTCCTTTGAACACATGCAACTTTATCGAGCTCGCCATATTAAAACACGGGGGTGGCGGAGGTGGTATAGGCGGAGATGGAGGTGATGTCGGTGAAACGAGTGGTGGCATGGGTGGAGGTGGTATGCGCAGAATCCTTTGTCTTATCAAATGTATCGCACTTCGCGAGCTCTTCCTCGTCCCCTTACGGAGGTGAAATCAAGGGGCTAGTTTCTAGTTCTGCACTATCTCCATTTCTGTAAATTCTCCCACTTCGCGTAGCCCCGAACATAAATGTATTCACATAATCTTATTTTCACACAATAACATTTTAATCCAAGTGTTCAGAGACTTAATGTACTTACCTCACGGTCCTTTGAGAAAGCGTCACTCAGCCTCATTGTAGCTTACCATAATGTCTACCGCAAACTCAGTAATGAATCCTCCTATAATCTGATCGAGCAAGTGATCAACAACGCATGCGATCTTATCCCCCATTGCTTCCAATCTACATAATAGTTCGGGGGTCCACACAATAGGACTGTCGAGCTTTCACCTTCCTTGGCTATCTTCTAGCTTCGTGATCCACTCGTATAGCTCAGTAGGGAAGGATGCAAAGAAAATTTCATGGGTCTCTGTGTACAGGTAGCAGTCTAACCACTCTTCTTTTTTTAGTCGCGGATTCCTGTTCTCCTGCGCCGTGAATTCATGAATTCTCCTGTCAATCCAGCCTTCGATTTCCCTTTTAGTTGGATTCCAGTGATGCGACATCAGACATCTCTATGCAGATTCTGGTCTCGGCAACGGAACCATTTGTTGGCTTGATGGGGCCTGACCCAAGTTCAGAGTTAATTAGCCAAACAAATCCCTGTACTACTGGCCCTTTCGGCAACAACCCATGGAGCGTGGACTGAGGTCTCACCCGAAGCAGTATGGGGGGATGCTGGAACCAAGTTTCTGCACCCTTGAGATGTTTGAGGTGTCGCTTTAGTCCAACTGTGAACCAGCTTCGCGCAGGTCACTTCGTGCACTCTTCTGACCTATGATGCTTTCGTGATTTGTTATAATTATCTTCACGCAACCCTACTCAAGGACTGTGGTGCTTTCACACTGCTAAGGCAATGATCTGTGCTAATTCCCCAAGTTACACCATAGATCTTACTTGTCTTCCTTATAAGAGTTAGTTAACTTTGCATAAACAGATACTTATCTTATGTTCACTTATTCAACACATTCATATAAGTTCGCACAACATATAAACAATAAACTTGCAATTCATACCCAATATACCAAATAGGAAAAAGATACACAAAATGATAATAAAATTCTCTTTATTAATTCCCTAATGGTTACAGACTCAACTCGCCCTGTGCACTTAGCTGCAGGGGTCTGCGCACTCAACTGTGGACTGCTAGGCCTCTTCGTGCTTAGATGCAAAGCCTTCTCGAACTCTATGACCCAACGACTCATCCTATACTTAGATCAGACTTAATTCATTGTTATTCATTCCATTCCATTGATGTCCCTTTACAACTTAGAGCCCCTCTCTATTTATACAGTCCCATGGTCCACGGACCATGCGTAGATCTCTCAAGTCGACATTACGTTACAAAAATGAGGGCGAACAACCCTCTGACTCATTTACAATCTTCACGCTCTGTGCCCATACATCGCGGAGTCTTTACATTAGACTTAGTCAAAACTTGGGCTCTAAGCCCCAAAACTTGCCTTGGGGGATCCTGTGCCCACTATATTTTTACAAAAGTATCACCAAATATTTTATACTTTTCATATTAGGGACTAGTAAACTTTGCCAAGGTTTCTAAACTTTAACATGAATTTCCATTATTAAAATTTTCCCTATAGATGAGGGATGGTAGGAGGGGGAGAGATATTAGTTGATCCTTAAGTAATTATTGTGAACAAATACTCACGCAACATTGGTTGGAAATCTAACAAATGTATGAGCTATTAATGGGTCTATCTTTGTCCTATGATCTGGGTATTAGAGACCTTATTATTCTGGGTGACTCCTTCCTCACCATCCAATATTTGAGACTTAATACTCCTCCAAAACATAACACATTATGTACTCTTTTTTATTGGATAAAAATAATTCTTTAATAATTCACACACTCATCCCACTTTCACATCCTTAGAAACCTTAATTCAGAGGCAGATTTTCAAGCCAATAAGGCTTGTCAACTTATGGAAGGCCAACTAGACATCAACGGTATCCAAAGGTTTGTGCCAATTCCTTAAGTTTTGATGCATAGTCCCTTTGGTCTCCCTCACATTCCTTTTTCCCTTCTGGATTCTTCGTTCCCCTTCCCTTATATGAATTTTCCCATTAAATAAAATGATGAAAGTTTATCCTTAATCATGCGAACTCCTCCTGTCACCTGCCTAAGCATGATTATTGAGCTAATCAAATGTTGGCTTGTCATGGTTTCGTCTGACAACTGGCCTTATTCAAGCATGATGGATAAACCTGATCCAGTGTAAGTAGGATATCTTGGTAAGAGTAATTATTTCTTAATCAATCCAACCCACACCATGATGGCCTCTCTATCTCGAAGCACTTAAGTAGTTGATGATTATTTGAAAGTCCAAAGGTTGGATGGGATTAGATTATCTCAAGGAGGTATTCTCACATTCATGTCCTGTAAATGCAATTGGTGCCTTAATTGGTAATCGCTGATGCATTCAAAACATAATCCATTTGTCCTGTGGGGAGGGTCTAGTAGTTGGTCTAAATGGAAGCTCTGTGATGAGCATAGGCACCCTCTACTGAGTTTATCCAGGAGGAAGCAATTTCTATGATCTTTTCATAATTGTGGTAAATCATTTGGGGCTATTATTTACTCGAGAATTAAGGTAATTCACTTAATTTTTGGTCGTCTTCTTATTGCGCAATATTTGGATGCAGTTGGCCTCTTCCTCACTTTAGGAGCTTCTCTTCCCAACATCTTTTCTTTCTTGTTGAAGGTGGCCAAAAGCTTATTATTGAAATTTTAGTTTCCCGTTGGTTAATAAATTTCTATTTCTAGATTTTGGGTTACTATCATTATCCCTCCCACTTGGGCCTTGTTCTCCGTATCCTTCCCTGAGGTCATTTTGAGTACACGGTTTAGTCAATTTTGTAGTTCAAGTCTGAATGAAATAATGAGCTCTTCCAACCCCATGAACACTTCCTAGTAATTAGATCCTTAGCCTCATCTATATGTATCCTTTGTAAGAAAGAAAATGAAACTCTGAACTCAGAATTATATGATTTACAAGTCAATATGTATTAGCAACAAACCTCTTCATGCCATTCTTTTGAGATGACTGTGTTACAAAAAATTTTGTCACTGTTCCTGTACTCCCCGTTCCTTGCTCCTGGAGGACCTCTACAATGAACCCCGCATGCTTTTCCCTCATGGAGAAACTCCCATTATGTCCCTCTTCATGAGTAGATCATTTCCATTTTGCACCATTTCCCCTGAGACTTCTGTTTTGCCCAATTTACAAGACTGGCGCTAATGACCTTTGTCTCCCCCGCGCCGATGTGAAGAGATTAGAACTATTCCTTGCGCCGATCGGTGCGACTGAGTTGTGTTCCAGTCATGTCGGTCCTGTTATGGAAAGTTTTTTAAATTAGAGCCAAAGCTTCCATGTCTAGAAGCTCCGTAACAGAAGTCTGGTAAATGGTTTGGCCGAATGGGGTCGAGGATGACAGTTTGGGCTCCATTCCCCTATAATGATGGAACTACCTCAAAGGATAATTCCTTCTCCCATGAGAAGAGGATCCATCTCCCATCCATCTTTCCTATATAAACCTCCCTTCTTCCCAAGCACAGAAAAGGGTGAAAGGGAGAGTTAGAGTTTTGGCTAAGTGTGAATATATTATTTTAGACAAGAAAGCTATTACTAGTTGTAGCCATCTAGCTATGTGAGGGAGAAGTTTGTTTGGTTTGGATTGAAGCATAAAGGGAAGAGTCTTTAAACTATTGTTGTTTGAAGCCATCATGAAGTGCTAGTAGAAGTGTGTGGGAACCTGGTCTTGTCAGAAGAAGACTCCGACGTCAAGACGAATGGTTGTAATATCTCTTTGAATATTAATATATGCAACTATTGATTGATTTCCTACATGTTTTGTAATATTACATATTCGTGTCTTAATGCTTCTTGAATTATTAAGTAGGTTGAATTTCAATTTGTCTATTATTATGTTTGTGTGTTGTTGTTGTTTACTTGTTTAAGGAGCTTGAAGAAGGAAGTGAGAGATTGCTGGAGAGAGCAAGTGACGACATCATCAAGCAGGATAAGCGACCAAGAGGTAGGCCCTCTTGATTGGTTCTAACCTAAGGAAATCTTCAATAGAATGTGTTTTCACTCAGGTTGTCCCTTGCCTCCTTAAGGGATACGACCGAGGTAACCACAAACCAATCTTTGGGCTGCAGGTCCTAGCCTACCTGCAGTCAAAGAGGGCTCTCTCTTTATGATTTAACTTTGTTTTGGGTTGATTTTAGGCTAGTTATGGTATACATGGGTTTTGTTTTGATTTTGGTGGGATGATTGATGCTTTCAAGTAGGGAGGCATGCATAGTGTGAGAGGTTCAAACCATTGGGCATGGAGTCATGGAGTAGGGCTGATGGTGCGTTTTCTTGGTCACAAGAGGAATATAGAGCAGGATAGCTACACATGAAACGATCATTCAAGCTAAAAAGGATGAAATGAAGGCTAAGGAATGAAAGGCAACTAAGAATCTCTCATTCAGCTTAACAGAGGGAAGATGAGTGAACTATATCTAGGAGCAGTCAAGAATTCCTAAATAACAGTCATACATGAAGGAAATAGAGTAAATATGAGCCATGAGGAATATATATTTATGCCTAAATCAGAAGAAAACATATAGAAGTCACAGAAACTGAGCATAGAGTGCAGCCAAGCAAATTCTAAGCTAATCTTTCTTTTTGTAACTTAGATGGTGATGTATGTATGATATAAACATATATGAAATGGAAAACAGAGGTAAGAAATACTTATTGGGCCATGTAGCAGCGCAAGAATTCTATATTTCACTCTTCAGCCATTAATAACACAATAGACAGTCCATCCTCCAAGCTTTTCAGCAGTCTTTGATTATAGAAATTCTCAAACATACAGTGCGAGTCCAGCACAAGGATTATCAACCAACCAACCCTTTAAACAATGAATTAGGGTGGTTTATATAGGGAAAATATCTAAAAATATCTATTACAGCAGACCTTAAACAGGTATGAGGGAAATGCGTTCTTTAACCTAATCTTGCCCTGAAATGAATGCAAGGAAATATCTTTGAGCTGCGCTCAAGGCCGCTATATCAAAATGAGTTAATATGGTGTCCTTATGGCTCTGTGCTGTTCATTTAGCCATAACTGTGCTTTGGGCTTTGATCCCCTACTCTTGAGTGGTTTTGATGTGCATTAACTATGATATGAGAACCTTTAAATGGCTTCACCGCTTTCTTTGACTTTGCTTGGGGGCCTTTAATGTTCACCCGCTTTGGTATTGCTGATCTGATACACTTTTCCGCTTCACTGATACTCTTCAATTTAATTTGGGCTTCATCTTTCCTCTGATACTCTTTTACAGTTGAATTGGGCCACTTTCTCTTGATCTCATATGCTTGAAACTGTCAAATCGCCCCTTTTCTGCCCTTTCAAGGCAAAATGACTGCTGCAAATTCTTTTCGTGGCCTCTGGAATGCTATCGGCACTGGCCGATTTGAATATAAACATAAATGAAGAAATCTTGTCAAATGCGAATTTTCGGGCCTGCTGGTAGCCGAGCAATATGAAGCCTTCCATTTTGGTCATTTTTTCTTGGCGATGTGTGATTAGCGCTAATCGCGCATCAAAAACTGCCTCAGTTTTTCATTCTAGGCTCTCTTTGCTACGATTTTCGCCCTTCGTGCCTTCTTTCAGTGATGACATCAGCATGACGTCAGCAGTGGGTCCCAGTACGGAAGTGATGTGGCAGTACGACGGGGATTAAATCGGCGATCGGCAATCGGCGGGGACAGGGGGCAATGGTTTTTATATATGTGATGCAATGGGAGCGATCGCTGATATCAGAAAAGCGATAAGGAATGTGGCTATGCGAAAATGGGAAATGTTGCGATTGCGATAATGAGTGGATCGCAGTGCGATATGCTTTCTGGTGCGATAGCAATATCGCATCGGCGGATGAGAGGGGGGCATATATATATAGGTACAGAAACCTTACGACTGCCGATCGCAATATCACGATTGGCGAAATGATATCGGGGAGTTATAAAAGGGGGCTGATGAATGAATGCTGCGACCTCTGACAGCAATATCGCGTCGGAGGGGAGGAAAACTTATCGGAGGAGGGTTAATGCGATCAGAGGATGATTTATGTGATCGGAAAAGGCTTTTTAAAGCTTTGGAAGGGTTCTTGAGGCCTCGGAAGGGGTCCGATAACCAAAAAAGAGGGATTTCATGCCTTGGAAGGAGTCCAAAGACACTTTGAGGGAGTTTAAGAAGAAAAACTGAGGGTTCTTACTAAGTTTCAGGCAAACTTAGTAATTCCCAAGCATATTTATGGTTATATTTCAACCAGAGGAGGGGATATGTAAATAAGGGAGCTATTTAGTGCTTGTTAATAAGGGGAAGGGGAAATAGATAGGAATTTACATAATATTGTTAGGAGTTAATATGAATTTTGTGAAGAAAGCGCTAAGGATAGGAATCTTAAGCTTTAAAGGGAAAACAGGACCTATATAAGAAATATAAGCATCCTTAAGCAAAGAAGATCTTTACTTAGGCAATGATATGACAAATGATGAAACTTAAGAGATATCAAGCAGATATTGACCTCTTTGGGGAGGTTAGTGAATGATTTGGGGGAAAGGAAGAAAGGGAAGTTAATCATGCCTCGCTTGAGCTGCTCCAAGGGAAAATTGCCTTGCACTTGTGATCTAAAGTAAAATAACACTTTGAAATACAAAATTGATCACACTTATTCATTCTGCAACCTCAAAACTACTTACCCAGCCTACTCACCTAACATTTTTTCTTCTTTTTGGTTTGGGTGCACTTAGACTTGCAGACCCTGATTATCTTCTTTTCTTTTGACTGCCCTCCTATCTAAATGTATCATTATCTCTCCTGAGGCTCAGATTAAACAGTTGAGCACCCTTGTTTCTCTGCCTATCTACTCATCTGCCAAGCTTAAGCGGTTTGGACAGATATTCATTCTCTATCTTCTAAAACAAGCAATTTAAACCTAGGGAAGCCAAGATTAAGCTGTTTGGCTTTCCCTTATCTGTAGAACTCTTTAAAAAGTGGTATGTTTATTCAAAATGGAACTTCTTGGAAATGTGGAACTTTGCAGCATGAAAAGATGACACACTTGGCATGTAAAACATTCAATCATGAAATATGAAACCTATTGCAATAGGAGGCTAACAGTGGCTCCACTTGGGGATGGTTTTTTAGGATGAAAAGCTAAGAACAACATGTCAGAATGCCTTGATCTTCAATTTTTGCTGTAACCTGAAATTCTCCTTCTTGCCTTTTGGGTGTTATTAATCATATTGAAATCCGCTTGAGCACTTCTTTGTAAAATAGAAGTTTCTTTGATCTTTCCTTCAAAATTTGCTACATTGTTCCCTCTTATTGGCCTTTTATAAGAAAAAGTGCTGAAAATATTAATATTAATGTACAGATAGTATACGGGACCATGCTGCCTTCAACAAAAGGGATCATGATAGTGCTTTAGCATTCGGCCATTGACATGGCCTTCTTCAGCTGTGATGCCATCCAAATTCTTCAGAAAATACGTGTTGTTACCTTGAACAATAGAAATAATAAAGGGGCCTTTCCACATGAAATCAAACTTGCCATGCTTTCCTTTGTCCTCTCTTCTTGAATCCCATCTTAATACTTTGTTGCCTATGCAGAAGTCTTCAGCCTTGGTTCTTTTGTCAAACATTTCCTTGAGCTTCTCCTGTAAAATCTGACCTCTGTCGTACACTTGCTCTCTTTTTTGCTGCAAATGGATGGTTTGGTTTATTCTTCTTTGGATATCATTTGGCTCCGCCTGAATCTCTTGCAGCAATTTGACAACAGGGATTCCCAAAGAAGAGGGGAACTTGGCCTCAATGCCATAAACTAACTCATATGTGCTCATCCCTATGGATCTCTTGGTTGACAATCTGTCTGCCCATAGGGCATTTACAAGCTTTTTGTGCCAGTTCTTCTTGTTCTCCTCCAAGACTTTCTTAATGATGTTAATCAGACTCTTGTTGGATGATTCGGCCAAGCCATTACCTTGAGGGTAATAGGCTATGGAGTGACCCAAGGTAATGTGGAATTTGTGGCAAAAGCTGATCATTTTCTTGGATTTGAATGTAGCAGCGTTATCTGTAATGATCTTCTTAGGACAGCCAAATCTGGACAAAATGTTGGTTTCAAGGAATTGGATAATGGTGGAGTCATTGGCTTGCCTACATGGGATGGCTTCAATCCACTTGGTAAAGTAATCTGTGGCTGTTAGAATCCACTTATGTTGGCCAGAAGAGGATGGATGGATTTCTCCAATGAAGTCAAGACCCCACTGTTGAAAAGGCTTCTCGGTTGAAATGGGTCTAAGGGGCAAGGGTAGAAGCTTTCTTTTGCCTTCAAAGATTTGGCATTTGTGGCATGAAGAAACAAACTTTCTCACATCAGCAAACAAAGAGGGCCAATAGAAACCAGCCCTTAGTATCTTATCAGCAGTGGACTTCCAATATAAGTGCCCTCCACAGTCCCCTGCATGGAATTCTTTCATGACACTGTCAGTTTCATTCATAGTTAGACAATTCAACAATATTCCTTCATGATTTTTCCAAAACAGTGCACTATCTAAGACACAAAACTTTGATGCTTTCATCTTAAAAAAAATCTTTTTGGTTCTGGACAACCCTGGAGGAGCACACAGGTTTAAAAATATAAAACATACATCAGCATACCATGGGGATTGCAAAAAAACTTGAATGACCTGTGGAGTCGCCAGCTCCTATTCATTGTCCAGTTGATCAATGTCTAAGGCTTGAGAATTGGTTTCGGACATCAGTTTGGCTAAACCTTGTCCCTTTATCAGCTTGGTGGGTTTTATCTCAATGTCATACTCAAGGATATTGGCAATCCATTTGCCTCTTTTGCCTTCTATGCCCTCTTGAGTTAATATGTCTTTTACAACAACATTTGGCACATAAGCAATCACATGTGAATATAAAATATAAATTCTAAAATCTTTGATTGCTTTAACCAGGGCATATGCTTGCTTTTCCATGATTTGGTACTTCAAGGGTGCATCTCTAAGGGCTCGGCTGAAAAATGCAATTGGCTTTTCATTTCCCTGATCATCTTTCTGCAAAAGGACAACAGCAATGGTGTGTTCAGATGCAAATGAAAAAATGATGAAATCTTTATCAAATTGAGGACTTGTGAGGACTGGGGCTTGGGTCAAGGCAGATTTTATGCCCTCAAAGGCTTGCTTGGCCTCTAAAGTCCATTTTACCTTGGAATCCTTTTTTAACATTCTTATCAGCTCGGCCAAGTTTGGGATAAATCTCCTTAGGAAATTGATCTTTCCTAGGAATGCTTGCAATTCTTTGATGTTTCTTGGATAAGGGATTTGAAGGATGGCTTGAATTCTTTCAGGATCAATTCTAATCCCATCTTTTGAAATGATATGGCCTAGTAATTTGCCTTCTTCTAGGCTGAATAAAGACTTTTTGGGGTTCAAGGAAATGCCATATTTCCTACATGTTAGGAACACCTGTCTCAAATGTTTTAGGTGCTCTTGATCAGATTTTGAGAAAGGAGTAAGGCCATCAAGGTAAACCACTAGGAAATCATGGATTTCCTTGGCAAATGCAATGTCCATGGCCCTTTGAAAGGTAGCACCTGCATTCTTTAGTCTGAAAGGCATCTTTACATACTTAAATGTTCCCCACGGTGTTGTAAAGGCTGTCTTGTCTTGGTCATCCGGGTGAACAAGTATTTGATTAAAACCTGAAAAACCATCTAGCAAAGAAATTCTTGAAGACCCCACTACTCTTTGTAGAATGTGGTCCATTTTTGGCAGTGGGTAGTGATCTTTAAGGGAGACTTGGTTCAGATTTCTCAAGTCCACGCATAGTCTAATCTCCCCTGTTTTCCTCGTTGTGGGAACAAGATTAGATACCCATTCTGAAAATCTAATGGGTGCTATGATACCAGCTTCAAACATTCTTTTCACTTCTTTCTCAATCAAAGGGAGAAGCACAGGATTGATTCTCCTTAGTTTCTGTTTGAAGGGCTTTTGATTTGGTTTTAAGGGAATGGTATGTTGAATAACAGAGGTGTCATAGGACTTTAGGTCCTCATAACTCCAGGAAAATACATCTTGAAACTCTTTAAATAAATCAACATATTTTGGTTTTTGATTGGGAGGAAAAGACTTGGACAGTTTAATCATTTTGGGTTTCTCTGCTGTCCCAATATTACAGTCTTCCACAGCAGCGTTTAAGGGCTGCATCTTTGGCTTTTTGGGGACATCGTTTGAATCAAATATGTCTTCTAATGGAGTGAGGCCAGTAGGTAGAAAATTGTCCTTTAAATCAATGACTTCAGCCTCTGCTTCAGTTATTTCATCTAATTGCATTTGCCTCAGCTCTTGCATGTTTTTCTCGTAAAAAATGGTTGGGTGCAGCATTTGATTTGCTGCTTCAGCTATTATAGTTTGCTCAATTTGGCTCATTTGCTGTTGTGGGTCATTCATGGCATCTTCATCAATGTTTAAGCTTGAGAATTCTTGCTGTAAGGTAAGAAAATTGTTGATTTGAGCATCATCCTAAAACACTTGCCAATCTTTGATATTGTTAGGGACAGTGGGCCTATGCTTTATCTCAGCAGTAAAGTGGTAATTGGGCTCAAAAGGCAGCCTGCAAGTGCTAGCAAAAGTAGCTAGACTATGAGCATGCATGTTATGGTTTCTAGAAATCTTAGCAAGCTTGGATTCGGTGAAGGAATTGAGTATTTCTGTGGTAGCATACCTATAAGCTCTTAGCCTATTGTCATTAGTAACAAAGTTGCCCTTCATCTGTTGAATAATCAAATCGGAGTCACCTAGAATGGACACTTTTACAGCCCCTAGAGCTTTGAGCAGTTTAAGGCCTAAAAAGAGAGCCTCATACTCTGCCATGTTATTGGTGCATTTGAAGTTTAGTTTGTAAGCATGACCCTCTGCATGGTTGTTATGCGTATTGTGAATCCATATTCCTGCCCCTGCTCCTAGCTTGTTAACAGAACCATCAAACTCTAAATACCATGTGATTTCTTGCTTGTGGTTAGTATTAAGAGTTTCAGTCATTTTAGGATTGGGTGGACCTTGGTTTTGTGCTTCATGTGGTTCTTCTTGTGTGCTGGTTGCACTAATTGTTTTAGCAGTTTCATGGGTATGGGCAACCAACTCTTGATTGATGCATGTTTGTTGTTCTAAAGGCAAAGGCTTTTCATCAGTGAGAGGGCAGCCATCATCATTGAACAATATAAAGGAATCCATATCATAATGGATTGAGTAAATGGGAAAGTTTTGGGGTTTTTCTTCACTACTTACCACATACTTCATCAGTTTTTCTCTATACAGTCTCTTTGGTTGCCCAAAGACTGAAATAGTGGCATAAGAGAGGTCTAGTTGGAGAGATCCTTGGAGTTTTGCTCCCCAAGATCTTGATAAGAGCATGCCATAGTTTGGTGGAATGTCAGCAACCACCACGTCCATTAGGATCGTTTTATTGGGAAATTGGACTAAAGACACACAAAGGTCTTTGATTAAGCCTAAACACTTGACCTGACTAGAATCGAATGAGAATAAGTCTTTGTAGGGTCTAGTGACATCAAGTTTAGCTTCTCCATTACAACTTTGGGCATCAGATTGTGTGAAGCACCTGAATCAAACATAGCATTGTGCAACACTTTATCATGAATGTGCAAACTGACATAAAAGGGTAGAACAACTCCATGTCCTGATCTACCATTGACTTCAGGGCCAAAAAGTAATTCAGGTTGATTATCTAAGACATTAACATCATCCCTGTTCTCTGGAATTTGCAGTGATCTTTTGATTTGCTGTCTGTACACATCGTGTTTGGCAAGCTCAGAGAGAGGAATAGATATCTTTAATTTACCAATTTTTGCTTCTAAATCAAACGGTTTTTCTGACTGTGTTTTAGTATTGTGACTGGCAGATTTTCCCTTTTCAATTGTGTCTTCAGTGATCTTTTCTTGGTTATCAGTGATTTCTTGAGATTGCTTTGTTTTGGGAAGGCTTTTAGGAGTGCTATTTACATTGTCTTTTGAGGGAAATGATACAAAAGGTTGGTTATTAGAGGGTTGCATGTCAGATACATCCTCTATGGTCACTTCTTTTAATTTTGGGTCTGTTTTATCAGCAGGTTCTGTGATAGCGGCCTTGTCTTTTACTTTCTTAGGCTGCTTGGCATCCTTTGGCTTGATGGGATCGGACACATTAATGGTTCTTGTTCTCAATTTGTATTGTTTATGGACTTCGTAGACAGCTGAATCATAGCCTTGTTTGAAGTCAAAGGATTCTCCAGACTTGGTTTGAAATTGCTTTATATCATGGTCATCTTGGTCTTCTTGGGTTAGGAATACTTGTTGTTCACTTTTCAAACCCATCAAGTTTATGTGAGTGTCCTCTATCTGCTCACTAGATGTGGATGCTTCAGCATAGTTTTCATGAAAAGGAGGTCTTATATCATGGTCAGGACTTGCCCTTCCAACGTTTGGGTTCTGATTTTTTCTAAAGTTTGGATTTCTGATAGGATTTTTTTGCTGTCCTTACCATGAGGCCTTTCTCTCAATAGTTCCCATTCTATTTTCAAAGCTGTCCATTCCTTTGATGATTGTGTCCAATTTTTGCTCAAAGGCTGAAGGTTCATCTTTGAAAGTGGTTCTTCTCTCAGCTCTTGCTCTATTTCGCTTGGCAATCAGATTTGCTTCCACACTAACATCTACATTCTGCATGTCTGCTAAGGTTTGAGGGGCTCTTTCCCTTAACTGATAAGCCATTTCTAAATCAAATCCATCAGGGAATTTGTATAAAGCAAGATCAGGTGGAGGTCTAAGGTTTTGCGGAATAGCGTTGTAAACATTGTTAAACTTGGCACAATAGTCTAAGACAGCTTCTTGAGGGCCTCTTTTGATAGTGTCATACTCGGATAGTATGTGCAGAGGGTTCTTCTTCTTCTCCCATCTATTCAGAAATGTTTGGTAAAGGGCCTCTGGGTCAGCTATGGAATTTGCAGCAAGTGCTCTAAACCAAGGCCTTACATCTCCTGTTAAACTTTGGACAAAAATATTCATTCTTACACTATCATCATCTATTTCATAACTCTCAAAATAGTCCTGCATTTTCTTGGTATGTTGCAGGGCTGTGCCAGAACCAGTAGCATCAAAGTATGTGATTTTAGTTTGATAATCCTGAGGCATAGCCCCTGGATTTGCAGGTAACTGTAAAGGTGCATATCTGTTAGCCATATTTATAGGGATAAATGGAACGACTGGAACAGCTGGGACATCTGCAATAACGGTGGTGGTAGTGGTAGTATGCGCAGTGAATGGAGGTGTGGAAAATATGCTTGGAGAGGTGGATGATGAACAAGGGGAAGTAGGAGTTTGAACGAAACAAAACTTTAACAGGGGTTGGAAAACAACTTGGCTGAACTGTTTCAGGACTAGAATCAACAACCTCTTCTAGTTTTTGTTTTCTAAGGTTTCTAGAGATTAAATTGGGATTTTCAAAAACAGCCAGTGGATTTGGGTCTGGGTTTGACCTGGTATTATGTGTTTTCTTCTTGGGAGCCAACTTCTAACTTGCTTTTTGGAATTTTCTGAATAAGTCCCCAGCGGAGTCGCCAATGATGTTATCACTCAGGTTGTCCCTTGGCTCCTTAAGGGATACGGCCGAGGTAACCACAAACCAATCTTTGGGCTGCAGGTCCTAGCCTACCTGCAGTCAGAGAGGGCTCTCTCTTTATGATTTAACTTTGTTTTGGGTTGATTTTAGGCTAGTTATGGTATACATGGGTTTTGTTTTGATTTTGGTGGGATGATTTATGTTTTCAATTAGGGACGCATGCATAGTGTGAGAGGTTCAAACCATTGGGCATGGAGTCATGGAGTAGGGCTGCTGGTGCGTTTTCTTGGTCACAAGAGGAATATAGAGCAGGATAGCTACACATGAAACAATCATTCAAGCTAAAAAGGATGAAATGAAGGCTAAGGAATGAAAGGCAACTAAGAATCTCTCATTCAGCTTAACAGAGGGAAGGTGAGTGAACTATATCTAGGAGCAGTCAAGAATTCCTAAATAACAATCATACATGAAGGAAATAGAGTAAATATGAGCCATGAGGAATTCATATTTATGCCTAAATCAGAAGAAAACATATAGAAGTCACAGAAACTGAGCATAGAGTGCAGCCAAGAAAATTCTAAGCTAATCTTTCTTTCTGTAACTTAGATGGTGATATATGTATGATATAAACATATATGCAATGGAAAACAGAGGTAAGAAACACTTATTGGGCCATGTAGCAGCGCAAGAATTCTATATTTCACTCTTTAGCCATTAATAACACAACAGATAGTCCATCCTCCAAGCTTTTCAACAATCTTTGATTATAGAAATTCTTAAACATACAGAGCGAGTCCAGCACGAGGATTATCAACCAACCAACCCTTTAAACAATGAATTAGGGTGGTTTATATAGGGAAAATATCTAAAAATATCTATTACAGCAGACCTTAAACATGTCTGAGGGAAATGCGTTCTTTAACCTAATCTTGCCCTAAAATTAATGCAAGGAAATATCTTTGAGTTGCGCTCGAGGCAGCTGTATCAAAATGAGTTAATATGGTGTCCTTATGGCTCTGTGTTGTTCAGTTATCCATAACTGTGCTTTGGGCTCTCTTTGCTGCGATTTTCGCCCTTCGCGCCTTCTTTTAGTGATGACGTCAGCAGTGGGTCCCAGTACGGCAGTGACGTGGCAGGGTGATGTGGCAGGGTGACGTGGCAGTACGGCAGGGACAGGGGGCGATGGTTCTTATATATGTGATGCGATGGGAGCGATCGCCGATATCAGAAAAGCGATAAGGCATGCGGCTGTGCGAAAATGGGAAATGTTGCGATTGCGATAATGAGTGGATCGCGGTGCGATATGCTTTTGGGTGCGATAGCAATATCGCATCGACGGATGAGAGGGGGGCATATATATATATATATATATATATATATATATATATATATATATATATATATATATAGGTACAGAAACCTTGCGACTGTCGATCGCGATATCGCGATCGGCGAAATGATATCGGGGAGTTATAAAAGGGGGCTGATGAATGAATGCTGCGACCTCCGACAGCGATATCGCGTCGGAGGGGAGGAAAACTTATCGGAGGAGGGTTAATGCGATCAGAGGATGATTTATGTGATCGGAAAATGCTTTTTAAAGCTTTGGAAGGGTTCTTGAG
Source organism: Pinus tabuliformis (assembly GCA_031772625.1). Classification (NCBI taxonomy): domain Eukaryota; kingdom Viridiplantae; phylum Streptophyta; class Pinopsida; order Pinales; family Pinaceae; genus Pinus; species Pinus tabuliformis. The sequence continues at coordinate 405,756,178 of CM062807.1, read as the reverse complement.
GCCTCGGAAGGGGTCTGATAACCAAAAAAGAGGGATTTCATGCCTTGGAAGGAGTCCAAAGACACTTTGAGGGAGTTTAAGAAGCAAAACTGAGGGTTCTTACTAAGTTTCAGGCAAACTTAGTAATTCCCAAGCATATTTATGGTTATATTTCAACCAGAGGAGGGGATATGTAAATAAGGGAGCTATTTAGTGCTTGTTAATAAGGGGAAGGGGAAATAGATAGGAATTTACATAATATTGTTAGGAGTTAATATGAATTTTGTGAAGAAAGCGCTAAGGATAGGAATCTTAGGCTTTAAAGGGGAAACATGACCTGTATAAGAAATATAAGCATCCTTAAGCAAAGCAGATCTTTACTTAGGCAATGATATGACAAATGATGAAACTTAAGAGATATCAAGCAGATCTTGACCTCTTTGGGGAGGTTAGTGAATGATTTGAGGGAAAGGAAGAAAGGGAAGTTAATCATGCCTCGCTTGAGCTGCTCCAAGGGAAAATTGCCTTGCACTTGTGATCTAAAGTAAAATAACACTTTGAAATACAAAATTGATCACACTTATTCATTCTGTAACCTCAAAACTACTCACCCAGCCTACTCACCTAACATTTTTTCTTCTTTTTGGTTTGGGTGCACTTAGACTTGTAGACCCTGATTATCTTCTTTTCTTTTAACTGACCTCCTATCTAAATGTACCCTTATCTCTCCTAGGGCTCAGATTAAACAGTTGAGCACCCTTGTTTCTCTGCCTATCTACTCATCTGCCAAGCTTAAGCGGTTTGGACAGATATTCATTCTCTATCTTCTAAAACAAGCAATTTAAACCTAGGGAAGCCAAGATTAATCTGTTTGGGTTTCCCTTATCTGTAGAACTCTTTAAAAAGTGGTATGTTTCTTCAAAATGGAACTTCTTGGAAATGTGGAACTTTGCAGCATGAAAAGATGACACATTTGGCATGTAAAACAGTCAATCATGAAATATGAAACCTATTGCAATAGGAGGCTAACAGAATGTATCTGTTGTGGCTAGACCCATTATTGGGCTAGAGGAATTTGTTCGTGTTCGCACTTATAATTTTACTTCACCATAGAATGTGACCCTCCAGGATCAAGTCTCCCATCTAGAAGATGAGGTTGATGCACTTAGAAGCATTCTCATGGACCTCAATCTCAAGAGTGCTTCACCAAACAGTTCTCCTCCCACAAAGCGTCACAGGGATATAGATCTCAACAAATCGACTGAATCTTGAGATTAGACAATCTAGTATGCTTGGTCTCATCCATATCTCATTCTACTATAGTTTTTGTACCTGGAGGATTTATATGGTTTTGAGTTTTGTTGTATTCTAGGAAAAGGAAAAAAATAACATATAGACTTCCCAACTTTAGCTGAGCATTATGGAGATGTAATTATCTCGTGTATTTTCCGTGACTAGACACAGATTGAATAAAATTTGTACTCATTTTGTGTTAATTTTTTTCCCTATAGATAACATGTTCACGACCGTAATCGCCCTCTAGAATTAAAACCCCTACAATCAAGATGTTAACATTAAAAAGTACAAGGTATATTCCTTAGTAAAATCTTAGGGGCTAATGAGTTGGGATTTAGATAAGGCATCTTTTAATGCATCAAATGAATATTGAGCTTGTCCATACCATTGAAATGATATGTCCTAGTGTAAGAGACATAAAAATACATGGCCACGGGTGGCGTAATGAGGGCAAAAGCATCGTAAAAATGGCTGGCCTTGCCTTGGAGACTCTACAACTGGTGCAAATTCTTCAATGGATGGATTTCACGAATAGCTTGTAAGGGGATCCACCATGATCCCTTGTTGGGACATGATGAACCCAATCAATTGACCAACAAATACACAAAAGACACACTTGAGGGGGTTCAAGCAAATTTTATAATTATGGCACCATTAGAAGATTTACATGTCTTGCAGATGTTGGGATCGCTGTTTAGAGTGAGTGGTGAGATTGATTAAGTGAGGATAAGTTGTGATAGGTTGTAGAAAATGTAGGTCATGGCCCACAAGAAGGTGGCTCCAACATTCTTCAGCCTGAAGGGCATGACATGATATGCGAAGGTCCAATGGTTGTGTAGTGAATGTGGTTTTATATTGATCCACATAGTGGATTTGGATTTCATTACAACCCGAGAACTAATACATGAATGGTAAGGCCTCATGTTTAGTACAAGAATCGATTACTTGGTCGATGGATGGGGTTTGAAAAATATCTTTGGGATACATTTAGTTTAGATATTGAAAGTCAACAAAACTGCAAATGGTTCCCTAATTTTTAATAATAAGTACATGATTGGAGATGCAAGAAGTATACACAATGGGGAAATAAAACCATCTTTGTGAAGCTAATTTAGTTAGTTCTTGATGGCCATTTCCATAAAGGTGTGAAGTGGTCAATATTCTGTCAAATTGGTGTAGCATTAGGCCATGTGTTTATTCACTGTTCTATGATGGTAGGGTGAAGGCCAAGCATCTCCTCATAGGACCAGGCGCGGATATATTGAAACTCTTGAAATAGAATCTTGTAAGAAATTATTTCCTTTGAGGAACATGCACCCCTAAAAAGGATTTATTTGATGATTCTAGGTTTCATGGAGATGTCCACCTTGATAATGGGTAAGATGTTAACCATTTTTCTTTCTTCTAAAACATCAAGGGATAGGATTGGATGTTTGAATAAATCAAAATCATTAGGGGAGATAAAATATTTGGTCTCAATTGCACAAAAAATTGTGGGTTGTGTAGGTTGAAATTCTTCTTGTGGAATAAAAAATGAACGATAATGCATTATGTCTCAGGGGTAATTTTCTATCATTTCCTCAAGAATGACATTGTTCAAATGGGATTAAATAGTGATATGAAGAAGCAATTGAATTTTGAGAGGCATGAATCATTTGGAAGTGCATCAAGGTGTTGAACACATTGCATCTATGTGACATGGTCCTAGGTGCCACTTGATTGGTAGAAGTGGATACAACACAAATTGAGTGAGTTTGTGGGTAAGAAGGATGTGGCACCAAGTTCCTAGAAGTTGAAGTAATATCCACATTTTAATACAATGAGTATACATCAAGGGATATGAGAATCACAATTCATAGGAGGAGGGAGAATCTATTGCCATTGACCAAGATATTGTCCTAGGAGTGAGTCTTAATATAAAAGGATTGTTGTAAAAATGTTTTAAGTTGTTCAAGATTGGCCATATGTTGGATACAATGTTCTATTATTAGTGGTAATAGGTAGGTAGAGTAAACTATTTTGTGAGTTCACTACTATGGACACATGGTAAATAGTGGATGCATCCTATGTGAAGTCTAAGGTTAGTTTTTGAGTTGGGAGAGTCATTTGACACACTGCATCCAACATGTACCAAAATCTTGGGAAAGTAGGGCAATATGTGTCTAATGTCCATGTGTAGTGCATATGGCACAAGGATGGTTGGTGCACAAATTTTTCTTTCATGCAATGGTGGATGAATTTTCAAGGTTTCTAATAGTGGGTGGGGTGGGTAACAAGGGAGGAGCCTATGGTGATTGGAGTAGATTCCATAACTCGGAGAGAGTAGGGAATAGGTTTTGGGGTTTCCATGAGTGTTGCACAGAGCACCAGGAGGGGGGACTTGCAAGATGGATAGAGTCCCATCTTCCACATTATTCTTCTTCTTTCCCTTGGTAGGTTTCTTGGTACTCTCCATGGTTGTCGAAGTGCCCCAATTAATGCTAGTTTTTGTTGAAATGGGGTTGATGGGAGTTGGAACTAGTTGTGCATAGTATTTGGGCACCATTGATGGCATAGGGACCACAATGGGAGGTTCAATATACCATGCAAGGATATACAAATAATATTGGGGAGGGTAAGCATGGCCATGAATTGATATGTCATAGCCCTAAGGGGTGGATAAAATAGGGGAATCATGGATAGTCGTGGAATGACCCATCTCAGGGATTGGTTCAGAAATTGGTGTTGATGTAAATGGTTCCTCCTAAATAGTTGAAACCACATAAACATGAGTTCACTCAGAGGATTGTATGAGCAATGGGTTTCTTGGGTAAGTGCCTAGACGGGAAGATTTTTAAAGATTCTGGGACTTATTTTAGTAAAGGAAGTCACTTGATTATGGGTCCTAATGAGGGGTAGGTTGTTATTTTCAATGTGTGGGGGTTGTTGCTCATAATGCATTGATTGGTTGATACTGAGGAAGCCATTGCCTTCATGGCATACATATAATTTTGGCTAAATGGGATGTTATAATCTAACAAGCCATCTATGAATTCAATGTCAATGAGGACCATCTTTCCTATGAGTTTGACTTGGACATTTTGGAAGATACCCATTAGTTGAGAAGGATGACCATAAATCCTAAGGGTGATGGAAGAAGATATTAATTCGAGAGAACCCAACTTTTGCCATATGCCTTTAGACATGATACATACAAATTATCCTTCATATATGATGCACTGATGGATTTTAACATTGTGAATGGTGATGGAGGTTTGGAATGTGACTAGAGATGGGTGTCAAGGTTCAATGTTATTCAAATTAAATGTGAATAGGCAAAGGGATCAACTTCCCCCATTGTTGAGAGAAATGATTTTCTTTGAGATGGGCATGTTCACAATATCTCAATCACATATATGACTATAGGGGATTGAGCCAAATCATCTATGATGTTGTATTTGTGAGCTACCTTTACATGCAGGTTGTGAGTGGTATGTTGTAGAAGTGCCTTTGGTACTCTTGGAGTAGAGTCACTTCTAGGAAATGGGATCTTCAAAGGAATGTTAGTAGTAGGCGAATTAGTATTTGAAGATTCCATATTAGGTTAAGGGATGTTCCATACTAGTAGTTGCAACTCTTTTGGTGTATGTTTATAGAATTCATGTAGATATCATAATTTACAAGGTCACTTAGGTGAACTAGTGATGGTGGGAAATAATGTTCAAGATTTTGATTAGATGACTTGGATTCATGTTGGGCCAATACAACTCCTTGTAGATGGAAAGGAACATGTAGGAGTAAAATTTGCTATGACATAGGAAATTTTTGTGGAGGTGAAGCCACTCCTTGTAAGGTGGGGGGACCATGGTTTCCCATGCTTTCCTTCACGCATTTAAATTCAGCTATATGAGGGAAATTTTGGGTGTAGCGATGAAATTCATCGCGTAATGCACAAGGGAAGGTAGTCCAAAGTCCATTGTTCTTCCCTTGCTTAGGTGGATTATTACTACTGTAATCTTGGTTTTGGCTCCCTTTAGTGGTATAGCCCACATATAACACCCTTAGTCTTTAATCCCCTAAAGATATTGTAATTATAATTATTTATGTTAATGATGTAATACATGCATGTAAATGGGTTAAAATACCAAGGATAATTGTAATTATGTTTTAATAACAAATGATGAAGAGGTGGAGCCTTGATATAGACCATGTGAAGCCATGAGACATGAGGGAATCCAACAAAAATGATTTATGGACTCTCAATCCTTTCCAATATATTATTTAATTGAGATAAATATTAATAAAGTCTAAGATTGTCAACTTTACCAAGAAAATATCTAATGGGAACTATGTGTTAGTAACTTCCATATTTATGGAAGTGGTTGGGTTGTACCTCAATTGTCTCATCCAAAGAATGGGAACATTGTCATTCAAATACTTTTGGGGTCTAAAAAAAATCTTATGATCTGATCACAATGGGTAGATCTGACAAGAAATCCATCAAAGAAGAAAATTTTGAAGGAAAGAGAGAGAGGAGGAACGAGCACTCATGGAGGTGTGTGAGAGATAGATAATATAAGTGTGTAAGACGAAAGAGTTTGGGTACCCATGAACATGAATAGAGGAGGCTCCCGTGTCAAAAGGAAACAAATCACATGAATGTTTTGAGACACAACAACTTGTGTTGTTGAAGATAAGTCAATGTTGAAGTCTTTAATCGAAGCTAGAGGGATAGAAATTGCTAAGGAATTTTTATGAATTAAGCATGGAAAGAACTAAGAAAGAGGAAGTACCGAGGGAACTCTAGAGCAGAGAATGACTCCCATTATGTTGTGTGGGACCATTGTGGCCACATTGTGAATGATAAAAAACTTTGGCTTAATAGGTTGAAAGAAATCATACTAGTTTCTATGAGGATGAAGGAGAATGATCTTCATCCTTACACCATTGGTAGCCTCAAAGAGAATTTCCATTTGGGTACTTGAAAAAAATTAAGAAACCACCCATAAAAAGTGGGCAGACTATGGGCTTAATGAGATTTCAAGAGAAATTAATGAGTTTGACTTAATGAAGGAGAGTGACGTTCATCCTTACACCACTGATAACCTAAGAGAGAATTAATATCCAAGTGCTTGTTGTGTAGATAGTTTAGAAAAAACCAAAAGATTTTGGATAGACTCCAGGCTTAGTGGGATTTAAGAGAATTGATGAGTTTGACTTGATGAAGGAGAATGACCTTCATGACTCCACCCTGTAATGTTGATTGAGAATTTTCCTCATAGCTTCTTGGCCTCAATTGGGAGTGTCCAATTGCAAAGGATAGAACAAAGAACTAAGACTATAGTGGGGTGGAAAGTGGCTGACCCTTCATCAATTGTACGAAACATTTCATCTTGATCAGATAAGTGCCCTTGTGAACTTTAATTCTGTGATGTTAATCATATTCATTGAAATAAAATAATGATTGATAAATTGTGTATATCTATATGCTTTCCTAGTGAATTGACATCCTACCCTATGTGATACATGTTTATGATTTGAGATGGTCAATTGATTATGATTATTGTGTAATACTTACATGCCCACCTGTTGGTCTTAATGTGCTCTTATGATGTGATTTCATGATTTTGAGCATGGGGCTGAGAGATTATTAGTCTAGGTTATCTTTAATGTTTATGGTTGTATTAGGATTTTTTCAAGTAATATGTCATCACTTAGAAGACATGGGATGTCATCCTTTCAGCCTCTTGGACAACCATGATGATTGGTTTTTTGTGTAAGTATCTTAGTGATTCTCAACCAAGGGAACTTCGTTTGCTCTAGATATGCCATAGAAACTTTGAATATATCGTATTATTGAAGGTTCCTATTGATAATGTGGACCTGTATGTAAGAGTCAAAGCATTGATTGAAAAGGGGGGAAACAAAGAAAATATTATTCATAGAACATATGATGTAAATTGTTAAGGAGTTCACTGAAGAACTCTTGAATGGTAGAAATCTGTTGAACGATTTGAAGTGGGCTTGTGTGGTATTTTGATGTTTGTGAATTGCCTTTACTTGTCCAATTGTGTAATTGAACAACTATGTTGTATTCTTGCTTTATTTTTGATTAGTTGTAAGGTATCCCTATTTTGGGATAAAGAAGGATTGAGGGCGTTAGATGAGGGAGATCCGTGAATGATGGCCTCCTTTGATTCCCTGTAAAAAAATATTGGTATATAGCTATGAGATGAAGGATTTTGGATTCCTTCATGGTTGGTGAAGACTTGTGTGTTTTCAAAAGTTTTCTGGGTAAATCATTGCCTTGTTAAAGAAATTTTTCCTTGGATAGGGAAAGGAATTCTATGCATGGAATATTTTTTTCTTAGATAAATTTGGGGATTAATCTTGGAATTTTTTTGGATCAAATCTTTTAGCCTCAACCCATAGTCACTTGGCTTGAAGGGTGTTGTGAGAGTTGAATAGAAAAAAGGGGTTTAAGTTTGAAAACAATGCTAGCAGGATTTGTTAGGTACTAGAGAATATGGGCATTGGGTTATGTTGGTTATGCATAATATAAGATACATCAAGTGTAGCAGACAAAGAGTCTATCATATCTAAATTGTTGAAGGCAGGATCCATAGGCTATTGAGATATAGATTTTTTTTGAAAGTGGTAGATGGTATAAACGATATTTTTCATGTGAAAAAACCATGAAACTAAAATCTATTGGGGTCCATATATCTAGGCATTCAAAAGCATTGGTAAATGACACTTTAAAAAAAATTGGATGTTAAATGGGTTAGATGGTGGAACTGCAAGTTGTGGAACACTTCATGAAGGAACCTTTGCATCTAGGGTTCTATAGATTTGGAGATCTAGAAAAGTCACAAAGCTAGAATTTTGGAAAAGCCCAGATATCAGATGCTAGTGCAGTAGGTTAGAAGGAGCCCATGTTAGTACTATGAGCCTTATCTATAGGTGAATGATGATGTGGCATACTGATGTGTCATTCTGACATGGTTATTGAAGCCTTGAAAATCGTTGCTTACAACATGGGGGGAAGCCACCCGGTCCGGAGCTTGGTTGGCAGCTCCTTTTCCATTTGGTGTAGTGGCTTTGACTGGGGATAATGGGACCAGTTTCCCAATATAAATTATGATAGTGCTGATAGGGTGATATATGATAGTTCGTAGGAATGTTTAAGCTAAAAGTAATCTAAACTAAACTAATAATCACATGCATATATCCTAACTTAAACACTATCTAGCTATGAATATACCTAGGAATAAAATTGAAGTATGCGATCTACAATAATATCCTAGAGAAATTGGTAATAAAGATCATTCAACTGCAATAAGAAGTGAAATCATTTTAACAATAATCGTTTTGGATAAACAGTTAGCCGAAACGATTGTGAAAGATATATCGCATAAGAAATTGTTCATATATTCAACATAAAATTTAGGCCATCACCATACAAAAATGAAATAATGCTAAAAAAGCTTTAAACTTTCATACATAAACAATTTGAATTTTTTTTATTGCTTAATACATAAATAAAACAAAATCACAAGATAAAAGCACCATTTGTAATAAGTTCTACTCATGTGTTTCAACAATATTGACCTACTTCCAATCAATCCAACACCATCTAAGAGTACAAAAGTGCAATTTCAGTAGAATATGCTAGATAAAATGAAAATAAATCATGTTCCATTCATTTCACCAGAACTTCCTCAAAGGGACAGAAGTGCATGTTTTGAAGATTGTTTCTGATAAAATTTCTGGACCCCTCTCTAAATGCATGAGAGGGGTTTAAATACTAAATTATAAATCCTAAGAATAGATTATTACAAAAATAGTTGAGGAGGTTTAAACGACCTTCCTCAAATTATGCGAAACAAAACTAAAATAGAAATAAAATATGGTGTCTAAATCCTTTGCGTTTGATCTTTGAGATCACAGATGTCTGTCATTAGCTTGAGTTGTGTCGGTCGGCGGATTACAAATTTCAACTGCCCAGTGAACACGACATTGGTTAGTGCTAGCACCATTTCTGTGTGGAAATGGTTAGGCATTGCATGGTCATCCACTGGCTGTAAGGTTTAACTATATATTTCCAGTATGCTTCCCAGTTTAACCTGGTCATTTTCCTAATTGCTTCCTATTTTTCCTCTGTTGTCTACCTCCACTGTTGTTCGAGCTATTTAACATTTGGAAGAAAACCCAGTACAGTCTCTGCCACCAGGTTGGCACTGTGTAAATTCTTATTGATGTTTTCAATAACACTATTTTTTGCCACTGCTATGACCAATGTTGCCTTTTCTTCTTGTCTAAGCCGAGAATCCCAGTCTGCAAATAAAATTTCTTTATGTGATTCCTCCAGTTTAGGTAAATCAGCCTTCCTCCCATTCTCTGAATTCTGCCAGGTGATGAAGTTGGAAACTCTTTTCAAGACTTCATCATATTCAAGTCTCATGTCAACGACTTGACTTGTTAACTTGTCACTAGTCTCGCAATAAGGACTCAACTGCGAGACCTTCTGGCATAGAAGTTCTTTTTGGTGCATTAGTTGGGAGTTAAGGTTGAGTGTTTCAATTATAAACTAATCAATTTTTGGACTATCCTTATACTTATTTGTTATTTCTTGTATCTGTACTTCCTTTTCTGCTAAGCTGGCTTGATGTTTTATTTGCATCTGCTCGAATTCTTGTTGGAGCTTGGCTATTTGAAATTCCACTTGTTGGTTAGATTTTTCTTTCTCTAATTGTTGTTCCAACAACATAATTTTATTTTCATTTTCTTTGAGCAACATTTGTACCTTTGTTTCTTTATCAATAGTCGTTGTAGCATAGGCTCCTGCAAACTGCGACAATTTAGTAAGGTTCTCAGATGGGTCAATGGGTGAATCTTTCCAGACAATATCCATTGATTCATTATCGGGAGTAGTAGCAACTGTAGCATCCAACTTCCTCTTCTTTCTTTGCCTTTTGACGACAACTTTGTGGGCTGGGCTATAGAACACATCTAAAGGAGGAATCTCCTCAATTCTCAAAACAATTTCAGAGGTAGGAGTGGCAAGAATGTGCTCTACCTCTTGAGTACTTACAATTTTCTCTACTGTAATTTCTTGAGTTGCTTTGTCTTGTGGAGTTTTTAGCTCAGATGCTTGTCCCTCTATATGGATTTTTTTTGTTAAAATGCTCCCATTCTTTTTCTAAATCAACCACCGGGGATTTTATTGATTGGGTGGAGGTGGAGTGAATTTCAGCCTGATTTTTAGCTGAGGTTTTCTCAACCATTTTTTTCTGTAGATCCGGTTGTGTCCTTTTTTGACTCCTTTTGTTTACTTCCCCCATTCTGTGACTGTTGTTCTGAGTGTTCTGACTCCCTGGTAGACTTCACTTGTGTTATGAAACCAGCTCAAGAAAAGATAGAAAAGAAAGATCAACGCCTTAGAATTCAGCCTCTTCGAGGGGGCAACCTCCTTTACATTACATAAATGAACAATTCTTGGATGATACAAATGACAAAACCTCCTTTCTATATATAGGAGTCTAAGGAGACACAATATAATCCAGCCGACCTAACAACAATAATATAAAGCCACAAAAATAACAATAGAGGGATTCTATGGGGCACAGAAATAACAATATGGGGGTAATAGGGGCACAACAATATAAATAAGGGGTATAACTACAATAGTAATGGGGTAATCACTAGTATTATAGGGACCCAACATGCCCCTCTCCTTCAAAAAAGTGTTGTCCTCAACGCTTGAGCAGTTCTGGATACTTCTGCATAAAATTCTCATCCTCCCATGTGGAATCTTCAGCGGATAAGTTCTTCCACTTGATAAGATACTCTGAAATTGATCGATTTCGTAGCTGTCGAGTTCTTGTTTCTGTGACTGCTTCCAGTTCCAATATAATTTTTCCTTCCTCGTCAAGTTCTGGCAATATTGTTTGAACTGGGAGCTTGTCGCCTATAACCTTCTTTAAACATGAAACATGGAAAACTGGGTGCAATCGAGAAGCTGCAGGAAGCTCCAATTTGTATGCCATAGTACCAATCTTTTCCAACACCTTGTATGGACCATAATACTTTGGTGATAATTTATTATCCTTCTTAGCTTGCTTTAGGGACATTTGCTTATATGGTTGTAGCCGTAGGAATACCCAATCACCTACATCAAAACTTCTTTCACTGCGATGTTGATCTGCCTGTTGTTTCATTCTATTTTGTGCCAACACGAGGTTATCCTTTAAGAGTTGGAGGACTTGTTGTTGATGTTCGATGTGATGTTCCACTGCCTGAACCTTAGAATTTTCTCTTAAATATGATGTGATTGATGGTGGTTGATACCATAAAGTGCCATAAATGGGGTCATTTTTGTTGCTGTATGGAAGGAAGTGTTATACCACCATTCAGCCAGAGGCAACCATTTGACCCATTGTGTCTGTTTATCAGATACAAAGCAACGAAGATATCCTTCCAAACATTTGTTTACTATCTCAGTTTTCCCATCAGATTGAGGATGATAAGATGAGCTATGAGCTAACTGAGTACCAAGACAAGAAAATAATTCTGTCCAAAAATTTCCAGTGAAAATGGGATCTCTGTCACTTACAATAATCTTTGGGTTTCCATGTAGCTTTTGAACTGTTTCCATAAATGCAGTAGAAACTGTACTGGCTTTAAATGGATGTGATAATGCACAAAAGTGTGCATACTTGGTAAGTCTGTCAACTACCACCATGATGACACTCTTTCCCTCAGACTTGGGTAAACCTGTGATAAAATCCATTGAAACCTCCTCCCAACGTTGGCTTGGAATGGATAAAGGTTGTAATAGACCCGGTGTCTTAATTGTTTCAACTTTATTTTGTTGGCAAACCAAACATTCCGCCACAAACTTTTGAATATCTGATTTAAGGCCATCCCAAAAAAATTCCTTCTTAACCCTGTGGTAAGTTTTTAAAAATCCTGAGTGCCCTCCTAAGGGAGAAGTGTGCAATTCCATAAGAATCTTTTGTTTTAGCTGGGAATTCTTACAGAGGTATAAGCGATCTTTGTACCATAACGAATCATTTTGCCAGCTAAATGTATCAGAAGTACTGGAATCTTGTTGTAGCTTTCGAATAAGTGCCCACACTTCTTCGTCATTCTTCCATTCCTCCTTTGCTTCGTTTATCCAATCTGGTTGGATAATAGAAATGGCACACAACAATGCTTCCACATCCTCATCCTTTCTTGAGAGTGCATCTGCCACCACATTTTGCTTCCCTTTTTTGTAGATGATTTCAAAGTCATAACCCAACATCTTTGTGACCCACTTTTGTTGCTCTTCAGAGGATAATCTTTGTTCTAAAAAGTATTTAAGGCTATCATGATCCGTTTTTACCTTGAAGTGTCTTCCCATTAGGTAGGGTCGCCATTTCTTAAGTGCATGGAGTATTGCCAACATTTCCTTCTCATAAATAGCTTTGCTTAAAAACTTTCCCTTGATTGGACGACTTTCAAAAGCAATGGGTCTTTCATCTTGCATTAGAACAACACCAATTCCATTTCCTGAAGCATCACATTCCACAATAAAGGTTTTTGTGAAGTCCGGTGTAGCTAAGACCGGTGCTTGGCACATTGCCTCTTTAAGATGTTCAAAGGCCTTTGTTGCTTCCGGAGTCCATGAAAATGAATCTTTCTTCAATAATGTTGTTAGAGGTGCTGCTATTCTCCCATAATTCTTAACAAACTTGCGATAATACCCTGTCAACCCAAGAAATCCTCGCAGATGCTTTATGGATGTGGGGATTTTCCATTCCTTAATGGCTTTAATTTTGCTAGGGTCTACCTTAACTCCTTCATGAGATACAATATGACCCAAATATTCCACCTCCTGGACTCCAAAGAAACATTTGGATCTTTTTGCATATAATTGTTTCTCCTCCAATAGTTGTAGCACCTTGTCAACATGTTCAACATGATCCTTCCAAGACTTGCTGTAGATTAGTATATCATCAAAAAATACCAACACAAATTTTCTAAGGAATGGTTTGAAAATTGAATTCATCAAACCTTGAAATGTTGAAGGTGCATTGGTAAGGCCAAAAGGCATGACCAAAAATTCATAATGACCCTCATGAGTTCTAAATGCCGTTTTCGGAATGTCTTCAATCTTCATTCTGATTTGATGATATCCCGAACGAAGATCCAACTTGGTGAAGTAAATTGATCCATGCAATTCATCCAGTAATTCATCAATGACAGGAATGGGGAACTTATCTTTAATAGTGAGCTTGTTGAGCTCCCTATAATCTGGACACATGCGCCATGATCCATCCTTCTTGTGCACCAATACTACTGGAGCTGAGAAAGAACTTTGACTTGGTTGAATTATACCAGCCTCTAGCATTTCTGCAACCATACGTTCAATTTCACTTTTTTGGACATATGGATATCTGTACGGCCTGATGTTTGGAGGAACACTTCCTGGAATCAGATGAATAGCATGATCATGATCACGCATAGGTGGGAGACCTTTGGGAGTCTCAAATACCTTGGAATGATTGTCCAGGACTTTTTGGAGATCTGGAGAAATAGATGATTCCAATGTGGAAACATCTAGCGAACATAATTGTGCAATTACACCTCTTTGCTCCTTTTTTAGAAGCTTTGTCATGCCATTAGAGCTGATTATCTTTCCTGGTTTCCCTGCAATACCCCTTAATTCAACTTCCTTTCCTTCCACAGAAAATTTCATGAAAAGTTCTTGAAAATTAAAAGCTATTGTACCCAAGGATTGTAGCCATTGGACTCCTAGTACAACATCAGCACCTCCCATTGGAATGGAAAGCATTGGGCTAGTCAATACATATTCTCCCATGGATAGCTTGATATTATGGCACTTTCCAGAACAATTTATTGTTCCTCCATTTGCAATCATCACTTGACACTCTGGTGCTGGATATAGGAAGCAATTCAATTCTTTTGCTACCCTACAATGAATAAAATTGTGGGTGCTTCCTGAATCAATCAACACTATTACCTTTTTCTTCTTGATTTGTCCTTCTATCTTGATGGTTTGAGGAGTGGTAATTCCCGCCAATGCATTACAAGATATGGTCGGATTTATTTGTTCTTCATCTAGGCTTTGTTCCTGGAATATATCCTCTTCTTTTGACCTTTCTTGCTCCTTTTCTTCTTCCTCTTCACAATCTATGTAGAATAATTTCTTCTCAGCACACTTATGACCTTTTGTGTATTTGCTATCACAATTGTAACAAAGCCCTTTTGCTCTTTTTTCTTCCAATTGTTGTGGTGTCAACCTTGTAGGTTGTGGAAGACTATGGGCAACAACACTTCCGTCTTTATAGTTGTGAATGGTATGCTTCCTAGTTGCCATAATTTTGCTTTCCATTTTTCTTGCTAACCTGAATGCCTTCTCTAATGAATCAGGTTCCCAAAGGCGCACATCATGTTGGATATTATCCTTTAAAGACCCTATGAACACATCAATCCTATGCTCCTCTGGAATATCTTTTACCCTTATGTTCAATTTTTGGAACTCCTCAATGTGCTCCATTATTGAACCCTTTTGTTTGAGACTTATCAATTGGCTAAAAAAAGTGTTGCTTTTTGTATCCTCATAATGTGCTATCAATTCTTCCGTAAAAATTGCCCAAGTGATAAATTGTTTACGAGAACAAAGCCATTGATACCATACAAACTGATTTGGTTCCAAATATAAAGTTGCCATACGTACCTTTTGTGTGTTTTGCACATTATTGAGATCGAAGAATTGCTCCATCTGTAATATCCATGTGGCGGGATCCTTGCCATCAAACTTCCTCATATCGATTTTTGGAACATGGTGAGTCTTTGATCCAACATTAGAGTCTATGGAATCATGATTAACATTTCTTTTGTTCTCATCATGAGTTTCCTTTAGTACTCTTTCACCCTTAGTGACCATTTCTTGTAGCAACTTATTCATATTTATCTTCAATTCTTCCATCTTATCATCCATGCCATCAATTTTAGCGTCCATGCCATTCACCTTAGCTTCCATGCCATCCATCTTAGCTTCTACACCTTTCTTTAAACAGTCCATCTTAGCTTCTACACCTTTCTTTAAACCATCCATCTTAGCTTCTACATCTTTCTTTAAACCATCCATCTTAGATTATGTTCCTTTTTGTGCAAGAGACAGTTGTTGCACTTGGTCTTGTAATTTTGATATATCATGTTGCATTTCTTCCTCTTCTTCATGAGTCATGCTAGAGCTTTCAGGTTCCTTACTAGGTTTTTGCATTTTCTTTCCTCGAGGCATCAGTTACCGATAATAATGCTCTACTATGCCCTTTGAATTCCTTCAAAATAAATTTTCAAACCAAGCTTAAGCAAAAATTTAAAAAAATCTACACACCTTTTTTCACTTTGTAGGAGCTTGATATTGCCTCTGATGTATCTCTGTACTTTCCATTCATCTAGTTCTGAAATTGTGACCTGTAGTAGCTCTCTGTGTCCTCTTTCCAATGCCACCAGTCTGATTCAAATTGGATTCTCCAAGAAAGGGTTATGCACAATCTCCCAAGATGACCTGATTATAGACCTTTCCAGAAGAGTGAACTTGTATGAAGTGCCACGTGTACAATTTTCAACCTTTGGTTCTGAAAAAGATATACAAGAAACTACAGTCCGTCCTCTTTCTATACCTTCTTACGAAATTTCAATCCGATCCCCAGAGAGAAAGTTATGACGATTTTCCCTAGGTCACCTGTTTTGAATGTAATTCAGGAGTCTGCAAAAATACCAACTTCCTCAGAGCATATCTCCGCAAATATCACGCGAAAAGATCTGAAATTCGGATCCAAGCTTCAGCGTGATTTCTTCTCAAATGGGTTTTTTTTGCGACTTCTGAAACGTCACAGAAAAAAAGTTATAGTGAAAATGCCACGATGACCTGTTTGGAGCAGCGAAACCCTAGAATCCAAAGCTCTGATACCAAATGTTGTGAAACCAGCTCAAGAAAAGATAGAAAAGAAAGATCAACGCCTTATAATTCAGCCTCTTCGAGGGGGCAACCTCCTTTACATTACATAAATGAACAATTCTTGGATGATACAAATGACAAAACCTCCTTTCTATATAAAGGAGTCTAAGGAGTCACAATATAATCCAGCCGACCTAACAAAAATAATATAAAGCCACAAAAATAACAATAGAGGGATTCTATGGGGCACAGAAATAACAATATGGGGGTAATAGGGGCACAACAATATAAATAAGGGGTATAACTACAATAGTAATGGGGTAATCACTAGTATTATAGGGACCCAACAACTTGGGACTCTACTTTGGAATCATCTTTAGAAGTTTCTCTGGAGCTCTCTTCTAAGCTTACACTGGGAGTTGGCTCCCTTATTGGTTCAAACTGTAATTGGTCCAATGAGACCTTTAACAATCTCCTTTCTCTGTATTCATGAAAGGATTCAATATCTTCTGGGTCAAAAAGTAGTGATGTCACGTGATTCACATCTGTGAATGTTTCTTTCTATAGGAAGACGTCATCAAATGCATCTTCCTCATGAGTGAATGCCTTCACTTTCACCAAGGTAGTGAAGGCATTGGCAGTTCCATTTGGGTCGTACTGCCTTCCTAGGAATTTAGGTAATTTTGGAGATTTCATGATCTCCACTTCTTTTCATGCATGCCCAAAATCGTGTAGTGCAAATGCTCCACGTTGCATGGGAAATGTAGGCCAAATGGCCTTTTTCTGCTCCTTTAATCCTTTGCTCAGCCCACCCTCACTCTCTGTTTGGTAAGCTATCTCTCTAGCCATCAACTTGTCTAGGACATAGTATGGGAGGACATGCGGTGAGGTAATGCTCCCAAATAATCTGATATATGTGAATGTTTCCTCCCCAAACCATCTGGCCACTGGGAGGATATCCACTTCGGCTTCCTTAGAAAACCTAGAGGCATTTTGGTTATAAACCTGTTTATGGATAGGCAGCATGATTCCATGACAAATTTTGTAGAAATGCGGGTGAAACTAAGACTCCCACATGTCCTTATGATATATATGAATGAGAAGTGGATTCTTCATAGTCCACTTCCATCCCATGACAAGAAATTTTGAACCAAAACAAATTGCATCCATCACATAGGCACTCATAAAAAATGGAGGGTAAACCCTCGAAGAAATACTCCTTTTCCTCCTATAATCGATTATCACATTTGCTAAATTATCAGACAGACTTTGGGCCCAAGTCATTATGGTTGCGTTTATGGCTACATCTATTAATGGCAGCCATTCTGGGGAAAATTTAGTGCTATCGGGCTTGCCAAACATCCTACATAGCATGGCTGCTGCAAAACTATGAGGGGGAGAAATAGATGCAGTAATGTACATACCCGCTTTGTCCTTTTTGATCTTGCCCTCATTTTTTGACCAGGTCCTCGTGAAATCTGTTGGGTCCTTGTTCTCTTTGGTAAACTTCTCGAGGAAATGTTTGTTGTAGATCGTTTGTGGCTTTGGTAAGTGGTGCATAAGCCGTAGGTTGTCTGGCGAAAAAGATCCCATAACCTCTTGGCTGCTATTCTTAAATTCTTTGTCTAATATATCGACCTGATCGATTAACCAATTGACCATATATGTATAAGGAATTATCTTTGGTTGCGTGGCTATGCGGTGCATAAATGAGCATGTCGTATAAAAAATGGAAGCATCTGAGGAAACATTACCGTCAGTTGTGACCTTTGTTTTGAGAGGTCTTGGTTCCTCTTCTTCTAATAAATCATACATGGTTTCCCATGTAGAGGTTCCTCCTTCTCTGTTGCATGTATTATCTATGAATAAAGGAGTCATTTCTAATTTCTCAGACAAAAATTCCTTGCCCTTCTTTTCCATTGCTCTCAAACACTCCTTCAGTGGATTTTTCCCGAAAATGGAGAAAAAAAATAGCTATTAGATATACAGAGATAAGAATGAATAATACATATAACTTGAAAAGGTGATAAGAAAGGAGTTTTATTTGAATACAAGTGAGAATATATCGCATCACGTTGAACGGATTTTCACACATAAATGCCATTAACCTTTATTAAATGCCCACTAATGGTTCATCGTCTCTTAGCTTTATTGCTCATTAATGTCCGCATCATAAGTCGATAAGAAAGCTTTTTAGGGTGGTGAGCCTTTAAATTGCAAAAATGTTGATGTTGCGATTGCGATGTAATATCGCAGATCACATTATCGCATTATGTTTGTACGCTTTCCTTATCGTTTCTTTTATTTTTGCGAGATGCGAGATACGGGCCGCTTACTATTGTTTCCAAAACATAGCTTATTTGTCATTTTTCTTGTGTAAAGCCCCTTTTATTAAGCAACAAACCTAAATACTTGTTTGTGACGTATCTCGGGAGTGGGTCTAGGTCTCAATCGCATTTCGCAATCTCGACGGATGGTAAGTTTGTGGTGTTCTTTTTAATGTCCAAAATGCGATGCGATAAGGGAAATGTTGTCATCACAATTTCACATCTCGCACGTTTTAAGGTAACTCATTAAGGTGTGCCTTCTATAAATAGCGATATGCGATGCGGGCCTTAGTTTTAATAAGAAATGCCTTAGGACTTAGTTTATATAAGAAACGTACTAGTTTCGAAGTGTTTAGCATGGAGTCCTCTTTTGATCGCTTTTCGCTAGTTTTGGTGGATTAGCAAGGCTTTCAATCACGCTTGATCATGCGATATGCGGGAAAGGCAAAGTTTTACTACTTTTTTGAAAAGGTGTTTGATTGATATCTTGTTTTATTCTAAAATGTAAAAAGGAAAATGCCTAAATGCTAAACTTATTTTTGGAAAGATTTTTTAAAGGGTCCCCATTTATTAATGTAATATTGACTACTACTATTAACAAATGGGGGGTTGTTGAATAGCACAACAATTGACGATTCACTTGGAAGAACCAGTTATCTCTGAGAGTTTTTTGAAATTTCTAAAAAATTCCAAAATAAAGATGGTTTAGAAAATAAAAATTACATGAGATATAAGGTAAGTAATACCGCTCTTTGAATATTTAAACAACATCCACTTAAATATCATCCTTTTTATTATCCTCTTCACATAAGAAAGTTACTTTGTCTACATCAGTCATTACTTGGTTTTAAAGATAAAAACAGGGAGGCTCTTCACAAATCAGTTTTTGGTATACTCAGTTGTCATAGGTAGAGCCTCTGCTACCAACAGGCGTTCATAGCCTCGACAGGGTTACCTTTTAACCAACAATGATTCAGTATCCCACCTAGGTCAGAATGCAATTTTTTAAGATAAGCTCAGATTTGTATACTTATTTCCTTTTTATTTTCTGAAATAATTCTTTTTCTTCAAAATTTCATCTTTTATCCCTTAAAGGACAATGTCTTGGTTTGGTGACCAAAATTGACAATGCCATTCACTTGATTATAACTTAACTGAACAAGCTGGCTCTTAATGAGACCCCTCGTCTTTTGATCAATACAATCTCAAGCCATTACCCTGTTTTGATATGCAGTATTGGTAATGTCAGCTAGTTATAACCTTATGATCATGGTAAGCCGACTCTTGATGAGACCTCTTATCCTTTAAGTTTAAGTATATTTTAGAATTACACTCTAAAAATGAAAACTAAATAGATGGGGAGAATATTTAGCTCCTTAAGAGATTCTCGATGACAATTGTAGAGTTTAAAGATGCTTTTATGTAGAGATACTTTGCTTTGTTATTGCTACTTTTCTTGATTGATATAGAAGCAAGGTTCCTTTCTAAAGTTAAGTTTTATCAAAGATCAAATAATTTTGGCAGAGAACAAGCAATTTCAAAGCAACAGAACTTAACCTTATATTTTATGTGTGAAAGTAATTTTCATAACAATCTTTACTTATACAAGCGAAAAGTCAAAAAATAAAAAGAAACTATTATTTGCAAAGCCAAAAGTAAATGTTCTTCAACTAGTATTATTCTTTCTAAAAAAATAAAAATAAAGGCAATAATATACAAGGAATAGAAGAGAACATCTTCTATGGAAAATATTTCTTTAAGATCTGCCCATTAACAGGTAGAGATTCTCTCTTTCTTGATAAATCCTGCAATAAAAAGGTTGATGGGCCTATTTGTTCCACAATTTGAAACGGGCCAAGCCACATTTGTTGGAACTTGGTATGCCTACCCTTTTCTTCGTGAGCTTTATCCCATTTCAATACTAGGTCTCTGAGTTGAAAAGATTTTGAACTTACAGAATTTGAATCAAAGGAAGATTTGACTAACTGTTGATGATGTGTGTGTGTGATTCTGACCTTTTCCCTTTCCTCCTCGAGTTTAAAGATTTGTAACTGTATAACTTGCATAGAAGAGGAAGGAGTTTCTTCAATGAACTGAACTAGGGCTAGAGAGGGAATAGCTACATTTGTAGGTAGGACAACTTCTTTCCCATAGACCAAATTAAAAGGAGAAGTGCCAATGGAGGCCTTCTAAGTTATCCAATCTGCCCATAGAGCGAATATTAAAGACTTATGCTAGTTCTTCTGATTTTGGTCAATAGTTCGTTTAATAATCCTTATGAGATTTTTGTTT
The DNA here is from genome assembly GCA_031772625.1 of Pinus tabuliformis. Classification (NCBI taxonomy): domain Eukaryota; kingdom Viridiplantae; phylum Streptophyta; class Pinopsida; order Pinales; family Pinaceae; genus Pinus; species Pinus tabuliformis. Next base: position 405,735,328 of record CM062807.1, on the reverse strand, counting down.
GTAGATTCAGCTAACCCATTTCCCTATGGATAATAGTTAGCAGAGTATTTAAGCTTAAAACCTCTTTTAAGAGGAAATTCTGTCATAGCATTGCTTGAAAAATAAGATGCATTATCAAACATTAGGGCAGATGGTTGACAAAATCCGGTGATAAATTGATCGATGAATTCAATGATGTTTTCAGAATTGGCTACTTTGAGTGGAATGGCTTCCACCCATTTTGTGAAGTAATCAATTGCTATAAGGATATACCTATGTTGCTTAGAAGAATGAGGAACAATCTCATCCATTATGTCCAATCCCCATTGCTCAAATGGTTGTTCAATATTGACTGGTTGTAATGGTAACACAGGTTTTCTATGTCACCCAGCAACTATTTGACAAACTTTACATCTCCTTACATCACTGTGTGTATCCTTGAATAATGTTGGCTAGTAATAACCATCATGCAAGATTTTATGTGAGGTGGTATCTCCTCCAAAGTGTCCACTAGATGGTCCATCATATAGTTCCTGCAACACCTTCTCTGCCTCAGATTTTTCAAGACATCTAAGTAAAACATAATCATAATTTATTTTGAACAACAAATCATTGACGATTTGATATTGTCTAGCTTTTAGCCTCAAGGCCCTTCTTTTCTTATAATTTAATTGTGTTGGGGCATATCCATTTCTTAAGTAAAATATGATATCAACATAAATTGACTCAGTGTCATTAAGGCTTACCTCATAGACTTGTACATCATCACCTGAGTCCTGTAGTGTTGATAAATTAGATGCTTCTGTTAACATCCTACAAAAACCTTGACCTTTTACAATTTTCGTTGGTATGATTTCAATGTCATATTGTTATAGATCTTCCACCTAATTTCCTCTCTTCTCACCTACATCCCTTTGTATCAACAGATTTCTCATTGCTGAGAATGGCACTATTACTTTAGTGTGGGTTTTGAGGAGAAAAGGTCTGAAGTGATTTATTGATTTGAAAACAAAAAAAGCTTGTTTTTCAACATCTGAGTAATTCAATTAAGCCCCTTGCAAATTGGAGCTAAAGAAAGAGATTGAGGCTTCAACTTTTTCTTCATTGACTTGTGTCAATATGGCTACATATGATTTATCGGAAGCGAAAGTATATAGAATGAAATGATTTGAAAAATTCGAAGTTGCTAAAGAGGGAGCATTAATGATTGCTTGTTTAATCAAATTAAAAGCTTCACGTTCTACGTGTCCCCATTTAAAAAGAGAATTTTTCTTTATCATAGATTGAAGAGGTAAAACAATTCGTTAGAAGCCAGGGACAAATCTTTTAAAAAAATTTATCTGACCTAGGAAAGATTGCATGGATTTTTTGTTACGAGGTAAAGGAATTCTAGAAATTTCTCTTATTCTATTAAGGTCAATGTGAATCCCTACTTTGGATACAATGAATCCTAGGAGTTTTCCTTCACTTAACGTGAAGAAAGATTTCTTAGGATTAAGAGAAATTCCATACCTTTGACAACGCTCAAATATTTGCTTTAAATCTCTCAAATGATTACTGCACTTTTTGGAATATATAGTTATATCGTCTAAGTAGATTACTACTGATTTGTTTACTAAACATTTGAAGGCTATGTCCATGGCTCTTTGGAAAGTAGCACCAACATTGATTAGTCCAAATGGCATCTTCTGATAAGCATAAGTGCCCCATTTTGTCTTGAATGTAGTTTTCATCTGGTCATTTGGATGTACTAAGATCTGATTATAACCTGAGAATCCATCCAGGAAAGACATTAGTTCTGAGCCTGCAACTGATTGCAATATTTGTTCGATAGGAGGCAATGGAAAGTTGTCCTTCTCATAGGCTTTGTTGAGATTATGGAAGTCTATAATATTCAAATATCACTGTTCTTCTTTCTGACTGGGATGAGGTTGGAGACACACCTGGAATGTATGACAGGAAAAATAATCTTGGCTTTTAGCAGTTTGTTCAATTCCGATTTAATCTGATTTTCTAAATTAGGATGGATTTTTCTTAATTTCTGCTGAACAGGCTTTTCATCACATGTCATGGGGATAGTATGTTGCATAATAGAAGTGTCATACGTTTTAAGGTCCTCATAGTTCCCTGCGAAGACATTCTTATATTTCTTCAACAAACATATAAAGACTGTGTTGGTACTATTTTATTGCCATCCTTTTCTTCTAAAAATCCATCAATCATCTAACATTTTCTCCCATAAACCCCTCACAGTCCATTGAAATTGATCAATTAAGCATTATAATTGTTATTTTACATTAAATTTAATTTGTGGATTTTTATGTTAAAAATTAGAAATTTTCAACAAAATTACGAGATGTCATGACTTCCTGTAATTGGTTTATGTTGTGTGTTAGTGTCGGTCTTGAGCCCTCCATCAGTGATCAATAACTCTTTGCATATGCATTTATAGGTGTCTCATCAGTGTCAGTCTTGCATCCCGCTAGGCATGCCATAACACTGAATGGAGGAGCTGGTCTTTGTTCCCTTCTTGGCTTTGCTGGATTAGGTCATACAACAATGTAATTGAGTCATGCTTGTTCTTATTTTTTGTCTTGAGATCCCATGGTCTTAGGTCTAGGGTTTTGAGTCAAAATCATTTCAAGGTAATGAGTCATGGTCAGCAAGTGCCCAGCAAGCCGGAAGGAATTTTGTACATATGTTTCATTATCATTTTCTTCAGCTACAGCTCACTTTATGCCTTGGATTTAAAAAACCCTGTTTTTAAATCCAAGGTCATGAGGAATTTGTAAAAGTGCCGGCAACAACCCTGGTTCCTTCACTACAGTCCCTCAGGCGGTCAACCTAAAAAAAAAAGAACGGAGTCAAACGCATCAAAAGAGCTCATTTCAGGACAAAAAGACTCTAAACAGTGTTTAAAAGCAAAGCAAGTTGAAAACATTAGAAAGTGGGTTCTAAAGTTAATTTTTTTTTAAAAGTGACCCTATAAAAGCTAATTTCCCTCTCAATTCACTCTTATTGTGCATTTGAAAGTCCAAAAATATGTGTTAGAGGCGAAAGGAGCAAATTCGGGCAAGTTTCTGCAAAGCACAAGTGTTAAAGGTGCGCGCGACCAGTCTGAGACCGTGCGCGACCATCTGGGTGCGCGCGACCAGTTACAGGCCAACGCGCAGTGTTAAATAACACAGGCGCGACCAGTTACAGGGGCGCGACCAGTCTGAGCCCGTGCGCGACCAGAACTTCTGTTTGCCCTAAAAACTCACTCAAACGCTGAAATCACCCTCAAATTCTCTCAAGTTATTAAGGTATGCCTCATTCACATGTTTGATGATGGTGTTGGGATTGGAAAGGAAGGTAATGATCATAAATTTTGTGCAAGAAATCCATAAAGAAATAGGTTAAATGAATAGTTGTTTTTGCAAGCAATATGTGTGACAGTTTGTTATTTTTCAAGGAAATTTTTCCCTTTGTCCCTCCTTTTATTTTCCCCATACAAATTGCATATGTTAACATGTCAAACTTATTGATCTCATTTGCAAGTCAATTATACAAATCCTACCCCTAAATCATTTGCAAACCCTAGTCCTTTCAAACCCTATAAACCCTACCTTTTCCCCATGTATAATGATCAAACCCTAAGCACTAGTAACACAGCAAAATGCCTATGTAAATGTACAGCAAAAGAATGAAAAGAAACATTATAAAAAACAAATAAAAAAGTGATGACAAGGCATGCACTCAAAAAATTGTAAAAACAGTGAAATTTGCCATTTTGCATAGCCTCAGAAAAAACAAAGGAAAAGGGTCATCTCGTGTATATGTCAAAGACTTCAAAGCTCAATAAGGTCATGACAAAATTTCATTTGCATAGACATCAAAGAAATCAGACTTGCTGTGGTTAGGGTTTGCAGTAACATGGTATCTTTTTCCCCTCCTCAAAACTCTGTTTTTTCCCCTACCTAATTCCCTATGTAAACCCTAATTCAATTGCTTGTCCCTTCAGTTAAACTCCCTAGGCAATTGAATATCCCTCCCTATGATCAAATCACACAGTGAAACCCTAATTACTCATGGCAAATGAAAAAATAAGGCTGCCTCTGTTTTAAATGAATTGTTGTTACAAAAATTGATTGGCAGCAGACTTTGTTGATGGGTTCCATTATCCCCCCTAAACCTAATCCCTAATATCCTCTATTTTCCCTCATTCCTATGATACAATCCCCTCTCCCTTCCACTGTAAAATGATCACAACAACCCCTTCCCTTCCTCTTACAATCAGAAACCCTAAATCCCTGTTTCCCAAAGCATCAAATGGTCATTTTGAAATTATGAAAAACAGAGTATGCTCCTCAATGACATTCAAAACAAATTGAAATGAGCTGCCTGTTACTTGTATATAGATGATGCTGCCTTATCCCCCTATGCTTATGACATCCTCCCCTCCATCATGATGATTTTCATTGTCCTTTCCCTTGGTGATTAAAAATCACAGTTTCCCTAAATAAAGTATTGATTTGCAAATGGTGAGAGATGGAATGACATGTTTAGCATTATGTGATGTTTTTCTTCAGAATTCCCTGTTTATGTATATATTTTTCCCTTTCCTATATGTAAATTCCCTCCCCTAACATTTCCCTCATGATGTTTCCCCTTGAAAACAGCATACTTCACAGCATTTTGCAGGCAGGGCAGCGGTCAATTTGACTTGTTTATTCCACCTTGCTCAATAACACCATGTCAACCACTGAGACTAATGAGCAAGGTGATGACCGGTCTTCTTCTACAGAGGTTGAGACACAGCAGAGGCCTCGTAAGGGTGGCAAAGGTGTTCATCATAGAGGTTACATGTTCGCAAGGCAAAAATGAAAATTCTCCAAAGGAAGCTGTCAGAGGCCCCGAAGAAGAAGAAAAGGACAAATCCACTCCGCATCTTGGCTGAGGCATCTCTCACTCATCATGGTACTGATCAGCCTTGATCTAGCATCAAAATGTGAAAATTTTGAGAATTTTGGAGCATTTTGGAAATTTTTGGTAAAATTACAGGTTTTGCCCACGGTTTGGTCTCACCCCGGGTGAGACCATTTTGGAGGACTGCTCGGAATTTTGAAAACTTGGCATTTTTGGAAAGGGCATGCAAAAAGAAAAATTACCAATGCTTGGGAGAAGCCTGATTTTGAGTTTTGAGCCTCCAAAAGCTCAAAATACATCAAAAAAATGACTTTCTGCCCACTTTTTGAGTTGCAGAAAGTGACCTTGGGAGAAATGGTTTTTGAGGGGTCAAATCAACACCAAATTCAGAAATTCCACTTGGGATGGAAAGTAGACAGGCCAAGCTTTCCAATGAGCCATCTTGCACCTGATTTGGACTAGTGGAACCCACTCAAAAACAGCTTTGAAGGGGCGCGACCAGAACTTCCAGATTTGCCAGAATTCACATTTTTGGTCAAAAAACACTGTTTTGACTATGGTTGACTATTTTTACTTGTAGATGATGGATAAATGTAATATTTTCATGGCACTTTGGTAGATTTTATCTTTCTTTACCCTTCTAGAAGCTTCCATGATGTAAAAAGTGAAAAATTAATGCATGGATGAGTTAGCTAAGTAATAGAGGCAAGTTGTTGGGCTGCCTATTTTCTAGTTCTTAGTTTAGAATTAGTTCAAACTGCTCCTAGGAAGCTGAGCTCGACCCCTAGAGGTGGGGAAAGGAGTTAGATGGTCTAGATGGTCTATATTATGCTCTCTCCTTCTCATTTTCATGGTTGGACTCTTGTGTAAGGAAGCTTTATTGTATATTGTGCATCTATTTCTGCAATTGAAGGCAAGGAAAGCCAGGGTTTTACAGACATCTTTGAGGATTCTTGTGGATCTGATTGTTGATGGTGTGTTCTCTACATGTTCTTGTAAGTTTGTTTATGTGTTTCACATCTCTCTTATGCTTCTAAATTGGACAGATGAAGTGGTAAAGTTTGAACTCATGTTTTGACATGCTCAGCTTTTTAGTTTGTTCAATTTTAATGTTTTCTACTGTCTAGAGAGGATTCAAATTGTGTGTTTGCCCTCTTTAGCTTCTCCTCTATCATCTCTGATCATCCATCTCAGATTAAGGCATCAGCACTCATTCCTACCTTGCCCCTTAGATCCCCCTGTGAAAACTGTGCTCAATCCCCGCACCTTGAATTGCACTTCCACCAATTGCCACCAAAAACCCCAAAAATCATTAAATCAACCCCCTTATCAATTTACTAGCCTAAAATCTTTATTATTAATTGGTCAGCCTAATCATATTGAAAGATCTATCGAATCTGACCCGAGAGAGCCTTCTCATACCTTGTAGGGCTAGCTACGAGGTGAAATGGTTTGATGTAGCCTTGAGAGTTTGTCTATCTCTGCCTAGGTGAATTCCAAGCGCTAACATATTGGCGACCATACTGGGGAGAACATATTAATCGTTTGCTCATTGTCGTGTTATTTCATAAGTCTTAGACGGAGCCTGAAGTTACGCCAGAAGCCTTCGAAAACGCTCTTGTTTTACATCAGCGCAAGTAGATAAACGCTGCTTCAGTCTATCTCCGTGGGATTTGTGAACATAGCGCTTCATTGACACTTTACCCCAGTACATGTATCAAGTTTAGATCTGATTGTTGATAGTGGACAACGATCAGACACTTGAAAGGCTGAAATCATTCACTGGCGACTCCTTTCACTGAAGAATCCAGCAACCTGTGCTTCATGGTGACTTCACTGCAGAGAGATCAGTAGCTTTGAGATTTGTCAAGATGGATCAGATTGCAAGAAGGTATGCTCCCTTGAGCCGAGATCACATTCCAGGTTTTCCGAATAAAATTCCGAAGGTAGATTGGTCAAGGAATTTGCCTATATTTAATGATGATGGTAAGAAGGATGCTGCTCTACATCTGGTAAGATTTCATATGCATATTCGCAAATTCAAGATCGATTTTCCTGAAGATTGCTTGATGAAGATATTCTTGGCCACTCTGGAAGGTAAAGCCCAAATATGGTATGAAAGTTTGCCGCCTGCTTGTATTTATTGTTTAAAGGATTTTCATGCCTTGTTCATTGAAAGATATAAGGACTCTTATCCATCATTAAATTTAGTTCAAGACTGTTGCAAGCATGCCTATAGTTTTATTGAAAGCCTTGAAAAGTTTTATGAAGATGACAATTTCATGGATGAAGAGATCATGGAAGCCTTGTATGAAAATCCGTTTCAGCAGCACACAGAAATCTTAGATACTTGTCAAGATCAGCAGGTTGAAGATGGCCATATGGCTGAAAATGATGAAAGAGAAGAGCTTGTTTCAGATCTGCTCACGGAAGAGGACAACATGCATATTGGAGAATGTGGGACAGCTACTTCAGTTCTGGATTCAGATTGTGATAACCAAGCATACCTTGTGTTGAATCCGGAAAGTTTTGTTGTCGAGGTCATCCGGAATGAAGAAGACAAAGCTATTGACCAAAGCCTTTATGAGGAGGTAATTCCGCCAGCTCATGAAAAACAAGATGAGATCTTTGTTCAAGTAAGTGAAAAATATTCTTTCAATCATGATTTGGATAGTTTGATTGCCATGTCATATGAAGATGGTCAACAATGTTTCCAAGTTTCAGAAGATCAGGACTGTCATTCAGATTTTTCATGTTTTGAAATGTTATTTCAAGAAGACAAGACTTGTTTGAGCAAAGGGAAACAAAATCCATTGTCTCCTTTGTCTGAAGAGGAGATAGATCAGCTTTTGAAAGGTCATGCTACAGCGCAAACTACAACAGATTTGCAGTGCACACATAGTCAGGAAAGTGTTGGTGAAACTTCTTCCTCTTTTGCAAATGATGACTGTCTTGTACTCAGTTTTGTAGATCAGCAAAAAGATAAGGCTGTCATGTTTGATCATCTTGAAGAGTGTTTTTTGTTTAAGAATGACCTAGAGCATGAAGTTAAGAGAGACAATATGATCAAGGAATTTACAGTCAACACTCATATGGCAGAAGTTTACACCTCTCTGTGCCTTCCTATCAATCAGCAACCCACTGTTCTTTCAGATCAGGATGAAGCAACTACTTATATTTTTGCAGCTGGATCTCCAAACAAGATAGTGCTTCAAGATTATCAAGATCCCTTTGGCATTCTTCTGCAAGCATTAGAAAAGATAAATGTTGCATGGTTCATTATCATAAGTTTTGGTTTCAGTGGTTATTTTGAGTTGCCTACAGGTTCATCGTTCCGCCTGCTCGAGATACGTGAGAGCAGAAATTTGGTATGTAGCCATCTGCTGGATTGGTTACATTGGAAAGCTCATTATACATGATTGTACATATTTCATTACTATGCAGGTGGTTTTCATCATGATTTCAAATCTTGATGGACTGCTGCCCTTCATAAGCTTTGTAAGTTTTGTTTTAAGTCAAGTCATGAGTCATTTGTGTTTGGTCTGTTGAGTAAGTTTTTCAAGTTATTTCAGTTTGCCATCGAGTCGGTTTGAGTCCAGCATCAGTTAAGTTTCAGTCAATTGTCTAAGTCAAATAAAGTTGTTTTTGAGTTGGTCACATGTGAATAAATTGACTCCATTGCCCAATGAATAAGGCACTGGTCTGCTCTCCCAAGAGGTCTGAGGTTCTTGGCACCTCCAAGGAGCTGCCATCCCCATTGGAGCCAATGTTAGTGTCGGTCTTGAGCCCTCCATCAGTGATCAATAACTCTTTGCATATGCATTTATAGGTGTCTCATCAGTGTCAGTCTTGCATCCCGCTAGGCATGCCATAACACTGAATGGAGGAGCTGGTCTTTGTTCCCTTCTTGGCTTTGCTGGATCAGGTCATACAACAATGTAATTGAGTCATGCTTGTTCTTATTTTTTGTCTTGAGATCCCATGGTCTTAGGTCTAGGGTTTTGAGTCAAAATCATTTCAAGGTAATGAGTCATGGTCAGCAAGTGCCCAGCAAGCCGGAAGGAATTTTGTACATATGTTTCATTATCATTTTCTTCAGCTACAGCTCACTTTATGCCTTGGATTTAAAAAACCCTGTTTTTAAATCCAAGGTCATGAGGAATTTGTAAAAGTGCCGGCAACAACCCTGGTTCCTTCACTACAGTCCCTCAGGCGGTCAACCTAAAAAAAAAAAGAACGGAGTCAAACGCATCAAAAGAGCTCATTTCAGGACAAAAAGACTCTAAACAGTGTTTAAAAGCAAAGCAAGTTGAAAACATTAGAAAGTGGGTTCTAAAGTTAATTTTTTTTTAAAAGTGACCCTATAAAAGCTAATTTCCCTCTCAATTCACTCTTATTGTGCATTTGAAAGTCCAAAAATATGTGTTAGAGGCGAAAGGAGCAAATTCGGGCAAGTTTCTGCAAAGCACAAGTGTTAAAGGTGCGCGCGACCAGTCTGAGACCGTGCGCGACCATCTGGGTGCGCGCGACCAGTTACAGGCCAACGCGCAGTGTTAAATAACACAGGCGCGACCAGTTACAGGGGCGCGACCAGTCTGAGCCCGTGCGCGACCAGAACTTCTGTTTGCCCTAAAAACTCACTCAAACGTTGAAATCACCCTCAAATTCTCTCAAGTTATTAAGGTATGCCTCATTCACATGTTTGATGATGGTGTTGGGATTGGAAAGGAAGGTAATGATCATAAATTTTGTGCAAGAAATCCATAAAGAAATAGGTTAAATGAATAGTTGTTTTTGCAAGCAATATGTGTGACAGTTTGTTATTTTTCAAGGAAATTTTTCCCTTTGTCCCTCCTTTTATTTTCCCCATACAAATTGCATATGTTAACATGTCAAACTTATTGATCTCATTTGCAAGTCAATTATACAAATCCTACCCCTAAATCATTTGCAAACCCTAGTCCTTTCAAACCCTATAAACCCTACCTTTTCCCCATGTATAATGATCAAACCCTAAGCACTAGTAACACAGCAAAATGCCTATGTAAATGTACAGCAAAAGAATGAAAAGAAACATTATAAAAAACAAATAAAAAAGTGATGACAAGGCATGCACTCAAAAAATTGTAAAAACAGTGAAATTTGCCATTTTGCATAGCCTCAGAAAAAATAAAGGAAAAGGGTCATCTCGTGTATATGTCAAAGACTTCAAAGCTCAATAAGGTCATGACAAAATTTCATTTGCATAGACATCAAAGAAATCAGACTTGCTGTGGTTAGGGTTTGCAGTAACATGGTATCTTTTTCCCCTCCTCAAAACTCTGTTTTTTCCCCTACCTAATTCCCTATGTAAACCCTAATTCAATTGCTTGTCCCTTCAGTTAAACTCCCTAGGCAATTGAATATCCCTCCCTATGATCAAATCACACAGTGAAACCCTAATTACTCATGGCAAATGAAAAAATAAGGCTGCCTCTGTTTTAAATGAATTGTTGTTACAAAAATTGATTGGCAGCAGACTTTGTTGATGGGTTCCATTATCCCCCCTAAACCTAATCCCTAATATCCTCTATTTTCCCTCATTCCTATGATACAATCCCCTCTCCCTTCCACTGTAAAATGATCACAACAACCCCTTCCCTTCCTCTTACAATCAGAAACCCTAAATCCATGTTTCCCAAAGCATCAAATGGTCATTTTGAAATTATGAAAAACAGAGTATGCTCCTCAATGACATTCAAAACAAATTGAAATGAGCTGCCTGTTACTTGTATATAGATGATGCTGCCTTATCCCCCTATTCTTATGACATCCTCCCCTCCATCATGATGATTTTCATTGTCCTTTCCCTTGGTGATTAAAAATCACAGTTTCCCTAAATAAAGTATTGATTTGCAAATGGTGAGAGATGGAATGACATGTTTAGCATTATGTGATGTTTTTCTTCAGAATTCCCTGTTTATGTATATATTTTTCCCTTTCCTATATGTAAATTCCCTCCCCTAACATTTCCCTCATGATGTTTCCCCTTGAAAACAGCATACTTCACAGCATTTTGCAGGCAGGGCAGCGGTCAATTTGACTTGTTTATTCCACCTTGCTCAATAACACCATGTCGACCACTGAGACTAATGAGCAAGGTGATGACCGGTCTTCTTCTACAGAGGTTGAGACACAGCAGAGGCCTCGTAAGGGTGGCAAAGGGGTTCATCATAGAGGTTACATGTTCGCAAGGCAAAAATGAAAATTCTCCAAAGGACGCTGTCAGAGGCCCCGAAGAATAAGAAAAGGACAAATCCACTCCGCATCTTGGCTGAGGCATCTCTCAGTCATCATGGTACTGATCAGCCTTGATCTAGCATCAAAATGTGAAAATTTTGAGAATTTTGGAGCATTTTGGAAATTTTTGGTAAAATTACAGGTTTTGCCCACGGTTTGGTCTCACCCCGGGTGAGACCATTTTGGAGGACTGCTCGGAATTTTGAAAACTTGGCATTTTTGGAAAGGGCATGCAAAAAGAAAAATTACCAATGCTTGGGAGAAGCCTGATTTTGAGTTTTGAGCCTCCAAAAGCTCAAAATACATCAAAAAAATGACTTTCTGCCCACTTTTTGAGTTGCAGAAAGTGACCTTGGGAGAAATGGTTTTTGAGGGGTCAAATCAACACCAAATTCAGAAATTCCACTTGGGATGGAAAGTAGACAGGCCAAGATTTCCAATGAGCCATCTTGCACCTGATTTGGACCAGTGGAACCCACTCAAAAACAGCTGTGAATGGGCGCGACCAGAACTTCCAGATTTGCTAGAATTCACATTTTTGGTCAAAAAACACTGTTTTGACTATGGTTGACTATTTTTACTTGTAGATGATGGATAAATGTAATATTTTCATGGCACTTTGGTAGATTTTATCTTTCTTTACCCTTCTAGAAGCTTCCATGATGTAAAAAGTGAAAAATTAATGCATGGATGAGTTAGCTAAGTAATAGAGGCAAGTTGTTGGGCTGCCTATTTTCTAGTTCTTAGTTTAGAATTAGTTCAAACTGCTCCTAGGAAGCTGAGCTCGACCCCTAGAGGTGGGGAAAGGAGTTAGATGGTCTAGATGGTCTATATTATGCTCTCTCCTTCTCATTTTCATGGTTGGACTCTTGTGTAAGGAAGCTTTATTGTATATTGTGCATCTATTTCTGCAATTGAAGGCAAGGAAAGCCATGGTTTTACAGACATCTTTGAGGATTCTTGTGGATCTGATTGTTGATGGTGTGTTCTCTACATGTTCTTGTAAGTTTGTTTATGTGTTTCACATCTCTCTTATGCTTCTAAATTGGACAGATGAAGTGGTAAAGTTTGAACTCATGTTTTGACATGCTCAGCTTTTTAGTTTGTTCAATTTTAATGTTTTCTACTGTCTAGAGAGGATTCAAATTGTGTGTTTGCCCTCTTTAGCTTCTCCTCTATCATCTCTGATCATCCATCTCAGATTAAGGCATCAGCACTCATTCCTACCTTGCCCCTTAGATCCCCCTGTGAAAACTGTGCTCAATCCCTGCACCTTGAATTGCACTTCCACCAATTGCCACCAAAAACCCCAAAAATCATTAAATCAACCCCCTTATCAATTTACTAGCCTAAAATCTTTATTATTAATTGGTCAGCCTAATCATATTGAAAGATCTATCGAATCTGACCCGAGAGAGCCTTCTCATACCTCGTAGGGCTAGCTACGAGGTGAAATGGTTTGATGTAGCCTTGAGAGTTTGTCTATCTCAGCCTAGGTGAATTCCAAGCGCTAACATTGTGAAACGTGGCATGGCAGGAAAATCAAAATAGAGGATAGGGACGTGATCACAGATGTACATACATGGCGAAGGATCTATTCAGCATCGCATCTGGAGCTCCTGGATACATGGTCAATGCTGATCAAACCCAACCTTTTTGGTCATAAAAGCAGCAAAAAGCTAGAGTTACCTAAACTGATTTTGTTTTGTTTTGGAAATAAGTTAAGATTAGAAAAAAAACAAAAATTGCCTTTTTGACTATAAAAGCAGAAACATCTGCGTGATAATGTATGTACATCTGATTGCAAATAGGACTACGTGATAAGAGACATGGAGTAGACTTAAGATTGCGTATCATATTGTATTGTATTGTTACCAGAACTCTTGCATGTAATTGATTTCCAGACTTTAATCACAGGCAGCGTTTTTATCATTCTAGTGTTTTATGTGTTAATGATTTCAACATCTGAAGTTTTCTAAGTGTACCATCAACACGTGGACGAGCCCTCTGTGGGGACTGATATACTTCCATTTTTTTTTCATAGCATTTAGACTTCAGATCTGAATAGCGTTTGATGCCATTTCTTTGCTTGTGAATTAATTAATTCGATTAGAAGTTCTTGTGATATTGTATGATTCATGGTGATAGCTTGAAACTTCAATTGCTAAATTATTGAACAAGATCTTGTAAAAGATTTAATTGAGCACTAAATTTCGAAGTATCTCTGTGGACTCTGTTTTCATGCATTTGAGTCTTAGTATGCTTAAAAGAATTTTTGGTTTTCATGAATGCTTAGTGTGTTATCTAGAAAGAGTTTTTGTGAATGATATCCTTGTAAGAGGATTGAAAACTCAGACTAGTAACACTTTGTTTTCTTAGAACAATTGATTAAATTAGGTGATATAAGTGTTTGAATTGTGAAAGGAAACATATTCCAATCTCTTGTAAAAGAGTGCTGTAGCTTGTCATAGTAGACACTTATCTAGGTACATGAGATCCTTTTAGGTCTATAGATTGTAGACATGTGCCTCTAAGTTTACCTACCTTGGTTGACATTAAATTTAGTCTAATCTAGACCCCTGGATTGGTCACTACATTTTGGCGCCGTTGCCGGGGATGCGCAACTAGAGGATTTCTAAATAAAAAATAAAAAATAAAAAATAAACAAAAACAAACAAAAACATAGATTTAATTTTAATTCATCATTTTAGAAGTCATGTTTACTTATGTCTAGATCTAGAGATGATAAAGGTAGATTCATAAAAACCCCCCATCCAAAAACTAATTCACCACTAGGAGTAGACCCTTTAGGAAAAGTTGAACACACAACACCAGCTGGGAAAGTCACCATACAAACATTAGAGGATAAACAGAAATCAGGGCAAAGACTCACACTCATCGAGAGGCAAATTCTATTGGCACACGAATCACAGAAGAAACATCTCCCTGAATCCTCTATAAAAAGAGAAAGTAGCACAGTAACTCAACAATCTCTCCTTGAACTTCTCTTTGAAACAAGTGACACTGAACAAGAAATTAAATCAACAGAGGAACCTATCAAAATGGCTGAGGAAGGATATGGATTAGCAAGAGGACCACAAAATCAAGGTCGAAGAGAGGAGGAAGAGTCAACCTTTAAATTTCCTATTCAAGAACCAGAAGAAGGTGAGGAAATAAAAATGAAAAACATACCTCCATCTGTGCTACCAAACTTTTATGGCATGGCTTCAGAAGACCCAGATTCATTCTTGTTTGAATTTGACATAGTATGTCGAACATATGGTTACACAGATGATGCCCATAGGCTTAGACTCTCCCCAGCAACATTAAAAGCATAAGCATTAAGATGGTTCATGGGACTTGGTGAACATGCAATAACTGATTGGGATGGCATGAGAAGAATATTCCTAAAGAAATACCAACCTTATTGCAGATCGAAAGATTCTAAAGATGATATCTTTAGGATGAATGAACAAGAGGATTAAAATTTAGAGGAGTATTTGGAACGATTTGTTTACAATTTGCAAAAATCAAAACATAGGACCATGTCCCTTGATCTGATTCGAACAATATTTTTGAAGGGAATTCGAGAGGAATACTTAGATGATCTTAATTTGATGGGCAAAGGTGATATTTCCACTTTACCTTTCGAAGAAATTGTTGATTTATGTGAAAAATATTCAAGGAGCAAAGCCAGATATGGAAAAAGAGCTCTATCATCTAAAGCCACAAAATCTGCTTCAGCAAGTGTCACAAGGGCTGAAATAGGAAACCTGTTAGAAGAATTCAAAATAGATCTATTAAGTACCTTAGGAACTCAAATTGACACTCTGAAAGCCAAGAAAAGACAAGAAGAGGAAGATCAAATAATGGCTGTCTTTTGTCCAAAATGCCGGAAGAAACATGTCTTGAAAGACTGCCCATTAGAAAACATTCAAGTTTGTGCCTTTTGTACTGAAAATCATGATATATTTCATTGCTCCGAAGTCAAGATTTTGCAGAATTGTAATGTGGAAGTAGCTAATACAGATATGGAGAATGTGTATTTCATGGGTGCCAAGAGACCATGGCAACCTAGACCTCCACCTCCAGGTATGTTTCCAAACCAAAATTTGCAATTTCCTGCACGAGATCAGATGTATGCTTAGAATTCTTGGAATGTGCCCATGCCATGGCAACACTAAAATTATCCACAGCA
This sequence comes from Pinus tabuliformis, assembly GCA_031772625.1. Classification (NCBI taxonomy): domain Eukaryota; kingdom Viridiplantae; phylum Streptophyta; class Pinopsida; order Pinales; family Pinaceae; genus Pinus; species Pinus tabuliformis. The sequence continues at coordinate 405,719,964 of CM062807.1, read as the reverse complement.
ACAATGGAGACCATTTCAGTAGTACTCTCAACAATATCAACCATATCCTCAACCATACCAATAGTATTCTCAGCCATACCAACAGTATCATCAGCCACATTCGCAATATCCTCAAACATATCATCAATATCCTCAGTAGCAAGTTGTTTATCAACCCCAAAACAGTAAACAAGCATTTCCTGCTCCTCCACCAATAAATCCACCCCACTTACAACTCCCATCTAATCAACAACCTCCTAGACCCACTCATATTCCTGCTCAGCCTGTACCAAATCCAAATAATAGAGCAGAGAGACCAGCCTATCCCACATTACCTTTACAAATTATAAATTTAAGGTCTGGTAAGGTACTTCAAAAAGAACCTCCAATAGCTGAAAAACAAGAAGAAAATGAAGAAAATGAAAATGAAACTCCAACTCAAAAGAAACAAAATGATGACATCAAAAATAAACAAATGTAGCCGTTGCATCCACCACATTTTCCAGAACGATTGGTCCAAGCAAAACTTCCCATGTCTATACCACAGTTTGATGTTTTAGATGAGCTAAAGAATGTCTATATAAAAATTCCACTATTGCAAGCCATAAAAGACATTCCCATATATACTAAAGCAATCAAAGAACTGTGCCTCAAGAAGCCTACTAGGAAAATAATTGATCCACAAACTATTCATGTTATTGGACATTTAGCTGGCCTTATGACAAATACCATTTCAATGGAAAAGTATGTTGATCCTGGTATTCCTAGAGTCACTACAATCATTAACAACATACATATTCCAAACACCTTAATTGACCTTAGGGCCGCAATAAATGTGATAACTCTTGAAACAATGAAAACACTGCAGCTCACAAACTTGCAGCACACAACAATTGTTCTAGAACTAGCTGATAGGTCTAAAGTGACTCCTAAAGGGATTTTGGAGGACATAATTGTCTCACTGGACTCCTGGGAGTATCCAATGGACTTTTTAGTTCTTCAGCCAAAATCTAATCTAGGAGGACACCCTATCATCCTTGGTAGACCATGGTTAGCAACTGTTGATGCATTCATAGGATGTAGATCGGGTAATATGATTATTTCACGAGGAACTGAAAGAAAACAACTCACTCTTTACCCATCAGCACAATCACCAACAATAGCACACAATTTATGGCTTGACGATAAATACAATGACAAGGAAGAAGTTCAATCTGTTTTTAGCATTAATCAAATCTATGATTTTCAAGAACATAATAATGATGATTTTGTAGAATTGTTCCTTTCTCAACCTGATATTTCCGAAGAATTAAGAAATGAACAATACCATGCTGCAGATGAACTTTTGGCACATAATTTTCAGGAAACTTGCACCATTCAATCTTTGCAAACAACATTTTAGAACATTTTTCCCATTCAATCTATCACAAACACACAAAGTAAGACCATAGAGATTAGTCCAGGAAAAACTTTGAATATTAGCACTCACCAATTATTGAGAAAATACCAAAGAGAATTTGCTTGGGACTACACCGATATGCACGGAATTCACCCTGAAACATGCACTCACCATATTTACACGGATAGTAATATCAAACCAGTGAGGCAACCGCAGAGAAGAATGAATCCTATGCTTCAGGATATTGTTAGAGATGAATTACAAAAACTATTGAAAGTCAATTTTATTTATCCTATCTCTGACAGTCAGTGGGTATCCCCATTAGTAGTAATGCCCAAAAAATTGGCAAGTGGAGAATTTGTGTTGATTACAGACAATTGAACAAAGCAAACCTCAAAGATTATTTCCCACTACCATTTATCGACCAAGTGCTAGACACATTAGCTGGGAAATCATCATTCTCTTTTCTTGATGGTTTCAGTGGCTATAATCAGATCAGGATAGCCTTAGAGGACCAGGAGAAAACCACTTTTACTTGTCCCTGTGGCACTTATGCCTATAATGTTTTACCATTTGGACTTTGCAATGATCCAGCTACATTTCAGAGAGCTGTATTAGCTATTTTTGCTGATTTAGTTCATGACTGTGTTGAAGTATACATGGATGATTTTTCAGTGTATGGTAATTCATTTGAGCATGCATTAGAGAATATTGAAAAAGTTTTGAAGAGATGTATTGAAGCTAATCTGTCCCTGAGCAATGAAAAGTGTTTTATGATGTTAAATGAAGGGATAGTATTAGGACACTATATTTCTTCTCAAGGCATTAAAGTTGATCCATCAAAAATCCAGATCATTGTCAATTTTCCAATTCCGAAGACTCAAAAAGAGGTAAGAAGTTTTCTTGGGTATGCAAGCTATTACAAAAGGTTTATTGAACATTTTAGTAAAATAGCTTCACCTTTGTTTAAACTTCTAGCAAAAGATACACCTTTCAACCGGAATGAGAATTGTCAGCAAGCTTTTGAAACACTCAAAGGAAAGTTATCAACCACACCAGTCTTAAAAGGACCTAACTGGACCCTACCATTTCACATCTTTACAGATGCATCTGATACTGCAGTAGGTGCCTCATTAGGCCAAAAAGAAGAGTCTTTCAATTATTCCATCTATTTCATTAGCAAAAATCTAACACCTGCAGAATTAAACTACACAGTCACTGAAAAAGAAATGCTTGCCATCATACATGCTGTGAATAAATTCCGACATTATATCGTTGGTTATGAGGTTTTTGTACATACTGATCACTCTACCATTAAGTATTTAATGAATACACCAATCACTAATGGCAAAGTTACCAAATGGATGTTATTATTATAGGAATTTAATATTACAGTGTTAGATAGACCAGGTAAGGAGAATCAGGTGGCAAATTTTCTTTCTGAACTGCAAAATTCAGGTGAGGTTGTTCCGGTTGAAGATTCTTTTCTAGATGAAAATTTATTTGCAATTTCAATAGTGAATCCTTGATATGCTGACTTAGCCAATTATTTATCCACAGGAAGAACACCTCCATATTTTACTCCAAAGGAAAAGAAGAGGCTGATCAAACAAAGTGCTAAATACTCATGGGTTAATGGCGATTTATTTTACACTGGTTATGATATGATTATTAGACGATATGTAAGAAATGATTAAATAATTGATATTTTAAAATCTTGCCATGATGAACCGTGTGGTGGGAATTTTGCAGCGAAAAGAACAGCATTCAAGATTCTCAGTCTTGGATACTATTGGCCATCTATTTTTAAGGATTCCAAGAAGTATGTGAAAAGTTGTGATAGCTGTCAAAGAATGGGCAGACCGACAGCTACAGATGAAATGCCACTTCAGGTTCAAGTACATTTAGAGCCATTTGAAAAATGGGCTCTAGATTTTATAGGACCCATCAATCCAACTTCAAAAGGTAAAAAGTACATCCTAGTATGTACTGATTACGTGACAAAATGGGCTGAAGCCAAAGCACTAGTCCGGGCAACTGAACAAACAGTGGTAAACTTCCTTTTTGAGGAAATTTTTGTAAGGTATGGAGTACCAATGGAAATAGTGATGGATCAAGGTACTCAGTTTACCTCAAATCTGGTCAAAGACATCACAGAAAAATATAAAATCAAGCACAGGAAAAGTACACCTTACCATCCACAGGCCAATGGCCAGGTGGAATCTACCAATAAAACATTGGAAGGAATTATCACTAAGACAGTAGCAATGAACAGAAAGAATTGGGAAGAGAAGCTCAAAGATGCACTCTGGGCTTACAGAATCATGTGGAAAAACACTACAAGATTTACACCATATCAGTTGGTGTATGGAAAAGAGGTAATGCTTCCTATTGAATTTCAAATACATACTTATAAGATGGCTGTAGATTTAGGAATTGATCTCAATGAAGCACAACAAGCGAGAATTATGCAATTGAACCAGTTAGATGAAATGAGGCAGCAAGCAGAGGAGACAGTAATCCTAATGCAGAAACAAAGGAAGCAGTGGCATGATGCACACATAAAAAAGAAATAGTTCAAAGAAGGAAACTGGGCTTTACTGTTTGACTCTAAATTTAGAGATCATAAAGCCAAATTTACCACACATTGGATGGGCCCATATGCAATAGTTCAAGTATATGAAAATGGATCAATCAAGCTTACTACCATTGATGGAGAAGGCAACACCTTTCTTGTCAATGGCCATCAGTTGAAACTCTATCATAAGCCCGTCAGCAAGGAGGATTTTATTCACACTGTATCTCAGCAAAGGGAGCTTGAGATATTGCAGCCTTCAGCTGTGATATCTCTACCTTAGTTCATTCAACTTCATTTAAAAAAAATAAATAAATAAAAATAAATAAAAATAAATAAATAAATAAATAATTAAAAACAATAACGGTTTAGATGTGAAAACCAGAATCTGGCACACTCTAACCCAGAATTCTTACTAGAAAACCATTCATTTGGCTGGTAAGAATTCCTTTTTTTTCTTGTTTATTGTTTTTTTCATCAATTCAATAATGACTTGAGGACAAGTCAAAGCTTTAGTGGGGGAGAAGAATTAGCAAGAATCAACATTTTGTTTTCCCTATCTCATCTCCTCATTTGTAAATCTTGAAAGAATTTGTTTCAGTACTTCAGTATTTCAATAAAAGAGTTGTTCTTGTTTTTTGTTCTAATCAGAGGGACCTGTTCAAGCAATATGCAGTGGGACTTGTTCAAAAGACTATGTTACCAGTACCAATATTAGAGGGACCTGTTAAAGACTGCATTCAAGATACATCAGGTTACTTCAACGAAGTTTTCAAAGGTTGCTTATCATCAAGGCTACATCAACAACAAGGATAAAAGAAGCTGCACAAACATAGTTCTTTAGAGTTCTTTAGAGTTCTTCAGATTTTAAAGGGACCTGTTTTATTCAATTTCATTTCAAAGGGACCTGTTTTGGACAGTGAAGACCAGTCATATTTGGATAGTGAAGATCAGTCCTACCTGTGCACGCCAAATCAGCCATTGTCAACCAACAAGTGTAATGTATTAGTGAAATTTTTATTTTTAACATTTAAAATTCTTGAATTATTTTAGTGTTAAAAATGATGATTATGATTTCTTGTTATCAATTTCAAAAACCCCTATACCCATCACCCTTGTAACAATCCTAACTACTCAAATCTGCTATCACTCTGCTATCATAGCCTATTGCCATATTCCTACTATGATTTTCAAACCTTTTCTTACACTACTCTTCAAACCTTGTCATTAACTCCTCATTTTTTAAAATCAGCCATCAAACCTTGTCATCGATCCATCATTTTTCAATCGACCAAGTACCAACATGTAGTAGACAAGTGGTAAACCATTGGAAAGACAAGTGGTAAATCATTGGAAAGACAAGTGTTAAATGATTTCGTTCATTTTGAATGTGGGAGTTATAAATAGTATTTTGACCCAAGGTGGCTCATGAAACATATATCCGTTATCATCACTACAACACTCTTTACATGTATATGGTGTTCTCATGATTGTACCTATGCAAATCAGTACCACTCCTCTGCCTTTATGATGTGAATGCGCCTTCAACTCTACATTATCATTATAGCAATTGGGTGAAGGTCGGCTGTTAAGTTTTCATTTTATAACACTCTCAGCTCATAAAAGTGCGTTACCATGTGAGTGTTTAAACTCTGAGTTTTCAAAGAGGGCTGAGACAGCAGGCGCTACAAAGGGAGAGCATAGCACAGGCTTACCACAAGTTTCTACTGCCGCCCAAGTAATTAAAGAAGGAAATCCTGAGAATCGAGGGCGTTACCAGGTCAGCTAAGTGGAACGCAAGAGAAGAGGTAACACATTGAACAAACCCTGATTGAATTGTTAAGCATAAACAAAAGGGTTAGAACAGAGATTTTTTTTTTTTAAATGACCAATAGAGCAGAGCCTGAAACATTTGATAGTTCACAATATCATGATGACTGTGTCACGATTTTAAGGGAAAAACATTGGTTATCCTTTCTAGAGAAATTCAATGGAAACAATGAAGAAGTGACAAAGTAGTTTGCATTCACATTCAATGGAGAGAAAGCATTAATAGGAAACTTCTCTTTTAGAATTTCAGAGGATACCATAGCACAAACATTGGGAATCAGTCCAGAAGGGGAAAAGTATTTCAAGACCAAACAATTTAAGGAAAAATCATGGACTTAGTTTATGTCTAGGTCAAGGGTTTCCTCTGTCAATTGGAAAAAGGGTGTTCCCAGAAGTTGGCTAATTCACCCTTGGGATGAAATGGTATACATTATTCAGAAATTTGTTACATGTGAAGGGCGTTATAGTATAGTATACCTATATCACATCAAACTTCTGTTGCACTTAAAAGGTCAATTCACCATCAGTTTGCCCTACTTCCTCTTACAGAGTTTGACTAAAATGGCGAAGACCATTCATAAACGAAAGGGTAATGAAGATAAGAGTTTATGTCATTTTGGGTTGATCAAAATTCTAATTGAATTTGAGTGTCAGAGGAGAGGAAAAACATGGAAAGAATTCTTCATTTCCAATCAAATTAAAGAAGATGAACAGGAACAGCAGCAAGAACGCACGGATTTTATGCTTGATATTGATGAGGAAATCCCTGAGCGTAAGTCAAGCAATGTTCCTCAACCCAGTAGTGGTGTAAAAACAAGAAAGATGAGGCAAGAAACTGCCAAGAAAATTGAACAAGACAAAATCTTCACTACTTATACAAGAAGATCAAGGAGAATACAAAAGAACCAAACACAAGATGATCAACCGGATTCAAATGCAAATGCACCAATGGACATTGAAAGCGGTGCTCATTCACGGCCAGAACAGGAAGCAGAAATGGAAATTGAGAGTAGCAAGGGAGAAAGGAAAGAGCCAGTACCTACAAACAAGAAACAGAGAAGGTTAGAGAAACAAATTGAAGAGCTAAAAGAGGAATTGATGGAAGCAAACATGCTGGAGAAGGTCATAAAGAAGGAAAATGAAATGTTGAGAGCTCAGAGCAAGAAGATTCAGCAAAAAAATGAGAAACTGAAGAAGAAAATCAAAGAACTTAAGGTTGATCAAACTGAAACGTGCAAATGGGTAACAAAATGGTACACTCAGAAAAAAACTCTCAAAGAAAAATATAAGAAACTGAAACATGAGTTCCAAGTTCAAAAGAATGCCCAATTTCAAAGGAGTATGGATGTCTTGCTACAAGCGGCAGAGGCACAAGTAGGAACAGAATATAAAGGGAGCACATCAGGAGCACATCAGGATTAGCATGAGGACATGCTAAATCATTGAGCTTGGGGGAGATGTTGGTACTATTTTATTGCCATCCTTTTCTTCTAAAAATCCATCATTCATCTATCATTTTCTCCCATAAACCCCTCATAGTCCATTGAAATTGATCAATTAAGCATTATAATTGTTATTTTACATTAAATTTAATTTGTGGATTTTTATGTTAAAAATTAGAAATTTTCAACAAAATTACGGGATGTCATGACTTCCTGTAATTGGTTTATGTTGTGACACGTGGCATGGTAGGAAAATCAAAACAAAGGATAGGGACGTGATCACATATGTACATACATGGCAAAGGATCTATTAGCCATCGCATCTGGAGCTCCTGGATACATGGTCAATGCTGGTCAAACATAGCCTTTTTGGTCATAAAAGCAGCAAAAAGCCAGAGTTACCTAAACTGATTTCGTTTTGTTTTGGAAATCAGTTAAGATTAGAAAAAAAACAAAAATCACCTTTTTGACTGTAAAAGCAAAAACATCTGCGTGATAATGTATGTACATCCGATTGCAAATAGGACTGCATGATAAGAGACATGGAGCAAACTTAAGACTGTGTATCATATTGTATTGTATTTTTACCAGAACTCTTGCATGTAATTGATTTCCAGACTTTAATCACAGGCAGCGTTTTCATCATTCTAGTGTTTTATGTGTTAATGGTTTCAACATATGAAGTTTTCTAAGTGTACCATCAACACGTGGACAGGCCCTCTGTGGGGACTGGTATACTTCCATTTTATTTTCATAGCATTTAGACTTCAGATCTGAATAGCGTTTGATGCCATTTCTTTGCTTGTGAATTAATTAATTCGATTATAAGTTCTTGTGATATTGTATGATTCATGGTGATAGCTTGAAACTTCAATTGCTAAATTATTGAACAAGATCTTGTAAAAGATTTAATTGAGCACTGAATTTCAAAGTATCTCTGTGGACTCCGTTTTCATGCATTTGAGTCTTAGTATGCTTAAAAGAATTTTTGGTTTTCATGAATTCTTAGTGTGTTAGTTGGAAAGAGTTTTTGTGAATGATATCCTTGTAAGAGGATTGAAAACTTAGACTAGTAACACTTTGTTTTCTTAGAACAGTTGATTAAATTAGGTGATATAAGTGTTTGAATTGTGAAAGGAAACATATTCCAATCTCTTGTAAAAGAGTGTTGTAGCCTGTCACAGTAGACACTTATCTAGGTAGATGAGATCCTTTTAGGTCTATAGATTGTAGACATGTGCCTCTAAGTTTACCTACCTTGGTTGAAATTAAATTTAGTCTAATCTAGACCCCTGGATTGGTCACTACAGACTGATTCCTCATATGACGTAAGTTCGAGGCCTAGATTAATATTTTGAGGTTTAAGGTCAGTTCCAAGGTTAATCAATTCAAATCTCAGAGTTGAACTCTGAAGTTTTGAATTGGTGGGTCGTTTGAATCTATCCTTGAGGTCATATAAATCTTCTAACTTAACCACAGACTTTGGTATAACATTCTTGGTTGTTTCTTGCTTAAGTTGGTTGTCATGCTGATCTTCGTCAATTATCTGGTCATCATAAGAGCCTTCTGATGTCAAAAAGCTTATGATATCCGGATCATTATTAAAGACTCTCCAGTTGGTGATATTGTTGAGAATAGAAGGCCTAAAAATCAATTCAATAGAAAAGCGATCAGGACTATAATCTCTTGGTGGAATAATCTTGGAAGCCACATTAGCTAAGAGATCGGCGCTTGCATTTTGGAGTCTCAGAATAGGGGAAATATTAAATGTTGTAAAGTGGGAAGTCAGGTCTTGGACTAATGACTGATAATGTTTCAAATGTCTAGACAAACAGTGTATAGTATTTCTTACCTGCTTTATCACAATTTCTGAATCTCCAAACACTTGGAGGTGTTTGATATTAAGGCCAATGGCTTTATACAAACCTTGAACTAATGCTTCATATTCAGCAGTGTTGTTTGTGCAATCAAATTCAAGTCTGCATGCTAACATAGTATTTTCCCCTTCTGGGCTAACTAATATGCATCTTGCTCCTGCTCCATCATTGGATTTAGATCCATCAAAAAATAATTTCCAAAATAAAGAGCTAACTACAGGTTTATCTACAAAATTTACACACTTAGAAGTATCTGTTCGGGAAAAGTTTTCAACTTGAGATACAATAGAGTTTTCCAAGAAAGGTGAAGTATAAGCATTAAAATTTCCTAGAAATGATTCTACTGAGTAGTTTTCGATGATATTGTTGCTATACGCAACTAGTTCATTTTCTCCTTCTAGCTCCGTGACTATGTACTTTTGATGTTTTTCACGATCAACCCTTATTTGATTTGGCTTTCCATTATAGGGAAGCCACATGTGAGACCAGTCAGTCGCGAAATAACCATGAAGCTTTTCTGACCAGTCTCTACTAAGGATTAAGACATAGAATTCAGGAATATCAGCTACAAGAATGTCAATGACTTGAAAAACTTTGGGGTTTGACGAGAGTCTGATGGTTACTTGATTAAGTTCCCCAACAACTTCGACTTGAGATCGATCTAACTGTACAATGCGTACAACATATTTTTGAGGCTGAACATTCAACTTTGCACAAACTGTTCTAGGTAAAATGTTAGATGAAGCTCTTGAATCAACTAAACAATTGTGTAAGTTACTATTAAAAATTTCAAAAGTAAGGATAAAAGGAGGAGTATGGGATTTAGATCTTCCTCCAATTAGAGCTATGTCAGATGGATCAATTTTGTTTAAAGAGGTGCTAGGGGGTCTTCTCGTTTCTTGGGCAGCTTGTGAAATCACAACAACAGGAAGAGGTGAAGTAGGTACTACTTTGAGTTCCTTAAGGAGTAGCTTTTGCTGATGTTTCAACTTGCTAAGCTCATGAAAGGTGATGTTTTCCCTAGTCTTTTTCATATCATCAACAATATTATATTCCATTTCATCAGATACTATCAGGGTTTTAGTTGAAGGTGAAGAATTCAATTGAGAAGGAGTAGTTTGAGTGGATTTTGGTGAAGATTTCTTACCTGTTGTTTTGTCCCTGGGAGGTGGCGTTGAAGCCTTCTGGTTTGGATTTGTTTGTGGCAAATCAATAGGGTTTTTACTTTAGGTGGCAATAGGCAGTGCTTCTTGCGTTTCTTTGTTGGGAAGTATAAAATCCCACATTCCTTGTAACTCTGCCACTTCTTCATCATCTGTTTGTTCTTCATTTGTTGAAACTTCATCTTCCTCTCCATCTGATTCAGCATTTGATATAGCATTTGGAGGTTTAGGATCAGCAGGGGAATTCCTTTTAAATGGTCTAAAAGATTTCTTAGTTGAAGTCTTTGCTACTTGTTTTTTAATATCAACAATTTCATTAGACATGGTTTTGAGGACTTTTTGCAAACATTCAAGATGAAAATGATCTTTTTGTGGTTTCTTCTTGGATTCATCCCTAAAAGTCACTTTCTTGGATTTTCATTTTTCTAATGCATTTTTCTTATCTACAACTAGAATGCATTTTTCTACACCTATTGCCTCTTTCATATTTTCTACCAAGGTTGGTTTGGCAGCTCTATCGACGAAAATAACTGTGTTTGAAGGGAGGGAAAAAATATACCACTCATTTTGGACCTCATCACTGGGCTTAGATGCAACTGGTATCTTATTCAATAATTTATTGAAGCAAGAGTTGAAGTCTTTTATTGGTTCTTTAGGTTCGGCTTTCAAATTGGAGAGGTCATTGATTAGGGTAGCCGTGGATCTATCATCTCCAAATTTAGTTAAGAACTGCTCTTGAAAAGCATCCCAACTATTAATAGAACCTGATGGTAATGAGAAGTACCATGATCCTACTGCTCCTTGCAAAGTATATGGAAATAATCTTACAACTTGATCCATGAGAATTCCGTTGATTCAGTTGTACATGCGTTCAAGTGTCATCATCAGTGTTCAGTTTCGTCGTCAATTTAATTCAGCGACGATAGTTCGATAGTGTTGGTTATGGATCAGGTTGTTCAGGTAATTTTTATGATTTTTCATGGCGTTCAGTTGAGAGGGTTTGTACCTGGCTGTCGACTTGTGTTCATCGACAGTTCCGCCAGGATTGGTCGATGACATGTGTCGTGTCGTTGCCTCGCAAGATTTTGATGTCGACATGGGTGTCGTTGATGGCAAAGGTTTGATATGGTTCATCATCAGGTTGTCGTTGTAACTGTGGTTTGTGTCGACGATATGCATTGGTACGTCATCATGCAACAAATATTGCTAATGTCGCTTAGTGACGAAAGATTGTACAAGGGTTGCTAAATTTGATTTACTAAACCCTAATCTATATACTAAATCCTAAATCTAAGCCAAAAACCTATGCTACACCTAAAACCATACACCAAAAACATATACCTAAGATCTAAACCTAAGCCTAAGTCCTAATTTAACTCTCACATTCAAATGGTTATCTAAACCCTAAAACTATCACTAAGTGCTAAACCTAAGTCTTGGCCTAATGGTCAAATTACATTGAATAACATACAAAACATTATAAAAAAATCAATACACAGACCTCTGACCGCGCGGGTAGCCTAACCGCATCGGAGGTCATGTGAACATGTGTATGTAAACCGTCATAGTGTTAACCATTGGGTTTCATAAACCGCCAGATGTTGATAGTGACAGAGAGACATGTGACCAGCCTGGGTTGACTATCGGGGTTTATGTAACCAATGGGTTTGGAGTTAACCACCAAATGTTAACCATGTGGGGATTACCATGTGATCAGAGCAGTCCTAACCACAAGGTGATAAAACTGCAGTGGAGAATTGTAATGTAACCAATTACATGTGAACGTTGTAGTGGGGTTAGGAGTAACTATCGGAGTCTTAGCCGGAACTGCAACCATCGGAGCAGTCAGCGCAAATATAAGGGTTCATGTGACCAATGGGGATAAACCGTCAGTGGGAAGGTAGCTGGAACCGCCGGGGCAGACCACGGAGGTGGCAACCTATGGTTAGACCATGGTTGGTCACACGAAACTAACAAACCACCTCCGCTCGGTGAGCTGACCACCAATGGTCAAATGCTTATCCTATGTGTATTTTGGGTTTTGAACAGATTTATTCAACAAACTTAATTCGATGACCATGCAAGCCAAATTTAAGTGTCCTCATGCAACTAAACCGAGCACAAACTTATCCAGATTGCAACCAGATGCATCTACAAACCAGAAAGGTGGTTTCATGAATCTGGAGGCCTATAAAAGGAAGTTTTTGTCATCATTGAGAAAGGAGAGTGGTTTTTTACTTTTTGTATGTAGATTCTGGAGGTCATAGGAAGTTTTGTTTTTAGAGTTACGGGAGCATCCGGGATCGGTTTTGGAAACCATAAGAAGCATTGGAAAGCTGGTTCAGAGGGTTATCTGATGACAGTGATCAGAAGTGCCTGCGTGTATAGTCAGACTGATCAATTCTTTGTGTAATCAACACCTTCTTCTCATTCCTAATAAAAACGGTCGCCCATCTTGAAAGCGAACCCGGAGACGTAGTCCATCAGGGACGAACTCTGTCATCAATTTTGTTGTCTGGTATCGCTATGTTTTTACTGTTTTCACTTCTGTTATGCATCGATTTTATGTTTAATAAACTGTCGTAAAGTGTTCTTCTCAAGTAGTTTTCCTCGATTTCCATGTTTTGAGCTAACATTCAATTCATTAATGGCTAATCAATTCTACATCAGTTTTAGTCTATGATCATTTAAGATCATATAATTTGGTATCAAAGCAGGTTGCGTTTGTAGAATTTGCCATTGAATGTTAACCAGGTCAAAGTCGCAACGAGGAGAAGGAATCCTTGAGCAGATCAATCCAGATATTGGAAAGCGACGAGTCATTCATAAATCGACCATGTCAGGACCTGATGCAGGTGAAAACACTGAAACTAAGATGAGTGAAGAACAATTTTAGCAGGCATTCTTAGCCATGCAGTAGATGTTGGGAGAATTGTACGAAGACAAGAAGGCGAGAGATGCATCGTCTTCTCCAAAGCCATCGAAGAAGGACAAAGGTAAAGGGAAGACTAATAAACCACCTTCACCTCCATCATATCCATCATCCTCTTCTTCTTCTTCTTCTTCCAGTGTAGAATTTGAAACGAAAAAGAAACCTAAGAAAACATCTCTTTTGAAACTTGATGTTAAATTTGAGTTACCTGTTTATGATGGTGAAATGAATCCTGAAAAGCTAGATAAATGAATAAAGCAGTTAGAAGTGTATTGTTACATTCAGAACATTTCTAGCGATAAAACTAAAATTCAGTTAGCTACAATTATAATGGGGGGAACAACTTTAATCTAGTGGGAAAGTAAAACTCAGATAGATGTAAAGCGTAAAGGAAAAGTCATCTCTTCATGGTCTAAGTTTTTAAAAGCTCTTAGGAAACAGTTCTATCCTTTAGGATACATGCAGCAAGCTGTTATTGATTGGCAACATCTGAGGCAAGGTAAAGGGCAAAGTGTTCAGGAGTTTGCCCAGGAGTTCCGAAAGAAAGCATTGGTGCTTGGTATTTCATTGGATAGACGTGAAACTTTGTTAAAATACATCGACAGTTTACATTCATATTTGCAGCATACTTTATTGATGTTTAATCCTGATGATTTTGATGATGTGTATGTTTAGGCCATACATATTGAATCAGGTGGCAGACCATTCAAGTTTTCATTACAATCATCCAAAGAGTTGGAAACCAAAGATTCCAGTGATAGTAAGGGGAAGAACAATTCGAAGAGAAAGAAATCAACGATCGTTCAGAAGGAAAGACCTACTTGTTCTCATTGCCAGAGAATTGGTTATGATGAATCGAAATGCTAGAAACTTCATCGAGAACTTAAGCACAAAAATTTCGTTAAGGAGAAGGATGAAAAGAAGGCCATTGCAACAATCCAACAAGATCTAGGTTCAGATTCAGGTGATGAAAGGAGGATAACTGCCATGGTTACGATAGGTAAAACTTCTAATACTGGTTCAAGTTCGAAAACTATTGCATCTTCTTCAAACATAAATCCTTCACATGAGGATAAAAGAGTTGAATTGTTTAACATAAGAATAAATTCTAAGCATAAAAAGATAGATACAATGTTTGACAGTGGATCACAGGCGAATTTAATCTCTGAATATTTAGTTAAAAGTTTGGTTTGGAAACACAGAATCATCCAAGGCCTTACCCATTAGGATGGCTAAATAAATCAACTCAGATAAAAATCACCAAACAATGTCGATTAAGATATGCCATAACAGCTAATTACATTGATGAAGTGGAATTAGATGTGGTTCCAGTAGACATATGTGGAGTTGTCTTAGGAATTCCTTATCTTTATGATCGTGATGCAGTATTTTACAGGAAAGAACATAAATATCACCTTAAGAAAGACGGGGTTGAATTTATTGTCAGGGCACATCAAAACAAAAATCACTTGAATTCATTTAATGTTAATCAGATGAAGCGATTAATAAGTTCAAACAAGGGGTTTGTAATCATGTGTGTAAAGGATCAACATAACAATCAACATGATTTTTATTTAAGTTATGCAACTCAGCTTAAAGATGGTTTGATTAAAGACGGTTCAGTTTTATGTAAAACCAAACATCTTATTCATAAGCAGGGATTACAACATGAATTATAGTTTGTGCCTAAAGCTCCCCTTCCTAATGTCAGAATGAATCAAATCAGTTTAAGTTTGGAACTTAACAGTTGCAGGGATACTGATCAGTATTGGGGAAAGTCAATGTTCAATTTCTCTTGTATTGGGTCGCCATGTCATGCTTCAAACAATTTGGAAACCTCTTTTCAAGTGGAGAGGAAATCTATTTGTTTTCATGTCAAAACCTTTTATAAAGCAATGTTAAAGTGTCTAATGGGAACTTATGCATCAGAGGAAAGTGTTAATCAATGGAAACATCATTTAATGAACGAAGAAAAAGTGATTCAAACAAATCAACAGCTAAATCAATACTTTCAGAATCAAACTAAGTTGCAGCAAATTTCACCTTATAGTTGGATAGGTTCAATGTAGCAAGTTCACTTAGTAAACAGGAAGCAGGAAAGTATGTCAATTCAAGTAGCTGGTTTGATGTCAAAAGTATCTTTGATTGTCTCTGTCATTCCGAAAAAATATAATGTTTATACATGTTGATGGGATTAAACAACATCCAGTAGAGACTATTTTCAACGATTATGAATCACTAACTCATGGTTCTTCGTGGAAAGAATTCAATTGCCATGTTGATAACAAGTTATTTTCCCATCATTGCAAGTTGTGTATACTGCAGATGGATGAAACAGGTCACTGACTTAAAAGGTACCATGGTCAGCATCATCAAGGTCATCACTTGCAGGTGATTGATCGAATGTATTGGTACATCGTCAGGTCAAGGTGGAAAGAGAGGGAGTTCTCCTCCCATCGACTAATTGTTTAGTCAAACTTTTGTGGTCCAAAAGCTTTCAAGTGGAGGGGAATGATCCAAGAGGATTCCGTTGATTCAGTTGTACAAGTGTTTAAGTGTTGTCATCAGTGTTCAATGTCTTCGTCACTTTAGTTCATCTTCGACAGTTCAACAATGTTGGTAATGGATCAGGTTGTTCAGGTAATGTTTATGGTTTTGCATGGCATTCAGTTGAGAGTTTTTGTACCTGGCTGTTGACTTGTGTTCATCGAAAATTCCGCCAGGATTGGTCAATGATATGTGTCGTGTCGTTGGCTCGCAACATTTTGATGTCGACATGGGTGTCGTTGATGTCAAAGATTCAATATGGTTCATCGTCAGGTTGTCATCGTAACTGTGGTTTGTGTCGACAATATGCATTGGTACGTCATCATGCGACAAATATTGCTAATGTCTCTAAGTGACGAAAGATTGTACAAGGATTGCTAAATTTGATTTACTAAACCCTAATCTATGTACTAAATCCTCAATCTAAGTCAAAAACCTATACTACACCTAAAACCATACACCAAAAACATATACCTAAGCTCTAAACATAAGCCTAAGTCCTAATTTAACTCTCACATTCAAATGGTTATCTAAACCCTAAAACTATCACTAAGTGCTAAAACTAAGTCTCAGCCCAATGGTAAAATTACATTGAATAACATAAAAAGCATTATAAGAAAATAAATACACAGACGTCTGACCGCGTGGGCAGCCTAATCGCGTCGGAGGTCATGTGAACATGTGTATATAAACCGTCATAGTGTTAACCCTCAGGTTCCATAAACCGCCAAATGTTGACCGCAACGGAGAGACATGTGACCGGCCTGGGTTGATTGTCGAGGTTTACATAACCAATGGGTTTGGAGTTAACCACCAAATGTTAACCGCGCGGGGATTACCATGTGATTAGAGCAGTCCCAACCGCCAAGAGATAAAACCGAAATGGAGAATTGTAATGTAACCAATTACATGTGCGTTGTAGCGAGGTTAGGTGTAACCATCAGAGTCTTAGCCAGAACCGCAACCGTCAGAGTAGTCAGCGCAACTATAAGGGGTCATGTGACCAGTGGGGATAAACCATTAGCGGGAAGGCAATCGAAACCACCAGGGCAGACCGCGGAGGTGGCAGCTTGTGGTTAGACCGCAGCTGGTCACACGAAAAAAAACAAACCACCTTCGCCTAGTTAGATGACCACCAACAGTCAAATGCTTATCCTATGGTTATTTTGGGTTTTGAACAAGTTTATTCAACAAACTTAATTCGATGACCATGCAAGCCAAATCTAAGTGTCCTCATGCAACTAGACCGAGTACAAACTTATCCAGATTGCAACCCGATGCATCTACAAACCAGCAAGGTGGTTTCATGAACCTGGAGGCCTATAAAAGGAATTTTTTGTCCTCATTGAGAAAGGAGAGTGGTTTTTTACTTTTTGTATGTAGATTCTAGAGGTCATATGCAGTTTTTTTCAGAGTTACGGGAGCATCCAGGGTCGGTTTTGGAAATCATAAGAAGTGTTGGAAAGGTGGTTCAGAGGGCTATCTAATGACAGTGATCAGAAGTGCTTGCGTGTATAATCAGATTGATCAATTCTCTGTGTAATCAACACCTTATTCTCATTCCTAATAAAAATGGTCGCCCATCTTGAAAGTGGACCCGGAGACGTAGTTTGTCAGGGACGAACTCTGCCATCAATTTTGTTGTCTGGTATCACTATGTTTTTACTGTTTTCACTTCAGTTATGCATCGATTTCATTTTAATTAGCTGTCGTAAAGTTTTCTTCTCAAGTAGTTTTCCTCGATTTCCGTGTTTTGATCTAACATTCAATTCATTAATGGCTAATCAATTCTACATCAATTTTTAGTTTATGATCATTTCAGATCACAATTGCATCTTCTTATTCTTCTTCATTCAAGTTAATGGACAACATAAAATTGTTTATGTGTTCCTTAGCAAGTAGGCCATTATCAGGATTGAACTTTGGTAACCATTTCTCTGGATGGGTTGGCAATGGCTGTAAAGGTGCAGCCATCCTAACAACTCATGGATTTTTCCATGGCCTTTGAGGAGGTTGAGCCATTGTTGGTATCCGAGAAGAGGAATATGTTGCAGTAGTTGAAGGTGATTGGGTAGAGGAAGATGGAGTTCCTGTACCTGTGTGAATCACGATCTAGAGTGGTGAGGTGGATGATTGGTCTTGTGATGGCATGGATGGAATGAATGAAGATGACGATTATGTTGATGAAAGAACCTCACTGTGAAATTCAAATAGTGTCTTCTTAGCTTTCTTACGGCTTGGTAGAGGGAACTCAAATGGTGGGATAACAAACTTTTCACTCTATGCTCTAGTTAACTGTTGAGATGGGGTAAACTGGGAGGTAACACTATCTTGAGATAACTCAGATTCCTCTTGAGATATCGAAATCCCTTGTAGTTTATGAATCAAATATTGGACTTCAGGGGTTTCAGTAGAAGAAGAATGATTTGGATTCTTTGGGATTTCAACAGTGGGCTTTGTAGTTGTCTTTACAGCTTCTAACTTAGGATTAGGAGATTTGGAATGTGATCAAGAAGTTGGAGGTGATGGTAATGGAGTTTTACTCTTAGAATGGCCTGTTAATTTGGATATACTTGCCATTCACATTCAGGCCCTCCTTCTAGCACCAAAATGTTGAAGCTTTGAAAATCGTTGCTTACAACATGGGGGAAAACCACCCGGTTCGGAGCTTAATTGGCAGCTCCTTTTCCGTTTGGTGTAGTGGCTCCGACTGGGGATAATGGGACCAGTTTCCAATATAAATTATGATAGTGTTGATGGGGTGATATATGATAGTTCAGAGGAATGTTTAAGCTAAAAGTAATCTAATCTAAACTAATAATCACATGCATATATCCTAATTTAAACACTATCTAGCTATGACTATACCCGGGAATAAAATTGAAGTATGCGATCTACAATAATGTCCTAGAGCAATTGGTAATAAAGATCATTCAACTGCAATAAGAAGTGAAATCGTTTTAACAATAATCGTTTCAGATAAATAGTTAGCCGAAACGATTGTGAAAGATATATCGCATAAGAAATTATTCATATATTCAGCATAAAATTTAGGCCATCACCATATAAAAGTGCAATAATGCTAACCAAGCTTTAAAAT
Organism: Pinus tabuliformis; assembly: GCA_031772625.1. Lineage (NCBI taxonomy): Eukaryota > Viridiplantae > Streptophyta > Pinopsida > Pinales > Pinaceae > Pinus > Pinus tabuliformis. Next base: position 405,701,120 of record CM062807.1, on the reverse strand, counting down.
TTCATACATAAACAATTTGAAAAAAAAAAGGTTATTGCTTAATACATAAATAAAACAAAATCACAAGATAAAAGTACCATTTGTAATAAGTTATGCTCATGTGTTTCAACAATATCGACCTACTTCCAATCAATCCAACACCATCTAAGAGTACAAAAGTGCAATTTCAGTAGAATATGCCAGATAAAATGAAAATAAATCTTGTTCCATTCATTTCACCAGAACTTCCTCAAAGGGATAGAAGTGCATGTTTTGAAGATTGTTTCTGATAAAATTTCTGGACCCCTCTCTAAATGCATGAGAGGGGTTTAAATACTAAATTATAAATCCTAAGAATAGATTATTACAAAAATAGTTGAGGAGGTTTAAACGACCTTCCTCAAATTATGCGAAACAAAACTAAAATAGAAATAAAACATGGTGACTAACTCCTTTGCGTTTGATCTTTGAGATCGCAGATGTCTGTCATTAGTTTGAGCTGTGTCGGTCGACTGATTGTAGATTTCAACTGCCCAGTGAACACGACATCGGTCAGTACTGGCACCATTTCTGCATGGAATTGGTTAAGCATCACAAGGTCATCTACTGGTTGTAAGGTTTAACTAAATATTGCTAGTATGCTTCCCAGTTTAACCTAGTCATTTTCCTAATTGCTTCCTCTTTTTCCTCTGTTGTCTGCCTCCACTGTTGTTCGAGCTATTTGACATTTGGAAGAAAACCCAGTACAGTATCTACCACTAGGTTGGCACTGTGTAAATTCTCATTGATGTTTTCAATAACATTGTTTACTGCTGCTGCTACGACCGTTGTTGCCTTTTCTGCTTGTCTACACCGAGAATCCTAGTCTGCAAATACAATTTCTTTATGTGATTCCTCCAGTTTAGCTAAATCGGCCTTCATCCCATTCTCTGAATTCTACCAGGTGATGAAGTCAGAAACTCCTTCAAGACTTCATCATATTCAAGTCTCATGTCAACGCCTTGACTTGTTAACTTGTCACTAGTCTCATAATAAGGACTTAACTGCGAGACCTTCTGGCACAGAAGTTCTTTCTGGTGCATTAGCTGAGAGTTAAGGCTGAGCGCTTCAATTATAAACTGATAAATTTTCGAACTACCCTTATACTTATCTGCTATTTCTTTTATCTATGCTTCCTTTTCTGCTAAGGTGGCTTGATGTTTTATTTGCATCTACTTGAATTCTTTATGGAGCTTGGCTATTTGAAATTCTGCTTGTTGGTTATATTTTCTTTTCCCTAACTGTTGTTCCAACAACAGAATTTTATTTCCCTTTTCTCTAAGAAACATTTGTACCTCTGTTGCTTTATCAATAGTCATTGTAGCATAGGCTCCTATAAACTACGACAATATAGTAAGGTTCTCAGATGGATCAATGGGTGAATCTTTCCAGACAATATCTATTGATTCATTATCGGGAGTAGTAGCAACCATAATATCTAACTTCCTCTTCTTTCTTTGCCTTTTGACAACAAATTTGTGGGTTGGGCTATAAAACACATCTAAAGGAGGAATCTCCTCAATTCTCAAAATAATTTCATAGGTAGGAGTGGCAGGAATATACTCTACCTCTTGAGTAGTTACAATTTTATCTACTGTAATTTCTTGAGTTGCTTTGTGTTGTGGAGTCTGTAGCTCAGGTGCTTGTCCCTCTGTATGGAGTTTTTTGTTAAAATGCTCTCATTATTTTTCTAAATCAATCATCGGGGATTTTATTGACTGGGTGTAGGTGGAGTGAATTTCAGCCTGTTTTTTAGCTGGGGTTTGCTCAACTACTTTTTCTATAGATCTAGCTGTATCCTTTTATGACTCATTTTTTTTACTTCCCCCATTCTGTGACTGTTGTTCTGAATGTTTTGACTCCCTGGTAGACTTCTCTTAGAACTCTGCTTCGGAATCATCTTTAGAAGTTTCTCTGGAGTTGTCTTCTAAGCTTACGCTGGGAGTTGGCTCTCGTATTGGTTCAAATTGTAATTGGTCCAATGGGACCTTTAAGAATCTCCTTTCTCTGTATTCATGAAAGGCTTCAAGCTCTTCTGGGTCAAAAAGTAGTGATGCCATGTGCTTCACATCTGTGAATGTTTCTTTCTGTAGGAAGACGTCATCAAATGCATCTTCCTCATGAGTGAATGCCTTCACTTTCACTAGGGTAGTGAAGGCATTGGCAGTGCCATTTGGGTCGTACTACCTTCCTGGGAATTTAGGTAATTTTAGAGATTTCATGATCTCCGCTTCTTTGCATGCATGCCCAAAATCGTGTAGTGAAAATGCTCCACACTGCAATGGAAATGTAGGCCAAATGGCCTTTTTCTGCTCCTTTAATCCTTTGCTCAGCCCACCCTCACTCGCTGTTTGGTAGGCTATCTCTCTAGCCATCAATTTGTCAGGGACATAGTATGGGAGGACATGTGGTGAGGAAATGCTCCCAAATACTCTGATATATGTGAATGTTTCCTCCCCAAACCATCTGGCCTCTGGGAGGATATCCACTTCGACTTCCTTAGAAAGCCTAGGGGTATTTTGGTTATAAACCTATTTATGGATAGGAAGCATGACTCCATGACAAATTTTGTAGAAATGCTGGTGAAACTGAGACTCCCACATGTCCTTATGATATATATGAATGAGAAGTGGATCCTTCACAGTCCACTTCCATCCCATGATAGGAAATTTTGAACCAAAACAAATTGCATCCATCACATAGGCACTCATAAAAAATGGATGGTAAACCCTCGAAGAGATACTCCTTTTCCTCCTATAATCAATTATTGCCTTTTCTAAATTATCAGACAAAATTTGGGCCCAATTCATTATGGTTGTGTTTATGATTGCATCTATTAATGGCAGCCATTCTGGGGAAAATTTAGTGTTATTGTGCTTGCCAAACATCCTACATAGCATGGCTGCTGCAAAACTATGAGGGGGAGAAATAGATGCAGTAGAGTACATACCTGCTTTGTCCTTTTTGATCTTGCCCTCATTTTTCAACCAGGTCCTTGTGACATCTGCTGGGTCCTCGTTCTCTTTGGCAAACTTCTCGAGGAACTATTTGTTGTAGATCGTTTGTGGCTCTGGTAGGTGGTACATAAGCCATAGGTTGTCTGGCGAAAAAGATCCCATAACCTCTTGGCTGCTATTCTTAAATTCTTTGTTTGAGATATCGACCTGATCAATTATCCACTTGACCATATCTATATAAGGGATTATCTTTGGTCGCGTGGCTATGCGATGCAGAAATGAGCATGTCGTCTAAAAAATGGAGGCATCTAAGGAAACATTACCGTCAGCTATGACCTTTGTTTCCAGAGGTCTTGGTTCCTCTTCTTCTAATAAATCATACATGGTTTCCCATGTAGAGGTTCCTCCTTCTCTGCTGCACATAGTATCTGTGAATAAAGGAGTCATTTTTTATTTCTCAGACACAACTGCCTTGCCCTTCTTTTCCATTGCTCTCAAAGACTCCTTCTGTGGATTTTTCCTGAAAATGGAGAAAAACAGCAGCTATCGGATATATAGAGATAAGAATGAATGTAAGATGGAATAATACAAATAACTTGAAAAGGTGATAAGAAAGGAGTTTTATTTGAATGCAAGTGAGAAGATATTGTATCACGTTGAACAGATTTTCACACATAAATGCCATTAACCTTTATTAAATGCCCACTAATGGTTCGTTATCTCTTAGCTTTATTGCTCATTAATGTCTGCATCGTAAGTCGGGAAGAAATCTTTTTAGGGTGGCGAGCCTTTAAATTGTGAAAATGTCGATTTTGTGATTGCGATGCAATATCGCAAATCACATTATCGCATTATGTTTGTACGCTTTCCTTATCATTTCTTTTGTTTCTACGAGATGCGAAATGTGGGCCGCTTACTATTGTTTCCAAAACATAGCTTATTTGTCAAGTTTTCTTGTGTAAAGCCCCTTTTATTAAGCAGCGAACCTAAATACTCGTTTGTGACGTATCTTGGGAGTGAGTCTAGGTCTCAATCGCATTTCACAATCTCACCAGATGGTAAGTTTGTGGTGTTCTTTCTAATGCCAGAAATGCGATTTGATAAGGGAAATGCTATCATCGCAATTTCACATCTTGCACATTTTAAGGTAACTCATTAAGGTGCGCCTTCTATAAATAGCGATATGCAACACGGGCCTTAGATTTAGCAAGAAATGCCTTAGAACTTGGTTTATATAAGAAACGTACTAGTTTTGAAGTGTTTAGCGTGGAGTCCTATTTTGATCGCTTTGCGATAGTTTTGGTGGATTAGCAAGGCTTTCAATCATGCTTGATCATGCGATATGCGGGAAAGGCAGACGTTTACTAGTTTTTTGAAAAGGTGTTTGATTGATATCTTGTTTTATTCCAAAATTTAATAAGGAAAATTCCTAAATGCTAAACTTATTTTTGGAGATATTTTTTAAAGGGTCCCCATTTATTAATGTAATATTGACTACTGCTATTAACAAATGGGGGGTTTTTGAATCACACAACACATTCTGACATGGCTCATGAACTAATCTCAGATGGTGTGGCATTCCAACATGGCATAGTGAGATGGTGATTTGGTATTAAAAATTTGATGTGGTGGCTGATATGATGTGCAACGTGGTAGGTGATGTGGAACTAGAAATTTGAAAATATGGAGATTTCTGAAATGGATATTTGGATCCAGATTTAGATGGATCCAAATGAATCTAGAAAATTAGAAAGCCAAATATTTGGATAGGTGGAGATTTGAATCACATTGGCTATGCTAAGGGGGAGGCTAGATGGTAGCCTTGTGGAGGTGATTTGGAACATTGAAAATTTGGATAGTGGGGATCTAGAAATCCAAATTTTCAGTGGAATGGGAGGTTTAAGAATGATTGGATTTGGATATCTTGAGGGTCAACTTATTGACCGTAGCTAGAGGAATGAAGTACTAGATATAGAGGGATCCAATTTTTTAAAAATCCCAAACTAGGATAGATTAATATGCTTTAGAAGTATTATATGCACTCATAAGTTCAGAGATTCATTTTTTTTATAATGGTGACTTAAGGAAAATACTAGATTCAGATGTAAGGGGGATGCTAATCTGTCCAGTGAGGACATGGCCTAGGAAACAAAGACATGTGGGTAGGGAAAGCCAGGTGTTAGCTATCTATAACTAATGTGATCACATAGTGTATACACTTGGGCAAGAATTGCCACATGTCTACCACATAGTACTAGTGCAAATGTTTATGTGGCACTTTGAAGGTAAAATCCTCAAATGGGAATAACTTTGTGTCCTGAGCTTTTATTTGGATGAAATTTATATCGTTGGAAATCTCTCGAAGAGTATAAGATAATCTTAGTCTCTAAATAAGTTTTAAGGTGGTTGAAGGAATAGGATTTTTAGTAACCCCCCCTCCTCGAGATGACTTAGGTAGTTGAGTATGTTACACCATAGTTTGTGGATTATGGTTTTGGGGATTTCCCCTTGTCATTGGTTTATTTTTTGTTTACCTTTCCATTTCTTCTTACCATTATTTTGTTGGGAATTAGGATTTACCATGTTTAGTTCCTCAAAGGTTTATTGTTGTTGCATAGAGTAAGGTTGAGCAAAATTAACCTTAGCATGCTACTAAGTGTGGTGGTAAAGCATTGTTTTCAAGTGGGCTAGGGAAATGATAGTATGGGTTCCTATATGTGTTGTAGGATGTGTACATTCCTTCATTGGTTCATTGATTATTTTATGAATGTCCTTGCATGGGAGGGTTGACTTGTATGTCTTGAGGAGGCATTTTGTCCTTGGGTGGATCAACGTAATGCCTTATCATATTGTGTTGCTAAGATACCATACTATTGGGGGAGTAGGATGGTTTTGCTAGTCTAGAAATGGTGGGGCTAGCCCATAATGTTTATGACCATATTGAGGGTTTTCTCCACATGGGTTGAGCTATGGCATGTTCCAAATAAATCCATTTGAAATTGTATTCCCTTGGTTTGGGTTGATTGAAAGGTTGGGGCAGAGGAACATCAAAGATGATTGTGTAGAGGTATCTTGAATATGCATAGATCAACACAAAGTGATGAGATTTTAAGGTAAATTATTTCTTAGTTTGAGGTATAGTGGTTTCTATGTATTTTGCAATGATGGGAAAGAGGGACTTGAGAAATAATTCTAAGAGAAGTTCTTGTGTAACTTCAATTTTATAGACATTGCAACATCTTCACCTTTCGTGGATATGATCTACAATATAGTATAGATGGATTCTAGCTAAGCATAATGAGAACTTCGAATCCCATGTAATGACATTTTTTTAACTGGAAAAAAGTGAGGAATGCCATGGCTAGGGATCTAAAGTTGACATAAGTGTTAGATTTCTCGCTAATGAACCATTTAGTTGAGGGGCTAGTCAAGGTTCTTTGAAAATGTATCAAGTGAATTGAGTCATTATTGATGTTACTCAAGAAGAACCATAAATGAAATATCATTATGTGGTATGCTAGATCTTCACCTGACTTCCCTTAAAATTTTGGACTACCAAAAGGAATTTTGGTTGACAAGGATGACTAGGTACGATCATTAGTAATGGGGTAATTTGTGAGCTTTGTCAAATATGGGAGGCTTAATGATGCTACAAATGAAAAAAATTGGGGTTGCAACTTCCATTTCCTGTGTTTGGTAATTTCTAACTTGATATAAAGAAGGATTAGTGTGAGATGGTGTGGTACGAAGAAAAATTACTCCTAACACTGCGGATCCTAATAAACTGGCATTCAAATGTGAATACTCAGGGGTATGTCTAATTGGTGAAAAATTAATACTGGGAACATCTCTTAACATTGGTGGGAGTTATTGTAGGCATTAAGACCATTGGAATTTTGAAGGGTCCCCAATTATACTCACTTGTGATGAAGTGTATGATTTTCTTAGTGAGGAGGCTAAAAGTTGTTCCAAATAGGCTTGTTGAATCAAAGATCTAAAACTGGAAGTGAAAATAGGTGAAGTAGAATGGACCAGATTGTACAAACATTTTTTGTGAAGTGGTGTGAAAAAATAACTCTTATTAGACCTAATGCCGTTCCACTCAAAAGTAACTAGGCCTTCCAAGATCATTCAACAGTGAGGCATGAATTCAATGGAAGAATTTGGTGAAGGTTGAAAGGAGGGTTATAATGAGGGGTATTGGGGGCATGTTCTAAGGTGGTTGGAAATGTTACCTAGTAGTTGTTCAAAATCACCTCTAGGTGTGATTGCAACCCACAATCACCACCTTTAGTAGATGCTATATGTTGAAGTCACTAGGCTACTTCCATTAGTGTGGGTAGAGGGATTATAGGATGTCAACAATATGCTCATTGGATGAGGACCTCACAAGAGTTGGGGGACTCAAGAAGGATCTACAACAACAATTATAACTCAACCATTGATCCTTCATGTGTCGAGAAATTATAGTTGTGGTAGGAATTTTCATCATCAAAATCAAAGGAGAAAAACATTATTTTGTAGCCCTCCAAGTCAACCTCAATTGGACAAGTCAATCCCACAACTTGAAGGGGATTGACCCCAAGGTCAAGACCCACCTACTTGGCCTACTATATATTGGAAATTCGATTGCTCCATTTGGCATCACTTTAACTCATCAATTAAACCTATTCCAAGGAGTTATATTCACACGTGCAGAGGAAGAAGAAAAATTTTTCCAATAAATTTTGACCTCTCTTATATATGCTTTGACTAGCATTGACTTGGACCTACTTGCTATTGTTTGACTAGACTTGGAGGCCGAATATTCTTTGGATCTTTGATTGTTCATTGACCAAGTTTCTGTTCATGTTTCTAAGCATTAATCGAGGGTTGACTACATGTCAAACCCTGTAGTTTGACTGAATACAAAATACCAAATTTTAACCCTTTGACCGAGCTAATGTAGGCCAAAATTTGGACCTTTGACCGAACATTGACTTGTGATCAGATTAATGAATTTCTCTCTCCTTTGACTTTGTTTGACTTGGAAATTAATGTGGTCAATGTTTTACCTCTGAATGGTATATTTTTATGTACAAATTGGATTTAATTGGACACTCTCTCATAATGAAATATTACTGGGGTTTTTCCCTTGTGGGGTTTTGTCCCAAGAAATTTTGGTGTCTCTTGTTTCATTGTTTTTGTTGTGACATCTATTTCTCTACTGAAGTTAATGGTTGAAATTTTCTAAGTGTAACTGCTTGATGATTGGAATGCTCTAAAAAAGTCAGAATTGTATCATTGGAAGTAGTTATCATATAGAAAATTATTCTAGTCTATCTTGTTACTAGAAAATCAACATTGTGAACGTCCCTTTACCTTGAATTTTTTGCACATTGATGGTAGAAGACTTAAATTCCCCTATAATACAACTACTAAGTTTCAAACATAGAATTGATAAAGGGGGATTGTTTGGATACCAACCCTCAAAGACCTAGCCAAACTCAAAAGTTCTTTTGTGATACCTAAATGGATGATTTTAGTTGGTTAGTTTAGAGTTCCTTTCAAGAAGTCTTTGAGTTGGGGTGATGATCCAACTCATTTGAATTAATGAGTGATTTGAAACCTTGCAAAGAGGAAAGCATTTGCTCATGTATGAGTGTGTTTCTCTTCTTCTTAATTATTGTTATGTGATTGTTTCAACCTACCACTAAGTGAGATGGAGGATACTTTATGTCTTTTCTTAGAGAAGGTGCAAGGTGAAAAGCATAAATGGACACAATGCCTTAGTTCTAGTCCCAAAATAGAAAAATTAAAATTTAACTAATAAGTTCAAATTATTTGTCACTAGCCATCCACATGGAAAAAGTAAAAGAAATTTAAATCTTTTAAATTCCTCTACTAAACGACATGAACGATCTACCTTGTAAGGCAGAACTATTTAGCTAAATCCTATTATTGTGTAGTGTTGAGAAACTAAGTACAATGTGTACATGTACTATTTTTGAACTACTAATAATTATTTTTGAATTATTAGGGATTCTTTTAATCTTTCTTCTTCATAAAATAATTACACCACAAAAACTCAACTAATATCAAAGACAAGAAAGTAGAGATCACAATGCACAATAAAAAAGAGACACCAAAGATAGAGGCCAGGGAAAACCCCACAAGGGGAAAACCCAACAATCTTCCGTCCATAGATAACTAATCCAACAAGAGATATCAAATTAAATTTATAGTTAAAGTATCCAACCTCACTAAGTGTCCAACTTAGCCCTCTATCATAAGTTAGGACCTCTGTTATAGATTCAGATCTCTATCACACCAATCACCAAAGACCTATGTATTCAAGTACATAATCAAAACTCTGTTCACAATGTACCATAGTCTCAACCTTCTAGTTACATATGTGAACCTTTGATCTCAATATATCACCACAATCTTGGATTTCTAGCACAAATGCAAACCTCCATTCATAGTGTACCATAATCTTAACCTTCTAGTTACAGATGCATACCTATGATCTCAATATATCATCATAGTCTTAGCCTTCTAACACAATAGCAGACCTTTGTTCATAGTGTACTATAGTCTTGACATTATAGTCACAAATGTGGACCTATAATCTCAATACATCACCACATAATCTACCTTCTAACACAGATGTAGACCTCTAATCACATGGTACCAAAGTCTCAATGTTCTAGTTATAGATGTAGACCTATGATCTCAATATATTACCATAGGCTTGACCTTCTAGTCACAAAATACTTGTCACAGGGACCTCGACCCTCAACATAGAAAGATAAGTCACAGAGAATGCAGATATGTCTTCACGAATTTTGGCCCTTAACACAGAGAGGGCTTGTCACAGAATTCATATTATACTTCTGATTTTTTATGCCTCAGCTTTGTGTATCAAACCAAATATCCCAAACAAGTATCTCTTCTTCTTTTCGTCCTTGTGCTTTTGTATACTTCACTTGAATAGATATTATATGTGTCTCATCGAAGTTTCTTTGGAGGAGAGAAAACATGCTATTTATAGTTGTTCGTCCATTCAAAGGGACAAAACTCTTGGGCAGGACGAATTGAGGCGAAGAGAGGCCAACTTGAACACTTGAGGCTTCAAATAAATTTAAATCCGCTCTTAATAAATAAAAATAATTTTGAGCATGAAGATCATGATTTCCATGTACATCAATGATAAATATATAATATGAAGACCGACCTTAGCTATAAAATTCAAAAATACCTCTCAGTTAGGGAGGTATTCATAATGACTAACAAGATAATCTCAGGTTGACAAAATTTCTAAGGAAAGATCAACATTGAGATAAACATCATCATCAATATTATTACCAGCATCAACCACATTTTCATAACTCAGTCAATACCCCTGACATATGGCACATAGATTCACTCTAGAGAGAGATCATAACACAATGCTAACAGGCTACAACCTCTAGGACCATTCTCTCTAATGATTAGGTCAAAGTGACATAGGGATAAACTCCCTAATCTGGTCACTATACAATGACACAAAGAGAATGATTGTCCTTTTCCATACCATTTTCCTATATAGGTCAAAGTGACACAGGGTCTACAACCCTAATCAAGACACTATACAATGACACAAGAAAATGTCAGTCCTTAGGACCATTCTTCCTAATCAGGTCAAAGTGACACATGGACTACAACAATAATTAGTTCACTATACAATGATATAGGAAGAATGTCAGTCCACTAGACCATTCTTCATTCGAGTTCTATGTACTTGACACAAGGATAACCTCCCTAAACAAGACAAAGTACACAACATAGGAAGAATTTCATTCCATGATGATATCTAATCTTTCAAACCATTCTTCCTAATTTTGGTCGATATACTTGACACAGGGATAAACTCCCTAATCAGGGCAAAGTACAAGACACAGGGAGAAACCATATGCATGATACAATCATTACTCCCTCTTAATAAAAGAGGTATCTCAAACTTCTCTTTGGAAAGTGGCTTCATCAACATATCGACTATTTGCTACATGCTTGGATCTTCACTTTTCTTAGGCATACTTCAAACAATTCACTCCATTTGAACTAGGGTTTTATCTAGTAGAATATAGAAATTCTGGAAAAAAATTGCAATTCTTCATTCTTTCAATTCTTCTAACCGTACCTTTCACTATGTACCTACAATCCTCACTAGGAGGTTATGGAAGAACAATTATGACTAAACACAAAATATAAACAAGAGATTATGTATTAGTAAAATAACACCAATAACAATAATCAAACAAGAGAGATAAAATACTTATCTTTTGAGAAGATGTCAATTCCCTCTTGATCTTGATTTTCTTACATTCATCAACAACTTCATTGACTTTATCCACATCATCATCATGATGCCATCTCTTTATTGTAAAGGCTAGGGTTTCTTTTCTTTAGTGGAAAGATTAAACTAGGTCTGAATTCTAGTGTTTTTATCCACAAGCCTTAGAGATTTCTTATCAAGAATTCCAATTTACTTAAAACTATTAAACAATTTTGATAAGGGTTCTAAACAAATTCTAATTTTAATGTGAGGGACCCCTTCATCTACCTCTTTACCCTAGACTACATGTAATAATCCTAGTAATATAAGTCTTTAACATAAGATGCTAAAGCCTTTGAAGAATCATTCTTGAATTTCTTCTTCTCATGAGGATGCTCATCATCATCATTGTTCTTTCTCTTCGTATCATTTGATGCTTCAGGACAATTATTTTTGTAATGTCCAAATTTGTGACATCCATAACATTGTATTTTGGACAAGTATTTCTTTCCTTGGGGATGGGATCTTTTACCCACATTCTTGTTTTGAGAACCAAACTTCTTCTTACCATTATTCCTTCTAGATCTTAGAACAAAAGCTTGAGATTCTCCTTCATCATGTCTTTGGATCTCCCCTTTAGCAGTAACTCTAGATTCTTCGTGAGTGCAATCAATGCATAATTATTCAAAGCTTGGAGTATCCTTTGTAGCACACATGCCAACTGCAAATGAATCCCATAAATCTAGTAGGCCATTGATAGCAACAATGATTAATTCATATTCAGAAATGACTTCATCCATACTTTGCAGCTGATCTCTAATGTGAGAAATTCTCATGAAGTAGAAGGCCACAAGTTCATTTATTGACATTTTTGCATCACAAAGTTGATTTATCAAAGATATCATTTGACTAATGTTGTTGATTAAGAACAAATTCACAAGAGTATCATATACTTCTTTTGATGAAGCTAATTTTGAAACCAATGGAATCAAATGATCCTTAATAGATTCAAATAAGATTCTTTGAACCTTGACTTCACCTTTCCTAAAATTCGTTCTCCCTACAACGTCATTATCATTTCGTTGGGGCACTTTACCTTAGATATATTGCAAAACTTCATGTTCTCATAGGACAAGTTCAATCCTATTTTTCTATGCTTTGAAGATAGAGGCTCCATCAAATTTGTTTCCTTCCTTGCAAGAGAGAGCCGTTTGCTCAGAAATATTGGACATAAAGATAAGAGGTTTCTTCCTTGAGAGAGAGAGAGAGAGAGAGAGAGAGACTCAACAAGGTGTGATCTTCAACTTTCTTACTTCACCAATGCTCTCATACCATGTTGAGAAATGAAGTACAATGTGTACAGGTACTATTTCTGAACACCCGATAATTATTTGTGAATTGCTAGGGCTTCTTTTAATCTTTCTTCTTCATCAAATAATTAAAATTCAGAAACTCAACTAATAGAAAAGACAAGAAGGTAGAGATGACAATGCACAATAAACAAGAGACACTAGAGATAGGCCAGAGGCCAAGGAAAAACCCACAAAGGGAAAACCTAGAATCTTCTTTCCTTAGAGAGCCAATCCAGCAAGAGATATTAAATTCAATTTATATTCAAAGTAGCAAACCTCACCAAGTGTCCAAGTCAACCCTCTATCACAAGTTAGGACCTCTGTTGTAGATTCATATCTCTTTCACACCAATCACCAATAGAAGGCTGAGACATAACCTGAATCTGAATATATTCACAGTGTACCACATTCTCAACCCTCTAGTTACAGATGTAGACCTCCAATCTCAATATATCCCCACAGTCTCAGACTTCTAGGACATATGCATACCTATGTTCATAGTGTACCACAGTCTCAAACTTTTAGTTACAAATGCGGACCTCTAATCTCAATATATCACCAAAGTCTTGGCCTTCTAGCACAAATGTAAACCTCTATTCATAGTGTACCACAGTCTCGACCTTCTAGTCATAGATGCAGACCTATGATCTCAATATATCACTGCATACTCGACCTTCTGGCACAAAGGCATACCTTTGATTACAATGTACCACATCATTAGTCTTTTAGTTAAAAATGCAGACCTCTGATCTCAATATATCACCACATAATCAACCTTCTAGTCACAAAATACTAGTCACACGGACCTCAATCCTCAACACAAAAGGATAAGTCATAGAGAATGCAGACACGTATTTAGGAATTTTGACACTTAACATAGAGAGGGCTTTTCATAGAATTCAGATTATAGTTCTAAATTTTTATACCTCATATTTATGTATCAAATCACATATCCCAAACAAGTATCTCTTCTTCTTTTCGTCCTTGTGCTTTTGTATACTTTGCTTGAACAAATAGTAGTTGTGTCTCATCGAAGTTGCTTTGGAGGAGAGAAAACATGCCAATCTATAGTTGTTCGTCTGTGCAGAGGGACACACTCTTGGGCATGCCGACTTGAACACTTGGGGTTTCATATAAATTTAAATATGATCTTTAATAAATACACATATTTTTGAGCATGAAGATCATGATTTATGTGTTCATCAATGATAAATATTAATATGAAGACCAATCGTAGCTACAAATTTCAACATATAAGTGCAGGAAATTAAGAGTTGTAATCTAACTTAGAAAGCATAATGAAAAACTTGGAAAAAAAATACAATTTTATGAATCTATGTGGGTAAAGGACTCAAAATTGTATGAGTCTAGTAAATATAAAATGGAGCAAAAGTCGTCTTTGGTTTTGGTAGGTTCAAAGTTTCTAGGGAAAGCATTTGATCTCAACACTTGCTAATCTAATTAATTTAATCTCAGTGCTTTTGACTTTTGGTGTAGTTGTTAGCTCAATTTTCGCTTTAAATGGTTAATCTAATTAATTTAATTTCAACTCTTTAGACTTTTGTTGTAGTTGTTATGTCATTTTTGTGAATAGCTAATTATAATAAGAAGTCTGATAATTTCAAGAGTATCAATTAATATTTTAAGGTAATGTAATTATTTTAATGGAGTTGTTTTTAGCGTGGATTTTTGGACTTTTCCGTGCTGGAGGTGAAATCTTGATTTGTGTTATGTTGTCCTATCCTGTGGTGTTATATAGATGTTTAGACTCAAACAAATTACATAAAAGTAAAATTAAAAATAATAATTGGCCTTAAAGGTATTGTTGCCATGTCATTTAAATATTAGTGGTTTTTGACAACCATGGTTTTTCCCATAATATTCTTATGTAATGTAGCCTATTTAAAAGCTACATTAAATATTTAAAAGCCAATTGATTTTACAAAAACATCTCAAATCCTATTTAAATTTTGTTGAAAAAATAAACTAAATAACATCTCGCTAAAAGTAACAAAAATATCATAGCTTTTTGAATCTTGATTCTGTTTTAGGTCATGGAAAACAACTCTTTACTCAATTCACATTATTATTATTATTATACTTGCTATTAGTTTCCCTTTGACTAAAAAAATTTAAAGTTTATGCAAAATTTAACATTATAAAATGAAAATTATTATTTTTAAATAAAATTTAAATTCATTTATCTAAAATATTATTGGTTCAAACATTTCACATCTTATTATGTAATGACGACAAAAACTAATTTCAATGTACTTTATCATAATTACTATAGTACAAACCACTTTATTTTTAATATTTATTAGAAAATACACTAATATCATGCATTGCTCCCAAACTTTTTAACCTCTTACTAAATTTTTTTTCCATCGTATTCATATTGTTTTCTCATCGTGTTTGTACAATTAAAAATTGATAGATAATAAAAATATGACACTAGGTACGAAGATCCTACACCCAACGTACTTAAGTTTTTCATAGTTTAACAATTATGTTTTTTTGTTTTGAAAGTTATAGAAATTCTGGTTATATTTTGAAAAAATCTAGTAGGGATTTTTGTAAATCTAAGTAAAAATTGTCGAAATTCATAATTTTAGGTGCTCTGGAAGTTTTTGATGCTGTTGAATCCATTTCCACCATCAAAAACATGATTCAAACACTGTATCTACAAGATTTTTTGAAACTTTTTTTACCGGAATTCCAAATATTTTTAATCGTCCTAACAATTCCTCCACCTCAATATACGACTCCCTTAAATTTTAATTCCAATAATAAAATCTGCCTCATCTACTTATACTCTAAAGTCGTTGAGCTAACATAAACTATTTATTCTTTAAACAAAAGGATTGTTGACGGTGGTTCCCATGATTTTATTCGTTTAAAAAGATTCAATCCGGCGTGCCAGTGTATATAGGAGTTGTCCATAATGCGACTTTTTGGAGATTCCGGTGACGGAATCCGGCGGAAAAAATTGAGGTTAAATCTTGATTTGTAGTATTTAAAATGGTTTTTTAACTGCATATTTGGATTCAGCACCCTGGAAAACCCCTGGGATGCTTTGATTGTGCAGAAACTAGTTATCAAACTTGCGATTCCAATAAATTGCTGCCCCAGAAAAACCCACCGGAAAAGCTTCCAAAAAATCACATTATAGACAACTGCGTGTATATATTTTTAGTATGAGTATAATACATTAAAGAGTTTACAGCTAATTTTAGATTTATTACAATATATTATTTTGATTAATAAGTGAGGTTTAACATTAGATATATTGAGGAAATAAAAATAGATGCAATTTATTTACGGAAAGAGATAAATTCATATGTACAAGTTTTTTTCGACTTCTTAATCATTATTTATTATTATTATTACTATTAATTTTATTATATATTTAAAATAATTTTGTAGTTTTAATTTATTAAATTAATATATGATATTATTTTTAATTTCTATTTATTAAAAAATTATATATTTTTAAGATTTTAAATAAATATAATAATTATTAATTTTATTATTATAATAATAGGTTTTTTATTAATATTTAATTTTATATTAATATTTAATTTTTATTAAGTTAAAAAAAAATTGTGTGATAAAATAGTTATATTTTATTTATACATTTCAAGCATATATTTTTAATGTTATGGTACAATGATATTCATTCTAAATTTCACTTTCACTTTCATTAATTTAATAAATTAGTGAAATTATATAAAGTAAATTCTTAATAAAAATTTATAAATATTAATTATTATTAAATAACAAAACATACATCAATATATAATAAGAATCAAAATATTTACTATACAATACATCTAACATTAATAACATCAAATAATCATAAAAATTAATTAAATTATAGTTTTATTTTAAATTATGATTAATAATTAATTTATGAGTTAAACATAGATGTATTTAAAAAAAAACATGTAACAAGATTCTTTTTTTTTTTTATAACTGAAACGGTTGTTTATTTTATTGATATGTTAGAAACAGAAAGGGACTTTGCCAAGGCAGCCCTGCTTACATGGTTGAAAACCTACTTTTGCTTCCTTTGGAAAGGAGCAGTTCACAAATGATGATAAAGAATTTCCCCGTTTACATTTAAGATTCCTTTGTTGAGAGTGCTGCCCAAGTTCGCCATACGATCTGCTTCCTTGTTGGAATTTCTGAGTATATGATAAAATTTGCATGAGTCAAAACTCTGTAGAACCGTCTTCAATCTATCCAATATTTTGTTGAGCCCAACATTGTTGAAGTATTCCTCTCTGATTAGTTTTTTGATTAAAATTTCTGAGTCTCCGAAGACTTGAATATCTTTAGCGCTTTTCTCTCTTGCAATGTGGCAGGCCTTTAGCAGCCCCAGAATCTCCGCTTGGTTGTTTGTTTTCTCTCCGAGACCCCATGCAAAAGAAACAGAGGAGAGCCCTTCCGCAAAGTAGATGACCCCGCCAGCACCTGCTGCTCCAGGATTCCCTTTGGACGCTCCATCAAAGAAAATGGTAGTTACATTTTGCGCCCTCCACCAGCTTTGAAAGATGTCATCAATCTCTCTTTTTCTCCATTCCAGGTTTGCTTTCAGGGGTGAGGTTCTATACTTTCGGGACAGCGGATCTATAGCAAGCCACCTTTTTTCTTCTGGCCTGAGCAGGGGGTCTTCTTTGATATATTGCTGCTGAGCCGCTTCCAACAGAAGGGCCTTAGCTTTTGCTGCAACCTGATGCGGGGAATACTGCGTTTCTTTGAAAATCTGCTGATTTCTGGTTAACCACAGTTGCCAGCAAACAAATTTTGGCAACGCTATCCAAATCCTGCGCCAAAAGGACTTGGGGAGGATGCCTTTGGGGTAGCTAGCACACCAAGTCGCAAACAGCTCAGAGACAGAGATTTGCTGAGGGAGAGAGATCTGGAATTCATCGAGAAGAAGTCCCCACACCTTCTTGGCAAAGGCGCAGTCAAGAAACAAGTGCTGGGCAGTTTCTAACTGACATCTACAAAGAGCGCATCTATGAGGCCCTTCAAACTTTCTTTTTGTCAGATTGTCCCCTGTCAATAACTTGTTGTGTACCAAGGTCCAAAAGAAAAAATTTATTTTTGGTAGCGCTAATGGCTCCCAAACCTGCTTCCAAAAGGCTGGAGTATGGTGGCTGATCCTATTTCCCTGAAGAGACTTATATCCCTCTGCTGAGGTATATATTCCGGACTTTCCCCATCCCCATCGATCCTTTTTGAATCTGCTGTCTGGGGTGGCATCTTCTAACAGGTTCTCAAGCTGGATCTGTTGGTCCTTTAGGCGCTCAGGGACTCCGTGGAAGTCCCATTTTAACCATTCTCCACGTTCGTCCCAGCTTGCCAGATCATATACTCTGTTAACTCCTGCTCTTTCCAGCCAATTTCTGAGCTCTGCGATATCCTCTCTTTCCGCCAGCGGGTCTTTCCCCATAATTCGATCCTTCCATAATTGTGTGGACTTACCATTTCCGGGTATTCTGTACATGTGTTTTTTGAAGAATTCGCTACTCTTGCAACATAGCCTCCATACCTGCGAGCTGGCCGCTGTAGACTGTAGTTGCATTTTCCTTATCGCTTCTTTGTCTGAGTATTTTGATTGTAAAATTATGCTGATTGGATGTGAGGGGTCGCTTATTATTTTCCACAACAGTTTGCCGCCCAACGATTTGTTGATAAAGGAGGGGTCCCTAATTTGAAGACCACCCTCATCTATTGGCCTCTTGACCGTATCCCATTTAACTAAGTGCAACTTTTTTTCGTTTCCTTTCCCGCCTTGCCATAGGAAGTTCCTGATCAGGGTTGCTATCTGGTCCGTGACATATTTGGGGGCGAGGAGAAATGCTGATTGATATATGGGAAGAGCTAACAGCTGCGTTTTTATAAGAATGGATTTGCCTCCTTTTGTTAACCAATAACCACCCCAATTTGTGATTTTGGATTTAATTTTGCTGATTATATGAGTCCAAAAACATCTCTTGTTCACCCCAGAGGAAATGGGAAGACCAAGATATCTGAAGCTGTCCCACTTGGCCTGGCCTTTGAACCCGAGTATCCTCGAAATGTTGGTGATCTCTTGCTGTTCCGCGTTCCAACTGTAGATTTCGCTTTTGCTCTCATTGATAAGAGCTCCAGTCACCCTGCAGTAACTTTTCAGAACATTGTCAAATGCTTTCGCTATTCTGGTGGAAACGCCTCCGAGGAGCAGAGAATCATCCGCGAAGAGGGCATGATTTAAGGGAGTTGATACATCAGAAGGTTTAAGACCCGGGAGGGAGCCGGCGGTTTTTTCAACTGCTAACTTCCTACTGAGAGAGTCTGCCATGAGAATATACAGGAAGGGAGAGAGAGGGCATCCCTGCCTAATGCCCCTTTGAGCTTGGAAGAAGTTGGTGGGACGTCCATTGACGAGAGGGGCAATCCACGGGGATTCTATGCATGCTTTGATAAGCTGGACAAAGTGCTGAGAGAAACCAAAAGAAAGCAGGACTTTGCATAGAAACAAACGATTTACTCTATCGAATGCATTTGCCATATCGAGTTTGATCAACATACCTTTCTCGCCCCGTTGTTTGCTTGAATGGATGGTCTCCTGAACCTGAATGACATTGTCCATAATATATCTGCCTTCCACAAATCCGCCTTGGTTGCTGGAAATCAACTTTTTGAGCAAAGGCTTAAGTCGATTTGCTAGGAGCTTGGCTATGATTTTGTAAGAAGCATTACACAACGATATTGGCCTGAATCTTGCAAAGGTCTCTGGATTGGTTTCCTTTGGAATTAAAGCTAGGAAGGTGGATTTGATACCTCCTCCTATTTTAGCTTTTATCATAAAGCCTTTGATCATTTTGAGGAGGTCAGATTTGATAACTTCCCAACATGATTGATAAAAATGGATAGAGAATCCATCGGGCCCAGGGGCCTTATCGGCCTCCATTGACCAGATCACTTGGATAACCTCCTCGGTTGTGATAGGTCTGCATAGGACTGTATTTTCTTCTTCATTGACAAGCTGGGGAATATTAGAAAGAAAGTCATTGGTTTCCTCTTCATCAGCTTGAATTCCAATATTGTATAAATTCCTAAAATGTGCTTCAGCAGCGGCTTTCACCTGATCAAACCCTTTGCAGACCTGTCCCTCCATGGTTTTAATTTCCGCTATATGGTTCCGGGATAGTCTAGCTCTGTATTGTTTGTGGAAATAAGAAGTATTCCGGTCCCCTGCCTTTAACCATAAACTTCTAGACTTTAATCTCCAGTACTCTTCTTCAGTTCGGAAGGCTTGATAGGTAGAGCGTTGTGTTTTGACTTCCTCATCCAGAAGCTCAACTGTAATATCTTTATTCTCCATTTCCATTTGCATTGAGTGCAGCCTCTGAACTGCCTCTTTCCTTTGGTTGGTTGGATTGGGTGCAGGCTTTTTAATCCACTCCTTCAACGCATGTTTTGTTGCCTTCAGCTTCTGTTCCCAGATGTAGCTGGGGGAACCTATGATGGGTTTGTCCCATGCCGCTTTCACTGTCTCGATAAAACCCGGTTTCTCAATCCACAGAGGGCTGAATCGGAAGGGAATGGGGCCCAAATCTTCTTCGTCCTCTAATAGCAGCTGTATTGGCTTATGGTCCGAAGTCAATTTGGGCAAAATTTTTGTGCTGGCGATCTTTTTGTTCAACAAGAGGCCGCTTTGGATCATAAATCTGTCCAGCCGGGCAGAGATTTGTTCCGACCCGACCCGGTTATTCGACCATGTATAGAGTCCATGTACTGGAGGGAAGTCTAAGAGATCCCAGTTCTGTACGATCTCCTCCACCGTGGCCAGCATGGGGTCTCTGGAACTGGAGCCTCCCCTCTTCTCTTTTGGCTTCAGAACTATATTTAAGTCTCCCGCAATGATAATATTGTTTGGAGACTGCTGTTCTAGGTAAGTTGCTAAAGAATACCAACATTCTCTTTTTTCTGCATAATTTACCGGAACATACAAATTGAAGAGAGAGACATTCAACTTACTAACTTTGTGCGTCAATTCTGTGTATATCCAGTGCTGAGTTTCATGGTATTTATTGAGCTGGAATGTGCTATCTGACCATAGAGTAGCCAATCCTCCGGAGGTTCCCCTTGCGCTAACTGCCTTGCCTGTATTTTTGTTCCATTTTAGCCTACTGGTATCAAGAAGGGAATGCCCTTCAATTTTGGTCTCTTGGAGCATGAGGATGTCTGTGGGTTCAGCTTTAAGAAGATCCTTAACTGCTTCTAGTTTTGCAGGGCTCCCCAATCCTCTACAATTCCAAGAGACAAATTTCATTATTTACCTGGTGGGGGGGTGGGACCTCCCTTGGAAGGTCTCGGCCTGGTATTCCGCCCAATGGACATTTCTATGGTTGCTTGGCTCCCTTGGGTTTTAAGTCTCTCGGCCTCTTCTTCTCTCTTTTCTTTCCGGGATTTCCTGCCAGCTCTTTTGGTAGGACGCTCGTAGGCTTCATCTTCTGATGTTTCTGAACTTTCTATTGCTTTTTTCCTTGTTATTTCTGCATATGAAGGGTTGGGCGAGCTGCCCTGTGTGGCTTCGACCTGCTTTTCTTTCTCACTTTCTTTACTTGGAGGGGTGCTTTCTACATGCACCAGGTTTTCATGCTCCAGATCTGTTGGGTTGATCTGTGCGCTTGATGTCCCTTGTACATTTGCTTCCTCTTCTTGGATGGATTTGGAGCTGCTTGGCATCCCTGTTTCCTCTTCCTGGATGGGTTTTGAGCTGCTTGTCATCCCTGTTGTTCTTCCTTTGCTAGGGCCTTTTTTTGGATTTGTTGTTTTCTGGACTAGAGTCCATTGTTCCTCTTTCTGTTTGTCTGTTTGCTCTTCTGCCTTCTTCTTACAGTGCTTCGCGAAATGTCCGTGTTCGTGGCAGTGTCTACATTTGAACGGAAGCTGTTCATAGTCCAGTTCTTGGATATGCTCCCAGCCTGCAACTGTAAGTTTGATTGCTTCCGGTAACCCCTCCTCCAGATCGACTTCAACACATATTCGAGCGCATGAATACTGATCTTTTCTTGCAGCTCTGTCAATGTATTTACCCAATGCATTGTCGATGTTTTCAAGGGATTTTTGGTTCCAGCAGTGGAGAGGCAAGTGGGGAAGTCTCACCCATACCGGAACTGCTGAGGGGACATCCTGGGTGGGGTCGAAGTCTGGGGACCATTTATTCAGGTACAGGCCTTGCGGTCCCATAAAATATGGCCCATTTCTGAATATTAAGCTTCTGTCTTCCGGATTATCGAACACAAAGACGAAGTATCCTTTCCCGACGAAGTAGCTTTTCACACCCTCCTTGATCAGGGGGTTCCAATTTCTCTGAGTCCAATCTTCTACTGACTTTGGTGAAGGCCAGAGGCCTGTGAACTGGCCAATAAGACCTCTCTCTGCCAGGTTCAGTGCTGCTTTACACGTCTCTTCTTCTGAAAGGGCGACTGTGGGGATCTTATCCATCCTCTTGATGAACTTTTGCTGAGCCACCGATGGGGCTCTCTTCGTGCAGGCTTCGATCATTGCTTTGAATGCCAGGACCTCCGCAGGGGGGGAAGCCGAGCCCCCATTGGAGTCCATGTTCTCCGAAAAAGAGTTCCTCAGACCTGAACGCAGTGGCGCAGCAGCCACTGGGGCGCAGTAAGAGCTCTGCGGCAGCCAGGGGCTAGACGGCCAACAACCTTTTGCGCAGCGTCGGCTAGGTCAAGACCGCGGCGATTTTTTTTAAAAAGAAATAACATGTAACAAGATTCTTAATCATGAAGATTTACCTCATTTTAACATTGAGACTCTTAACTTGTGAATGAGTTTTGTTACAATACTATAAATTATCAATAGGGCATGACCTAAAAACCATAACTCATTTTATATGACACTTAACAAAAATGACATTTTTACTTATGAGATAAACCTCAACTTGTTGACCACTACTAAAACTAGTGTAGCCAAATAAATTAAATGAATGGTATTTCAAAGTCGAGTAAAATTTGTTGATTAAAGTCACTTTAATGGTGTTGCCTTGAATTTGACAATATCGTACATCCATCTTCAACCATCAATATTGGCATAATAAACTTTTTTGTTTAGGGTATAATTTAGGTTTTTTTTCTCATTTTTAAATTATATTTTACAATTTTTAAAGAGACGAAAAAGGAAATTTAAAAAAATCATTAGAATGCTTGTATGGAATCTAAACTAAATGTATGTTGTTAACTTAGTAAACTGATCCAAGTTTATAATATGTAAAATCTTATGCAAACTATCCATCTTTAAAATTTAGGTTAAACATCTATGAATTCCAAATCCACATTGGCTTATGTGAAGTTTTCTCTCTTTTGTTTTCTCACAGTGGGAAAACCTATCATAAACTAATAGTTGAATAGTCGCCATTGGCTGCTAGAATAGTTGTCATTGGCCTACTATCCACTAATGCATGCTGACTCATCACCAAA
Organism: Pinus tabuliformis; assembly: GCA_031772625.1. Taxonomy (NCBI): domain Eukaryota; kingdom Viridiplantae; phylum Streptophyta; class Pinopsida; order Pinales; family Pinaceae; genus Pinus; species Pinus tabuliformis. The sequence goes on along the minus strand of CM062807.1, from coordinate 405,678,001 downwards.
ATTAAAAATATATATATATATATATAGATATAATAAAATTAAAAAAATCATAAAATAGGGTATATAAAAAAAAGAAAATAATTAACAATTTGTTATCAAAATATTTAGAATTTACAAATTGCATAACTTGACTTTGTATAATTAAATATAGCCCATTTTTTTTTCTAATATTTTGTTTTCCAATTTTACTTCTTTTTTCTTTCTAGTTTTGGTTTCTAATTTCTGTATGCACTTATATATCAAGTTTTCATAATCTTTTACTTTATTTGAACTAGACCGTGTACTTACTACTATATAACTTATTAATCTCCTATATGATTAAATTAATTTCCTCAAATTCTATCTGATTAGAGGTATATTATAAAAATGAAATTAATGGTTTTGTAATGAACATCAGTTTTTTCAATTTAATTTGCTATCAGTACGAGTTTTTTCTTTTAAGTAATGCATCTGTAACTAATTATAGTTGTTGACATGTTTGCATAGCTCTGTATTGAATTGTTTTTTTATTATTGTTTTTAAACGGAAGCATTTTGTATTATTCGGGAAAAAAGTTATATGTTCAATTCAGAGATAATTAGAGCAATCTAAAGTTTAAGCTCAAGATCAACGAATATATTTTTGTTATTATTTGAAACTAACTATTATATATTTATATTCTTGTATTTAAAAATATTAAGATATTTATATTCTTGTATTTAAAAATATTAAGATAAAAATAAGTTAGTGTTTAAATAAGTTTCGGGTACATGTTTTAATTATGAAATAAATTCAAAGAAAAAAATAAGGAACAAAAGTTTAAATAATATGTTGTTTATATATATATATTTTTATATAAATTTATTTTTAATTAAGAAGTTGTTTATGGAGGCGGAAGAATTGTCGGGACGGCCAAAAGTGGTTGGAATGTGGACAAAAAAGTTTCAAAAAATCTTGTAGATGCAGTGTTTGAATAGTGTTTTTGATGGTGGAAATGGATTCAGCGCCATCAAAAACGTCTAGAGCACCTAAAATTATGAATTTTGACAGTTTTTACTTGGCTTTACAAAAATCCCTGCCAGATTTTTTCAAAATATGGCCGAATTTTCATAACTTTCCAGGCAAAAAAAACATTAATTAGTCGTTGATTTTTAAAAGTTGACTGGGTTTGTTTGCTTTACATTAGAGCACCAAGATTCCTTTTTACTATTGGTGTGCCATTAAACTCAATGTTTGGCCGTGTAAAAGAAGCATTAGTTACTTTTTAAAAGTTGAGAATATTTAGTCAAATTTTATATTGCCATATAAATTTAAGTGAATACCTATAGGGAAGAAATGTGAAGGGTGGCAAAGTATCTAATGTTTTTGACAATGGTGGGGTTATCATGACTAAGGGGAAATAATGGTATTTAGAAACAAGCCGTTTTGTTTTCACTTAGTTGGGCCTTTCCTTGCTCAGTTTAGCTGTTATTGAAGGTGTTTTTGCTTTGCTCTAGGCTATTTCTAATTTCCCCCTAGGGGAAGGTCCAAGTGACTCCTCCTAGCTTGACCTCCCCCACTATCACAATTCCTAAGTATGTATTGGTGTTCTCCATGGTTAGTGGTATGGTCAATTGCTCAGGGAAAACATGCAGGCTCTAGACTTTGGCCCATCCACCACCCAACAGTGCTTGGAAGCAGGCACTAGTTGACTTGGTTTATGATAGTATCGGTTCTAGATTTGTTCGATTTGGTTGGTTACCTTTAAACGCATGCTATGTCTCTCATAGTTTGGTCTCTTTGCTGCAAATTTTACTCTCTTTCTTCTTTGGGGAAGTAATGCTATTTTTATTGTAGAGGGAGGCTCGTTAATGTCTAGCCTTAGTCTCCCCAAGTCCCCTGGCCTTCACATTCTCCATTTTCCCCACCGCTCCTTCTTGTTGGTACTCTTTGTGATTGGTTGCTTACTCATTCATATGGTTTCAATTATTGCTTTCACCACCTTGCCCCGTCAATGAGCCCTTAGCTAGAGAGGCTCATTGAAACGTAGGGCGGTTAGTTTTCTAGCTCACTCCTAAGCCCATTATGGAACCAGACTCTTTCTTTTGCACACTCCTCAAGGTCTAGGAGGAGATTCAATAGACCGCGGACAAAGTATTGGCAAATAGAGGAGAACACACAGATGTAGAGGTATCAATTTTTGTCATTTATCAGGTGCCAAACAACAATCATACTAGAGGCCAAAAGAACAAGCATCTCTACACCAGAGAACATACTGATGTAAAGATATTGGCCTTTATCGTTGGTTGGGTGCCAGACACTGGTCACACTAGAGGCCAACAAAACTAGTATCTCTACACCATATAATTGTATTGGCACATCAAGGCCTTGTTGGGCAAGGCCCTCTTAGAGATGAACGAAACAAAGTAGGAAATCCTTCTGCTATTGGATGAAATTTAGGTTGAACACAAGGACGCAAACATCGATTGGCTCGAATAGAATCCATTCTCGTTCATAATAAAGACCTTGCATTGCTAGGCACCCTGATTGACCCCATTGAGGTGTTTACCTCCTCTTAGTCTATTTTAGATGGTTAACGGTTTTTTAAAGCACTATTGCTATACTTCTCTTAGTATAGCTTTCATAAATAATATTAGTTTTTTCGATATATGTATAGTGCATTCTAGATCATACTCCAAACATGTTTTTGGGCTAAAATTGACCCATTGAAGTGTCTACCTCCTCTTAGTCTATTTCAAATGGTTAACAATTTTTTAAAGCACTATTGCTATACTTCTCTTAGTATAGCTTTCATAAATAATATTAGTTTTTTCGATATATGTTTAGTGCATTCTAGATCATACTCCAAACAAGTTTTTGGGCTAGAACCATTAAGTAAAATTAGTATGAAAAGATATAACTTATACTATGATTAATTTTTTATCATTTTAAACTAAACTCATTTAATGTTACGACTGGTCTAGTTTGTCTAACAAAAATTAGAGCGATAAAAAATCAATAATATTTATATATTTACTTATATGATTAACCATTTTTGGAATTACAACCTACACTAAGATATTCCAATTAATGTAAATTTTAAAGTGTGAGGCCACCTAATAAAAACTCCAAAATCATTGTCATTATGATGTAATGACGTTTAATAAATTTAAATTATAATATTATTTATATCCATTTTAATTATGATGTAATGACATTTAATAAATTTAAATTATAATATTATTTATATCCATTGTAATCAAATTTATAGACAAAAATGGTTATCCGTTGAAATAGCATGTTGCGTGCGATAATTGCACTGAGATGTTATTTATATATTTTAAAATTAAATTAACATTTTTAAAATTCAAATTAATTTGATAAAATAATTGATATTATAATTTGAAATTATAATTTCGTTTAAATTATGAGAATTTTAAATATAAGCTAGTTTTGAAACATTTTAAATTTGTTTAAATTGAATTACTCAACTTAATTATTATATTTTAGGAATATGATATATATATATATATATATATATATATATATATATATATATATATATATATATATATATATATAATAAAAATAACTTATAGTTAATTATAATTAGATAAGATTAACTTTGATTAATGATGATTAAATATATTCAACTATGATCAATTTTTATTAATTATAGTTAAATATGGTTAATTATAGTAGAAGATAGTTAATGATGAATAGTCATAATTCAATATGGTCAACTTTTACTGAATACTATAGTTTAATATAATCATCAAGAAATGTAGTAATTCAACTATAGTCTAACATGGTTAAACATAATACATTGTCAAACATAGTCAACAATGGTCAACCATAATCAACCATGGACAATTGTAGTCAATCATAGTCGAATGTGACCAACCATGTTTAACAATAATTAAACATAATAAACTAAGGTGGAATCATTATTAACCATAGTTAAACATGTACAACCATTGTGAAACATAATTGACCATGGTTATAGATGGTCAACCATGCTTAACCATGGTCAAACATGGTCTAACATAGCCAACCATAATTAACTGTCATCAAACATGGTTAAACAAAGTCAATCATAGTTAGCCATGGTTAACCATGGTCAACCATGTCTAGACATAGTCAACCATGTCTAGTCATAGTCAACCATAGTCAACCATGGTCAAACATTCACAATCATAATCAACCATGTTAGCCATAATCAACCATGTTTAACCATAGTCAACCATGGTTAAACATAGTCAACCAAAGTAAACCATAAATCATTGAACATGATTCAACCATAGTCAAATATTGTCAACCATACTCAACCATAGTCAATGATGCTAAGTCATGATCAACTATATTCAAACGTGACCAACCATGATTAATGATGGCTAAACATATTCAAACATGGTCAACCTTTATTAACTATAGTCAAACATGATTAACCATAGTAGAACATAGCCAACCATAAATAACCACAGTCAAACATGGGTAACCCTTAATGAACAATATGATTCAATATAATTGAATGTAGTAATTGAACCATAGTCAAACATGATCAACAAAAGTTAAACATTGTCGAGCATGGTCAATAATGGTCAACCATATCCGACCATAATCAACTATGGCCAGTTGTAGTCACTTATGATGAACAATGGTTAACAATGGTTAAACATACTCAACCAAAGTCAAACCATTGTTAACTATAGTGAAACATTGTTAACCATTGTGAAATGTATTTGACCATGGTTAAATATGGTTAGCCATACTTCACCATGGTTAAAGAAGTTCTAACATAGTCAACCATTAGTAACCATAGGCAAACATAGTCAACCATGTCTAGTCATGATAATCAACCATGGTGAAACATGGCTAATCATAATCAACCATTGTCAAACATACACAATCATAATCAGCAATGGTTAGCCATGCTCAACCATGTTTAACCATAGTAAACTATGGTAAACCATACTTAAATATAGTCAAACAGGGTAACTTTATCATTAACTACGATCAACCATAATCAAACATTGCCAACTATCCTTAACAATGGTCAACCATAATCAATCTTAATCCACTACACAATTCAAGAGAAAAGGTACCAATGTATGCCAACAATTTTAAGCTCTTTAAGGCAATCTCATCATGCATAAAACAAATCTCGAATTTCAAACAAAATCTACATAAAAGAACATCCTGAGCCTCTAAAGAACTTTCCTCCTTTAAGCCTCGAAGGAATCCAATGAACCTCCTAAGCCATGTGCTCCATTGGATCCACCTTCATGCATGAACATGTTAAATCTTTTAATATCGACCTAGATTTATTTTCTCACAATAATTATTTATTCCCAAAAAATATTTTATTAACCAAGTAATTTTTAAATTATTAAAAAATAAAATCGCTGGTATTTTAATTTCTAGAAATTTATATGCAACGAAAATAAAACTAGAGAGAGATCAATCACACATTACAATAGCTAATCACCCATAACAATTCTCCTTCATTAATTAATATCAGTAAAATCAGGGTTATGACCCACCAAGAAATAATAAGGAAATATGCATTGACTAGAACCTGTAACTCGATCCCACTGGAAGAATTCGACCCATGGAATTCGACAAATTGGAAATCAGACTCTGAAGAAATTCAACCTAGAGAATTCGGCCCACCTCTTTACTAGCAACTCGGACTTGTGTCTTCTTGTTGCACAACCTCTGTTGTTATAGGAAATTTGGTCCTAGAAAACTAGTCTCTCCAACAAATCGACCTCCTTTTCGCATCTACAATTTGGCCCTGCAATCTCGAACAACTCGCCCCCCTGAAATCTCTTGAATTAACCTACACTCTTCCTCCTATGTTGTTACATTCTAGCTTAGCCACTTGCTCTAGAGAAAAATCACTTTCTCCACTTGTTGTGTCTTCACCTTTACCTTACTAGGCTTGTTTTATAATTTTCATCAAGCCCAAATACCCTACTCTAATCTCCCTTCTAGAAGATCTAGGAGATCAACAGTTGAGATAATTTCTATCTCACTTAAATAATTTAATTATTTATTCTTAGAAATTGACTTATTGGTCCATAATAGTTAATTGACTTTAATTATTTTACTTTTCCAAAGTTAAACTTAGGAAAGAAGACGCAAACCACTTACTCCATAAAGCAAGAACCTAAGAAGTAATAAATCATCTTCTACATGTTAAGACATCAATCCTATGTAGAAGACCTTTTAAAGCTACCATAAGCTTCAACACTCCCTCCTAGCAAGGAAGGGATTCATCCACTACCCCCATCTTGTCTCGATACTTCACCAAATTCTGTTTCATGAGAAACTTAGTGAGAATATTTGTCACCTTCTCCTCTGTGAAAATGTACTTAAATCTCACAACACTTGTATGGAATCTGTCTTTGATGAAGTGATAATTGATCTCAATGTGATTGGACCAATAATGAAACACAAGATTCTTAGAGATCTTAATGTAACTTTGATTATCATAGTGAATCATTGTTGGTCTCATCTCCTAACCAAATCACCCTGCAAACATCTTACAAATCCATAATTCCTCACAACTCACGATACATGTTTCCATCTACTCTACCTCTATTGAAATAAGTTCCACTAATCGCTATTTCCTATTTTACCATGAGATCATGAATGATCCCAGGTTGAAACAACATTTAGACATAGATTTTCTATCCACGTCAATCCCAACCCAATAGAGTTTGTGTACCATTGCAACTCCACTCCACCAACTTCAACATATTTGAGCCCAAAGTCCATCGTCCGCACAGGTATCTCAAAACATGTTTTGTTGCCACCCAATGAACTTGTCTCGTCTCCACCATGAGCTGGATGAGCGTGTTCACAAAAAAATATATATATTTCATGGTGTTGATGATCTGAAATGGAGAAGATTAGTAATTCTGTGTTAATTCCCCATTCAAAATAAACCCAAGATTCTTATCATTTTCTTATCAAGTGCTTAAGGATTCACCATGTTTGCTTAATTAACTGATTCCCATGAGAGTTTATTATGTAAATTTTATAAACAATTTAACAGAAAACATATGATGAACAACAACAAAGAATACCAAAATACAATACACAACACAAATATTTGATGAGGAGTTCACCCCTCCTGGGCTACGTCTCCTTGGTCCAGCTTCCAATGCTTGGGCCTCTCTATTATGCTCAAAATTACAACAAAAGTGTGTTTACAATACTCAAATGCCCCTGAAACCTGTCTCAATGAGTTCAAAATACTCAAAAATGGCCATCTAGCCTCTTTTTGTATCCAATTTGGATAAAAACTGAAGAAGTTATGACTTCTCTTAGTTCTCCCACTATTTGTTCCACAAATTGCTCCAAAACCGACATAATCCCACACATTCGCTCCAAAATTCGCTAACTGAGTGAGAATTTGGCCTTGTCACGTACCATAACTTGTCGTCCATATCGCAAATCACAATTGGAAGGTTTGGTGGGTTGAAGGTCTTGTCAACACGACAGAATGTTGTGATAGCGATATCGCAGACTCGACGGGGGTATAAACTAGAATTCATAACATCTTGCATTCGGGTAGTCTATCGTTCATTGCAATCGACGAAGAACCAGCAACAGTCTTAAGAGGAACTTGTGTTTCCTGTGATATGTGATTGCAATATCGCATCGCAACCCAACCTGCTAAGGGCCGATTTCCATAATACTCATCCATCAGCGATATGCGATTGCGATTAGATCACATCACAACCTACCTGCACTGGGGCCAATTCTTAACACCTTTCTACCTAGAACTGCAATATGAGAGGGTCAATGGTAGCCTACCACTTGGCACCTCCTCATTCGCTGGGACCTTTGCCACATCATCCAATCCTGCCATGTAGACAAGTCAAACTTGAACTTTGACTTGATCTAACTTTTGCATACGAGCTCAAATTTGAGTGTCGTTCACATCGTTGGATTTAAAATGACAAGCTCTTCGATCTGAAGCCGAGTTTGTCAAAATTCCAACATTTTAATTTTTGAGCATAAACTTGAGCACCTGATCACTCCTCCCCACTCGAATCCTTTTGTACCCCAAAAGATTATATTTAGTTATTGAACAGATGAGTGTATTGTTCCCTCACCTTCCCCTCTTCAATCCATTTGGCCTTTGATGGATTTGTACCTTTGAGACCCACTCAAAGATAATCAAGATTTCCTCTTTTTGATGACCTTGTTCTTCTGTCAAGTATGGCGTCTTGCTGAATCTCATCAAGAAATTCTGGAGAAAAATCTTCAATTGATAGAATCTATACACTTTCTCCTTGATCTTCAATCAAAAGAGGCTTATACAATCTCAAATTTTCAACATTAACAACGAAATAAATTTGCATATATGAAGGCAAATCAAGCTTGAAAACATTATCACCAATCTTTTCCAGAATTTTAAATGGACCATAACGGATTTTTACCTTCACCTTGAAGCCTTTCCTTGCTCATGTATAGCCAAAATTCATCACCTACTTGAAACTGATGATCCACACGATGCTTATCATGCGTTGCCTTATACTTGTCTTGACTCTTTTCTTGTTGTTCTTGAACTGTTTGGTGAGTCAACTGAATTTGCTCAATGAATTTCTTTGCTATGTCTATGTCGCTATGTCCATCTACAACTACATCTTTCTCAAAGATGAAATCCAAAGGCGATTTCGGTAAATAACCAAGAAATGCCTCAAAAGGCAAAGTTAGAGTAGATGAGTGTTTTGCTTGGTTGTAAGCATGCTGAATATAATGCAAATGTTCATCCCACAACTTAGGATGTTTGCTACAATATCCTCTTAGAAAATGAATAACTATCCTATTAACCACTTCAGTTTGACCATATGCTTGCGGATGGAAGGCCATACTTTTCTTCAACTTGGTGTCCATCAAGTTCCATAAACTTGACCAAAAATTCCTAAGAAATTGGGAATCATGATCACTTACAATAGAAGTAGGTAATTCAAAATGAACCCATACATTTTGAAAGAAAAGTTGAGCTGTTTGTTCAACTGTAATTTTTTTTACAAGGCATTAGTATGCACATCTTGCTGAACCTATCCACAACTACATACAAATAATCATGACCTTTTCTTAATAAAGGAAGACCTCCTACAAAATCCATAGAAAAACTCTCCCATGGATGTGAAGGCACTGAAAGTGGTGTATACAATCCTAGTTTCCTATTACTAGGCTAACTGACTACACACAATGAACAACCTATGAGAAAGCATGACACAATTTCAAGCATAGGAGGCCAGTAAAAATACCTCTGAAGATTTGCCACTATTTTACTTACACCAAAATGTCCAGCAATAAGAGAAGTGTATGCTTCCCTTGTGACATTTACTCTCTCTCCCTGTGGAACACAAAGTTTTCCGAAATGATACAACAGATTATCATGTACATGGTATTCTAATTCCTCAACTTGGTGGCCTTGACTCAAGTTTGAATATACCTCTTAAAAGTCAACATCATGTGCGTATTTTTCAACATAACTTTTAGGCAAAACATAATTATTCTTGCGTAAAATGACTACATTAACAACTGGTCTAGAAAGCATATTAGCAACTCTATTATGAATACCTTTCTTGTACCTGATTACCATGTGGAATTGTTGTAAGTATCCCATCCAACGAAAGTGCCCTAATTGCTGCAATTTTGTTTGAGATTGCAAATATTGCAAAGGTTGATGATTGGTGTGAATAATGGTTTCTTTACCCATCAAGTAATGCTTCCATTTCTTCACACTTTGCAACAACGCGTAAATCTCTTTATCATATGTAAGATAATTAATAACATCACCATTGAAAATCTCAAAATGAAATGAAATGGGTTTCCCATGCTGTAAAAGAACTGCACCCATGGCGTAGTCACTTGCATCTATTTGTATTTCAAATGGTTGTTTCAAATATGGCAATGCCAAAACTGGAGCTAGATTGATCTTTTGTTTTAAAGCATCAAATTTTTTTTTCTATTTGCCTCCCCACTGGAAGACAACCTTCACGTTGGTCAAAGCATGTAGTGGAGTTGCTATGGAAGAGAAATTGGAAATGAACTTCCTCCAGTACTACGCTGCTCCTAGAAAACTCCTTACTTCTGTGACTGATTTGGGTATTGGCCAATTCACAATGGCTGACACTTTAGAGGGGTCAATCTTCAGCTCATCTCCTCCAACTATGTGGCCCAAATACACTAAGGAAGTTTTCCCGAATTCACATTTAGACATCTTCAGAAATAATTGCTCTCTTTTCAAGACATCCAATGTTTTCCTCACATGCTTGACATGTTCTTCTCGTGATTTGCTGAATATCAAAATATCATTTAAATATGAATTTACAAACTCATCAAGAAAGGATCTTAAAACATCATTCATAACTCCCATGAATGTAGCTGGAGCGTTGCAAAGACCGAAAGGCATAACCAACCACTCAAACAATCCCTGTTTGGGTTTAAAAGCAGTCTTCCAAATATCCTCAGCTATTCTAACTTGATGATATCCACTTCTCAAGTCTAATTTAGTGAAATATTTTGCATTCTTCAACTGATCTAGCAAATCATCTATTCTGGGCAATGGGTATCGATTCTTTATGGTAATTTTGTTCAAAGCTCGATAATCTACACATATGCACCAAGTTCCATCTTTCTTGGGTACCAAAACAATTGGCGAACCACATGGTGAAGTATAGGTACAAATTATGCCTTTATCTAACAATTCCTGGACTTGTTTCTTAATTTCTAAACTTTCCATAATTGACATTCGATACATACCTATGTTTGGGAGTGGACAATCTTGCTATAGCTGAATTTCGTGATGAGTTCTTCTTTTCTGTGGCAATCCCTTTGGTTCTTGAAACATATCTCCATATTTATTGACCACATCAACCAATTCATTTTTTAGCTTCACGTCACAACTTGCAAAGGATTCATGCTTTGTTTCATTCTTCTGCTTGATCATAAGGAGCACAAGATTCTTGTTGGAATTGACTAGTTGCTTCATTTGCCCTGCGCTTGCCAAAGACAGATTAAGATTTCTGTGACGGGCTCTCACAATATACTCCACTCCATCTTTGAACAAATGATATTTGTTCTCAAATCTATGGAAAACGACTTTCCTGTCATACAGATACGGGCTTCCCAACACAATTCTAGAAATATCCAGTGACACTACATCTAATTCGACTTCATCAATGAAATTGGCAGTAATAGCAAACCTGAAAACGCATTTCCTTATGACCTGAAGATTGGCATCCTTGGTTATCCAACCCAATGGATACGATTTATGATGAGGCATGGTTTCCAGATTCAACTTCTTGACCAAGTCTGTAGAAATTAAATTTTCCTGGGATCCACTGTCAAACAACGTATCAATCTTGGTGTGTTTGGAAATAACTCTGATATGGAACAACTCAATTATGTTTTCCTCATTCGAAACGTTGTTGGAGTTATTTTCTGCACTGGTTCTTGCCACGACTTCCTCTTTGCTTGCTTTTGCTACGACTTTTCCCTTAGTGATTGTGGCTACAATCTTTGATTCATCGCCTGAGTCAGAACCCAAGTCTTGTTGTACAACATCGTTTGTCTTCTGTTTCCCATTATTGTTAGATTTATGCGATCTTAATTCAGGATGAAGCTTCCAGCAATGTGCCTCATCATGACCCTCTTTGGAAAAATTCTTACACAAGTGTTTCTCCCCTTCTTTCTTTACAGAATCATTTTTCTTCTACTTTCCTTTGAAAGTCTTCCCTTTTGTACCACTCTAGAATGGCTTCCTCTTACCTTCTTCTTGTACATTTTTTCCTCTTTCTTTGAGGTGTGTAGCTTGAACACACACCTCATCAATATTCGTGGGATTAAACATAAGAATGGTGTGTCGAAGATAGCTCTGCAAACCTTCTATATATTTCAGCAAAGTATCTTGTGACTGCAAGTCTACTCCTAGCATAAGAGCTCTTCTCCTAAAATCTTGGGTATACTCTTGCACATTTTGACCTTTTAACTGTCTGAAATTTTTCCAACTCATGGTAGCTTTTTCCGTATAGGCTAAAGGGTATAATTGTATTTTTACAGTAGCAATGTAATTAGACCAAGTAATAGAGATCTTACCATGTTTTTTTATCTCGTCTTGAGTCCTTGCTTCCCACCATACAAGTGTTGCACCCTGCATTCTCAATGAAGCCAACTAAATTTTTATGTCATCCTCTTGAAGATTTTGAATCCTACAATAGAACTCTAACTGATGAATCCAATTATCAAGCTTTTATGCATTCAATTCACCATTATACATAGGCAACTCGAATTTAACATCAATCTTTAGAAAAGGTGATTTACCAATTCCTTTTGAAGAATGATGATGAGTACGAGTAAGGGTTGTATTAGTGGAAGAGTGTGAAGATGCTTGTGAAGAAGAATATGAAGAAGATGGTGGAGAGGGTGGAGGCTTGTCTCCATTCTCATTACCTTCTTTTCCATTACCTCCTCCTGAAGAGCCTTCTCCTTTGGGAGGTTTGGAGCTTTCTCCTTGCAATATGCTATTCCTCTTCGTAGAGGACCATCATCATCTCTGTCATATCAAAGAAATCCTTTCTAAATGTCTTCTCATCTTTTGTCATGGTAGGTTATCCTTCATGAGACATGGTCTCTGAAGACTCAACTGCAACTTCTGCAACTTGAGGATGTACTGGTGTAGAAGACTTTGGCAATGTTGCACTTCTTCCACTTGACCAAACTTTAGGGCTTCCAACCAGATTTTCTTGTCTTCTTTTGAGTTTTAACATTGTAAGCATGATATAAACTTGCAAACAATTAAATCCTTCTTTCAAAAAGAAAATCTAGCAAGCAAAAACCATTGCTATGATACCAACTTGATCTGAAATGGAGTAGATTAGTAATGCTGTGCTAATTCCCCATTCAGAATAAAACCCAAGATGCTTATCATTTTCTTATCAAGTTCTTAAGGATTCACCATGTTTGCTTAATTAAATGATTCCCATGAGAGTTTCTTATGTAAATGTTATTAACAATTTAAGATAAAACATATGCTGAACAACACCAAAATAACAATAAAGAACATCAAAATACAACACACAACACAAAGATTTGATGAGGAGTTCACCCCTCCTGGGCTACGTCTCCTTGGTCCAGCTTCCAATGCTTGGGCCTCTCTATTATTCTCAAAATTACAACAAAAGTGTGTTTACAATGCTCAAATGCCTCTGAAACCTGTCTCAATGAGTTCAAAATACTAAAAAATGGCCATCTAGCCTCTTTTTGTATCCAATTTGGATAAGAACTGAAGAATTTATGACTTCTCCTAGTTCTCCCATTATTTGTTCCACAAATTTCTCCAAAACCGACATAATCCCACAAATTCGCTCCAAAATTCACTAACTGGGCGAGAATTTGGCTGCATCGTGGGCCATAACCTGTCGGCCATATCACAAATCACAATCAAAAAGGTTTGGCGGTATGAAGGTCTTGTTAACACGACGAAATGTTGTGATAGCGATATCATAGAATCAACAAGGATATAAACTAGAATTCATAACATCTCGCATCCAGGTAGTCTATCGTTCATCGCAATTGGCAAAGAACCAATGACAATCTTAAGAGGAACTTGTGTTTCTTACGATATGTGATTGCAATTTCACATCGCAACCCAACCTGCCGGGGGCCGATTTTTGTAATACTCGTCTATCTGCGATATGCGATTGCAATTAGATCGCATCGCAACCTGTCTGTGCCGAGGCCGATTCTTAACAAATTTCTACATACGACTGCGATATGTGATATGCGATATGTGAGGGCCAATGGAAGCCTTCCACTTGGTGCCTTCTCATTCGCTGGACCTTTGCCACATCATCCAATCCTGCCATGTAGACAAGTCAAACTTGAACTTTGACTTGCTCTAACTTTTGCATACGAGCTTGGATTTGAGTGTCATTCACACCGTTGGATTCAGAATGATGAGCTCTTCGATCTGAAGCTGAGTTTGACAAAATTATGACACTTTTATTTTTGAGCATAAACTTGAGCACCTAATCAGTTGACTAGGTACATCAAGGAATCTGGGATACACCAAATCGCCCTTAGAAACACTCAACTTATTTAAGTTAGTGATCATTAGTGTAGACATAGGCTTGTGATCCTCCATCCTAGATCTCCTCAATATCTTGACTGCATACTTTCCATGCCCAAGGAAAATATCTCCTCGCTTCTACCACACATCCAATCCCAAAAAGTAGCACTTCAAATTGATGTCCTTCATTTCAAACTTCAAAGCAATATCCTCCTTTCACATCCCTATGAAATTCTTTGATCCTATCAAGAGAAACATAAACATAAAATACTAATATGAGCAGCTCATCATTAATGAGTACATAGTACAAGTTGGAGTTCGCTTCACTCTTGGTGAAGCCAATAAAAAGAAGATATCCATCAATCCTGGCATACCATATGCGTGGAGCCTGCTTTAGCTGATAAAGGGCCTTCTTTAATTTTCTCACATGAGACTCCCTCCCATGCACCTTAAAGACCCAAGGCTACTCAATATACACCTCATCATTAATCACCCCAATGAGGAAAGCAATCTTCACATCCATATGATGTCTTCGCCACCCCATTTTTGAAGTAATGGACAATATTTCTTAAACAGATGCATATTTGGTGATATGTGTGAATGCCTCCTCATAGTCCACTTCCTCCTTCTGGGGGAACCATCTCGCCACAAAACTCTCTTTGTACTTCTCAAAACTACCATCACCTGCATGTTTGATCTTATAGATCCATCGAGAAGTGACCATAGAATTTCCCCCTGGTCTAATGGAATCATGTCCCACACATCATTCCTCATGATGGAGCTATACTCCTCCACCATGACATCTCCCTAGACCCGCACATCTACAACCTCCTCAAAAGTAGAAGGCTAGGACTCCCTGATGCTACTCGAGAAGGCCAAATAACTAGAAAATTTCATTGGTGGTCTACTCTTATTGAAAGTGTTGCTAGGAGTCTCGACACGCTCCTTAACATATCTCAAGTTTTGCTTGGCCCATCTTGGCCTCCTCCTCATAAAAATTGAAGGAACATCTTCCCGATCCTCCAAATTTATAGTCTATGTCCTTGTTGTTGGTGTTGACGGTTCATGCTAAACCTTAGGAGCCTCTTTCTCTTGATCCTCTACCCCTTATGACTCTCTCTCATGAGGCCTCATAAAGGCCCTAACCTCATCAAATTTGACATCCCGACTAACTATAACTCTCGTCTGTCCTGAAATGTAAACTTAGCAGGACTTTGAGACCTCGTTATAGTCCAAAAATATTCCCCTATCTGACAAGGGCTCCAACTTAGTCCTTATCTCTATAGGATTGTGAACATAAATTGGACTACCAAATATACATAGATGAATTACCTTTGTCTTCACTCTAGTGAACATCTCCTCAAGAGTCATATCCTCCAACACTTTGTGAAGACTCCTATTATATAAATACACAATTGTGTTGTAGGCCTCAACCCAAAAAAACAAAGGCAATTCTTGGTCTTAAATCATTGCCCTCACTGCCTCCATTATGGTCTGGTTTTTACTGTTAGAAACCCCATTATGTTGAAGGTTGTAAGCTACTATGAGCTCCTTTTTGGTCCCTTCTATATTGCAAAAATATTGGAACTCATTGGAGGTATGGTCACCCCATTATCACATCTCAACATCTTAATCCTCTTCCAAGTCTAGTTCTCCAAAAGAGCTTTGAACTCTTGAAACCAATCAAAGACCTCACCCTTGGTCTTAAGGAAGTAGATCCAATTATTCTTGGAAAATCATCTATGAATGTCGCAAAGTACAATGACCTTGTGATTGATTCTACTAAAATAGGATCATAAATGTCTGAATGCACCAAGTCCAACACTCCCTTGGACTAGGGAAACTTTTAGAAAACCCTTGCAAAATTATATGAATAATAAATGGGTGAATCCCCATGGCATATAGAAAAATGTACAGGCTATTTTTTCAATAATATAATATACAAATATATTTATTTGGCTATTTTTTCGCTTAAAAAAAATAAATAAATAAATAAAATAAATCTTGGTGAATTTTTCACTAGGTTATAAAGTACTGCAAATTCTTGGTTAATCTTCTAAAAAATTAGAAAAAAATGTAAAATATTGGTGAGTCCTTGATTATTCACAAAAACATATATAACAATAAGAAAAATATTTAGTTAAACTATAATATACTAATTTTTCGTGTTTGGGAAAAAAAATTCATGGGTAATTTTGCTTTAGGTTCTTATTATATATTATTCCAAATATTTTTGCATGTTTTTATCATGTTTTACCATAAAGGTCTTATTACATCCCAAGGGGAAACTAGTTGGAGAGGCACCCCCAAAGGTGTGTGATGTTGAACTAAAGAAATCTAAATCTAAATTAAGTATGAGAAGATACAAATATAAGGTTAAATATATTTAGTAAAAAACTTATTACTAACCAAATATATTTACTAATTAATTAACAATTTATTAGCAACCAAATATATCTACTAATCTAAATATATTTACTAACCAATTAACATAACTATAGCATCGACAAAATTTCATAATATATAATTGTATTTATCAATGGAGAGTTGGACTTATATATATATATAAAGCAAATGAATGTTTCAAAATTTGATAAATTATGAGAAGATACAAATCTCTCTGTATGTATATATATATATATATATATATAAAGCAAATGAATGTTTCAAGATTTGAATCTGAGCATATGTAGTAAGAAAAATAAATTATGAGAAGATACAAATCTCTCTGTATGTATGTATGTATGTATGTATATATATATATATATATATATATATATATATATATATATATATATATATATATATATATATATATATTTATTTATTTATTTATTTATTTATTAAAAATAATATTATTAACCGAATATATTTATGAACTAATTAACCATCTATTACTAACCAAGTATATTTACTAACCAATTAACATAACTATTAGCATCAACAAGTTTCTATAATATAAACCTGTGTTTATTAGTCGAGAGTTGGACTTACGTATATATAAAAGCTAATGAATGTTTCAAGATTTGAATATGAGCATATGCATTAAGAAAAATAAATTAAGTATGAGATGATACAAATCCAAATCCAAATCTAAATATATTTAGTAAACACTTATTACTAACCAATTAACTATTTATTAATAAACAAGTAAATTTACTAATTTAAATATATGTACCAACCAATTAGAATAACTATTAACATCAACAAGTTTTCATAATATAAAACTCAGTTTATTAGTCTAGAGTTGGACTTATGATATATACAAAGCAAATGAATGTTTCAAAATTTGAATCTGACCATATGTAGTAAGAAAAATAAATTAAGTATGATAAGATACAAACCTAATCTAAATATATTTAGTAAAAAAATATTACTAACCAAATATATTTACTAACCGATTAACCATTTACTACTAACCAATGGAAAATATATTTACTAACCAATTAACATAACTAGTAGCATTGACAAGTTTTCATAATATAAAATTGTGTTTATTAGTCAAGAGTTGGACTTATGTATACATATAAAGCAAATGAATGTTTCAAGATTTGAATCTGGACAGTAAGAAAAATAAATTAAGTATGAGAAGATACAAATCTAAATCTAAATATATTTAGTAAAAAATTTATTACTAACCAAATATATTTACTAACCAATTAACCATTTATTACTAACCAAATATATTTATTAATCTAAATATATTTACTAACCAATTAACATAACTATTAGCATCGACAAGTTTTCATAATATAAAATTGTGTTTATTAGTCGAGAGTTGGACTTATGTATATATATAAAGCTAATGAATGTTTCAAGATTTGAATATGAGCTTGTGAAATAAAAATAAATAAATTAAGCATGAGAAGATACAAATCTAAATCTAAATATATTTAGTAAAAAAATTATTACTAACCAATTGACCATTTATTACTAACCAAATATATTTACTAACCAATTAATCATTTATTACCAACCAAATATATTTACTAATCTAAATATATTTATTAACCAATTAACATAACTATTAGCATCGCCAAATTTTCATAATATAAAATTGTGTATATTAGTCAAGAGTTGAACTTATGTATATATATATATATATATATATATATATATATATATATATATAAAGCAAATGAATGTTTCAAGATTTGAATAAGAACGTATGCAATAAGAAAAATAAATTAAATATAAGAAGATACAAATCTAAATCTAAATATATTTAGTAAAAAACATATTACTAACCAAATATAGTTACTACCAATTAACATAACTATTAGCATCAACAAGTTTTCATAATATAAAACTGTGTTTATTATTTGAGAGTTGGACTTATGTATATATATAAAACAAATGAATGTTTTGAGATTTGAATGGAAGCGTATAAAGTAAAAAAAAAATTAAGTATGAGAAGATACAAATCTAAATTTAAATACATTTAGTAAAAAATCTATTACTAACCAAATGTATTTACTAATCAATTAACCATTTATTACTAATTAAATATATTTACTATCCAATTAACATAACTATTAGCATCAACATGTTTTCATAATATAAAACTATGTTTTGTTAGTCGAGAGTTGGACATATATATAACAAATGAATGTTTCGAGATTTGAATATGAGCGTATGCAATAAGAAAATAATTTAAGTATGAAAAGATACAAATCTAAATCTAAATATATTTAGTTAAAAAATTATTACTAATCAAATGTATTTACTAACTAATTAATCATTTATACTAACCAAATATATTTACTAACCAATTAACATAACTATTAGCCTCGCCAATTTTTCATAATATAAAATTGTGTTTATTAGTCTAGAGTTGGACTTATGTATTATATAAAACAAATAAATGTTTCAAGATTTGAATATGAGCATATGCAATAAGAATAATAAATTAAGTATGAGAATATACAAATACAAATTTAAATATATTCACTAAAGAAAATATTACTAACCAAATATATTTACTAACCAATTAACATAACTATTAGCATCAACAAGTTTTCATGATATAAAACTATGTTTATTAGTTGAGAGTTGGATTTATGTATACATATAAAGCAAATGAATGTTTCAAGATTTGAATATGAGGGTATGTTGTAAAATAAATAAATTAAGGATGAGAAGATACAAATCTAAATCTAAATATATTTTGTAAAAAAATTGTTACTAATTAAATATATTTACTAACCAATTAACATAACTATTATCATCGCCAAGTTTTCATGATATAAAACTATGTTTATTAGTCGAAAGTTGGACTTATGTATATATAAAGCAAAGGAATATTTCAAGATTTGAATCCGAGTGTATGCATATGTAGTAAGAAAAACCCTCGAGGGTAAGAGAAAACCCTTTTTATATTCCCTTATTCATTGCATTCGTGCTACAATATGGTGAAATTAGGTAGTAGTAGTATTAGCTTTAGTTATGGTTAATGTTGCTACAACACAAATGGACTTCACTCCTTTGAGTAAGCTATTCACTTGAACTGTTAGTATTAGAACATGATATTATAGTTAGTTTTATTTTGGCATGGTTATCATGTAAAATTTTCCAATAAACTTGGATTTATGTGTACATCATAGAGCAGGGTATGTATTTCTATCTTTTTTCTTTATAAATACAAGTTCTTCTCCATCTATCTTTTTGATCTAGGTTTTCTTCCTCTCTATTTCTTTTTGATCTAGATTTTTCTCCTCTCTCGTTGTTTCTTTAGTTGAATATTGAATGGATTTGAATTTGTTGTATCTTGTAAACATTACAACTAAGTAGGTCATCCCTTCAATATATTCTTATCTACCCTCTTTGTTGAATTGTGGTGAATAGAAAAAAAGATTGAAGCCATTGGACTAGAGAATCACTACTCATTAGACACACTTGATGATAAAAAACCAAATTTTTTTTTGACATCATGGATTTTAATCTATAATGGGTAGAGATAATCAATCATACTTATTTTATTAACAAAGCTCAATACTTTTCCAAACAAAAATTGTTATGGTTCCCAAAAATGAATTTGTTTAAAGAGGAAACACGAGAGCATGCAAGGGGAACTAGAATGTAGAATAAATACATAGAGTTACTTGTACCATTGTGTGTTGAGTCTTGACTTTTTAATTCAAATTATACTACTTTGTGAAAAACCCTATACCACTGTGTGTTGAGCCTTGACTTCTTAATTCAAATTCCACAACTCTGTGAACGACCTTCGTGCATTAGATATGACCATGACTAAACAAGTACAAACTTCGAAAATGGAAAGAACACTATTTAATATTTAAATAGACACGACAATAAGACTCTTGAATTTTTAAATAGAGATGAATTATTATTTTGTGACCATTTGTTCCAAAAAATGGGGGCCATTTTCTCCAAATTAATCCCAATACCATGAAATAGGGGCGAATGAAAGTAAGAAACTTATTTTACACCAAATGGGGAGGGAAAAATAGATATCATAAATATTCTTGCAAATTGGGCCCAATGGAAGGTTGTAGCTCCTAATTTAAAGGGATAAATTTACTTTTCCCCCTCTCCCTTAAAATAAGGTGGGCTAACCTCCACACCTAATTTTTTTATAAAATAAATTTGGGGTGATTTCGAATAATGTACTATGATACAAAAATTTTCCCAATAAAAATTTAAAACCACTTAATTTTGCCCAAGGGTGACAATTCACCCCTAAATTTTTTTATGCCTTGGACTTGGTCCTGTTGTGAGGAAATGCAGCCTTGACATGCTTTCTAAGAGCACACCCCTTTCACACTCCTTTCTCCACCTTGATCTTCACAAAGTTTATAACCATTCTCTATAACATAGGAAGAGCCATGTAGTTTAGGTGTCCCATCCTTTGGTACCAAAGCTCGTAATGGATGCCACTCTCATGTACAAGATCCTTCACTGACTATCCTCTCAACAAATAGATATTCTTCTCCCTCCTCCCAATTACTCACGACTTGCTAGGATAAACTCCTTACAGCCTAATAACCATTTCACCTCCATTGAAGCCAACCTCTAGTCCTCTTTCCTCCATGGTCGAAACTAATAGGATATTCTTGTCCAAACCAGATACAAACAACACTTAATTCACCTCCATGATACCTCCTAAGTCCTTCTAAAACTCATTTCTATCAATTCCCTTTATTGCATACTTGATATTACTACCATGCTCTACATATATATCTCTAAGCTCCTTTGTCATGTTGGTGAAAATGTCTCAAGATCCTGTCATGTGATAAGATGTTCCACTGTCCACACACCAGTTCTAGAAAGGAATGACAACAACATGAAGTTCCTTTTTAAATTTTCATCCAACTCATCCATATGCGCAATGGTTTCCATTTTTTTTCTTTCCCTTGTCATTCTTCTTTTTTGGACACTAACTGGAAGAATGCTCAAACGTTTGACATGAAAATCACTTGACTTCGCTCATGTCCTTCTCCCTTTTACCTTGCGAAATTCCACCTCCACTATAGCTCCACTTGGCCTTCCCCTTTCCCTTTTTCACTTATGTAGAAATAATAAGCTCCTATTTCTCCTCACCACTCCTTTTATGTCCTCCAATTAATGAATTCTCCCATATCTCCTTTTGGATGAAATCATCCTATTACTGAATCTAATAAGAAAGATGTTGTCTAGTGAGGATTCCATCCACAAAGGTGGTCCAATGCTTGGCACATCCCTTCAGAGCCACTTTCATGATCTATGAATCATTCAATTCCTCCCTAATAGCTGAAATCTCACCACGAGACTACTAGATCCTTGTGAGGTAAGATGTTACAGCCTTAGATTTGTTCATCCTGATGTTGTTTAATTTTCCCCATAGCACCATCTTCCTGTTTTCGTTTATGCTCTGATAAAGACCGGCTAGGGATACCCACATCTGATGTGTCATGTCCTTCCTTGATATGTGAGGAGTTATGTGACCCCTCACACCATCCAAAATTATATCCATCAATTTCATATTTTTCTGATTATGCTCTGCTGCTTGGTTTGGCTCCGGAGGAACCTAGATATATGTGTTCACAAAATTATACAAACAATTCATTTTTAAAACTATGTTTATTCACTCCTTCTAGGGACTGAATTTTATGACCCTATCCATCCTATCTTCATATCACAAACTACTCATCGATCCATCTAACAAATCGACCTTGGCCACAAAACCCCAACTGCAAAATTTTAAAAACAATTTTGTTGCCATAAAAGAGAAGAAATTCATTGTTGCAAACCATAATGATCTTTGAATTCTCCTTCAGAGTTTTCTAGAGCTTTGATACAATGTTAAATCTTCTAATGCCAAACCAAACCTATTTTCTCGCAATAATTATTTATTCCTAGAAATTTATTTTACTAACCACATAATTTCTAAATTGTTGAAAAATAAAATCATTGGTATTTTAACTTCTAGAGACTTATATGAAATAGAAACAAAACCAAAGAGATATCAATCAACCTCAACAATTTTCCTTCATTAATTAATCTAATGAAAATTAGGGTTTTGACCCACAGAGAAATTACAAGGAAATATGCATTGAGTGGAACTTGTAACTCAGCCCCATTGGATGAATTTGACCCAAGGAATCCAACACATTGGAAATCATCCTCCAAAGAAATTTGGCCTGGAGAATTCCAACCACCTCTTTACTATCAACTCGACCCTTCGTCTTCCCGTCACACAACCTCTGTTGTTACAAGAAATTTTTCCTTGAAAAATCCTCTCTCCAAAAAATCGACCTCCTTTCAACATTTCGGCCTTGAAATCTCCAGTAATTTGACTTATTGGAATTCTATTGAATCAACATGCACTCTTCCTCATCTATTATTACAGTCTAGCTGAGCCACTCCCTCTAGAGAAAAATCACTTTCTCCACTTGTTGTGTCTTCGCCTCTACCTTAGCTTATTTTATAATCTTCATCAATTCCATATCCCTGACTCTAATCTCCCTTCTAGAAGATCTAAGAAATTGATAATTGAGATAATTTCTAATCCACTTAAATAATTTTATTATTTGTCCTTATAAATTGACTTAATAGTACACAATATTTAATTGACTTTAATTATTGTACTTTTACTAAGATAGACTTAGGAAAGTAGCCATAAATAACTTACTCCATAAAGAAAGAACCTAAAGAGGAAATAAATCATCTTCTACATGCTAAGACACCAAGCCTATGCAGAAGACCTTTCGAAGCTACCACAAGCTTCAACACTCCCTCCTAGCAAGGAAGGAATTCTCCACTACCCCGAGCTTGTCTTGTTACTTTACAAACTTCCCTTTCACTAGAGACTTAGTGAAAATATATACCACCTACTACTCTATGGAAATGTACTGCAATCTTATAACACTTCTTTGGAATCTGTCTTTGATGCAGTGATATTTGATCTCGATGTGCTTGGACCAATCATGAACCAAATATTATTAGAGAGCTTAATGCAACTTTGATTATCACAGTGAATCATTGTTAGTCCCATCTGATGATCAAACAATCCTACAAGCATCTTGCAAAGCTATACTGCCTCACTACTCAAGAGACTCGTTGTTGTGTACTCTACCTTTGTTGAACTAAGTGTTGGGTGTGGATCTTGATCTTGATATGAAGACTAAGGCAGAGGACCATGTCAATGATTTCTACATGAATTTACGAATGTAAGAGGCACATTATGATGATGTTTCTTGTAGAATATTTCCTTTTACTCTAGAAGGTAGAGAAACAATATGGTACCATAGTTTGTCTATTAATTCAATCCATGGTTCGAGGGAGTTTGAAAAGTTGTTTTTGGAAAAAAATTGCTGATGATAAAACTCCCTCCAAGTTGTTAAAAGAGCTCGATAATATTAAGATAGGGGAAAAGGAGAAATTTAAGGATTTCAATAAAAAAATTAACCATATATTGAATAAGTTCCCTACAAATACACAACCCCATGATTCTATAACAATATATTATTATACGGTTTCCTTGCCAATAAACATTTCCGTTTCATTAAGAGATTTGTAAAGGAAACATTGGCTTTGAAATTTGCAAAAGAAATTGCTATAGAGAAAGACTTGTGTGCTATTAGGGCTATAAAGGATGATTAAGAATCTGAGCACTCCAAGGAGACTAGTAAGAAGTCTCAAGCCTCTTCAAATAAGGCTAAATAAAAGGACACTTTTGATATTGAAATCATGACTAAATCTCTGAAGTCACTCCCTAAGGGTGAAAGCACGAAGACGGGTTACACTTTTGGGCTAAATGTGGCAATGAAATTTCAAGTTTTTCCTCTTTTATCAAATTGAAGCCCTCAAAACTCATATAGGCACTGTGAATTTTGATTCAGAGTAAAAAGACAAATTGTGGATAATTATGTTGTTTTCCTAATGATATTCGTTTTCAAAAATATTTAGTGTCGTATAATATGTCAATTTTCCATTAAATGAAATGCTTGTCCTTGCAATTTTTCACACATCTTAGGGAGTATGCATGTGTTTACGTAGCATACATTAGTCTAAAATGTCTAATTTTAAAAAAATATATATATGATCATGATCTACGCGAAGAGAGCTAAGTTTTTCATATTAGAAAAAAAAAATTATGCAAAAATATTTTTTATTTTTATTTTTCGATGTTGGAAAAGTAATATTTCAATTTCATTTTGCAGACACATGCGTTCACGTAAGGTTTTTTTCAACTATTTAAGTAAATTGAAAAACCAAAAGTACCCTTTTGAAGAGGACTTGTAAACTAAGATAGTGGTATTTTTTTTTAAAATTCGTTGTGTATATTTTATGATATTCATTTTTTATTCAGCCTCTTTAAAATAGTTCAAAACAATTTCAAGCATTATGTTTAAAAGAAATTAGATGAAAAATATCATATGAATTCGAAAATGTCAAACCCATATGCCATTGGATAGAGGATTCCTTCATGAATCCAACATGATCAAATCCGTCACCTAAGGACAAATTTATCCCTATGTCTGTTAGGGTACAAAATGGTGTTGCAGGAAATTTTGCAGAAGGGGTGCTGAAATTATGGATTTTAGGACTTAAGAGGCTTGATCGAGTGCTTGATTTCGAAATTCAAATAGCTCAATCGAGGGTTTAAGAAACCCTCAATCAAGCCCTTACCATGGTTAAATAAAGGCTCGATCTAACTTTAAAGCTCAATCTAGCCTATAGCTCGATCTAGCTTTAAGGCTAGATCTAGCCTATAGCTAGATCTATCTTTAGGGCTAGATCTAGCCTATAGCTAGATCTATCTTTAGGGCTAGATCTAGATTTAAGGCTTGATCGAGCCACTTTTTTAAATTCCATGCCTAGGTTGTATTTGCGGGAAATTTCAAAAACATGGCTCAATTAAGCTCCTGGCTAACCTTGGGCTACATTGTTTAAGCCCTAAGATAAATCATTCAAGCACTTAAAAAAGGCTCGATCAAGCCATCATTTTTTCCACTCATATGCACCCTCTCTTGCCAAAATGTGTAACCCAGCTCCATGCTTTCGCCCTAATGAAGTATCTGAATTAAGGAGAAGTTGAGTGAGGAATCTACCAAAAACAAGTCCTTTAAGTCGTTCTTACTTAGAAGAAATAATAACAATCAATTGGTTAAATCTTCCTAGAGCTCAAATGTTTTGTTGAATGTCAAAAGTACAAATACTACACTTTCCATTAGGAGAGGCATTCAGAGAAAACTTTCCCACAATGGAATCACAACATGACTACTATGGCATCCCATATTGTTGATACTATATTAGAAAATGAGCAGTATGCGTAGGTAGAAGAAACAAATGAGCCTACCGCAGTTGAAGAAAGTACAGATATTGGACACTCAGTTAATGCCTTTGATATAATTTTCAATTCTTATAAGAAAAGTGTTGAAGGACCACCTGAAAGTGAAGTCCCTCCTCAACAATCAACCAATCATTATAATTTGAGGAGAAAAGGACCCATTTATGAATAGGAATTGACAAGACAAGAGTTGAAGAATCAATTGTTAAGAAAGATCTCACCTCTAGCTAATCCTGCTCAGAACACACAAAACAAGTATGGAAATGCTACTACTTCTAAGAATACTTCCACCAACAGTAAAAGAAAGTCTATAAATCCATAAGTATCCAACAAAGCTATACCTCCAAACACTTCAACACTACTTGTTAGAAATAAAAGCATCAATTATAATATCACTGAGGATGTGAAAAGAGCCTGCACTAACATTTCAATTTTTGAACTTGGAAAGATAACAAGATAGCGTGAAATGATTGTCCAAGAATTTTCTTCACAACCTTCTTCATGTGACAAAGCTTATCCAAATAGTGTCTGGTAAGTCTCTTGGAATTCTCGAATTAGTGGTTAATGATGTAAATTTGAATACTAACACTCTCTGCCCTCCATTTTTGTTAACTTTTGAAATATTTAATTACAATGTCCATAATTGTTTGGTTGATTCGGGTGAATCTGCAAATGTAATTCCATTATCCATTGCTACGAAAATTAATTCTAAATGGGATAAAACTAATGCATGAATTATTCAGCTGGAAAAATCTATAGTACAATCAATTGGTGAACTCAACAATGTTATTATCTGTTTTTCATCAAACCATAGAGTACACCAATGCATAAACATCGTAATTGTGGAAATCCCTGAAGCCTATGGCTTACTATTGAGTAGAGACTGTTCTAGTAAGTTACAATGGTACTTTGCAACATACTGGTCACACTTATGGCTTCCATATAAGGACAGAAATAACTAGATTCAAGTAGAAAGTAAGCCCTACATGAAATATACTATGAAACCACTTGAGGGTCATAACGAGCCTATTGGATTTGAAGATGTAATTTTCAGGAATTATTTCTTGGAAATTGATCATGGGTGTTATCAAGCACATCCATCACTCGTCTCACCAGATACATAGTTGACGCTCCTTCCTTGTATTACAACTGGTACTAATGAATCATGTAACATAGATGTACATAATAGATATACTATAGGAACCAATTTAGTGGCTAATGATATTTGGACTCTATATTTCAATGGTTCAAAAACTCAGGATGGTTCTGGAGTTGGTTGCAAACTCATAGACCCACATAATGAGAAGTACATTCTATCATGTTGTTTTGAGTTTGAGTGCACAAACAACACTGTTGAATATGAAGCACTCATTCTAGGATTAACGAAAGCTATTGACTTGAAGGTAGAGATGCTCAAGGTAATTGGTGACTCAGAGGTTGTCCCCCACCAAGTACAAAATACTATCCACTGTGTTTCACGAAGTTTTAAAAACTACCAACAGAAGGTATGCCAACTTATTACTCATTTCATAGCGTTTAATATTATTTTTTTTCCTAGAATTAGAAATACTATTGTAAATACCTTAGCTAATGCAACTGCTAGAATGTTGCCATTGAAAAATGGTTTTTCTATATAAATTATATATAAACCATCTATATTGGAAAACATAGTTACTAACTTTCGTGTTTTAAATGACAACCAACAAATATTGCATTTTATGGCTAATGCGGGCATGTTTAAAGATTCATCCATTGATGTAGATGAGCACAATAAGGCTTTGCAAGAAGCAATTGATGCAATGAAAGGCAATACTATGCCTAAAGGTGTGGTGTCTCTGGAAAAACTTTATGACCTGCAAAACTGGTTCAAGGGACCAATTAATACTAAGACTCAAAGCTCAAGGCTATCATAAGAATAAGTCAATTTGGGAACCCAAGATGATCTGAAATATGTAAACCTCAGTACATGTTGTTCTCCATAAGAACGACAAGCATTCATTCACCTTTTCAAGCAGTATCGTGACGTGTTTGCATGGACTTATGATGATTTGAATACATACAATACTCGTATTATCCAACATGCCATTCCTATTAAAGAAGGGGTGAAACCATTTCAACAAAAATTAAGGAAAGCTCACTTGACACTTGAGCCCCAAATCCAAAAGGAACTTAGGAAGTTTCTGGATGCTCGGATCATTTTTAAGGCCATAAATTCTACTTGGGTTTCAAATTTGGTCCCTATTAGGAAAAATTATGGTGAGATAAGGTTACATGTCGACTTTCACAATCTCAACTGGGCATCAGATAAAGATAATTATCCAGTGCCATATCTCCAAACAATATCTGGGTCCGAGATGTTCTTGCTACTATATGGGTTCTCCTGTTACGACCAGGTGCTAATGGAAAAACCAGACTGTCTTAAAACCACTTTCAAGACCAAGTGGGGGACTTTTTCCTTTAAGCACATGCCATTCAGACTTATTAATGCAAGTGATACATTTCAAAGAGAAATGGACATTGATTTTTGTGGCTTAATTGGTCAAAGCATAATAGTCTATTTGGATGTTGTATCTATATTCTCTAAGAGAAGATTATACCATGTCCATCATTTGAAACAAATATTTGAGCAATGTCGCAAGTCTAAAATTTATCTCAATCCCAAAAAGAGCATCTTTGGTGTGTCATAAGGCACTCTTTTAGGGCACATCATTGCTAAGAGTGAAATCAAGGTTAATCCGGAAAGGGTCAAAACTATAGCTCAAATCCCTTTCCCAGTAAATAAGAAGGCTATGCAATATTTCTTGGGGAAGATTAATTTCCTGTGTAAGTTTATCTTTGATTACACTTATATAGTTAAACCATTACAAGAAATGATAAAGAAATATGCAATTTACAATTTAGATAAAAGGGAAAAGGATGCTTTTGCTTGTATTAAACAAGATATTGTTGATGCACCTACATTGTTTAGTCTTGATTATGGCAAAGATTTCCTACTTTATACCTTTGCTTTTGATTCATCCATTGTGGCCGTATTGATGTGAAAGGATAATGAAGGAAATTAATGACCTATTTCTTTTATGAACACTGACTTACAGGGGTCAGAACTAAACTAATCTACCACTGAAAAACAAGATTATGTAGTGTATAAGGCAGTTAAACATTTCAGGCCCTATCTCCTCAAAGCTCACACGATTATTTATGTCCCTCATCGAGTGGCTAGAACACTATTTGTACAACAAGCACTAGGTGATAAGGGGGCAAATAGGATGACCTGTTTGAAAGAATATGATATTGAGTTTAAGCTAGTTCATACTATTAAGGGTCATGGCCTCTATCAACTTGCAATAGAATCCAGAGACGTTACAGAGCAAGATATTTCAGGATGGGAGAATGAAATAGAGATGTATAACATTGAACAAGTTCCTTAGACAAGTTCAACAATGCCTGGGTATTCTAGTATATGTCAACATCTAGAGTATGACACCTTTCCTGTGCATCTACTGAACAACCAAAAGAGGGAAATTCACTTGAAATCTCTATCTTATCAAATTTTCCATGGAGTGTTTTTTAGTAAGCAACATAATGGTGTCTTGTTAAGCTGTCTAGAACCTCAAGAAATAGAGAAGGTGTTGAGAGATTTGTATGACAAACCAATAGGTGGACACTTTGCGGGCGATACAAATGCACACAAGGTGATGAGGGCTGGTTACTATTGGCCCACCATATTTAACGATGCTCATGCTTACACCTGAAAGTGCTTAGCTTGTCAGAGATGTGTTGGTTGATACTAGAAGCCAACTTCCCCACTATTACCAATAACAGTTGAGGAAACTTTCCAATAATGGGGACTAGTTGTAATAAGATAAATATTTCCACATTCGTCGAAACAAAACTTGTATATTCTAACAACGAAAAATTATTTCACGTAGTGGACTAAAGAAATTCCTTTAAGACAAGTCAATGACCAGGAAGTCAGACAATTTCTAAAGCAAAACATCATAACCAAGTTTGGTGTTCCAAAGTCTCTTATATTTGATAATGCAACTTATTTTTCTTTGTTGAAAATTTATGATTTTTCATCAAAAAATGGTATTATATTGAAGCATGCATCAAATTATTATCCAAAAGGAAATGGTTTAGTAGAATCGATTAATAAGAATCTCATTCGCATGATAAAAAAAGTGTTTTCTCTGAACAAAGGAATTGGCACAATGCTTTGGTGAATGCACTATGGGTTGACCGTGTAACTCCCAAACCCTCTCTCAAAACCTCACCATACTTTCTTGTATATGGTAAAGAAGATACCCTGCCACTAACCTGTATCTCCAAGCCTTGTAACTCTCCCAAGGGTCCCAAGGCAAACCATGCCTTTTGGTTCAAAGCAAGATGATTTTTGGGACTGATAATTGCTTTCCATGAATGATCTTAGCTTCAGGTTTTCTAGAACATGGAGGGGATGCGTGAAGAGATATGTCAAGGAGAGCAACTTAAGGAAGCATTCAAGAGCAAAGAACACATAAGTGACAATATGAAGAACATCATAATCCTGATGATCAAAGTGGTTCAAAATACTCCATATGATCGAAGACCCTTTGGAGGGTAAAGGCATTAACAACATGGAAGTTGTATGCAAGATTGAAGACATAAGTGGTAACATTGTCACCTTTCAACAAATTCTATGTCATCAGTCACTATGAGTCCAAGTCATTAGTATTGGTGACTTGTCATGTTCTCACCACATGATGATGTGGAAATCATGATGTAATTATGTAATTATTGTAAAGAAAAAGATGTTGAAGTCCAAGAGTCATATATGGAAAAAAGAGTTATATGAAGAAGTATAAAAGACATGTAATTTCAAAATTCATTTAGAAGTCCAAGGCTTTTTTAGAAGTCCAAAGGTCATTAGAAGTTGAAAATTCATGTGAGAAACTCAAGAGTCATGGGGATATGAAAGGTCATGCCTCTAGTTATAAAAGAAGCCTCATTACTCAAGAAAAAGACTTTTCACCTTGGCTTCTCCCACAAGGCATTAGAGAGATAGAGATAGTTCTTTTGGGGAGCAAGTAGTGGCTCTAATGCTCCACTATTGGAGCTAGTGATGTTCATTGTACTCATGTATCTTGGAACTTTTTCTTAATACTTGAAACCATTCAGCCAACACATTTTCATGCATAGATCGTGGATGTTTTGGGACTATTCTTCTAATGTTTGCAGTTTATGTTGGCTTTCATATGTACTAAATAAATTAAACTACTTCGGTGACTTTGGTGCTCAACCTGTTGGAAATGTGATGTGATGATTATAACATTCGTTGCATCTATGTGAACTATTTCGCTTGATGTCTAATGATTCTTGTTTATGTACATGTGTCTTTACTATATTAGTACTACTACTTTTCTTTTAGAGACTCACTTTTGTCCCTTGCAGTGAAAGAACCTTGATACACTTACAATCGAACATTCTACAAGGCATACTCTCTTGCTCATTCAAAAGTACATGCATGTTACTCTCTTATGCTAATTACTTAAGCCAAGGAAAATATTTAAGTAAATGGTAGCCAAGCCATATTACCAGACATTACTCCTACACCAAACAGTGTGAGGTCTAATTGGGACCTCATATTGGGGAGATTCCTTGTATATTAGAGGGTTCCAACACCATGATCTAGGTGGATATTGGTGGCCACCCACCTATTCCACCTAGACCCCTAGTCAGTTTCATCCGTTTCCTTAATTGTAGCACAATTTATTATTTTTGGCAGTTTTTTGGGTCCTAAACTTCCAGAGCCGTTTTGAGGCCCTAAACAATGTTTTTTTGGCAAAATAACAATCAGTTATTGCTATGAAAGTCACATCAGCAACTGTAGTCTTCATAGAGATCTTTCCAACGAGGTATCATACGTGTCAAACAAAGATAATATGACCAAGTTACGACCCCGAGAAGTTGGTTGCCCAACTAACCCCAACGGGGCCCATAAACTCTTGGTGTTACATCTCCTTGCGTTAGGGTTTTGGTTGTTTAGGGTTTTCTCTTATTATTCAATAATAAAAAGGTCATTGAGCCTCATTGTAACTCAGTTCAAAAGCATGTAGCCACCACATCTATTCTCAGAGATAAGCTACCATCGCCCGAGCTATCTTATTTCCATTTTGTTTGTAAACATAGTCAAATATTTTCCTATTAATGAAATGAAGTATTTTTTTGTTGCATCTCTATGTTAATGATTATATCTGTAATTTGTTGTGTTCTCGTTTGAGTTCGGATCAGTGGTATCATATTCATGCTACATTTCCATGGGTATGAGGGTTTGAAGCTTATTTTAGTTTCAAAGTTTTGCAGCAATCTTCAACAAACTTCATGCACGTTACAACCTCCACAATGAGAATAATTTTTTTAAATTTTTGCAGGATTTTTTTGGGCGGAGATGTTGCAGATCAGATCTAAAAACTTTGGTGAAAAATTTACAAAAAAAAATTCAGATATGGATTCCTTGCGGAAAAATACCCAAATTCAAAAAAAATATTGTCTGAATCAGAGTTCGTATGAGGGAGATATTGTTGATTTAAAATCAGCTATTTTTTCATAACTTTTGTGATGGCGGGACAGTTGCAACGTGAATCCGAGTTTCTAGAGTGTCTAGATAGGGATTTCAATCACATGGGAAGATGAAGAATGATCATTCTATTTCCAAAAATAGGTTATAATAAATATTCTGAGTTATATTGGCTGAGTTATGCCCATTTTAAATCTAGAGCAACATTGGGAGTGGGTTCCCTTTGGAGATGTGCCCTCTCACCCCGCTTTAGTAGGCACCTACTTCACATTCATCAGTTTCATCATAGCAACATTTGGCTTGAGTTCTTTAGAAACATTACCTCCCACCCCAGGCTATGTAGGCACCTGCTACTTCATCAACAGTCAGCATCACATTTGTGGGTCAACTGCACAAAATCCTTACAATCGAAGTCCATTTGCTAGGCTGCACACTGTTAGTATCATAGTTGGTCACAAGCATTACAAGGTATATCTATCCTTAGATCTTTGTTTTTCATGGTTATGGGTCATCCACAAACCCACACTTCGTCGAAGTCCACTTGCTAGGCTGCACATTGTCAGTATCACAGTTGGTCACAAGCATTAGAGGGTATCTCTATTATTGGATCTTCATTCATCACGATTATGGGTTAACCACACAAAACCCTTCTCTTCAGTGGCTCTTCATATTCAACAAAGGCTTCTCAGGATGAAATTTCACGCAATGGGGACCATTACTTCTTAAGAAGGGAGGAATGATCCAAATGGAAAGCGACATCCACCCATGGTATTCATGCACCCATGGTATTTATCCACCCATAGAATTTACCCATGATATTTTAACTGGCATCCACCCATGGTATTTTCCTATGGTATTGTATGTGGCATCCACCCTTGGTATTCATCCTCCCATGGTATTTATCCACTCATGGAATTTACCCATGGTATTTTAAGTGACATCCACCCATGGTATTTACCCACCCATGGAATTTACCTGTGGTATTGTAACCAAAAAAGACTATAAGTAACAAGTTGCATTTTGTAAAAGGATAGATTGTCCACCACAATGTAGCTTTTACAGTTATTCTCTGTTTTAATAAAAAAAAAGTTTTGTGGTTTTGTTTACTAGGTGTTCTCCACTTTTCTCTTATCATTTCAAATTTTCAGATCTGAGGCAGAGAGTTGATCATACTTGTGCGGAATTGTTCTTATGAGAACAAGCTTTGTATTATCACTCATATTTCTAATTAATGCAATAGATAGTCGGGATTTTGAGAAGTGGATTCCCCGTAGAAACAATTGTGTTATTTATCTTTGATTATCTTCTTTTTTTTATTATTGTTTTCATTGATCCTTGGTTTTCGTTGTTTGAAGAAGTAGAGTAGATTCTTGTCTTGTGTTTTAGTACATTACATGAGATGTGAATCTACAGGAAAATCTGCATGGTATAAGAGTTGAAGATAGTATATTAGAGGAGATTTCGAAGTTTTGAGTGTTGGGTTACAGGTGAAATTCGATTTTTCAATACATACTTCAGGATCAACAGATGGCATTCTACGGTTTGTGGCTCAAGTATGCCTTGGAAGGAAACTCAAATTATATAGCCTAGAAGGAAAGAATGGAGGTTGTGCTAGATGATAATGGCTTGAAGGAATTCATTGATAAAGACATTCCTAAGCTAGAAAAATTAGATGCATAGAATCTAGCCGAATGGAAGAAGTGTGTGGCGAAGGCAAGGTGGATAATCCTTGAGGGAGTTCAAGACCACATTGTCTCAAGTCTCCATGGGAAGAAAACTCCGTATGCTATGTGGAAAGCATTGATAGACCTATTCCAGAACAACAGTGACCATAGGAAGTCGGCACTAAAAGACAAAATTAAAAAAAATCAAGATGGAGAAAGGTGAGACCATTCCAAAATACTTGACCAAGTTCACTGACTGTCGTGATGAGATTGGAATTGTTGGAATAACCATTGTTGAGGATGATATGGTGAGCCTAGCTCTCTTACGCCTTCCCAAGAGTTGGAATAGATATCAGGACTCTGTCAATGGGAGAGAAAAGCTACTAGATTGGGAATGACTGTGGTTTGATTTGAGGCAGGAGGAGATAAGAAGGAACACTAGAGATGGTTTCTCATCAAAGATTGCTAATGAGGAAAACTGTGCCTTAGTGAGTAAGGCAAGGAAAGGGAAAGGGAAAGCATCCCATTCCAAATTGGATTCTTTCCATGGAGGTAAGAAGAAAGACATGATGAAAGTTAAGTGCTTTCATTGTCACGAGTTGGGGCATTTTGATACAAATTGTCCACTCAAGAAGTCGAAGAATAAGTCCCCAGGAGGAGCGACCCTCAGGAGGAGCGGCAGGTGAGACTTTGGCCTCTCAATTTGAATTAGACTTTACTCTCATTGTATGCATGTTGTCATCAATGATGGGTAGTGTATGGTACCTTGACATTGAAGCTTCATTCCACATGACTAGTGACAAGGAGTTGTTCAGTGACTTGGAGGAGAAATATCTCTAGATGCATATCGATATGGGTGACGACAGGAGGTATAGTGCTATTGGATTGGGCACAATTACTTTTCAGAGGGAGCAGGGTGTTGCTCTCACCTTAAGGGATGTTATGTATGTGCCTGGGCTGAAGAAGAACTTAGTATCGGTCACTACACTTGAGGATAAAGGCTATGATGTGATTTAATCGAAAGGAAAGGTGTTCCTTCGAGACATAGCCACGGGTCAAGTAAAGAAGATAGGGATTTGAGTTAAGAATATCTATAAGCTGGAGGTAGAGGATTGCACTGCTTTGAACACGAAAGCAGAGAAGGTGTAGAACCAAGACGTTGGCGAGTTATGGCACAGGCGAGTGGGCCACTTGCATCATGGGGCTTTGAAAATCATGTAGTAGATATCTACTGGTATTTCCAAAGGTACGCTTGAGCAAGTTGATACAGGCAAGGGGTGTACTTTGGGAAAATAAACCAAGGCTTCCTTTCACTACAAAGACAATCGAGCATAGGTGATTCTAGAGTGAGTCAATTAAGATGTGTGTGGACCATTCTCGACATCATCCACGACTAAACACATGTATTATGTTATATTTGTTGACGACTTTTCTTGTAAATGATGGATAATTTTCATGCAGAAGAAGGATCAAACTTTCACAAAGTTTTGTGAATTTAAAGCATTGGGCGAGAAAGAGTCTGGCAATAAGGTTAAAGCTTTGAGGAGAGATAACGGTGGTGAGTATGTCACAAATGAGTTTAAAAACTTTTGTGTAGCAAAAGGGATTTAACGAGAGTTGATGACA
Source organism: Pinus tabuliformis (assembly GCA_031772625.1). Taxonomy (NCBI): domain Eukaryota; kingdom Viridiplantae; phylum Streptophyta; class Pinopsida; order Pinales; family Pinaceae; genus Pinus; species Pinus tabuliformis. Next base: position 405,642,305 of record CM062807.1, on the reverse strand, counting down.
CACCATAACCCACAATAGAATGAGGTGGCTGACAAGAAGAACACAAAAATTGTAGGGGCAACATGAATGGTGTTGCATGATTAGGGCCTACCACTACACTTGTGGGTTGAGGCATGCAACACAATGATTTATGTGCAGAACCGTAGCCCGCATCAGATTCTTGGGATGAACACACCAGAGGAGGCTTATTCCGGTAAGAGGCCAGATGTTGTCACTTTAGGATTTTTTGGTCATCAGTACATTGCCATGTGACCAAATATGCACGGAAGAAGCTTGAGCCGACAACAAAGTTGGGGATATTTGTGGGGTACACTGATACACCTCACAACTATCAGGTGTACTTGTTGACCAACACGATGAAAGTGGTTTACAAGGATGTCAGATTTGATGAGGAGAAGGCCATGCAAGTTTCCCTTGAGAGGGAGCTTGAGCTACATGCGGTTGAGGAGCTCTTAGCTCCTAAGGTTGAGGAGCCTCAGATTGATGTGGAGAAGCCACATGCAAAGGATCCAGGAGTGGAGACATCCACTCAGGCAGAGTCTTCCAGAGATGGGAGAAAGCACACCAGAGAGGCTGACAAGTTATTGCATGATGCATGGGAGAATGTGGGAGCACCCACATCTCAGCGCAGGTAGAGGAGGTCACCTGAGAGGTACACTGGATACATGGCTCTTATGATAGGATGTGTTGAGACATAGCCATCTTCCTTTGAGGAAGCAGTGCAAAAACCAGTTTGGGTTGATGCCATGGTGGAGGAGTATGACTCCATAGTTCATAACAGTGTTTTGGATGTGGTCCCAAGACTGGAGGACAAGTCAGTGGTGAGCTCTCAATGGCTTTACAAAGTAAAGCAAGCTGTAGATGGTAGTGTGGAGAAGCATAAGGCCAGGTTTGTGGCCCGTGGATTTTCACAGGTAGAGTGGATTGACTATGATGATACCTTTGCTCCTATTGCAAGGTACTCATTGATAAGATCTATATTGACACTATCAGCGTAGATGTGTTGGAAGATACATCAGATGGGTGTAAAGACAACCTTCCTTAATGGCACAATTAAGGAATAGGTGTACATAGAGTAGCCTGAAGGTTTTGAGACCTTCGACCGTGAGTCATATGTATGCTAGATCAAGAGGGCGTTGTATGGGCTGAAGCAAGCACCCTGTGCTTGGTACACTAGGATCGATAGCTACTTCATCGGGTTGGGATTCACTAAGAGTGAAGCGGATGCAAACCTGTACCACATAGTGGTGGAAGGTAAATTGTTGATCATTGTGTTATATGTCGACAATTTCATTTTGACAGGTGATGATCAGCTGATCAAGTCTTGCAAGGAGGACCTTGCAAGAGAGTTTGAGATGAAGGACATGGGGCTCATGCATTAATTTCTAGGCATGGAAGTATAAAAGGGTGATAGGGAATTGTTTGTGTCTCAGGGCAAGTAAGCCAACGAGATACTTAGGAGATTCCACATGGAGAGCAACAAACCCATGGAGACTCCTCTAACAGTTAACTGGAGGGAGGATGCTACTCCAGGGGAAGTAGTGGAAGCTATTGTTTACAGGAAGCTTGTGGGTTCACTCATGTATTTGGTGAACACACAACTGGATATGTGCTATGCAGTTAACCAGTTTAGTCAAGCAATGGTTACGCATACCAAGCTGTATTGGAAGGCGACAAAGCATGTGTTGAGATACCTCAAGGGCACTACTCAATATAGATTGTGGTATACATAGATAGAGAGATTGAAGACTCAAGGCTTCATCGATGCAGATTGGGCAGGGATTCCATCCTACAAGAAGAGCACATCACGAGGGATCTTCTGTATTGAGTTAGTAACAATTTCTTGGTACAACGGGAAACAGAGATCGGTTGCACTTAGTTCGACAAAGGCAGAGTATATGGCTGTAAGCCAGGCAACATGTGAGGCCATATGGATGAGGAAGATTATGGTTGGTTTGTTTGTTCAATAGATGGATCCAACTGTGATTTACTATGATAATCAGAGTTGTATCAAACTCTCTGAAAATCCAGTTTTTCATGATCGGTCCAAGCATATTGATATCCAATATCACCATCTCAGAGATTGTGTATTGCGGCAGATTATGTTGTTGGAGTACATTCCCATGGAGGATCAAGATGTTGACATTTTGACAAAGACATTTTCAAGATGTAAATTCAAGTTTCTTAGATACAAGATCGGGGTAGCTGATAATCCCTTTCTTGTTGAGAGGGAGATTTGAGAAATGGAAACAATAAATTCCAGTTTAAATTGTCCTTGAATTAAACTGAGAATTAAAATCAAATTCTATTCTCGTAGCAACTTGTAAATAGTTAAATAAGTTTAATTGACTTAATTATCTTAGGAATTTCGAGTTGGAAGTATTTTTGTAGTCATGTATATGTTCTCCCTAAATTTTAGGGGTCTAGTTTGAGTTTATTTGAGTTGTAATTAGATAACTCAGTTTGACTGAGTTATAGAGTGTTGAACTAGTTCTAACTGTTGGAGGAACTAGTAGAGGATTAATATTGAGTTGGTGCACTGGTGCACCCTCAGTGCTACTACGGCTAACTGAAGATTTTCTCATGTGAAACTCATGCATGTCAGTTCAGAGAAAGCCCCAGTTGAGACTAGAGTGCAGGGACAATGTACTATCAGATGTAGAATGGTCCGAGTTGTACAGATCATGCATGCAATCAAAAGAGGACCTAGTTTTGGATTGCACAATTATGGAAGAAGGAATTCCCAATTAAATATAGGTTATTCCTCACAGGAATTGCGCAAGGAAATAGCGGCCCAACAGGGAGCAAAAATTGGCTAAGTGTTGGTCAGTGCTGCCATGTGAGGCAGAGAGTTGATCATACTTATGCGGAATTGTTCTTGTGAGAACAAGCTTTTTATTATCACTCAGATTGTTTATTAATGCAATAGATAGTTGGGGTTTTGAGCAGTGGATTTCCCCAGAGAAACAATTGTGTTATGTGTCTTTGATTATCTTCCTCTTGTCAATTATTGTTTTCAACGATTCTTGGTTTCCGTTGTTCGAAGAAGTAGAGTAGATTCTTGTCTTTTGTTTTAGTACATTGTATGAGATGTGAATCTAGAGGAAAATCTACATCATTGGTGGTTGATGTCACTTTCCTAGATTTTTGAATTGAATTTTCCTTCTAGAATATTGTGACTAATTATATAAAGCATTGATTCTAACTTGCCATTCCTTTATTGATCAATAAAAATTGTCTTAGGGGTTTTGAGCTAATCCATTGATGTCCTCATCTCTTCATTATTATAGCAAAAAAATATCTAGGTTTTCTTCATCACAATCCTCTTTCTGTTAATGGGACCTACAACTATTGCTTTTGAGTTACTATCTTTGGAATATTCAATTACACTATTATCTCTTGTTGGTTGCAATCATAATATATAGTCTTTGCAATTTCTCATATAATAACATTTTTCTAAACACCTCTAAGTCTTTGAACTCACAAAGGTCGACCCCTATTGCGAATCATATATATGAACTTCCACCTCTTCTCTGACCATTTTTGTTCTAAAAAAACACAATTATCTGCATCATGCTTAGATTTCTCGATAGGGTGAGTATATACTTGTTTTTTATAGTTGTATAAAATACTTTGCATAATGGCTCAAGTCTCCACAAATTTGGTAATCAAAGTGAGCTTTTCAATAATGACCATTTCCATTGTAAGGTGGATATAACACTTCGCATCCAACAAATAATGACTATGATGATTTCTCCATATTTATATCCTTAAGAGCTTGTCACTCATGAATGGTGTGATTAGTTGACATAGAAATTACGCACCGTGTTAATTTTGTTGTTTTTTTATATTGTTAAATTAATGGACATACTTGTCTTGGATGTTTCTCATAAGTTCGACAACTTTTTATTCAAACAAATTTGGTGTAAAATTCTTTTAAATAGATTTTACTAATGAATAACTTGCAAAAGATGAACTCTTAAGTCTTCTAGTGCCTTCTTGTATTGCATTTAATGCACACCCTCCTTTGCAACAACTAAATATCCCAAATTATATATTACATCATCTCTTCATCAAAATTAATACTTAACTAAGTCGATATATCAAGTCTCATTTTCTTCTCAAAGCGCAACGCCATAGATAAAGCATAGTTGTAGTCCACTAAACTTTGTTGGATTAGGGCTTGAATTATTCTAGGTTGTAGACCACCAATAAATAATTTGATTTGTTGCAAGTTATGTATTTCAATGTAGAGTTTTTGTAGAATATATATATATATATATATATATATATATATATATATATATATATATAGTGACCATGAGGAACCCAACAGCCTGCCTGACACGTAACTACTAGTAAACCTCTGGGGGTCTACGACCTGTCCTCCTCTCCGTAAACTAGGTCACAAACATGGGGATTTGAACCTAGGTCTATCGAGTTTCAATGATTTCACATATCTCAGATTATCAATTGAGCTGCTCCCCTGGGACATAATATCTTTAAATATTTGTTTAATATTTGTACATTTATTTTACATGCTTTTTATTGATCTCTTCCAACTATTTTATAGGTTATTTTTCTAACAATGTAAACTTTGAAACGAGAACTCTAGCCAAAAAACAAAAAAAATAATTAAAAACAGCTTAAAAACGAAAAATGTTGATGCTAGAACACTGAAATGCTGGAAAACCTTACAATTTTGACAAATTTTCAATCATGACATTATGGAAAAAATTTATGACTAAAAAAACTTTAAAAATGAACACCTAAATGAAAGAGTCATTATACCAAGAGTAGTTTCTTTTTTAAATGTTAAAAATATGATGACTTTAAAATCTTAGCCTAAGACAACTTAACACATTGCAAAAAAAGTTTAAAAGTCAACCATCAAATTGACACAGTGTAGGCAAACTCGACCCACTGTAATGAAAACTTAAATATCAACCATGAAATTGACACATTGTGAGGGCAGACTCGATCCTTTATAACAAAAGCTTTAAACACAACAATCAAATTGACACATAATGAGATTGTGTTGCTAGTCGAGGATCGACATAGACCCTGTAGGAAAAATAAAATAAAACAATATAATAAATAAATTAAAATGAAAAATACAAAATAAAACAAAAATTAAAACATTGAAAAAAAAAACAAACAAAACAAAACATAAAAAGTTTAAGAAATAATAATAAGTAAATAAAAATATATATCTTGACAAAAATTACCAAAAAAAATAAAAACATTGAGAAACATAAAATAAAAACATAATTTAAAAATAATAATAATAATAAGAAGTAAATAATAATATATATTAGAACAAAAAAAATTAAAAAACATAGGAAAGAGAAAATATAATGGCAAAAAAAACACAACTATGAAAACATATATAAAAAAGACAAAAAAATAAATCAAACATGGAAAAAAAAAAAACAACAACAACGTGTCCCAACAAAAAATTAACATAAAATTTTTGAAAAAAAATAAAATAAAATAACTAAAAAAAATATTTAAAAACAATCATAATTAAAAAAATAAAAGATTTACCAAAAAAAACAACAATTTTAAATAATTAAAATAAAATTAAAATAAAAACAGTAAACAAAAACACAAAAACATTATATTAAAAAAACACATAAAATCAAAACAATTTAAAAAAAAAAATTAAAACATTAAAATTAAAAACATACTTCAAAATAAAAATAAAAATAAAAATTTGAGGCGCACCGACCTTGGGCTTCACAGGCCATGACCGTCCAACCCACATCCGGCCAACCCAGCGGCCTGCCCAAGGTGGCTTGACCACTGGGCTGGCCAGTTGTGGCGCTGCAACCCCACGACCAACTAGCCCAGCAACTTGCCTCCACGACTGGCCAGCCCAGCAGCCTGTCTCCACAGCTGGCCAGCCCAGTGACCTACCTCCACGACCGACCAGCCCAACATTCTGTCTCCACGGTTGGCTAACCTAGCGGTAGGGACGTTGGGTTGACCGGTCGTGGAGGCTACCGACAACTCCACAATCGGCCAACCCACCGACTGGGCTACCCTAGGCTTGCCTGGCTGACTTCGAGAATCGACCAAGGCAGCCAGATCGCTGGGCTGGCCGGCCATTGGCTTGGCAGGCCAATTCTGAAAATCGGTCTGCCAAGCCTAGGGCTGAAGCGCCTTTGATTTTTAATTTTTTTAATTCTAATTTTGATTTTTTAGTTAAAATTTTTTTCAAGTATTGTTTTAATTTTAATGGTTTCATTTTTTTATTATTGATTATGTTTTTTTCCTTAATTTTTTTTTAAAGTTTTTAAAATGTTTTTTATTTTTATTTATTTTTTTATAGTTTATTTTTATTTTGATTTTTTTTCAATTTTTTATCTTTTACAAAATATTTTTGTTTTTTGTTTTTTTACATTTCTTATGTTTCTTTTTTGTCCTTTTTATACATATTTTTATATTTGTGTTTTTAAGTATTCAAAATTAAAATAATAATAATAATAATAAGACAACTTGAACATTTGTTAAGTAATCAACATTTAAAAAACAATTGTCAAAAATGTCTTTAAAAAAATGTTGATGCTTTTCAAACTTTGCATGAAAATCACCAACATTTAAAAAAAAATCCACACTTAATACATTAGAAAATTTAAAAGTGTAAAAAATAAACTATCTAAAAAAAGAGTTGATGTTGCATCAACACGTTTCAAAATCAACATGAAAATCACTAACATTTAAAAACAAATATTATACTTGATACATAAGAAAATTCAAAATGCCAAAAATATGCTCAAAAGAAAATTATATTCTGAATCCACACTTTTTAAAATCAGATAATTTTTTTACTACCTCAAAAAATAAATAATCGTATCAATTCCCATTTTAAAATTTACATTATTTTCCAATATAAAATATAAAATAATTCTATTTTAATGTTCTTTTAAATTACACCAATCCCTACATGCCTCGATTTACATTTCATGTAATATTCCATTTCTCATAATTCCATTGTTGTACCAAATTCATCCATCTACTTATGTGTATGTATCTCACTATATGAGCTTCCCAAATTATTTCACAAGTGAATGTGTGTTTATCTCCATACACCATCCTATAATATACCGTTAGGGAAAGCAATGTATCATAGGTTACAAAAGATTTAACGTCATTGAATGCTTACATATAATGTCATCGAATGCTTACATAATATTTATTAACTACTCTATCTTGAACTTTATTGCTCTTCGAATCTATAATGTCTAATCAACCTACTATCTTGTTCCAACTTCGAATTTTCTTTTTCATCTAGAAGTTTATCTTTCACTTATTCTTTGCTAATGCCATAAAACTAGCAAGTTCAACCAAACAGTAGGAGACATGGAAGGCAACATCACTTGTGAGGAATCTCTATTTTTATTTTAGTAGTCTTCATTTCTCATCATATATGTGTCCACATTGAAGGTTTGATTAATTATTGGTGGGGATATATTGGGATAATTATATTGGCTTACTTGTAATTGTTTAACTAGACTAGTAATTATACGTAATTATATGAGATTATCAATGTCATTAATACTATAAATGTTTTTATGGTCTTTTGTATAATGATTACTACTTACCTTTATACATTGTATAGGTAGGATAAAGGGTGTATATGTAAATAACACAACTGAGGGACCTAAAAGCAACATTTTTACTTCAACACTTATTCTTTCCAATATTATAGGTAAACCAAATAACTAATTTTCTTCTATGAATTCCATACCATTGCATTATCGTGTGACTTCTCCCTAAGTGATTCTTCAAAACCCTTCTCCTTAATGGTAATCCCTTGTCTATTTCTCGCTTCACATATGCTACCTATTGTTCCCTTCTTGAATGTGACAAAAACTTTTCATGTCAAAAAACCATCTTGCCTCAAACCCCTGTTATCGCTACTTCAATATTGTTTAACTTTCCCGCTTTAGAATACGTGTTCACTTTTTAGCAAATTATTATTCAATGATGATACATACTAAAAAACTATCACCCAAACTATCACTACAATAATGAAATTCACCTTGGTATGTATAAAGCCCACTACTTATAAGTTATTGCATTAAATCATCTACTGAACCAATCATAACTAGCTTTTTGTTTGTTACAAAAATGACATTTAACATTGATTAATTGATGTTAGATTGAAGTTTGTAATGTCAATCATACAACATTAACATCAATTAATCACTATTTATAACATTATTCATCTAGCAAAAACATCAATTGTATAATGTATAACATCTACTGACCAACATTTGTAACATTAATGATGTAATCAAAACATTTTCTCAATGAACATGCAACATGTGTTCACGTACCACATGTTGACATGGAACATGATGATGCCACACACATAACAATGTGGCGCATGCTGATGTGGCAATGGTTGAGATGGATTTGGTTGGCATGGTATTTGGGATTAATATGATTAATCAATGTTCCTAAGGTCAATTAATCAATATTTGTCCCATAACATGCAACTTGCAACACTGGGATTAATGCCAATTAAGAGACATGGTAATGTTGATTAATTAATGAATTTAGAATAACATTAATTTCATTGTACAAAAATTATGGATTTTCCTAAAATATCCTAGTTTGATTTTTATAGCAATGATTCAACATCAATTTAACATTATAATTTGACCCAAATTGTACTATTGATATAATGAGCAAGGACTAGATCATGGGTTCATATCTTGAACATATCACAAAACATGCTCAAACATGGGGTCAATGTCCTTTAATTTCCCAATTAGCACATTTGGAATGTTAGTTATAGATCCCATTAGTAAAGAAGAAATTGGAGTAGACCTTAAGTCCTTTCTTGAATGTTAATAAATTTATTAGAACATTATAAGAGCTTGTAAGAGACACTAGTTGCAATGTAAACATCTAGGAACATTACTAAGGCTATGATGTCTATGTTATGAAGCTTTCTAAGATCCATATAAAGAAGAGAGAGAAAACTATTGATCAAGGTCACTAAATTGATTATTCTTATTGAGGATATTGCTTTTTCACTTTCACTCTTAAACCCTACAAAATTGGATGTTAGAGCATAAATCCTTAATGCATAGATTTGATACTAACACAATTCTAATAACTTCTCCGTAGCTTTCTTAAGAATCGTATTCAAACATGAGAAATGTTGCTTCAAACATTCAACACTGCAAAGCATAGTCTTAGGGAACTTGAGCTAGGGAGAAGACACACAAAAAAAGAGTTTGGTGGCATTCTCAAAAGATTTGACATGAAAGTATTATCACACATATGTCAGTATTGTTATAAACTACATAGAAAGTGAAAAATGTGATAGATAAATGTGCATATAATTAAGAAAGGGGAATGATCAATTTAGAGAATAGAGGAGTGAGGATTTGATAATGCAAAAGTTTGAGTGAATGTATTTACAATTCTCATTGTTGTAATCATAATTTTTAGAGTTTATTATGTTGATAAGGTCTATTTTGTGTAGGTTCATATCTAAATTTAATAAGAGCATATATGTTAGAATTTTTCATTGAGCATAGCACATTTTTTTCCCTAAAAAATATAACTAACAAATTTTGGTGTGATATAAAGCAATGGCACTAATTACTGTCTATAAGCTTGACAAAGACATTTCAAAATATCGATGGATTGTTAAGAACTTTACATTCAAGTAATATTTTATCTTTTATTCCTATCAAAATATTTATTGCAATAATAATGATGGAATGGACTACATTCGAAATGGCCCAAAGTCTAACTAATCTACTCAACTAATAATCAAATATTAAATATGAATGGTTCAATATAACAATTTTTTATTGTTCATAAATATATACATATAGTTACCATTGCAACAAATAACAATGAATTATAATGTTAGATACATTTAGGGAGATGAAATATATGAACATGAAGATAGCGAGATGACTTATTCCATCAAGTTCCTTTAATGTAAAGTGTTTGCTCTTCAAACTAATCACTAAGCCATGCATGTGTTGATGATATTGCTAATAAGTTGCCAATGTCGTTACAATTTACATCCATGGGACATGACTAGTTGCTTTGGGGTTTTTTACACACAAGAGTAGAGGCAGAGAGAACAAAGGAAATTATGTCATGGTTTAATGTGTGGATAAGTATGAACAACAAATGAGATGGCAACAATTATATCAACAAGAACATACATACATTGCTTATAACATATGAATTCAAGTGGGGATATGGAAAGTAATGTTATTCAAGTTTCTTTGACAACTTTTTATTCATGAAAATCAAAATGGGAGATACATTATAGTGGTAATATTATGTTGGTGTGAGATAAAAAATATTATGGTTTAATGTGTGGATAAGTATGAACAACAAATGAGATGGCAACAATTATATCAACAAGAACATACATTGCTTATAACATATGAATTCAAGTGGGGATATGGGAAGTCATGCCATTCAAGTTTCTTTGACAACCTTTTATTCATGACAATCAAAATGGTAGATACATTATAGTGGTAATATTATGTTGGTGTGAGATACAAAATAATGGATTTAATGTTGTGAAATAGTACATCTTGCTAGAAGAAAGATGTGAGCTAATAAGAATCAAAATTATTTTTAATGTTTAAAAGAAAAAGACAACTAATAAATATCAAATCCTTAATTTTAATCACAATTTACATCCATTCTCATATAACTTGGAACATACCATTACTATTAAACACTTTATAGTTGAGACATTAATAGTTTTTTAATAATATAACTTCTATTTTGCAATTTTATAATATTTATTACCTTTCATTAACAAGTGTTGCAATGCGGCATACTAGTCTATGCCATTCAAGTTAGAAATTATGCAGTGGAAAAAATTGCATAAAAAATAATAACCAACATTGTTCAGTACTAACTTAATAGTGGTTAAGAGGCAAATTGAATCCTATAGTCTTGCTTTGGCAGGAACTAATAAATTGAAATGTGAAGTGGATAAATTAATTGTTTGCTTTGGTGGGTAGTAACCACTAGTAAGTCTACCCATTTACAATTTTATTCCTACAAAAGTGTTGAAAAAAACATAAATAATGGTGGGAAGTAACTCCTTAAAAAATCACTACGGAAATGTCTAAAAATTATGCATGAATATTGCAACCATATACATAAAGTATGACATAAAATATGTGATATAGTTGTCCACCTGACATTATTTTGTGCAAAGGTTGCAATAAGACCTCCAAGTCATGATTGAATAAAATGTTAAAAAAATAGTTTTTTAATAATATTGAAAAATAAATATTTATTTTCAAAGTTAAACATTATAAGTTAAATATTATAAGTTGCATTGGTAAATGCTAAACTAATAGTGTCAAACCGAGGCAAGGACTAATAAGTAATAAATTAGTAAATTGGATTTATTTGGGCCATTTAAGAGGAATGATTGTTATTTTCAGTGTTCTAATTCAATTTCCAATTTCCACAAAATGACATGCTAAACTCACATCAAATATTTGCTGAAGGCTTCTTATTTCAGCTACTCACATCAAATATTTGCCCAAGGCTACTTATTTGAGCTACTCACATCAAATATTTGCCAAAGGCTTCTTATTTCAGCTTAAGGTGGATTGATCTGTTACTTTAAAAATAAATAAAAAATTGACGACATAGATTGATTCTCAAGGGAATATGCTTAACATATGCTTAGTCTTAATGTTTATCAACCACTATAGTGTGTTATAAAGTTTGTTAGGTTGTATTGGCTTTAAAAAATTTAAAAAATTATATTTGTGCCGGGTGGCTCCCTGCTCACCAATTTCTTAGGGATTTGAGATTATTCAAATTCTAATATGTTCATATTCTAATTAGACAGGGAAATTAATATATAAGCAAATTTTATTTTTCAAAATGGTCCGTTTTACAATAAGATGTGTAATCCCTGCAAATTTTATTTAGCAAAATGGTCCATTTTACAATAAGATGTGTAATTCCTTTTTTTTCTCAAGTTAAAGTTGACCCATAATTTTTTTATACATAGTTAATCAGGTAAATGTGTGCATTGGTAACGCATTCTTAGTGTTGCAATATGTTTTTTGACTATATCTATGAAACCTTAAAACATTAATATTTTTAACGTAATCGTCATTATTAATATTTTTAATGTGGTTGTACTAATTTATTAGTTCTGGAAAGATTTTAAACCCTAAAAACATATCTTATACCGAAAGTAGCAATTAAAAACTATATTACTTATTATATCAAAAAAAAAATAAAAAATAATGAATTTAATTTTTAAACTAATTTTCTTTTACACTTCCCATACATGTTTAAATACATTAGAAGATTCAAAAGATTTAAAACGTTCCTTTCACTGCACAGTACAATCCCTTAGCAATAGCATTGACCCTTATCACACACAAGAACAAACGTTCTTGTTCTGACTTCTATCATAGAAGATTCAGGTTACATCAGTCCATTTATCTTACAAAGGATCCTTCTGCTGGATTCCCAATGATCAGAATACCTCTGTCATAAAAAAAGATCATGTCTGTCCACTGTTCCATGTAAAACAGAAAAAAAAAACAGCGTACAAAGAAATCACTAACTGTATGTAATGAAAAGACAGTAGGCAAGTATCACCATAACAGAAACACACATACATTCATATAATACAAAGAGAAACACACATACATTCATATAATACAGAGATATATGGGGAAAATTACCCAAACCACCATTACAATGGAATAACTTTCTCTTCCCCTGCAATAGGGACAGAGCAATCCTACCCACGAAGGGCTTCTTGGGTAACCCAAATTTCTGTGTTGTAAGTTTTGCAAGTCAACAACCCTTAAGTGACAACTACCTAGCTATTAACTTGCTGTTGGCAATTCTTCCACCTCCGTAAGAGTATTACAGAGATGATCTGGGGCAAATACTTGAATGGAGCTAAATTGGTTCCAAGAATGATGCTAAATTGGAGGAGACAGACAAATCAATGTGTTTGGGGATTTGCTTAATTTCCACAGAAATAGATCCTGTGTTGGAGATTGGTTAAATTCCCAAAGGAATCTGGAAGCGGCTTCATGTTTCAAGGGGGGCACAGATCACAAAATTCTTCTGCCAAAAGATTGTTGCAGGTCAAGAAAGTTCTTTCTTCAACGCCAAAGAGGATGCCCCATTGACCAGAGAGACCTATCTTGATTTGCAATATCTCTTGCTGGATCTCTAATGTGATCATGCTTGCAATTTTTTCCTGCCATTTGCACTGTCCACCTTCACAACACACTTGCTCTAACTGCAGATTTAGAAGTCCATTAAACCAAACCTTATTGATCAGTCTCATACTGTTATGGCCAGAGCTCTACCTTCTCATATGAAAAAGCATGTCATGCCTAAGAAGAGTAGCACGGCATGTCTGATAAGAATAATTAGTATGCCTCTCCATCGAGTGAGCCATAACTAATTTAAAGTCTCTTTTGTGTCTCAGTAGACACTGGTATTTGGCCAAATATATCCAACTTGTTCTCAGAGTAACATATTGTCAAATTCTTCATCTACTAGATATTCAAACACTGGTACAGACTGAGATATGCAGAAAGCTTATGAGCAGAAGAGCTCTTGGGAGTGTTGAGTGTTGAGATCTGTTAACTTGTAAATAGATGACTCAGCCACTCCAGAGCTTGTGAAGCTATCCTTATATCTAGTCCAGCTCTACTCATAGGACAATATTGTTCTTTCAAAATCTTTTGCGTTTTCAACTAAACCAGTTGGATATTTGGCCAGATGCATAGAAGGTTACTCACCAGTTTCAGAGCGCTTCCTAGCGCTGTCCCCTGTTCTCTTCATGGATGCGCAGGGCTTGAGCTTACATCCGATTCTTGTCCGTCCAACGAAGATCAAAAGGCTTGAAACCAGGGATTGATCCTTCAACCACCAATTTGATAGCAGATCGGAATATTTAATGAAAGAAAAAATGGCGATGAGTGGTTTCAGCAGCACAATCTTCTTGTATTTGACTTGTGCTGTTCATCTATGTGGAAACCAGGTCAGACTCAATCTGACAGAAAGGGGAGGGTAGAGATCTCGCAAGCAGGTGGGAGGAAGCGAACCACTGATTTAAAAGTACCTGGTAGACCGATTTGGGAGTACCTGGTAAACTGATTACGGATTTCCAAGTGTGAGGAGGAAGGAAATGTGCGTCAGGTTAGATGAGGATGTTGTTAGGCGGTGTGTGTTGAGATATAAATAAAAATTAAAAAACAGACGCATGAGACACGCTACGTCGCTTACTTACGGTTTTCTGATGTTAGGTGATTTAGTTTTTTTTTTTTTAAATGGGGAGGGCGAGGTCCCCTAGGAGAAGCTGTAATAGGCCCATTTATCAATATACATTATGTACAATCACATCACAATCAATCCAGTGTCACGTTTGAGTTTGACCAGATAGTTGAAGTATTTGATAGAGGAGATATAATATTTCATTGAGAATGTGTTTTTTTAACTTTTGTTCTCCATAGTGTTTTGAAATTTTATTGGCATCACCAAGTCAAGTCCTATTATTGACTTTGATTTGTGTGAACATTTTATGATATTTTATTTGATAGGTTACCTTAAAATAATGTTAATTGAATTTGACTAGTTCCATATTAGTATGGGTTGGATTTTGAGGTCAAAGGGTTCCATGAAGTTCTGATGGAGGTGAAGCTTTGCGATAAGGTTCTCTCGGATTACTGTTTTTCAGAAGTTGTCGTTGACGTTGTTTGGAAGATAGAGCCTCTCACTGGAAGCAAGCGTGAAAAAGGTATCGACTACCATTTTTTGTTTTTGGCCATTGAAGGTTGGGGGTTTTGGTTTCATTACTTTATGGAAATCTTGAATGTGGGTAGGGGAGAAACCATGGTGTTCTTCGAGGATCAATCATTGTCCCTGCGAATTTTTCATCACTTCAAGATTCTGGGTCTTTTAGCGATGGAACACGCTAAGGGTTTGGTTGTCCTAGAAGTTTTTGCGGCTCGAATCCTAGAGCGAGTCCACTTGGTGGTTGTTTGTTGTCATTGTCTGTTAGGAGCTTCTCCTGTCTATTGTTGCTATGGACGAAGGTGCAGTGGTCAGGTTGCGAAGCCAAGGTTTCTGGCTTGGGGGGAATGCGGGTGAAGCTCTACCCTAGGGTTCCCTCTGAATGTTGTTTTTCAAAGGTCGTCGTTGTCTTAGTTTAGAAGATAGAGCCTCTTGGTGGACACATGCGTAGGTTTGGTTTCGGCTTTCTCTTTTTCTTTCTGGACATTGAAGGTTGGGGGTTGGTGGCCTTAAAGGAACAATGGTTATATCTGTGAGTTTTTCCTCACTACAAGTTTTTGGGTTTATCGACATTGGATGACGTTTGCGTCTCAGGGTTTGATGGATTTGTGGAGATTTGCGGCTCAAATCCTGGAGCGAGTCGACTTGGTGTTTTTTTGTTGCCATTGTTTGTTCAAAGCTTCTCCTGTTTGGTGTGGCTATGGTCAAAGGTGCATAGGCCTTGTTGCCACGTCAGGGTTTCTGGTATGGGGACTTCATTGTTTGTTGTTCGATGTTGTTGCATATGCGCATGATTTCGTTAGCTCGGTGTTCGTTGTCGCCAATTCCTTGTTTGTTGTGGCCTAAGGTTTTCCCAGCTATCGTCGTACTTGTCGGATTGTGCGTGGGTCTTCATTCGTTGTGGCCCTTCCGACCTTGCTTTATGCTTCCCAGTTGTGGGTTTCTTCCCTGCTTTTGGTATGTTTGCACCCCATGTGGGATTTTTTTTGTTAGTCTGGTGTCATTTTCCCTAGGTTGGGGATTTGTTGACCAACTTTGACTAGTCGTATGGCCGCTTATGGCTTTATTCTGATGTCCCTTATGAGATTTTTTGAGGGCCTATGTGCCCGATTTATTAGTTTTTGTTGTCTTTCGGCCTAGGGCCAATTTTGGTGGGTGATGCAATGTACCCTACGGGGTTGGACTTCTTTGAGGGGCCTGCACGCCCCAATTTTTTTATATCAGTCACTCGTTATATAGAGATTATCCTGGAACATATGTTATATGCATGACCATGTAAACATCTTTTTATCTAATAAAAAGTTATTTTTTTCTTTCTCAAAAAAATATGTTGGATTCTAATTTGTTAAGTTAAAACTAATTTTGTATTCTCTAATCTTCTAAACTAGACTAGTTCCATTATTCATGTTGCTAATTTCAATCTCACTTTTTTAAGGCGTAGTCTAACTTATAAACGAAATAGCGTTTCTCATGGCATTTTTTCTGGTTAATTTTAACCAAATTCCAACAGAGATTTTTGAAAACTTGAGTTTAAGTTGTTTAATTTGTAGAATTCTAGTGCCTTAGGGGGATTATAGGGTGTTGAGTCCATTTATGCATTCAAAAAGTATTTTAAAAAACAACAAAAATCACAATCTTGCTTGAAATTACATCACGGGAATCTAGTGAAAAAGACTATTTCTTCTATAAGTTAGGCTACACCTTTTTTAATGTTATAAGCATCACCTAATTCAATGAATATATATATATATATATTCAATGGTACGGGTAGCAATTTTCATTAATAAAGCTGGGAACGGGTTAGGTCCCTTATAGTCATGGAGAGCTTAGTCTTAGAATTGTGTAGGTAAACAAGAAAAGAGACCCTATTGCTACCTATCTTATTCATATATATACTCTTAGCTTTTATTAGACTACATATCTTCCAAAAAACTCCACAAAATTCTATTGTTTGAAAAAACATAAGATTATGTATATAAAAAGCATTTGCTACCTGTGTCTTCTGGGCTCGAGATCTTCTTGTGCCTCTTCAGTATGTATACCCATTTCCGCACTCAAACCAACACCCGAATCTAGTTCATGGTTTGCAGTGCCAACATTTCACTCAATTAAGGGAGTAGTGCCATCACAAATTCCAAAGACCTCCTTTAGAACGCCCACAATGGCTATCTCCACCTGCAAATTCAATGTTCTCTACTTTACGTCTTAGCTTCAACACTCTAGTATTCAACTGTTCCATTGTTTTTTGGAGCACCTCCATGTCCTTCCTGAGGCCAGATAATTGAGCAAACACAATAGCCATATTATCATTGATCTCCTTGACTATTTCTTTGACACCTGCTTACACGAGCTATCAACAATTTCCCTAAGACTCTTGTTATGCCCAGACTCCTCAGTGTTATTGCCACTACCATTACTCACAGAAGCCATTTTCCTTGCTATTCTCCCTTGCACCAGAGAAATCCGATGGTTGATCTGCTTTAACCAACAACTATAAATAAGCGCATGATTCTTTCCAACATTCCTTCCCATCTTATCATGCATAAATGCATTTCGATTCTACAGCATTTCTTAGCCACTTTCCTCCCTATCCATCCCCATCAATTTCCACTTAACTCGACCTGCAATGGTACACAACATGCGCTCTCTTTGTATTTTTTTATTAACCAAATGAATAACCCAGGGCAAAGAGCCCACTTGTTGTATGTCATGGCCACCTTTCTACCGTGCACCCACTTGTGCTTTAAATTCCAGCTAACGTTTCCTTCTCCCGAGACTCTCCATTGTATCCTCGGTATGTTGTCCTTCTTAAATGCCTGCATTTCCATATTAAATCCCGAGCTCCAACTGTAATCCAAAAGGATTACGACAAATGAAATTTTTAAGGGATATGACATATATCACTATGTTGGTTTATAAGCAAGGATCCTTGCTATAATTCTGCTCCAATATTGGCTTGTGCATCCACCACTTTATTATTAGCTCTTTTAACATGGAAGAATTTGAATTTTTCAATTTTTCTAAGGAGATACACTATCCTTATGTATAATGGAGAGGTCTCAAAATCAATAAGGTCTTCTGATCCAAGTGGATGTTGGTGGCCACCCACCTATCCCACTTGGACCCCCACAACTATCTCTGTCAGTTTTTCAGTTTCCTTAATTGTAGCACAATTTACTATTTTTAGAAGTTTTTCGGGTTGTGAACTTCCGAAGCCGTTTTGAGGCCCTTAGATAGATCTTTCTAACGAGGTATTGTGCACGTCAAATGAAGATCGTATGCCAAAGTTACGACCCCGGGAAGTTGATGTACCAATTTACCCAAACGGGGCCCACAGTTTGGCGTTTCATCTCCTAGGGTTAGGTTTTTTGATGTTTAGGGTTTTCCATTGTTTCTCAACAATAAATAGGCCTTCGAGCCTCATTGTAAGATAGTTCAGAGGCATGTAGCCACCACATCTCTTCTCAAAGATAAGCTACCATTGCCCTAGCTGGTTTATTTCCATTTCTATTTGTAAACATTTTTCAGTATTTTACATTAATGAAATGAAGTATTATTTCCACGACATCTATGCATTTATGGTTATTTCTATAATTTGTTGCGTTCATGTTTAAATCCAAATCAATGGTATCAGAGCAGTCTGCTCTTTCTCTGTTTTTCTTTGCATGTCCCCAATGAGGTCGGGATATAAGGAGTTAGGGCTTGAACTGATCGAACCTTTGCAAGACCAGCCTTGCAAATCTTGACGACCTCCCAGGGCGAATGAAAAGAAAGACAAGGGGGCAGGAGATCTTATCAAAATCTTGCTCAAAGAAGCCCTCGAGTGACAAAGGAACACAATGATGGATAACTTTGCCCAGATCCTTCAGCAGCTACCCAGAGGCGACGCATCGACTTCCAATAGCTACTTTGGAAATGCCACACCCTTTAAGGTACAAGTTAATTTTGAAATCCCCATATTCGAGGGTCAGATAGACGCAGATGTCGTAGATAAATGGTTAAATCTGCTAGAAGGGTATTTTTTTGTTCATGATTTTTCTAGCCAACAAAAGATCACTTTCGCTCTTCCCAAAGCCACCCCCGATGTCAAGGACTAGTGGGAAACCTACTGTGAGCAGAAGGATGAAAGTACGAACATAGTGTTTTCAACCGCTCCCACTTGGAATTCATTCCAGGATGCCATCAAGGAGTAGTATTACCCCGTCAAAATCTATGAGGACAAATACATAAAGTGGACCACGGTGCAGCAGGGAAGGGACCAAGATGTGTCGTAGTTCACAAACATTTTTCATACCCTTCGCACACAGTTGGGTATCAAGGAATCTAAGTTGTATTTGGTACTCAAATACCGTGGCTGCCTACATAGGTACATCCAAGAAAAGATGGATTTCCTGAACATCTCCTTGCTCGACATGGCATACCGATATGCTATCAAGATCGAGTATAAGTTTAAACAAAAAAAGCGAGACTTTGGATCTGCAAATCCGAAGAACAAAGGACAAAGCCAAGGCGGGGTGACCCAAGACAACCAATCGAAGCCGCACGAAAAGAAAAACACCACAAAGTCAAAGAAGGACGCAAGAAAGTGGTGTGAGTTCCATAAGAGCCCCACTCACAACACAAGTGAGTGTCGGACCAAGCAGTCGCTGGTGGTCGAGTTGAAGGCTTTAGAATCATATGCATGTTTCGACTTTGAGTTAGAACCCAAAAATGGGAATGACAAAGGGAAGCAAATTATTGATGCGGAGCCCAGTGCCACTATTGCCACCACCAAGATCTAGAAGAATGAGCCCGAAGATCCAGAGGAGGGGGAGCGTCTTTTCCACTCACAGATGTAGGTGAAGGGTTCACCGCTGCAATTCATTGTTGACAGTGGCAGCCAAAAGAACCTCATTTCAGTAGATGTCATGAAGCGGTTGGGCCTACCGACTACACCACACCCGTAACCATACAGTATCAGGTGGCTTCACCAAGGACAAGCTCTCCGAGTCCTCTAACATTGTCGCCTTCCCTACAGCATCAAGCCCTTCATGGATGAGGTATTGTGTGATGTTGCACCTCTTGATGTTTGTGATGTACTATTAGGACAACCATACTTATGGAGGTGACATGTTGTGTATGAGTCAAGGCCTCGTGCTGTTATTATTTCTTTGGGTAATTCATTATTCAGGATACCAGAGGTAGCCCCATCTACTGCCACCTCTTTGATCGCTGCTAAGAAAGGCAACAAGCTCATCACCCAAACTAGGAAATTCATTTTCTATCTGGTTCACTCCCAATGTAAGGGGAAGATTGTTGCCACATCCATGACCCCCACGAAGGGTTCCTCCATGTAGCAGCAACAACATATGGATACGGTCATGAAAGCAGATAGGAACATCTTCTCCTCACCCATAGGGACTCCTAGAGCACCTCTACCTAACGGGTTGATATATTGCCGCTCCATTATGGAAAATTCCAAGTACAAGTAGCGACATGGTCAACATCAGGTACCAAACAAGTTTACAATGGGCGATAAACTCTGGTTGCAACTACAGAAAGAACGCCTTACAAGATCCCATCAGAAGCTCAGATCACTCTGATATGGTCCTTACACTAGTACCAAGGTTGTGGGAAAAAATTCTTTGGAGAACAACATTCACCCATTCCTTTGCTTGCACCGAGTGTTCAATGTGGACCGCGCTTGACCAAGCTTCCCACCATTACTCGACACTTCAGAGGTTGCAGAATAGCTCATCAGGGACTAAGTTCAACAGAAGTTTCCTCATCTCATGGAGGAACTCAACGGAATGGGGACCATTGCTTCCCAAGAGGGGAGGAATGATCCAGGTGGACGTTGGTGGCCACCCACCTATCCCACTTGGACCCCCACAATTGTCTTTGTCAATTTTTCAATTTCCTTAATTGTAGCACAATTTACTACTTTTAGCAGTTTTTCGGGTCGTGAACTTCCGGAGCCATTTTGAGGCCCAAATGATTTTTTTTTGGAAAACTGGGAGCAACGTGGGTCCATGGACCAATGTTGCTCTTCCCAAAGTTGTAGTCCTCGAATGGATCTTTTTAACAAGGTATTGTGCGCGTCAAACAAAGATCGTATGCGAAAGTTATGACCCTGGGAAGTTGATGTACCAATTTACCCAAATGGGTCCCACAATTTGGCGTTTCATCTCCTATTGTTAGGTTTTTGGATGTTTAGGGTTTTCCATTGTTTCTCAACAATAAAAAAGCCTTTGAGCCTCATTGTAAGATAGTTCAGAGGCATGGAACATTCACGGGCGGGAGCGGAAGAAACGTGGCGACCAGGGTTACTCAGCAAGCAGAGTTCGATTCGTATGGAGAGTGGCAGGGGAGGGAGCTCGGCTCCCTCCTACAAAGATGCAGTAGCCAGCGGAAGTAAGGGGCCCACTGGAAACAGTAAAAGCGATATGAACTACAGATTCAGAGACAATGAAAAGGAAACAGATGGGACCAGAACAAAAGAAAACAGCAGCACAAAGGACAAAGAGGAAGAAGACAAAAGTCTGGGTTCAAGAGACAAAAAACTAAAAGGACCTTGCAAACCAAAAGCAGAAATCACTCCCCGAGTAATATTAAATGATCCTGCTCTGCAGGAGCACAGGGAACATATGGGAACCTACGCCATAATCTGTAAATTCATGGGACTATGGCCCACTGAAAAGGCTTTACAGACATGGATCAAGTATCATTGGAAGCCCAAAGGAAGCATTGACCTACATCTGGGGTCGAAAGGATTCTTCACAGTAGTGTTCTCCAACATCGAAGACAAAGACAGAATATTCGAAGGAGGACCCTATTTTTTTGTTGTAGTAGGTCTCTATATGAGACCTTGGAAAATGAACTTTGTCCCAGAGAGGGAGACTTTCTCCTCGGTTCCTGTGTGGGTAAGGCTCTACTCTCTACCTCTGGATTATTGGCAAACTGAATCGTTGGCTGCCATTGGTAATAAACTAGGACGCTATATCAAAGCTTCTGAAGCCACAAGAAGGGGAAAATATACCTCCTTTGCTAGAATCTGTGTGGAAATGGATCTATCAGGTGCACTTTCGGATGAAGTTATACTGGAGGTTTTGGATGAAGAGTGGGTGCAGGCGGTTGACTATGAGCATATACCCTTCAGATGCCGAAGATGCCACGAACATGGGCATTTGTTAAGAGATTGTCCTCTCAGCAAAGAGGATAACAAAGAAAAACTCAATACATCGAAGGACACCGAAAGCTTTCAGAAAGTGGCTAGTAGAGGAAGAGGAGGAAAAAAGGGATCAAAACAATGAATAAAATTGTGGGTGCTTCCTGAATCAATCAACACTATTACCTTTTTCTTCTTGATTTGTCCTTCTATCTTGATGGTTTGAGGAGTGGTAATTCCCGCCAATGCATTACAAGATATGGTCGGATTTATTTGTTCTTCATCTAGGCTTTGTTCCTGGAATATATCCTCTTCTTTTGACCTTTCTTGCTCCTTTTCTTCTTCCTCTTCACAATCTATGTAGAATAATTTCTTCTCAGCACACTTATGACCTTTTGTGTATTTGCTATCACAATTGTAACAAAGCCCTTTTGCTCTTTTTTCTTCCAATTGTTGTGGTGTCAACCTTGTAGGTTGTGGAAGACTATGGGCAACAACACTTCCGTCTTTATAGTTGTGAATGGTATGCTTCCTAGTTGCCATAATTTTGCTTTCCATTTTTCTTGCTAACCTGAATGCCTTCTCTAATGAATCAGGTTCCCAAAGGCGCACATCATGTTGGATATTATCCTTTAAAGACCCTATGAACACATCAATCCTATGCTCCATTTTGGAACTCCTCAATGTGCTCCATTATTGAACCCTTTTGTTTGAGACTTATCAATTGGCTAAAAAAAGTGTTGCTTTTTGTATCCTCATAATGTGCTATCAATTCTTCCGTAAAAATTGCCCAAGTGATAAATTGTTTACGAGAACAAAGCCATTGATACCATACAAACTGATTTGGTTCCAAATATAAAGTTGCCATACGTACCTTTTGTGTGTTTTGCACATTATTGAGATCGAAGAATTGCTCCATCTGTAATATCCATGTGGCGGGATCCTTGCCATCAAACTTCCTCATATCGATTTTTGGAACATGGTGAGTCTTTGATCCAACATTAGAGTCTATGGAATCATGATTAACATTTCTTTTGTTCTCATCATGAGTTTCCTTTAGTACTCTTTCACCCTTAGTGACCATTTCTTGTAGCAACTTATTCATATTTATCTTCAATTCTTCCATCTTATCATCCATGCCATCAATTTTAGTGTCCATGCCATTCACCTTAGCTTCCATGCCATCCATCTTAGCTTCTACGCCTTTCTTTAAATAGTCCATCTTAGCTTCTACACCTTTCTTTAAACCATCCATCTTAGCTTCTACATCTTTCTTTAAACCATCCATCTTAGATTCTGTTCCTTTTCGTGCAAGGGACAGTTGTTGCACTTGGTCTTGTAATTTTGATATATCATGTTGCATTTCTTCCTCTTCTTTATGAGTCATGCTAGAGCTTTCAGGTTCCTTACTAGGTGTTTGCATTTTCTTTCCTCGGGGCATCAGTTACCGACAATAATGCTCTACTATGCCCTTTGAATTCCTTCAAAATAAATTTTCAAATCAAGCTTAAGCAAAAATTTAAAAAAATCTACACACCTTTTTTCACTTTGTAGGAGCTTGATATTGCCTCTGATGTATCTCTGTACTTTCCAATGATCTAGTTCTGAAATTGTGATATGTAGTAGCTCTCTGTGTCCTCTTTCCAATGCCACCAGTCTGATCCAAGTTGGATTCTCCAAGAAAGAGTTATGCACAATGTCCCAAGATGACCTGAGTATAGACCTTTCCAGAAGAGTGAACTTGTATGAAGTGCCACGTGTACAATTTTCGACCTTTGGTTCTGAAAAAGATATACAAGAAACTACAGTCCGTCCTCTTTCTGTACCTTCTGATGAAATTTCAATCCGATCCCCAGAGAGAAAGTTATGACGATTTTCCCTAGGTCACCTGTTTTGAATGTAATTCAGAAGTCTGCAAAAAGACCAACTTCCTCAGAGCATATCTCCGCAAATATCGCGCGAAAAGATATGAAATTCGGACCCTAGGTTCAGCGTGATTTCATCTCAAATGGGTTTTTTTTGCGACTTCTGAAACATCACAGAAAAAAAGTTATAGCGAAAATGCCACGATGACCTGTTTGGAGCAGCGAAACCCTAGAATCCAAAGCTCTGATACCAAATGTTATGAAACCAGCTCAAGAAAAGATAGAAAAGAAAGATCAACGCCTTAGAATTCAGCCTCTTCGAGGGGGAAACCTCCTTTACATTACATAAATGAACAATTCTTGGATGATACAAATGACAAAACCTCCTTTCTATATATAGGAGTCTAAGGAGTCACAATATAATCCAGCCGACCTAACAATAATAATATAAAGCCACAAAATAACAATAGAGGGATTCTATGGGGCACAGAAATAACAATATGGGGGTAATAGGGGCACAACAATATAAATAAGGGGTATAAATACAATAGTAATGGGTTAATCACTAGTATTATAGGGACCCAACATAGAGGGGCAAAAAGTCAGTCAGAATAAGTTTAAAGTGCTAGAAAAGACTAAAGAAATCATAAGAGAAGATCAAGATCCGGAGGAAGATGCTAAAGAAAAAGAAAAGATAGAGGACTTAAATCTCTCTCCGGGCATTGACTCTCTAAAAGAAGTAATGAGAAGTGATACAAAAATGGAAATGGACCAAGAAATGACTCAAAGTGAAACAGATCTGGAAGAGCATGAACTACAAGAAATCCTTGACAAGGAAAACTTGGATCTGGAAGGATTCCTGATGCAAGGCACCAAAGGAGGACTAGATTCTCTGCCCCAAGATGAATGCAACAGAATACAGCAGTTGTTTTTATGGAAAACTTGGGAACAAAGGCAGGAGCAAGGCAAGAACATCCATAAACAGGAGCACAGAGGGGTGAAAACATTGAAGTTAAATCCAGGATTAGCCACTAGAAATCCAGGAAAGAAGAGAGGCAGAAAAAAGCAAAATGAGCTCCTGATGGAGTGTGGAAAGCTAATGATAGACTCAAGTAAGATGAAATATCTAACCAGCTACTCCTTTACAAATCTTTAATTATGAAGTTCATCTCATGGAATATCAGAGGTCTAGGTAGTAAAAGAAAACAAAGATTGCTAAGTAACAGAATGAAACTAGCAATGCCGAACATAATCTTCATTCAAGAAACAAAATGCTCCATTCAGAAAATAAAACAAATTCATAGCAAATGGCTCAGTAAATTTGAGTTTCTAGAAGTTAAAGCAGAAAACATAGCGGGGGGCATTCTTACTCTCTGGAACCCCCAAAAAGTCACTATTGTAGATGCAGAGGCAACGAGAAATTACTTATCAGCTATCATTCAGCCAATGGGGATGTCTGACACCTTCCTGGTTACGAATGTCTATGGTCCTCAGAGAATAGATGAGAAGCTTAGATTTCTGAACTCCCTGGTAGATCTCAGAAGCAGACATAAAGAAATCCCTTGGGTCATTGGAGGAGACTTTAATATGATTAAATCTCTTTCGGAAAAAAAAGGAGGCACCAGAATCCTCAGTAGAGATGCATTAGGGTTCAATTCTTTCACAGAAGACATGAAGATGGTTGACTCTGAAATGCAAAATGGTCTTTTTACTTGGAACAACAAAAGAGGAGGTGATGCTCAGGTTGCCTCTAAGTTAGACAGATTTTTTATCTCTGAGAAGTTGATGCTCACAAATTCAGAAATAGCTGCAAGTTTTCTCCCATTCGGAGGCTCGGATCACTGGCCGATTCAATTAGAAATCAAGGGAATTGATGCTCCCAAGAACAGACCCTTCAGATTTGAAAATATCTGGCTCTCCCACCCAGATTTTATCAGCAATATTGAGGAATGGTGGTCCGAAGATCTTCAGATTCAAGGCTCCAAAATGTTTCTCCTCCACAAAAGACTAAAGCACATAAAAACCAAACTCAAAGAATGGAACAAGAAGGATTTTGGTAATATTTTTGCAAACAAAAAATCAGTAGAGATCAAAATGCAGGTTCTAAACCAAGCAATGATCGCAGAAGGTTTTGATAAATCCAAAAGTGAGCAAGCTGAAAAACTCAACCTTGATTGGGAGAATTTATGCAAACAGGAGGAAGTTTTTTGGAGACAAAAGTCCAGAGTTCAATGGCTCAAAGAAGGTGAACGGAACACTAGGTTTTTCCACCGTTCCACCATAGCCAATAGAACACATAATAGAATCTCCTCAATATTGAATGAAGATGGGGAGCTTCAGACCACTCACAAGAATATCGAAGCTGTGATGGTTCAACATTTCAGAGGTATCACAAATGAAAACAATCCAAACAGAGACCATCACATCAAGGAAATTATAAAGAATATTCCACGGATGGTGTCTAGAGAAGATAACTTTAACCTGAACAAACCAGTCTCTAAAGCAGAGGTTAGTACGGTGATCAAAGAGATGCAGAATGGCAAAGCTCCAGGTCCAGATGGTTTTAACGTGGACTTTTTCAAAGCCTACTGGAAAATTGTCAAACAGGATATTTTGGATGTGGTTGAGGAATCCAGAAGAAGCAGATCCATTCTGAAAGCCCTCAACACCTCTTTCATCTCCCTGATCCCCAAACAGGACTCAGCCCTAACTCCTGATAAGTTCAAACCCATTGCTTTATGTAGTGTTGTTTACAAAATCATTTCTAAGATCCTGGCCAATAGACTCAAACCTCTTCTGCCTTCTTTGATTTCTGGGGAACAATCTGGTTATGTGGAAGGAAGGAAAATCCTGGATAATATTATTCAGGCCCATGAGGTTGTTCACTCTCTCACCAGCAAAAAGCAGGCATGTATGATCATGCAATTAGATATTGCAAAAGCGTATGAGAACATGAACTGGATTTACATAAAAAAGGTCCTTTCTACGTTTGGGTTTGATCATGACTGGATCAGATGGGTTATGGCTATGGTTACCTCTCCCAGCTTTTCAATTCTAGTGAATGGCGCGCCCTCGGAAATCTTCACTCCTTCCAAAGGCCTTAGACAGGGAGATCCACTCTCTCCCTTTCTTTTCATCCTCATGATGGAAGGGTTGGGCTGAACTATTAAAACTGAAAAAGTTTTAGGAAAGATCAAGGGCCTTCAATTAACGAAGAATGGCCAAGCCTTGACTCATCAACAATTTGTGGATGACACCATGCTGTAGGGTATCCCCACAGTCAAGGAAGCTACAGAGTACAAAAAAATCTTAAATGACTTCGCCTTGGCCTCAGGTATGGAAGTCAATCTCTCCAAATCAATTTTTTTTCTTTAACACTAACATTGCTATTCAAAGGAACATCTCCAGAATTCTAGGCTTCCAAAGGAAGGTCCTACCATCTAAATATCTGGGCATCCCCCTCATGGATAAACCAATGCACAAAAGTATCTGGGAACCGGTGCTCAACAAAATGCAAGACAAGATCAAAAGATGGACTTTTAGAGTGCTGAACCTGGCTGGCAGATTGATTTTAACGAAGGCAGTTCTGCAATCCATCCCTATTTTCTTTCTATCAACCCTGCCAGCTCCCAAAGGGGTTTTATAGCAACTCAGGAACATTCAGAGAGACTTTCTATGGGGCAAGGAGGAGACAAAAAAGAAATGGGCCCTTGTTTCTTGGGATAAAATCTGTAAACCCAAAAGTCATGGAGGCCTAGGCTTAGATGATCAGGAGATTCTAAGTAATGTTTTAGGAGCCAAAATCTGGTGGAGATGGGTTAAAGAACCAGAGGCACAATGGGCTAAAACCTGGAAAGAAAAATATGCCAGCTCCTGGAAAACAAGTGATCTCATTAGAATGTCAGGGAACATAAAAGGCTCTCACATCTGGAATAAAGCCTGGGACAACAGAAGCCTAGTTCAGAACAATAGCTTCTGGGAAATCAGAGCTGGTGAACAAGCTCTCTTCTGGGAAGATAAATGGCAACAAGAACCAATGTTGTTAAGGGAGGACTTTATGAGCATCAAGCAGGAAACTGATTCCCAAGGACTAATTAAAGTCAGGGATTTCTGGAATCTTCCTCATGATACTGAGAAATGGAGAAGCTGGAGGAAAATAGAATGCAGCGGGGAAGGCCCCATAAAGGCAAAAACAGAAGAACTTATGAAAATTTTAGAACAGAGAAAGATCTTGGTCACAGATGGGCAGGATCAGTTAAGATGGGGACAAAACAAAGAAGGCATCTTTAACATCCATGAAGCAAAAAGAACTACCCTTAACCTAGATCCTTGTGTTTCGGCAAAGTCCTAGCAAAAACTTTGGAGTCACCAAGGATGGATGAAGATCAAACTGTTTATGTGGTTAGTTCATCACAAGAAATTATTAACTTGGGACAACATTCAGAAGAGGGGGGTTATGGGGCCCTCTAGATGTACATTATGTGAGGCTCAAGAGGAAACAATAGAGCACATTCTCAACAACTGTTCCTATATCAACTGGTTGTGGGATTCTTTCAACAGACAGACAGAAAAAGGTAGCATCAGTAATACCCTGAACAAGTGGAGAAAAAACTTTTCAGAGAATGATATCCTTAATATGGCCTGGACCTTGACACAAAGCTTCATTATCTGGAATGTTTGGAAGGAAAGGAATAAAAGAATTTTCAAGGATGAAAAAACTACTGCCATTTTCCTATTGGAATTGATCTTAAAGCAGATTAAGGAGACCGTCTCCACCACTGTGCACAATTACCCCTCGAATCCTCCCACCGTGCGCGATTTGAGAACTCTCAAGCAACTGGGAATGCATGAGATTATTCTCCAGGGTCTTAGCAAAAAAGTAAGAGTGTTGGAAAGGGAAAAGGAATTCTGGCATCCTCCACCAAAAGGTTTTCTGAAATGCAACATTGATGGGGCTTCAAAAAGCAACCCAGGAATTGTGGGTTATGGAGGTGTGTTAAGAGATGAAGAAGGAAAAATAATTTTCACTTTCCACTGCCATTTAGGCAAAGCCACCAACAACATGGCTGAATTAATGGCATTGGAACAATGTCTGGAGCTGCTTAAACTCAATCACAGCCACAATGTTCTCATAGAAGCAGACTCTGAGATTTCTATAAATGCAGTAAAGAAAATCAGCTATGGAACAACACCTGAAAGAGTCTCAAAACAGTGGAGACTTATACAAGTTTACCAGAGAATCCATAAACATCTCCAATGCCTTCAAACGGTTAGCTTCAATCATGTTCGGAGGAAGGCCAATAAACTTGCAGATCTAATGGCCAACCAAGGAGTAATTAATACAGAGTGCAGAATAAACATGAAATGGCAGGAAATGCCTCCTAGCGGGCTAAAAGTCATCTATGAGGCTCAAGCCACTGAGGACAAGGAAATTTATGATTATTGGGCTCGTGGGGTTGAAAATGATTAATTGAAGACAGCGAGACGGATTCCAGTGCTCTTAAGTGTGAGTGTAATGGTAATCACTATTCGTTTTTCCTAGGAGCGCTCTTTTTCCTTTCTAGATTCCAGGTTCAAGAGTGGTGATTCAGTGAGCGAGGAAGGTATCCCAGTTCTCCCGGCGGCAGGGATTATCCGTTTTTTTGGGGTTTGGAGGGATAAACCGCTTCACTGGTGGTTTTCTCCTGATCACACCGCCTTCTCTCGGGAAGCGGTTTTTGCTTTTTCGGAGCAATCATATTCAGATGCCTACATGTGGCAGGGAGGGGGTTTGGGAAACCGCCCTTCCTCGCTCACTATCGCATGGTCTTGTTGTTTGGTGCATTATAATCTCCATCGTAGGATGCAGCTGAGGTTAGTCAACGGTACAGCTTTTCCCTACAGCGTGGAGTTTTGGTCCTGCCAAAATTAGCATGTCTTGTCGGCGCGTGGTCAACCTCGTCCGTCAACCTTGTCCATCAGTGTGATTGCGAATTGTACGACCCAGATTGATGGGATTTTTGGGATTCGGAGGGATAAACCACTTCACTGGTGGTTTTCTCCTGATCGCACCGCCTTCTCTCGGGAAGCGGTTTTTGCTTTTTCGGAGCGATCTTATTCAGATGCCTACACGTGGCAGGGAGGGGGTTTGGGAAACCGCCCTTCCCCGCTCACTATCGTGTGGTCTTGTTGTTTGGTGCGATATAATCTCCACCGTAGGATGCAGCTGAGGTTAATCAACGGTCTTGCTTTTCCCTGCAGCTTGGAGGTTTGGTCCCGCCAAAATACGAATGTCTTGTCAGCGTGTGGTCAACCTCGTCCGTCAGTGTGATTGCGGATTGTATGGCCCAAAGTGATGGGATCTTCCGCCAGGTTTTTTTGTTTTTCTCTGTTCAGCTTTATGGTTAGCCCTTTGGGCTGTCTCTAAGTTTTCTCGTCTCCTCGGCGGAGGGGAGTTTTCTGTTCATATTGTAAACTATTTGTTCAGTTAATGCAAAAGAAGGATCGACATTTGCCTTAGCGAAAAAAAAAAAGATAGTTCAAACGCATGTAGCCACCACATCTCTTCTAAGAGATAAGCTACCATCACCCTAGCTGGTTTATTTCCATTTCTGTTTGTAAGCATTTTTCAGTATTTTACATTAATGAAATGAAGTATTATTTCTGTTGCATATTTGTATTTATGGTTATTCTGTAATTTGTTGCGTTCCTATTTAAATCCAGATCATCTTCACTTCTGGAAAGGCTTATACATTTTTGGATAACTACCATTGAATCCCCAACAATAATCAAATTCCTAATGCCCTTGGCGATGAAAATCTTCAATCCTTTCAAGGAGAGAGAGTGCTTCGGCTTGATTGTTCATGGCTTTCTCGAGGCCCCAAGCGAACTTTATTTTAGACTTTTCTTCGAGGTTTAGAAGCACCCCTCCCGCACCAGCCTCCCTGCCCTAATTCAATGAATATTAAGTAAACTATTCATAACCATAAAAATATCAGTTGTAATTAATGCTCATAAATATAAATAATAATTTAATTCGCTTTGTTAAAGTATCTTTATTATTAAGAGGTTACATGTTCAATTCTCTTGACACTCTTGAGGTTATGTTATGTGGTTGTATCCCTTCATGTAGCAGCCACTGATCTCCAATGTGGTGAACCACATTTAAAAAAAAAAAACAAAACAAAAAAAACTTCTTATTGTATACTATTAATTCCAAAAATACACACTTTAATTCTAAAAAATAAATACTTTTAATGGTAAGTTGAGCTCATAATGAATGTTATTGTTATAACCATATTCAATCTTATTATTGACCTTGACTTATCTAAAGATTTTATAATATTTTATTTGATACATGACCTCAAAATATGTTAATTGATTTTGACTAATTCTATATTAATATATGTTGGATTTTAATTTGTTAAGTTAAAATTAATTTTGTATCATTTAGTTTTTTAAATTAGACTAGTTCTATTATTCATGTTGCATGTTTCAATTTCACATTTTTAATGCTATAAGCTTCTTTTAATATAATGAGTATTAAATGAAGTATTTAAAATCATAAAAAATGATCACTTCTAACTAATTCTCATAAATATAAATCATAAACTAATAGAATTACATTAAAAATATTAATGTGGTTACATTAACTATATATTAATGTGGTTGATATATCTGAAGGCTTTATAGATATAACCAAAAAAACTATTGCAACATGAATAATACCTTACTAATGCACACATTTACTTGATTAACCATGTATAAAAAGGTTATGGGTCAACTTTAACTTAAGGAAAAAAAAAGAATTATAAACGAATGCTATAAATAATAATGATGAACTTATCATGGAGGAACTTATTAAAATTGGAATAATCTAAAATCCCTAGAAAATTGATGGGTGGGGAGCCAGGTGGCACAAATATAATTTTTTAAATTTATTAAAAGTAATGGACCATTTTTCTAAATAAAATTTGCCTATATGTAAATGAATGTCATAAATAATAATGAGGAACTTATCATGGAGGAACTTATTAGAATTGGAATAATCTCAAATCCCTAAGAAATTGGTACGAATCTAATTTTTTAAATTTACTAAAAGTCAATGCAAGCTAACAAAATCTTTAATACACTACAACAAGACTAAGCATATGTTGAGCATATTACCTTGAGAACCAATCTAGGTTGTCAATTAAAAAAAAATCAAGAGATCCTCATCCATTTAAGTTGAAATAAGAAGCCTTCGACAATTAAAAAAAATGATCACTTCTAACTAATCCTCATAAATATAAATCATAAACTAGTAAAATTACATTAAGAATATTAATGTGGTTGATATAGCCAAAGGCTTCATAAATATAACCAAAAACACTATTGCAACACGAAGAATGCCTTACTAATGCACACATTTACTTGATTAACTCAAATCCCTAGGAAATTGTTGGGCGAGATCTAATTTTTTAGATTTATTAAAAGTCAATGCAACCTAACAAACTCTTTAATACACTACAATGATAAACATTAAGACTAAGCATATGCTGAACATATTCCCTTGAGAATCAATCTAGGCTCTCAATTAAAAAAATTTAAAAAAATCAACATATCCTCATCCATCTTAAGTTGAAATAAGAAGCCTTCGACAATTAATAACTTACTATATATTACTAATTCCAAAAATAAACACTTTTAATCATAACTAAAAACAAGTACATTTCATAGTTGATCAATCTCATCCATACTTCACCATCATCTTGTACACATTGTCCTTAAAGTGAAAAATGTCCTTTATGTACTCCTCATTAATTTTGACCCATTTCATATTTAAATAATCTTAATGTTCATCCTTCACCTAATCCTAACACTAGAAACTCATCTCTTTTAATTAATATAGACAAAACTAACAACTTCCATTTAAAATATCTACCTACTCAAACTTAATAATCAAATCTTATTTTGTTGAAGTAACATCCCCTTAAACATGCCTCTAACAATTTATTGTTATGCTTCAAACAAAGATAGTGAAATACCACACACTCTTCTCATATTATTTATAAAAAACAAAGACATGATTCCTTTCAAATGATGCATTTCTCTCCACCTCCCTTGTTTGGTTAAACACATATCTGCACCATCACATACTTACCCTTCCCGAGGAAAATCTGCCCATGTCTTGATCAAACCTTCAAATCCAAGTAGTAATACATCATCTCAATGTCCTCTATCTTAAAATAAACGACCCATTGCTGCTTTGTACCTTGCAATTAACTTCTATGCACCCATAACAAGAAAATCAATCCCAACAAATATATAATATAATTAGGATTTGCTTCACTTTCATAATTAGGATAACTCTACAAATATCCATATTTCATAGAATACCAAGCTCTTAGTGCTTCCTTGAGTCCATACAAGGCTTTTTGAAGCCTACAAACATGGGACTCCTTCCCATTTATCTAAAATTCTTGAGGCTACTCTATGTATACTTCTTCTTCAATAATCCCTTTAAGGAAAGTTTCATTCAAATCCATCTAATGTATCATCCACGACATAAATGAAATCAAGGACATAATTATTGTAATGGAAGTGTTCTTGGTGACTAGAGCAAATGTCTCCTCATAGTCCACTCCTTGTTTCTACAAGAACCCTCTTGCTACAAATCTAATCTTAAACTTCTCAATGTTTCCATTTGTGCATGCTTAATCTTGTAGATGCACCTGGAACTCATTATTGACTTCCCTTGTAGTCTTGGCACTATGTTCGAAACACCATTCTTCATGATGGAGGTGTACTAATCCACAATGGTAGCTTTCCATATTTGTTGGTATTTTGCCTCCTAATAATTGGAAAACATGGAATCTATGATTTTTCTCATCAATTCCATGTATCTTGGAAAATTCTTCATAGGTCATCTTTCTCTCAACATGCTCCTTGAAGCCTCAAAATACTCCTAAGCATCCCTTAATGTTTGAGTGAACTGTAACAACCCTGGTGAAAATTTCATGTAATAAAACTAAATAAAGATAAAAATAATAACCACAGTTGATGGGACACTTATTCCAAGCTGAATGTTGGACAAGACATCCTAGTGGGTGTTCATTTGGGTGTTTATGGCTAAGGAAATTGGCAAAGGCAATGGCTAAGTCTTTGGAAATGAAAAATGGCATTTTTGGCACATTTATTTATGAAAATAATGGAAATTAGGAGAAAAGGGAGGTGAAAGGTCACAAATTGCATGTGAGGAGGAAAATGAAGGAAAATAATGGAAAATGGAGAAAATAGAGGCCTCATTCTTAAAAAGGCTTCTGACGATCAATTGGTAACCTTTTGTCAGTTGAGTTTTGGAGCTCTCTCATTATTCTCTCTTGCTCTCTCTCACTCTTGGACACTTTCTTGGAGCATTTTGGCATTGGAGCAAGAAAGACAAAGAAGGCAAGATGAAGCAAAGATCAAGCAGAGAAATACAGGATCAGGCAGCTACATCATGATTCTTTGCATGTATCGATTTGCATGTGTACTTTCCTTGCTAGATTTGGCATGCACGGTATTGCATGTGGTTCTTTTGTTGTTGTGGCATGGGTTTTTCCAGGTGTAACAGTGTTGTCAGCCTAGACTTGCCATTTCTGGATAGCCATGGTGTGATGGGGTTCTCATGTTTTAGTTGAGATGGATTTTCGAATGGATTCGAAGTTGAGTTGGGTGGATCTCCGAATGATAAAGCACATGGCCTAGTTTTCCCTGAACCAGACTGTGGATCATGGTAAAGCCACTGGCATAGTGACCCATGAGCCAAACTATGGGTTGCAATAAAGCGATGATTGTGTTTCCTTGGTGGGCCTATGAATCCTTGTCGGTGAATGGCAGGATATATGGTAAACCCAAAAGGTGGTTTTCTCTCCGTTGGGCCTAGTAATCCTGGGTTTGGGATATGCGGTAAAGCCTGGGGAGTGGGTCTCGGTTTAGAGCCTAGTGATCCATGTTTGGATTGCGGTAAAGCTTGAGAGACTAGGAGACAGGAAAACTCCTCATGGTGTAGGTGGAGAAATTCGGTGGCATCCATGCTTGTTTGGCTTAGTGATCAGGTGGAGATCATGGTAAAGCATGTTATGCTGTGTTCATTATGTTGGCATAGTGATCCGATATGGATTACGGTAAATCCTTATTTCTCTTTATGAGGGTGAGGTGGTTTAGCCTCGTTATGCCCTGGTTGGTTCTTTGGTTTGAGTCCCACATTCATGCTTGGAATATGGCACGAGGGTGAATAGTTGAAGAGAGATTTGGCTCAGCTATTCTATGGTCAGGTGGAACGTGGAAGTCCCATCTCGGGTTTGGTTTTTGCATCATTAATGAAAGGTTATTTCTCCTTGCATTTCTATGAGAATTTTGATGGATTACATGTGGTTTATATGGTTGTACTTTCATAAGTATTTCTATTGGTATTATGTTGGTTATATGTGTGTTTTATGACATTAGCTATGTATGGCTCTTAGCGTGTTTTTGCTTGTAAATTAATGGATAATGTATCTATGGCATAATAGATGGTAATGCAGCAAATGACATGAGGGAAGAATGGTTCTTAGCGATCCTAAGATAAGTACAAGATCCCTATGTTTAATTTTGTTGGTTACACCTATGGATTACATGCTTGTGACATGTTTGACGAAATGCCTGTCATGGCTAGTAGGGGTTTGATTAAGGTCTTGTTTAACTTATTGCTTTTGCATCATTGTTTCCTTGTTCTTTTACTTCTCCTAAGTTATCATTCCATTTTGGGCAGTGACCTGGGCTTTGGGCCTAAAAAAGTGGCTCAAATCCTAAGGACGCTAGCATAACACTGGTAAATTGGATCTATGGACGCTGGCAAGTAAGCATATGAGAGCGACTTTGGGTTTCTGGACACTGTCATGCCTATAACATGAGAGCGACTAAGGCTTAAGATGTCCAAAACATCAGTGGGACCCAGGGGCAAGATGTTTAAGTGTCTGACATGTCTCCTGAGAGTTTTGTTGTTGATGTGGATAGGTTGGTTAATGTGTTATGTCGATTCCTCTTCCTTAAGGTCACATAGGAGGTCGAATCCAATCATAGTAGCCTCTCGTCACATGTCTACCTCAGTTAGCCGGTTACTTGGGAAGATGTGTGAGGAGGGTGTTACAGAGTGGTGTCAGAGCATGGTTCACCCTCAGACTGGATGGGCGGTGTGTGTTGGTCATGCATGCATGTCAGTTGCATGTGTGTCTCTTACACTTGCATTCCATGTGCTTGTTGCTTTTGCTTGATGTTGATCATGATGGTAGTAAGGTTGTCATGAGGAACTTGATGATTGATTTTGTGGAATGCATCATTATGAGTATATGATTGGTTACATAATATTGTATGTCACTTACATGTTGATTATATGTTGCTTGAGTACATCCGTGTATGTTAGGTTGCAATCTTGTATGTTTTATTACATGTATCAGTCTTGTAGGTTGGTTACAAGAATTGATCGCTTATGCTCGACTACATGTGGCTATGTGTATGTGTAGTTGATTAGGCATTGCTTATGCATGTTGATGGTTTCATGTGGCAATGTGTACAATGGAGTAACAGTTGTTGTCATGCCTGAGGTCATAACATGCATTTTTGATATGGCCTTGCATTGATGACTGGACCCTAACTAGAATGATGTTTATGTGTTGATGCATTTATTTGCATATGTCTATATGATGTTATGTTTATGTTATACATATATCATGTTGATTTGTTGATCTTGTAGATAAGGTATTCTCCCTAGGTAAATTTATTTATTGTGATTTGGTTTATCTCACATATTATGCATTGCAGGAAAGAGACCAAATGACTAGCAAGGTGGTAGACTACATAGAATATCCCTATGAATCAGATGGGCATCATGGTATGGTGCACTATTCTGATTTGGCAGACACATTGAAATCTTGAAGGAAGAGATAAGGAGTTGTAAGTCAGATAATGACAGGATCATACATACACAAGAGAAACAAGCAAAGGGTAATGCTATAATTCTTCAGATTTTGTCAGACTTGCAGTGAAAAGGTCCACTTGGGATCAGCCATGGACATGAGGATATAACTAATGGTGCATATGTAATTAGGTCTCCTGGTAGACACAGGTTAGATAGATCTGACACGGTGAGAGATGGCAGGTTGTGGACACTCTGGATGGGAGGGGTGATGAGCACAAGTACTGTTCTAGTTCTGGTTATGATAGACACCATGATCGTCATCATTATCATCCTTACATGAGGAATGATAGGGGGTACTTACCAGATTAATTTAAGAAAGTGAAGCCACCTACTTTTGATGGAGATGTGAAGAAGCTAAAAGATGCAGAGGCTTGGATACTTGGGATGAACAAATTCTTTGAGTTACATGATTACAAAGATAACATGAAGGCCAGAGTAGTGATCTTCAGCTTGAAAGGTAAAACAAACATTTGGTGGGAAGATGTTAAGTGGGTTAGAGACATCAAAACAAATGACTTGACTTGGCAGGAGTTTAAGAGGCTTTTCAGGAAGAAATACTTGTCAAAAAGGTACCATGACAGTAAGGCCAAATAATTCTATGAGCTAAATATGGGATCAATGACATATGAAGAGTACACGACCAAGTTTTTGGAGCTATTGAGGTATGTACCGTATCTTACTAATGAGAAGGCTAAAGTTCAGTGATTTGTTAGTGGTTTTCCATTAGCATTTAAAGATTAGATTTAGTATGATGAGCCTTAGTCACTTGGGAAGTCATTAGGAAATTGAAGCATTGTTATGAACAGTCAAAGTGTAAGAATGAATCTCAGCAAGGATGGAAGGGAAATTAAAAAGGTAAAGGTAAATGGAAGCCTAAGAGGACAAGACCTCATAATGAAAATGGGAAAGAAAATATGGCATAACAAAAAGAAGTTTAATGTAGCTAGACAGGGACATGAGTTGCAGTAGCAACATAGAGGCGTTGGTATTGGTTGGTTGGAGTGTTGGACATGTGGAAAGGAACACCTTAAGAGAGATTGTCCACAAAATTAGGGTGGTAGGCCCCAGCTATACAATGCACAGGAGGCGTAGACTGTTGGAGATGTAGGATAGAGTATTCCTCGTATCTATGCAGCAGTGGACAACAAGAAGGCATAACACCATACATCTATCATTGAGATGGAAAATAATCTTTGTGATCAAGTTATTTCTATTTTGATTGACCCTAGATCTAATTATATCTATGTTAGTCTTGCCTTGGTGGATAAGTTTGGTTTGAGTAAGGAATTACATGCAGAGTCTTGGTTAGTGCATTTGGATAAATGTACAAAGAAGTGATTTCATCATTGGGTAGGAGATTGTGCGTTTGATTTAAATAGTATGCCTACCGCAACAAATTTGAATTTATTACCATTGGGATCATACAATATGTTGTTGGGCATGGATTGGTTGTGTCTTCATAGAACTAAGGTAGAGTGTTATGACAAAGCCATTGAGTTTGTTGATGACAATGGGGAACCAAGAGTCTTATAGGGAAAGGAGAAAGCCACATCAGTTAGGACGGTGACAACTATGCAAGCAAAGCATAGTCGCAGGAAAGGGTGTAAGTTATTTTTGGTGCACATTTCTAGTGATAAAGGTAAGCAAGTTGAGGATGTAGATATGTTGAGCAAGTACCCAGTTTTACAATAGTTCAAGGATGTATTTCCTAAGGACATTTAGAGTTTTCACCTCACAAGGAGGTTGAATTTTCTATTGAGTTAGTTCCAGGGGCAACTCCAGCATCAAAAGCACCTTACATGATGAGCACACCTAAGTTGGTTGAGTTAAAGCATAGTTGAAGGAAATGTTGGACAAGGGATACATTAGGCCAAGTGTATCACCTTGGGACGCATCATTATTGTTTGTGAAGAAGAAAGATGGAACTCTTATATAATGCATTGACTACATGCAGTTGAAAAAAGTGACCATTAAGAACAAATATCCATTACCAAGGATTGATGACTTGTTCAATCAACTGAAGGGAGCAACACTGTTCTCCAAGATCGACTTGAGATCGGGACACCATCAGGTATGCATCAAAGAGGAGGACATTTACAAGACAACTTTCTAGACTAGGTATGGAAATTATGAGTTTTTGTAGTTCCATTCTGTTTGACTAATGCTCCTGCTACATTTATTTGCTTGATGAATAATGTGTTGCGTCCATATTTGGATAAGTTTGTTATTGTGTTCATTGATGATATATTGGTATATTCTAAAAATGAGGAAGAGCATGACGAGCATTTAGCAACAGTGTTGAGGTTGTTAAGAGAGCATCAGTTGTATGCTAAGCTCAGCAAGTGTAGTTTCTTTCGGAGTGAGGTACATTACTTGGGGCATGTGGTCTCTAAGGAGGGAATTGCAGTGGATCTAGAGAAGCTAAGAGCCATCATGGAGTGGGTAGCTCTTAAGAATGTAGATGAGGTGATATATTTCATGGGGTTGCCAGACTATTAGAGGAGGTTCATTAGCAAATTCTCACAGATTTCTTATCCTATTACATCATTGCAAAGGAAAGGTAAGATGTTTGAATGGACAGAGGAGTGTGAGGCTAATTTTGAGCAGCTTAAGCAATTGTTGACACGTGCATCAATGCTATAGATTCTAGATCTAGACAAAGAGTTTGTAGTGTGCACATATGCTTGCAAGAGAGGAATTGATGGAGTCCTTATGCAAGATGGACATGTGGTATGATATGAGTCATGAAAGCT
The DNA here is from genome assembly GCA_031772625.1 of Pinus tabuliformis. Taxonomy (NCBI): domain Eukaryota; kingdom Viridiplantae; phylum Streptophyta; class Pinopsida; order Pinales; family Pinaceae; genus Pinus; species Pinus tabuliformis. Next base: position 405,602,783 of record CM062807.1, on the reverse strand, counting down.
AAATGAACATGAGCAAAACTACTCGACACATGATCTTGAGTTAGCGGTGATTATACATGCATTGAATATGTGGAGGCACTATCTTCTTAGCAAGAGGTTTTTACTCATGAGTGATCATATTAGGTTGAGATATTTGTTTGATGAGCCGAATCTGAATGACAGGCAAGCTAGATGGTTGGCCACGATCAGTGAGTTTGATTTCGAGATCAGGTACATCAAAGGTAAAGACAACAGGGTGGTAGATGCTCTTAGAAGGCAGCTATAGGTAAATCACTTGGAAGCTATGAGCTTCTATGGGACAGACTTATAGGATAGGATATTGTGGGCAGGTCAACATGATGTTAGGTATATGGAGATTATGCACAGGTTGCAGCAGGATGTTGGTACAGGTACATGTATGAGCCATGGTACAGGTACATGCATAGGTACAGGTACATGTGTAGGTGCACAAGGTATGGATTATTGTCTGACAGCGGATGCATTGGTTGGATTCAAATACAGGATATATGTGCTAGATAGTAGAGAACTCAAGAAGGTGATCTTGAGAGAGTTCCATGCAAAACCTTATTCAAGTCACCTAGGTTATCAGAAGACATTGACTGCAATGAAGAAATTCTATTATTGGTAGAATTTGAAAAAGGATGTAGCAGAATTTGTGGCTAGGTGTTTCGACTGTCAACGAGTGAAGGCACATTGCAAAGATCCAGGAGGACTGCTACAACCATTTTAGATTCCAGAGTGGAAATGGGAGTTCATTTCCATGGACTTCATCACAGGGTTTCTGAAGACAGTGAGGCAACATGATTCCATCATGGTTGTTGTGGACATGTTAACAAAGGTTGCACACTTCATTCCCGTGAAGTCTACATTATCATCTAGTGATGTAGCACAAGTATTAATCCAAGATGTGGTTAGGTTGCATGGTGTTCCAAAGAATATTGTGTCAGATAGGGATGTGAAGTTCACTTCCAAGTTTTGGAAGGAGTTATTTGCAGGTTTGGGCACAAAGTTGGCCTTCAACATGACTTATCATCCGTATATAGATGGACAAATAGAGAGGGTCAACATGATATTGGAGGACATGTTGAGGATGTATGTGATGCATCAGCAACGAAAGTGGGAAGAGTATCTCCCCTTGGTTGAGTTTGCATACAAAAATGGTTATCAGGAGTCATTGAGGATGATTCCTTTTGAGGCATTGTATGGGCGGAGTTGCAATACTCCCATCAGTTGGAGTCACTTGGTTAATAGGGTGTTGATTGGACCAGACATGTTGGAAGACATGGAATAGGAAATGCAGGTTATAAAGAAGAATACAATGGCAACACTAGATAGGCAGAAGAGCTATGCAAATTAGAACAGGTTGTTCAAGGAGTTCTAGGTTGGGGAACATGTGTACTTGTGCATCAAACCAAAGAAGAGCTCCTTGCAGATTGGATCATGTGCCAAGCTGGCACCACGGTTTTGTGGACCCTTCAGTATCATTGAGAGGATTGGGCCAATAGCCTATTGACTTGCACTGCCTCTGACAGTGAAATTCCATGATGTTTTCCACGTGTCATTACTTAAGAAGTATATTAAAGATGTTGATCATGTGATTGATTGGTATGTATTGCAGGTGGAACCAGATGGAGAATTCCAGCTGGAGCTTCAGTGTATATTGCAAAAAATAGGTGCTCATGCTCCGGAACCGAGAAATCAAGCAAGTTAAGCTGCAGTGGAAGCACTTTGGGCCCGATGAATTTACATGGGAGATGACATATCAGATACGAGCTATGTATCCTTCATTTCTTGTTGGTTGAGGCAAAGTAGTTTTGAATTGGTGTGATGTTGGTAAATGCCTTGGTATATGTTCTGGTATATGTGTTGATGATTTTTGTATATGTACATATGTATATGGATGTAAATACTGCCGCTCCAATAAGCGGTATGTGTGTCATGTCATGTTATTATGTTGTTATGTTGGCTTTCTTTTGAGCAGGGTGATCATTGTAAATACTGCAACGAGCTAAGTTATAAAGCTCCATGGGAAGTATGTTTTCTTTTCAGTGGTATTGTTGAGGTCTTGGTGTGGTTTAACACCGAGGACGGTGTCCCCAGAGGGGGATGGTTCTGTAACAACCCTGGTGGAAATTCCATGTAATAAAAGTAAATAAATGTAAAAATAATAACCACGGTTGATGGGACACTTATTCCAAGATGAATGTTGGGCAAGGCATCCTAGTGGGTGTTCATTTGGGTGTTTATGGCTAAGGAAATTGGCAAAGGAAATGGCTAAGGTTTTGGAAAGTCAAAATGGCACTTTTGGCACATTTATTTATGAAAATAATGGAAATTAGGAGAAAAGGGAGGTGAAAGGTCACAAGTTGCATGTGAGGAGGAAAATGAAGGAAAATAATGGAAAATGAAGAAAATAGAGGCCTCATTCATAAAAAGGCTTCTGAGGATCAGTTGGTAACCTTTTGCTAGTTGAGTTTTGGAGCTCTCTCATTATTCTCTCTCTCTCTCACTCTTGGACACTTAGAGTTTTCTTGGAGCATTTTTGCATTGGAGCAAGAAAGACAAAGAATGTAAGAGGAAGAAAAGATCAAGCAAAGAAAGACATGATCAAACAAATACATCATGATTCTTTGTAGGTATCAATTTTCATGTGTACTTTCCTTGCTAGATTTGGCATGCATGGTATTTCATGTGGTTCTTTTGTTGTTGTCGCATGGGTTTTTTTAGGTGTAACAATGTTTTTATACTAGCCTTGCCATTTCCAGATAACCATAGTGTGATGGGGTTATCATGTTTTGGTTGAGCTAGATTGTCAGATGGATTCGAATTTGAGTTGGGTGGATCTATGAATGATAGAGCACATGGCCTAGTGGTCCCTAAACCAGAATGTGGATCATAGTAAAGCCACTGGCCTAGTGACCCCTGAGCCAGACTGTGGGTTGCAGTAAAGCTAGGATTGTGTTGCCTCAGTGGGCCTAGGAATCCTTGTCGGTGAATGGTAGGATATATGGTAAAGCCAAGAGGTGGTTTTCTCTCTGTTGGGCCTAGTAATCCTGGGTTTGGGATATGCGGTAAAGATTGGAGAGTGGGTCTCAGTTTAGGGCCTAGTGATCTGGGTTTGGATTGCAGTAAAGCCTGAGAGACTAGGAGACAGGAAAATTCCTCACGATGTAGGTGGAGAAATCCGGTGTTCATTGTGTTGGCTTAGCAATCCGCGATGGATTACGGTAAAGCTTGGTTTCTCTTGATGAAGGTGAGGTGGTTTAGCCTCGGTATGCACTAGTTGGTTCTTTGGTTTGAAGCCCACATTCATGCTTGGAATATGACACGAGGGTGAATGACTAGAGAGAGATTTGGCTCAGCCATTCTATGGGTGGGTGGAACGTGGAAGTCCCATCCTGGGTTTGGTTTTTGCATCATTAATGAAAGGTTATTTCTCCTTTTATTTCTATGATCATTTTGATGGATTATATGTGGTTTATATGGATGTACATTCATGAGTATTTCTGTTGGTATTATGTTGGTTATATGTGTGTTTTATGACAACAACTATGTATGGATCTCAGCATGTTTTTTCTTGTAAATGAATGTATAATGTATCTATGGCCTAATAGATGGTAATGCAACAAATGGCATGAGGGAACAATGGTTCTTAGCGATCCTAAGATAAGTACAAGATCCCTATGTTTAATTCTGTTGGTTACACGTATAGATTACATGCTTGCAACGTGTTTGACGAAATGCATGTCATGGCTAAAAGGGGTCTGATTAAGGTCTTGTTTAACTTATTGCTTTTGCATAATTGTTTCCCTGTTCTTTTATTGCTCCTAAGTTATCATTCCATTCTGTGCAGTGTCTTAGGCTCTGGGCCTAAAAAAGTGGCTCAAATCCTAGGGATGTTGGCATAGCACTGGTAAATTGGGTCTCTAGATGTTGGCAGGCAAGCCTGTGAGAGTGACTTTGGGTTTCAGGATGTTTTCATGCCTCTATCATGAGAGTGATCAAGGCTTAAGATGTCCGAACACCAGTGGGACCCAGGGACATGATAGCTGATGTGGATAGGTTAGTTGATGTGTTCCGTCAATTCTACTTCCTTAAGGTCACATAGGAGGTCGAATCCAATCATAGTAGCCGCTCGTTGCATGTTTACCCCGATTGGCTGGTTACTTGGGAAGATTTGTGAGGAGGGTGTTACATGAACAATTAAGGTCTCTTCACAAAGGTGTAAGGGGCTAATATCTCCTCCTTTTCACTTGAAGGTTGTTGTACAACTCTTGAAGTCATTGCTGACACTGGCTCAACTAGATTCAAAGCTTCTTGGTCCCCATACTCTATCACTAAATTATGCGCATGTTAATTCCTTGATACAAAGTCTTCCTCATACTTTCCATCCTTGCTTTCTACTATCTTCCTTTGCTTTAGAATGTAGACTTGGTAGGCCTATGAAGTTGCACTATAACCCACAAATAAACCATTCATGTTGGAGTGCTCTAACCTAGTCATCTTCTCTACCGGAGCCATGGATATAAATTAGCTAGCCAAAGATGTGGAAATGACTCATCTATGGCGCCACAACAATAAATTTCTCCTCTAGTGTCTTGTTCTTCAAGATCTAGCCAAACACTAGTTTTAGATGTAGACTACTGCATTGCATGCCTTTGCCCAAAGAAACATTGGTAAGTCTTGGTCATGAATCATGGCCTTAGCAAGCCATATGATGGATCATTATTTCACTCTACAACTCCATTCTATTATGGGATGTACAAAATAGTCGATTACCTCTTGATTCCCATCTCCTTGCAAAAATATTCGAACTCCTTGGAGGCATACTTACACCCATTATTTAGTCTCAAGTGTTTGATTTCTTCCCTATTTGGTTCTCAACTAATGCTTTTAATTCTTGAAACCTACAAAATATCTAGTCCTTGGTCTTTAGGAAGTACATCCATGTCTTGTAAGAGAAGTAGATGCAATTTTATTTAACTTCATATAGATTATGTTTATGGATCTATATATTTAGAATTAGGTTTTTTATCCTAAATGTTTTTCAACTCATCAAGGTCGACCACTATTGTGAACCATATTTATGAACGTTTGCCACTTCTCCTACCATTTTTATTCTAACAAATCACAATTCTCCATATTATGATTTTCTTCATACACAATATATATTAGTTTTTGGTAGTTATAGAAAATACTTTACATAATGGCTTTGCACCAATTTGGTAATCAAAGTGAGTTTTTCCATAATGATCACTACCATAGTAAATAGCATGTGCTTCACATCCAACAAATAATGGCTATGGTGAGTTCTCCATATTTATATCCCAAAGAGCTTATCACTCATGAGTGTTGAGATTAGATGATACATAAATTATATACCATGTTGATTTTGTTGTTTTTGTATAATGTTAAATCAATGGACATGCTTGTGTTATAGGTTACTCATAAGTTCGATAAATTTTTTATTTAAACAAATCTAGTGCAAAGGTTCATTGAATAGATTTTACTAATGAAAAAATTGCCAAAGATGAACAGTCAAGACTTATACTGCCTTCTTGTATTGCATTTAATGCACTCCCTCCTTTGTAACAACTAAATATCCCAAATTATATATTGCATCATCTCTTCATCAAAACTAATAATTAACTAAGAAGTCAATATATCAAGTCTCCATTTCTTCTCAAAGCACAATGCCATAGATAAAGCATATTTGTAGTCCAGTGACATTTGTTGGATTACAACTTAGTTTATTCAAGAATTTAGATCACTAATAAATCATTTGATTTGTTGTAAGTTATATATTTCAAAGTTGAGTTTATGTAGGATATCTTCAAATATTTGTTCAATATTTGCACATTTATTTTACATGCTTTTCATGGATCTCTTTCAATTAATTTTCTCACTTGTAATTGCTTAATTAGACTAGTAAACGTACACAACTATGTGAGCTTGTCAATGTTGTCAATACCATAAATGTTCTCATGGTATTTTGTATAACTATGACCATTTACCCATATACATTGGATAGGTAATATAGAAAGGGGTGCATATGTATATACCACCATTGAGGTACCTAAAAATCCTACAAAATTACAAATGGTGCAACATTTTTACTTCAACCCTTATTCTTTCCAATATTATAGGTCGACCAACTAACTTATTTTCATGTATGAATTCTATTTTGTTGCATTAGCATCTGACCTCTCTCTACGTGATTCTTTCTAACACTTCTCCTTAATGGTAATCCCTTGTCTATGTCTTGCTTCACATGTGCTATCTATTGTTCCCTTTATATTTTTCTCTTCTTGAACGTGAAAAAATCTTTTCATGTCACAAAACCATCTTGCCTCAAACCCCTACTATTGCCACTTCAATATTGTTTACCTTCACCCTTTAGAATACCTGTTCACCCTTTCGCAAATTGTTATTCAATGATGATACATACTAAACAACCACCACCCAAACTATCACTACAATGATGAAATTCACCTTGATATTCATAAAACCCACTACTTATTGCATCAAATCATATATCAAACCAATCATAACTAGTCTCTGGATCGAACTCATTTTCAGGTTTTTCTCATGACACTCTTTTGCGGGAAGGCCACCTAAATATATGAAGGGACCCCTATGTTTGGTTGGTTTTTTTTGGCATTCTTTTGAGGTTTGTATTTTCTTGACAATGCCCTGCTAGGCTTTTGTTCTTATCAGTTCTCCTTGATACTCTATTTTTTTTGGGGTGTGGATTGGTTTCAGTGGTACTTTGGTAGTAGAATTTGGGTCTGAGATGGTTTTTATTTTATGGGTTGTAGGATAATTTGTTGTTATTTTCATATGGTCACTTTATTAAAGTCCCATGCTATATGTAAAATTTTCATCATCAATGGAAAATTCATTTTTTTCTCCAAAAAAAAAACTAGTTTTTTGGTTGTTGCAAAAATAACATTTAACATTGATTAATTGATGTTAGATTGAAGTTTGTAATGTCAATCATACAACACTAACATTGGTTAATCACTATCTATAACATTGTTCATATAGTAAAAACATCAATAGTATATTATATAACATCTACTAGCTAATATTTGTCACAATAATTGTGTAACTGAAATGTTGATTTCTCTCAATGGACATGTGGCATGTGTTGACATGTTGGCATGCACATGTTCATGTGGAAACCATCCACATTGTACATGACGATGTCACACATATACCAATGTGGAAAATTTTGATGTGTCAAGAGTTGAGATGGAATTGGTTGACATGGTATTTGGGATTAATGTGATTAATCAAAGTTTCTAAGGTAAATTAATCAATATTTGTCCCATAACATGTAACTTGCAACATTGGGATTAACAAAAATTAGTTGACGTTGGTAATATTGATTAATTAATGAACTTAAAATAACACTAATTTCATTGTAAACAAAGTTATGGATTTTTCTAAAATATGCTAGTTTGATATTTATAACAATGATTCAACATCATTTTAACATTATAATTTGACCCAAAAAGTACTATTAATACGATGGGAAAGGACTACAACATGGATTCATATCTTGAACATATCACACATGATGCTCAAACATGGGGTCAATGTCCTTTAATTTTTTTATTAGCATATTTGGAATGTTAGTTATAGATCCCATAAGTAAAGAAGAAATTGGAGTAGACCGCAAGTCCTTTAGAATGTCAATAAGTTTATTACAACATTATAAGAGGTTGCAAGAGGTACTAGTTGCAATGTGGGCATCTAGGAATATTACTGAGGCTATAATGTCTATGATATAAAACTTCCCGAGATCTATATAAAGAAGAAATAAAGAAAACTATTGATTAAGATCAATGAGTCTATTATCCTTATTAAGGATCTTGATTTTCCAGTTTCACTCTCAAACCCTACAAAATTGGATGTTGAAGCCTAAATCCCTAATGCATAGATTTGATTATTACAACAATTCTATTAAATTTTCCATAACTTGCTTAAGAATCCCATTCAAACATGAGAAATGTTGTTCCAAGCATTCAACACTAGAAAGAATAGTCTTAGGGATATTGAGCTTGGGACAAGGCAAATTAAAAAGGAGTTATGGGGACATTCTAAAAATATTTGATAAGAAAATATTATCATGCATATGTCAGTGTTGCTATAAACTACATAGAAAGCGAAAAGTGTGATAGATAAATGTGCATAAAATCAAGAAAAGGGAAAAATGAATTTAGAGAATAGAGGAGAGAAGGTTTGATGATGCGGAAATTTGAGTGAACATAATCACAATTCTAATTGTTGTAATCACAATTCTAGATTTTATTATTTGGATAAGGTCTATTTTGTGAAGGTTCATATCTAAATTTAATCAAGAGCATACATGTTAGAAATTTTCATTGGTTATAACACAATTGTTTTTCCTAAACAATATAATTAACAAATTTTGATGTGAAACAAAGCAATGCTAGTCATTACTTTCTCTATAAGCTTCACAAGAGCATTCAAAATTTCGATGGATTGTTAAGAGCTTTACATTCAAGTATTATTTTGTGTTTTATTCCCATTAAATATTTAATGAAATAACAATGATGCAATGGACTACATACTAAATGACCCAAAGTCTAGCTAATCTATTCAACTAATAATCAAAGATTAAATATGAATGGTTCACATAACTAATTTTTATTGTTGATAAATAGATACATGTAGTATCCAATGCAACAAATAACAATGAATTAGCATGTTAGTGACATTTAAAGAGATGGGATATGTGAACATGAAGATAGAGAGATGACTTATTCCCTCAAGTTAGTTTAATGCAAATTGTTTGCTCTTCAAAATTATCATTGAGCCATGTATTTGTTGATGATATTGCTAATAAGTTGTCAATGCCATTACGATTTATACCTATGGGCCATGAGTAGTTGCTTTGGGGGTGTTTAAACATAAAAGTAGAGGTAGAGAGAACAAAAAAATGGCATTTGTTGGAAGTAATGCTTCCATCTCATGTGTAGTTGTTATTGTGAGTCCCTAGGCATCACTCTAGAAGTTGTTGATTCCTATGTAATAAGTTGGAGTCATTATCTAGAAGTGTCAAAGTCAGTGTGTTATTTCCTATATATGAATTGTTGTAATGAATAATATTATGGTGTGATATTTGTGTTGTGCAAAATCTTTCTCTCCTCAGCTCTCTTTATTTTTTTAACATGCTATCAGAGTTGGTACTAGCTTGACTCCCTCAAGGGAATGCCAAGAATATGTGAGGGATCCTGAGTGTTATTATTTCTGTATATTTTAGTATAAACGTGTGAGAGTTTATTTTTAGTATGTGAATTTTTTTTTGTGATCTTGTGTGTGTAGATATTTTGTTTGTATGCAGTTTCTTCAAGCATCCTCAAATCCTTTCGTTATTTTGCTATCTGTAAAGTTTTGTTTGTACTTATCTGCCCAGAACTTGGAAAGGAGTTAAATTCATGCCTGGAAGATACATCTGTAGGGATCTATGCTAGAGAAAATCCAGATCTTTGCTTGAGTAGATGTTAATGACAAGATCTATTGTGTGTCATTTGGGCATCCAAGGAGCCTGTGGGCATGTGCTAGTATGGCAAGGCTTGAAAGTTACCAACAAATAATCTTAAGGAGAAGGCTAACCTGGGAAATAATCTTAAGCGTGTCATTTATATGTCTAATTGTCATATGATTGTTCTGATCATGGTTCTTGTGGTAGTTTTCTATTATGGTTATAAAAAAGAGTTGGTGGTTCTTAAATTGGAAGCTACGGTGTCCGAAACATCAATTCTTGTGTGTTTATATTGGTTATAAAAAGGGGTGGTGGTTCTTAAACAGGAATCCCCAGTGTCTGAAACATTAATTCTTGTGTGTTAGTAAGGTCAAGTTGTTTGATCAAATTTTGAACACTTTCAGTATCCAGACCCCAATCCTAGCAACTGACAAATAACCGAAAGCGAAATATTTGACAGATGGTGGTTGGTCCATAGGATGGTTTATTACTTGATGACTCTTATTGTAAAAGCCCCAACGAGCTAAGGTGTCAATATTGTTGATCTTTCAAATTTCATCAACGATGGTCAAAGGAGGTTACATTGTAAACGGAGGTCAAGTGACAACTCGAAGATGTGGTGGTGAAAGAGTGGAGTTTGCGAGATTCTAGAGTGGATGTGAGTGTTGATGAAGACCAATTAGACAAAGATTATTTTTGTTGTTGTAATAAGTGTTTTTAACGTTTTCATGTAAGCATTAAGGGAGGGTGTTGGAAGTAATGCTTCCATGTGATGTGTAGTTTTCATTGTGAGTCCCTAGGCGTCACTCTAAAAGTTGTTAATTCCTATGTAATAAGTTGGAGTCATTATCTAGAAGTGTCAAAGTCAGAGTGTTATTTCCTATATATGTAACTGTTGTAATGGATAATATCATGGTGTGAGATTTGTGTTGTGCAAAATCTCTCTCTACTCAACTCTCTTTATTTTTTTAACAATTATGGTAATATGTGTGAGTCAATAAGTATGGACAATAAAATAAGATGGCATTCTTATATTAACAAAATCATACAATGCTTATAACATATGAATTCACATGGGGATATGGCAAGTCATGTTATTGGAGTTTATATAATGGTCGAAAGTAACTTTTAATAAATATATTTATTTTTATATTATTCCTATTCAGTTTCTATTTAAAAACTTTTTAAAATTATGATAGGAAATAATAGATGAGTGAAAGAAAACCACTAATTTAAAAGTAGCTGGTAGACGGATTTGGGAGTACCTGGTAAACTGATTACGGATTTCCAAGCGTAAGGAGGAAGGAAATGTGTGATCCACAACAGTTAGATGAGGATGTTGTTAGGCAGTGTGTGTTGAGATATAAATTAAAATAAATAAACAAATGCATGAGACACACTAGGTTGCATAATTCTAGTTGTTTGGCGTTTGGTGAGTTAATTAAAGTCTTTGATTTTTGAGTTTGGCTAGATAATTGAAGTATTTGATAGATGGTTATAGTATTTTAGTGAGAATGTGATTTTTTACTTTTGAAATATTTTTTAATTATTTAAATCAAAATTTTAAATAGTTAGACTATATTCATTTGTATGTAATTTTTTTTAAATTTTTAAATTTATTTTTTTATTTTTTTTATTTTTTTTCTTTCCGAAGGAAAAATTGTAATCTTTCATTTATGTTGAAAAATTACATATAGTAGATGCCTATGGCATATGCATAACTGTTAGCCCATGGCCCGTACTAGATACATATCAGTAGATAAGTTTTGGCGATCGCCATTTCCAGAAAAAATAGTAAATAACTATACAAAAATCACCTCACAGGGTGTTTCAAATCTAGTTCAGTCTAATGAGACATATATATATGTACATAGATATTTTCAAAAAAGACTGCTGAAAATAAATAGACATGTAGAAACAAAACAAAACAAAAAAATTAGGGCCTGTCCACCCTATGATATGCTTGATCTGTATATGGGCGATGATAATATTGGTACTGTTCAGCACCGTCCTGCTCCTGGATCATCCACAGGCCTCAGGGTAATATCGTGGCCTCCTTGGAAAGCTTGTCAGCACTTTCGTTATATTCCATGTAAATGTGTTGACATGAAATTGAGTTAAAATTTTCTTTGAAGGTGGTAACTTCATCCAATATGTTTCTAAGAGTATGAGCATGACAGATATTTGTGTTGTTGAACCAATTTATAGTGAGCTTAGAGTCCCCGAAAATCTGTATGGTTGTGCATGCATGTGCTAAGGCAAAATGAAAAAGGTGTCTGAGGGTAATTAGTTCAGCGAAGTTGTTTGTCCCCTCCCCCAAACTGAGCTGGACTTTATATGAATGTTGTTTTGATATATGCAAGATGAAACCGCCTCCACAACTGTGAGATTGGGCAGCGCCATCGAAAAATGACCAAGGGCGGGATTTGTCGATCGGTCCCGGGGAGAGAGTGCGCCGAGTGGGGGGATGGACAACCTCCGGGATTTCATGGTATGCTGCCACTACCTTCGCAATGATAAGAGGCCATCGAGCCACAGCTCCATTGAAAATGATATTATTTCGGGTAAGCCAAATGGTCCAACACAGGAGGAGGGGTAAGCATAATTTTTTAGTGCCATGGTGAGTAGCAAACTAGGAGTTCCAAGCTTGTTTGATAGAGGGTCCCTGCCACCTTCCCTGAATGGATAGAGAGTGAACAATCAGTTGCCACAGAAGATCAACAATAGGACAGTGAAGGAACAAATGCTCATTTGTTTCAGATTCATGTTTACACATTACACACCAGTGCGGCCCATATATAGATCTGTGGGTGAGGTATTCTCCCATGGGTGTTTTATTGCTAAGTACACTCCACATAAACAGACGAGCCTGAGGAGGTGCTTTCAACTTCCAAAGATGGCGCCACCATTCCTGTACTTCCTTTGGTTTGCGATCCGATAGGAGAGAGAGGTAGCCGATTTTCGGGGTGTATTTGCCATGTTCTGTCGGGGTCCAAACAAGTTCGTCTGGTCCATCTTTAATACGAACATGCGCTTCAGTCAGAGCATTTAAATATCCTCCCCAAGATTGTTGCCATTGTACAGGGATGCCAATATTGTGAGCTGATAACCATGCTTGCTCGAATAAAGAGTTGTGTTCCCTGTCTGCTATCTGTGCAACCACCTTGATGTCTCTTTGATGTAGATGGTGTATCAGGTCAGGAGGGAGCTGATATCTGTTGCCTCCCCCGATCCATGGATCCATACCAATGCGCACCTGATTTCCATCATTTATTCTCCATGCCAGGCCTGCTCTGATAAAAGGCATAGTTTGCAGAATCGCCTTCCAAACAATAGAAATGCCAGTGCGCGGCCAGACTAGCATTCGGACCCAATCCATTAGCTGTTGTGGCCAGACATATTTGTGGTATGTGACAGTGGTCTAGAGGTTCTTTGCAATGAGGAGAGTCGAACCCATATTTGTTGCTAGTGCTTGTGCAAAGACAGTTAGATCCTTTAAACCCAAACCACTCCATCTTTTTGGTAAAGCAATTTTTTTCCAACCAACCTAAGCAAAAAAATTTCCTTCTTTTTGTCCATTCCAGAGGTATCTACAGCATATCCTCTGGATACGGGTAAGAATTCCTTGAGGGATCTAGGCAAACGACATCCAGTACATCGGTGTGGCCTCCAGAACAGATTTGATGAGGACAAGTCGTCTGGCTTTGGATAGGAACCTGTGGTTCCAATTTTCCAATCTCTTTTCTATTTTGATCACCAGCCAGATCCAGTCTGCAATCCTTTAGCTATGTGGTTTGATTCAAAACCCCAAATATTTTAGGCCATTTTCTAGAGGATGCAGTTGGTATGGGAAAAATTGAAGGGTGACTTTTTCTTCTTGAGGGGTGGTATGAGACAGAGTGATAGTGGACTTGACTTGATTTGCTTCCATACCTGTGGCATGTGTGAAAAGTGATAAGATTTCATGGAATGTGGTGGAGTCCCGGATGCTGCCATCAAGAAAGATAAGGACATCATCAAAAAATAAGAGGTGAGTGAGATAGCAGAGATCGCTCATTTTCAGCCCTTTTAGCCTACCATCCCTTTTTGTTGTTGCAATGAGCTTGCTAAGGCCCTCCATCACAATAAAAAACAGAAGGGGAGAGAGAGGGCATCCTTGTCAGAGGCCCCGCTCCGCATGAAAGAAATGTGAGGCTGATCCATTTATGAGAACGCTGAAGGATGTCGAGGTGATACAACACATGATCCAATCCATGAATGATGATGGGAAACCCAGGTGGATAAGTATCATTTTTATATAGAGACAGCTAACCTGGTCGAAGGCCTTTGCAAGATCAATCTTTAGGATAATGCCTTTCAAATTTTTAACTTTGATAGAGTGTAATGCTTCCTGAGCCGTGCCTATGGCCTCGTGGATCTATCGATCCTGTAAGAAAGAAAATTTCTCAGGAGATATATGGTGTGAGAGAATGGGGCGGAGCCTATTTGTAATGATCTTGGTAATGATTTTATATAGAGAATTGCATAGAGAGAGATAGGGCGGAAATCATTGAAAGATGTTGGGGAGTCCGATTTAGGGATCAAGGCAATAAAAGTGGAGTTTATGGCCTCATACATTTTACCTGTGATCCTGCATTCTTCAACCACTTTGAGGATATCTTGTCCTATAAGCTCATAAAAGGACAGATAGAATTTGATAGACCATCCGTCCGGTTCAGGGCTTTTATCTTTTTTGAACCATTTCAGAGTCCCTTTGAGTTCTACAAAGGAGACTAGAGTAGTAATCTCTTCTGCAGTGTCCATATCTACGAAACTAGGAAAATGTCCCGCCAAACAAATAATTTTCGCCAAGATTAGTAGCCGGTGGTGCTTTGTAGAGGTGTTGGAAGTGAGAGTTCCCCAAATGTGAAAGATGGCAGAAAGTATTTGCAATACCTCCATCATGCATGGGCATATTCCAGATGGTGTTGGAGACTTTTCGCCCCTTGGCATAATTCTGAAAGAACTTTGTATTCTCGTCTCTGGCTTGTAGCTAGGTCGCTCTGCTCTTGAGGCACCATGTTTCCTCCCTTTCCTTCAGGATTTTGGATCTCTAATTTTCCAATTCTATAAGATGGGACTTTGCATCTGTAGATATGAAACCCCTATTCCGGTCATCCATCAGAGCAGCCAGTGATGACTCAACAGTGGTGAGGGTGTTGTCATCCTTCAAGGTTTTTTCCTTTGCCCATTGGATAGATAATCGCTTGAGTTGAGACAAGTTGTAGCGGAAACCTTCAGCCAGGGTGCGTCCCCTAGTGGGAGGGTTTTCCAGCCAAAAATCAGTGATTAATTTGGAATAGGACAGATCCTGTAGCTAGGTCGAATTGAATTTGTATGGCACCTTGGGATTTTTTGGAGGACCAGTGATTTCCAAGAAGATGGGGGAGTGATCTGAGATACCTCCAAAGCCAACCCATTGTCTGTAGAAAGATAATTTCTGTAACAACGAGATCTTGATCAAGAATCTATCCAATATCCTTACTAAAGCCGCCTCCCCCACTCTCCTATTTCTCCATGTGGGCATTGGTTTATTCATGGGGATATCAGTCCTATGGGTGAGTTCCAACAGAGCATCCATGGATTCAGAGAGTGGGTCTACCTGTGCAGAAGAGCCCCAGGACTCACCATATCTTAAGGAGAAATTTAGATCTCCTCTAATGATGATATTGTCCAGCGAGGTGATAGAGAGGTTTAAGAGACGATTCCATAAGGCCTCTCACCCTTGGCAGGGCCCATATACATTGATGACCCGGAGGTCCATATTAAGATCAGTAGAGAAAAATTATATCCCAATGAAACCCACGCCTCCCCAGGTAGAATTTAGGTTAATGGAATGAGGGTTATAACCAAGAGCCAAACCCCCAGATCTCCAGGATGCATTGAGGGAGAGGAAGGTCCAACCAGGATTCAGAGATCCTAGGATCTAGGTAATGTGATCCGCCTCGCCAAGGGTTTCTTGTAGGAATATGATGTCAACAGGATTGGAATCGAAAAGTCTACAGAGGGCTAGCTTTTTGGGTGAGCTAGCCATGCCCCTATAGTTGAACGAGAGCCACTTCATGGAGGTAATTGGTCGTGGGTGTTCAAAGCTCTAAGAACCCAGTCTAGGGATGATTGTATTCCAGAGACCACCTCGGCCCCTACCTGAAGGATGGCTTTCGAGAGGAAGTATTTGCGGCCGCGGGGGGGTTTGAGGGGTAGAAAAGGGGTGGAGAGGCCTAATCTAGAGTGGGAGGGGGAGGATTCAGATGAGAGAGAGCGGGGACGAAGATTGTATGAGTGGGCGGGGGTCAAATGGTGCAGAGGGTGGAGTGGGAGGAGTAGAGGGGGTTTCCAGAGGGAAGGATTGGGAGGTTGTAGAGAAAATAGGTTGGTGGGAGGTCAGGGGGCAAGGGATGGGAGGTAGGATTCCAGATTGATCCAAAAATGATGCATTGTGTAGATGGAGTGCAGAACTTGCAATAGTAGAAGGAAAAACACGGTAGGAAAAGAGTGGAATACCCGAGGAGCATGCAGCCTCTACTGCTTCCCTTGATCGAGTCATCAGTGGAGATGGTGGACGAGGGTAGTTGACAGGAGCCTACTAAGCTATGGTATCCTTCCTAGTCGAAGGAATTGTTGCTGATGGAGTCTTCTCAGGGGAAGTTGCAGTAGTCTTGCCCATCCCCCCATCTGTGCCCACTGGCGGATCGGGAGACTTTCGAATCAGGGGGCATTCTTTGAATAGATGCCCTACTTTGTGGCACCAGTGGCACCTGAATGTCATGCCCTCGTAGTCTAGGATTTGGATCCTATTTTCTCCTCCAAACCTTCCTGAGTATCCAAGCACACTAAGATGTGAGCAAGAGTGTGGTTCTTTGACTATATGAAGGACTTTTCATAGTTCAGGTAGGTGCCCAAGATATTCCCGATATGCACAAAAACCTCTTCAGACCAGTATTGAAGGGGTAAGCCAGGCAATCTTACCCAAAGGGGTCCTGCCCCAATCTGCTCTCTTTCCGGATCGAAGAGTGGACTCCATCGTTTTAGCAGGATCGGGGCCATTTCTATGTGCCAATACTTGGCAAGCGCCATGTTTGTGTACTCTTCCAGGGCGAAATGGAGCGCAAACCATCCTCGGGGCAGGATCCGCACCTCAGGTAACTCTTTAAATATTTTTCCCCATATCTCTTTTACCCAAAGTCCAAGTCGCTCCGCAGAATAGGTTCTCCTGTGAACCCTACCCACCAGGACTTTGCCTGTCGTGTTTGCTACTTCCCCCATGGTGAGTCCTTCCCCAAATTTGATAGTGAAGTCTTTCCCAGAGGCCTTTACGCACTTGATTTTCCTTTTCCAATTTTGCGTACGGTTGGATGGTCCTGCAAAGGATCCAAAGGACTCAGATTCTCCTGCTGAGTTTGTTGCGCCGCAGTCCTTACTTTGATGATCAGGGTTTCAAAGCACCCGGATGGAGGAGCCGAAGAGGTCGCCGCCGCGGAGCCGATGGGAGAGTCGTGACCCTGGGACTGTGGTACTGGCTCCACAGGAATGTCGAGACCTAGGGGAGGGGAAGGGTTTGTCGAGAAGAGGTGGTCCACTGGAGGCGCAAGGTCGAAAGATGGGGATGAGGGCGAGCAGGCGGCCAGAAGGTTTAGGGTCCCGGGAGAGAGCGGGGGGCAATCGAGGCCCGGGGAATCGATGGATAGGGTTGCTATATGGAGGGTGGATGCAGACAGCCCAGGGAGGGAGACAACCAGAGATGGGTTCGATAGCGACAGAGCAACAGAAGAGTGTTGAGAAACTAGGGCCGGCGTAGGGTTAGGGCGCCAGAAAATAGCTTGATCAGGGTAAGGGTCTGATGAGTAGTCGAACATTTCGAGGTCCATGTCTTCCATCCTATAGCTGGGAACGAAGACCGTAACTGTTGGATTGTGGAGGCAAGAGCGTAGGCGGAGGGCAGCTGGTAGTAGAAGGAGCCAGCAATGGTCAGTGGGAGGTTACAGATGTCTGCAGTTAACTATAATCGTGACTAAGGTAAAATGCCCGGAGCTCCGCCATCTTTCGTGAAAAATTGAAAGAGATCTCCGTATGTATTTTTTTTAATAAATAAAAAATTTGTAATACTTTTATTATTACTTAAAAAAATTTATTATTTAAAATAATTTTATATTTCATTCTTATTTATATTTTTTTTAAGATTTTAAATTATTAATATAATTTTTTTATTTATTATAAAAATTAATGTTTGATTGTAAAGTTATAATCCAAGATTAAAAATTAAAAAAATAGTCATTTCCAAGAATTCAAAATCTCATGTTATCATTGCTAAAATTATAACACATGTCATATTGATTTTTAGAAATTACCTTGTTTTAATCCTATACATGCCATCATATATTAACTTAAGTTGCACTTTAACCTTTTACATGAGAGAAACTGATAGAATATTTATTGAGTATAATAATTGTATGTGGAGATACAAATAATTTTATTGTTAGTGAATTGAGTTTAATTTGAATGGTTTTGTTATAAGTGGTAGCATTTCTATTTCTCCCAGTGACATATTGAATTTTTTCCAAAGATTTTTGATATTTTATTTGATATGCTACCTTAAAATAATGGTAATTGATTTTGACTTATTTCATATTAATATAGGATGGATTTTAATTTGTTAAGTTAAAACTAATTTTGTATTAAATAATTTTTTAAATTAAACCAGTTTCATTATTCATGTTGTTAATTTCAATCTCACTTTTTTAATGTTATAAGCATTATATAGTTTAATGAAGATTAAGTAAATTATTTATAATCGTGAATTCTACTTGGAAAAGGTTTAGAGTGTCTCTTCTAGCAGTTGAATCTTTTTATCTAGGGGCATTGAGGGAGTAGAGGGCTTGACAGCTAGGAAACCCTAGCCGCCTTTTCCCTCTGGTTCATGATGTCACTTCTTTACTCCTTGTTTGTGTTGTTGGGACTCACTCCTTTGTCATCCACTGGTGCACCTCTCTTTCACAAGATTGTGTATCCTATTTTGGGGGTTTGTGGTGGGTCCAGTGTCATTGGTTTTGGGCTTCTTATTCGTTGTCGTAGCCTCCTCCACTACTGGTGCTCTCGTTGACCATTATTGTGTGCTTGGGTGTTGGTGTTTTGTCATGGTCTCTATTCTTCAGTCGCCTTGGTTTTATGTCGTCACCTCTCTTTCATCTGCAAGTTTTGTTATGTTGTTGTTTTCGTTCTTGGCATGTTAATGCGAGTTTCCTCTGGTCGAGGTTTGCAAACGTTTTTGTCATGGCGATGCCCTTGGCTTGGTTGGTTGTGATATCTTGCTGTCGCCTCGCTTTGATTGCAACCATGTGCTTCTACTTACCTGTGAGTTATGGGTTGGCTTTGTGGACATTTTGTTGTCTATCTTTGGGTTTTGACCCAATTTTTTTGTAATATTTTCTGATTTTTTATCAGAAAGCTCTGAGAGGTTTCTCAACTCTTTTTTCTGGGTTTCTTGTTCGGACCTCTAGGTTAGTATGTCTTTTGTTGGGAGAATCAATTCTTTTTCAAGTTACTACTTAGATCTGGGCAATTTTTGTTGGAATGCACACTTTGTTTGTATATATACAAAATGCAATTTTAATTATCTCCATAAATAAAGTTACGATTTTTTTATGGGGAAAAATATTATTTATCATAAAAGAATGATCACTTGTAACTAATGCTCATAAATATAAATCATAAAATAATAAATTATTGTATATTATTAATTCAAAAAATAAATACTTTTAATTCATTAAATAAACAATTTTAATAACCATAACTTGAACTCATAATGAATGTTATTGTTATAACAAGATTGACCTATGTAAAGATTTTATGAGATTTTATTTGATATGTTACCTTAAAATAATGTTAATTGATTATGACTAATTCCATATTAATATATGTTGGATTCTAATTTGTTAGGTTAAAACTAAAACTTCTTTCCTCCTTGTTTGTGTTTTCGAGGGTCACTCCTTTGTCGTCCACTCGTGCAACTTTCTTTGGCAAGATTACTTGGCTCATTTTGGGGGTTTTTGGTGGGTCCACCATAACTTGTTATGGGCTCCTTATTCATTGTCGTAGCCTCATCCATTGTTGGTTCTCTTGTCGACCATTGTTGCGTGCTTGGGTGTTGGTGTTTCACCATGGTATTTGTGCTTCTCTTGCCTGGGTTTTATGTCGTTGCCTCTCTTTCATCTGCAAGTTTTGTTATGTTGCCATTGTTTCTCATGGTGTGTTAATGCGGGTTTCCTCTGGTCGGGGTTTGTAGAAGTTTTTGTTGTGGTGATGCTCTTGGATTGGTTGGTTGTGGTATCATTTTGATTGCAACCCTGTGCTCTTGCTTTCATGTGAGTTATGGGTTGGATCTATGGACATTTTTCTTTCTGTCTTTGGGTTTTGGCCCAATTTATTTTCATAATTTATTTTTTGTTTTTTTATCAGAAAGCTCTGATAGGTTTCTCAACTCTTTTTTTTGGGTTTCTTGATTAGACCTCTAGGGTTAGTATGTCTTCTGTTGGGAGAATCAATTCTCTTAGAAGATACTGCTTGGATCTGGGAAATTTTTGTTTGAATGTACATTCTATATATATATATATATATATATATAAACTGTAATTTAATTTATCTCCATAGATAAATTTACGATTTTATTTTATTTTTTCGTGGGAAAAAAAACTATTTATAATCGCAAAAAAATGATCACTTGTAACTAATGCTCATATCATAGATTAACAACTTATTGTATACTATTAATTCAAAAAATAAATACATTAATTCCATAAAATAAACACTTTTAATAATCATAAGTTGAGTTCATAATGAATGTTATTGTTATAACAAGATTGACTTCTGTAAAGATTTTATGATATTTTATTTGATATGTTACCTCACAATAATGTTAATTGATTATGACTAATTCCATATTAATATATGT
This sequence comes from Pinus tabuliformis, assembly GCA_031772625.1. Taxonomy (NCBI): domain Eukaryota; kingdom Viridiplantae; phylum Streptophyta; class Pinopsida; order Pinales; family Pinaceae; genus Pinus; species Pinus tabuliformis. The sequence goes on along the minus strand of CM062807.1, from coordinate 405,582,282 downwards.
TGGATTCTATTTTGTTAGGTTAAAACTAATTGTGTATCATCTAATCTTCTAAATTAGATTAGTTCCATTATTCATGTTGCTAGTTCCAATCCCAACTTTTTAATACTATAAGTATCACCTAATGTAATGAATATTAAGTGAACTATTTAAAATCATAAAAAAGTGATCACGTGTAACTAATACTCATATACTATATATTATTAATTCCAAAAGTAAATAATTTTAATCATAACTAAAGATAAGTACATTTCAAATTTGATTAATTTCATCCATACATCATGATCATCCTCATTCATTGTCTCATTTCTATTGACCTTAAAGTGAAAAATGTCTCATCCTTTAGGCACCCCTTGTCAATTTCAACCCATCTAATACTTAATTAACCCTAATGTTCATCCTTCACCTAATCCTAACACTAGATACTCATCTCCTTTAATTAATATAGACAAAACCAACAACCTACATTTCAAATCTCTACCTACTCAATTTTTTTTTACCATGGTGAATTGGTAACTTGTTGGACTAATCAAGGAGAGACCCAAGATTAAACCTAGCAGCTACCACTATAACACCAATAGTATATTCATAGACTGTAAGCGAGATATACTAGGAATTTATGACTTAACAAGTGCCGAGACTCAACACACTCAATCTTAATAATAAAATTGTATTTTGTTGGAAACAACATCCCCTTAAATGTGCCTATAACAATTTATTGTCATGAATCAAGCAAAGATAGTGAAATACCACACACTCTTCTCATAATATTTATAAAAAACAAAGACATGATTCCTTTCAAATGATGCATTCCTCTCCACCTCCCTTGTTTGGTTAAACACATATATGCACCATCACATACTTAACCTTCCCAAGGAAAATCTCCCCATATCTCTATCAAAACTCCAAACATAAGCAGTAATACATCATCTCAACGTCCTTTATCTCAAAATCAGTTATCATATCTGCTTTGCATCCTGCATTGAGATTCTTTGGAGCTACAAGAAGTAATCTACATAGAACATCATAACAAATAGATCTATCTCAATAAATATATAATACAATTAGGATTTTCTTCACTTTTAGTGAAGTTAATACTCTACAAACGCCCGTCTATCCTAAAGTACCATGCTCATAGTGCTTTCTTGAGACCATAAATGGCTTTTTGAAGCCTGAAAACATGGGACTCCTTCCCATTTACTTGAAAGCCTTTGAGGCTACTCTATGTATACTTCTCATTCAATGATCCCATTAAGGAGATTTATCTTCACATCCATCTGATGTGTCCTTCATCACATAAATGAAATTAAGGACATAATTGTTGTAATGGAAGTGTACTTGGTGACTGGAGCAAACGCCTCCTCATAGTACTTATTTTTGGCAGAACCATCTTACCACAAAATCTTAGCTTGAACTCCTCAATGTTTGCATTTGTGTATGCTTAATCTTGTAGAGCCACCTAAAACTCACTATTGACTTCCCTTTTAGTCTTGGTACTAAATTCCAAACACCATTATCCATGATGAAGGTGTACCCATCCACCATGGTATCCTAGGATATTTGTTGGTTTGTTTCCTCTTGATAACTGGAAAACATGGAATGTCTGATGTTTCTCATCAATGTCATGTATCTTGGAAAATTATTCATAAGTATTATTTCTCTCAACATGCTTCTCAAAGCCTCAATATACTCATGAGCATCCCTCAATGTTTGAGTAAACAATCGACGTCTCTTGACAAAAGTGGAAGGGGCTACTATCTCCTCCGTTTTAACTTGAAGTTTGGTGTACATGTCTTGAAGTCATTGGTGACACTAGCTCTACCTTCAAATCTTCTTGGTCCTCGTACTTTATCACTAGAACAGGCTCATGCGACTTGTTGGATGCAAAGTATTCCTCAAACTTTACATCCTTGCTTGCTACTATCTTCCTTTGCTTTAGAATGTAGGCTTTCTAGGCCTTTGAAGTTGCAATATATCCCATAAATAAACCATTCATATTGGATGGTTCCAACCTAGTCCTCTTCTCTACTAGAGAATGGATATAAATTAGCCAGCCAAAGATATGAAATGACTCACCTCTGGCATCACACCAATGAATTCATCCCCTACTGTCTCGTTTTTCAAGACCCCGTCAGGCAATAGTTTTGGATGTAGGCTACTGCATTGCATGCCTTTGCCCAAAGAAACGTCAACATTTTTTGATAATGAACCATGGCCTTAGCAGGCCATATGATGGATCGATTCGTTCACTCTACAATCCCATTCTACTATGGGTTCTACAAAATAGTCAACTCCTTCTTGACTCATTGACCCACGACCTTGCAAAAATATTCAAACTCCTTGGAGGCATACTTACACCCATTATTTAATCTCAAGTCTTCGATTGCTTCCCTATCTGGTTCTTAGCTAATGCTTTGAACTTCTGAAACCTACAAAAGGTCTGGTCTTTGGTCTTTAGGAAGTAAATCCAAGTCTTGCAAGGGAAGTCATCAATGAAGGAAACATAATTCATGTTTCCTAAAATTGATCTACTGATATCGGTCCAATTTGTTTTTTTGAAGCACTAGGTCCAGAATCACCTTATGGATTTTCCTAAAATATCCTAGTTTGATATTTATAGTAATGATTCAACATCAATTTAACATTATAATTTGACCCAAAATGCACTATCGATATGATGGGTAAGGACTACATCATGGATTCATATCTTGAACATATCATAAATCATGCTCAAACATGGGTTCAATGTCCTTTAAATTCCGAATTAGCACATTTGGAATGCTAGTTATAGATCCCATTACTAAAGAATAAATTGGTGTAGACCTTAATTCCTTTAATGAATGCCAATAAATTTATTAAAACACTATAAGAGCTTGGAAGAGACACTAGTTGCAATGTGGGCACCTAGGAACATTATTGTGGCTATGATGTCTATGCTATGGAGCTTCCTGAGATCCATATAAAGAAGAGATAAAAGAATACTATTGATGAATATTATTGAGTCTACTATTTTTATTGAGGATCTTGATTTTTCTCTTTCACCCTCAAACCCTACAAAATTGGATGTTAGAGCATAAATCTCTAATGCATAGATTTGATGATTGTAACAATTTTATCAACTTTTCCATAGCTTGCTTAAGAATCCCATTTAAACATAAGAGATGTTGCTCCAACCATTCAACATTGCAAAAATATCCTTAGGGATGTTGAGCTTGGGACAAGGCACATGAAAAAAGAGCTTTGGGGACATTCTCAAATGATTTGATAGGAAAGTATTATCATCCATATGTCAGTGTTTCTATAAGCTACATAGAAAGTGAAGAGTGTGATAGATAAATGTGCATAGAATCAAGGAAAAGGGAATGATCAATTTAGAGAATAGAGGAGAGAGGATTTGATGATGCAGAAATTTAAGTGAATATACTTACAATTCTCATTGTTGTAATCACAATTCTAGATTTTATTATCTTGATGAGGTCTATTTAGTGTAGGTTCATATCTAAATTTAAAAAGCATACATGTTTGAAATTTTCATTGAGCATAACACAATTTTTTTCCCTAAACAATAATATTAACAAATTTTAGTGTGAAACAAAGCAATGTTACTCATTACTTCTTCTATAAGCTTGACAAGAGCATTTCAAAATCTTGATGGATTGTTAAGAGCTTCACATTCAAGTATTATTTTGTGTTTTATTCTTGTCGAAATATTTCTTGCAATAACAATGATGTTATGGACTATATACTAACTGGCCTAAAGTCTAGCTAATCTACTCAAATAATAGTCAAATAGTCAATATGAATGGTTCACCATAACTAATTTATATTGTTCATAAATAGATACATATAGTTACTAATGCAGCAATAAACAATGAATTAACATGCTAAATACATTTAGGGAGATGGAATAAGTAAACAACAAAATAGAGAGATGACTTATTCCTTCAAGTTCATCCAATGCAAATTGTTTACTCTTCAAAATTATTATTGAGCCATGCATTTGTTGATGATATTGCCAATAAGTTCACAATGTCATTACAATTTACACCCATGGGCCATGACTAGTTGTTTGGGGTTTTTTAAACACAAAGAAAGCAACTCTATGGTATATTGTGTGGGTTGAACATAGTAAGTATGAACAAATGAGATGCCAACTATTATATCAACAAGACCATACACTACTTGTAACATATGAATTCAAGTGGGATATGAGAAGTCATGTTATTCAAATTTTCTTGACAACAATTTATTCATGAAATCAAAATGGTAGATACATTATCGTGGTAAGATTATGTTGGTATGAGCTAAAAACATTATGGATTTAATGTTGTGAAATAGTACATTTTATTAACAAAGAAAATGTGAGCCAATGAAAATCAAAATTATTTTAATGTTTAAAGAAAAAATTGGCTAATAACTATCAAATTCTTAATTTTAATCACAATTTGCATCCATTCTCATTTAACATAGAAAATACAATTACACTAAACACTTTACAATTAAGACATTAATAAATCCTTAATTTAAAATCTTATTATATTTATTATTTTTCATAAATAAGTAATAAATCCGTGAATTGGGTTTATTTAGAAAAATGATCATCATCCGTGTTCAAATTAAATTTTCACAAAATGACATCCTTACAATTTTTAATCCTTAAAAAAAAAACCCTAAAAAATATCTTACTCTTACCTAACCATTAAAACATAAATACTTATTACATTTAAAAAAACAATCAATGATTTTTTTTAAAGCTAATTTTATTTTACACTTCCAATAAATTTAAATATATCCAAAAATTCAAGAGATTCACTTTCCCTCACCACTACAATCCCTCTAAATTATCATTGACCTTTATGCCCACACGCGTTCTTGTTCAACTTTTATCACATAAGATTCATGTTACATCAGTCCGTTTATCTTACATGGGTTCCTTCCTTCCTGGATTCCTGATGATTAGAATACCTGTGTAATAAAAGAGATCATGTGTGTCCATGATTCCATGATGTAAAACATAAAAACAACGTATAAAGAGATCAATAGTATTATATAATGAAAAGACCATATGCAAGTAATCTAACATCATACCAGTGCTGCTATAGAAATTAAATGGTTGTCTAGATGATAAACACTGTTAATAATCTAAATATACTTATGTGTCATATATAAGTATGACAAATTGGTAAAGTCCGAATAATAAGAAATTTGAAACTGAAAAAATGTTGAGAAATTTTAGGTTTTATTAAATTTGGTATAAAATTAAAAATATTTCAAATTATTAAATCTACGCTATTAATTCGGAAAATTTTATTTTAAAATAAATTAACCAAGTCTATCTTTATAATTAAGACTAAGTATATCTTCATCATAATACACAGAGATATGAACACAACAACTTACCCACGAAAGGCATCCTGTGTTATCCATGATTTTTTTCACTTATAGATGTATCGGAATTGACATGAGTTATAATGCTTAAAAACCATAAAAACATAAGCATCAAAAATGAAGACAAAAAGACATCATCACAGAATATCACGACATAGAGATTTGATTACAGAGTTCGCCCAATTTGGATTACATCTCTGGGTCCTGCTCAATAGTGGGGAGGCCTTCTTTCTATTAGTGGCATAAAAGAGATAAAAGTACAAGCAACAAGCAATTCCAACCCTTATACCTCCAAGCTGATAGATGGGCAAAGAATGGAGAGCCCAACTTCAGAAACAGACAGTACCATTGAACTCCTGGCGAAAAATAATGCAAAAACGCCTATCCAAACTCCCAATTTGGATAATCGGGCCTTCTGCAACCTTCTCGGAACCTCCCTGCTGCTTAAGGCGAGGTTTTGGCCTACTGCCAGGGTTAGGGTCTATTGTGTGGAATAGAGTCTGAGTATTCAGCCAATCCTCTCCCCCTTTCTCTGACACAACAGTCATATATATAAGATCATGGCGACATCCCTCAAAATCGAGGCAATTTCAACATAATACCCAAGGTTAGCAGGCGGGAGCAGGCCTAAAGGATTCACAGCAACCACCCTTCCACAATAGTAAGCCACTGTCCAGCAACCCATTTCAACGGTGCATGAATCTCGATAGCAGGTTCATCGACGGTTCCAGCTTATTGGCGGACAGTCCAATGCCCAAACACAGCATCCTGCGATAACTATGGACCCGATAGAGAAGATTCACCATATAACATAATTTCTTCGCGTTCGGCACTCTTGTCGCATTATCACAATCGTCGTGGAACCCTTGGTGCAATGGTTAGCACTCTACAACACCTGTGGACTCGCTGAGTTTATTAATCACACTGTATAAAATTTCGAGTCCGGGCCCCTTATCACAGTATCATAATTAACACCCACCGCGAAATCGCAATCGACACTTTTCCCCTGAATCGTATCGCAAGCAGTAGCCCTTTTGTTCGATTGTGATATGCGATGTATATCACATCGCAACTAAGTCCTGCTTGGGTCAATTCGTAACTCCTCCTGCCTGCAATATGCGATATCGCAATCGTAGCCGAGAATGCCAAGGGCCAATTCTTCCTTAAGCGCTCCTCCTTTTTTCCGATATGCGATATGTGGGGTCCAGTGGCATCCTGCCACGTCGCACTCCCTTATTCGTTGAAACTATGCCATGTCATTTTCTCCTTGCTACTTGGACAAGTCAAACTAAAATTGTGACTTGCTATAACTTTGTCATTTGGACTCGGATTTGAGTGTCATTCGCACCATTGGAATTAGGATGACGAGCACTTCAATCTGATGCTAAGCTTATCTAGATTCCGCCACTTTGAGTTTTGAGCCTTTTGTCATGCCGCTAGTACTTTTATAAAGATCCACCTGGATTAATCCTCCCCACTAAGAGATTTTGGAGCACCAAAAGACTTTTCAGTCAATTGGTAAGTGAGGAAATTTCTCCCTCATTTTTTCCTTCTCCATCCATTGACCTTTGCTTGGATGCATTCCTTTCAAGCCAACATGAATGTACTATGCCTAAAGCATTAACACATCCAACACACTGTTTTTGTCCTCGCCAAACCACACTTTCAACCACCTGTATGACACTGGTACATCCTTTGCAATCATATACAAACCATACATGACTCAAACAACCCCTCACTTTCCAAGAGTTTATAACACACACTCTTTGGTCAAGGATTACATAATAAAAACAAATACCTCATCTATTCATAATAAAAGGCCACAAACATCATCGTTGCGTTTTGAAGTGATGGAAAACACGTCGTCACATTTACATTTATTTGCAACGCATGATTTACAAGTTGCGGCCATAACAAGCTACTATACCAAAAAAACTATATTTTACTTAAAAAAGAAGAATGCCATGAATGTGGCGGATTCGTTTGTTGAACATGTTTACCCATTGGCCCCACCTCGTTGTAGTCACTACAACGATTCTTCGTCCTCCAAACTTTCTGGGTCAACTTAGAGTGCTTTCCTCTGGTGCTCCTTTGATAAGTGTTCATGGATCCCTCACTATCGCTGGAACGCAAGGATGTGATTTCATCATCTGTCATTGGTTGGGCACTAGCTGTTTTGGAGCATTCCCCAACTTCCTTCCTGACGTACCCAAGTCCTGCATGTCGAGGAAATTCCTCCACCTTGATGGGGTTTATAATGCCTTGGCCATTAATTCCAAGGCCCTACCCCTCATACCCCATTCTCTTTAATAGTTTGGAGCCAATACCTGTAGTATAATTTTTAAAAGCAATGAAGTCGTCATCAGGAAACATAAATGAAGTCATAAAGTGACTTTTTACGTCATGGGAGTCACGCCGCAGTTGTTCCACAACCTCGTCCTTAACTTGTAGCTGTTGTAGCAGCCGTTGTTCCTCCTCTTTCTCTTGCTGTAGGAGCCTTTTAAATGCAGCGAGCTTTGCTTGAAGACTCTGGTCACTGTGCTTCAATTCTTCTAGGGCCTCATCTGTGGTTCACAGCTGAAGCTGCAATCACTACCTCTCCTCATTCTCTTTTCGCAGGAGCTTTCTTAATTCAACGTTCTCCTCTTGAAGCCTCTGGTTAATTTCCCCATTCAAGGAAGGCGATGATTGAAAAGAACCGGAAGAGGTAGATGATATATCACTCTCTGATCCCTGAGTATCCTCCTCTTTGTGCCTCTCAGATGCTGCATACATAATATCCACCATTTTGGACATACGCAGGAAAGTCTCATGCATTCCCTTGTCGCACTCCATGGCTGCACACTTAATCATTCACGCACAACTCTGTCATTCACGCACACTCTAATGAAAATTGTATTGTATCTCTCCCCCATTAGCCTCAATACTCACCATGTCTCCTTTTTTAAGATGCTCGTCCTCTGAAGCCTATATCTAGTTAGCGCACCCATGCAATTTGCATCACTTAAGCCCTACTATGATACCATCTTGATCCAAGATTATTTTTTTTCTTATAGATGCATTAGAATTAACATGAGTTACAGTGCTTAAAACCATAGAAACATAAGCATGAAAAATGAAGACAAAGAGACATCATCATAGAATATCATGACACAAAGATTTGATTACAGAGTTCATCCAATTTGGACTACATCTTCAGGCTCTGCTCAATAGTGGGGAGGCCTTATTTCTATTAGTGGCATAAAAGAGATAAAAGTAAAAGCAACAAGAAATTCCAACCCTTATACCACCAAGCTGATATATTGGCATAGAATGGAGAGTCCAACTTCAGAAACATATAGTACCACTGAACTCCTGGCGAAGAATAGTGCAAAAATGCCTATCCAAATTCCCAATTTGGATAATCGGGCCTTCTGCAACCTTCTCGGAACCTCCCTACTTCTTAAGGCGAGGTTTTGGCCCATTTCCAGGGTCAGGGTCTACTGTGTGTAATAGAGTTTGAGTATTCAGCCAATCCTATCCTCCTTTCTCTGACACAATAGTCATATATATAATATCATGGCGGCATCCCTCAAAATCGGGGAAATTTCAACATAATACCCAAGGTTAGCAAGCAGGAGCAAGCCTAGAGGGTTCACAACAACCATCCTTCCGCAATACTAAGCCATTGTCCAACAACCCATTTCAACGCCGCATGACTCTCGGCGGTGGGTTCATCGGCAGTTCCAGCTTATTGGCGGACAATCCAATGCCTAGACACAACATCCTGCAGACCCGACATGAATATTCACCATATAACATAATGTCTTCACATCCGACACTCCCGTCGCATTATCACAATTGGCATGGAACCCTTGGCACAGTGGTTAGCACTTTGCAACACCTATGGATCCGCCGGGTTTATTAATCACACTATATAACATTTCAAGTCCACGCCCCTTATCACAGTATCACAAATCGCACCTACTGCGAAATCAAATCGACACTTTTCCCCTGAATCGTATCGCAAGCACTAGTTGTTTCATGCAATTGCGATATGCGATGTATATCACATCGCAACTAAGTCATGTCGGGGCCGATTCGTAACTCCTCCGGCCTACAATATGTGATATCGCAATCGCGGCCGGGAAGGGGTTGATTCTTCCTTCAGCACTCTTGCTTTTTGTTGATATGCGATATGCGGGGTCTAGTGGCATCCTGCCACATGGCACTCCCTTATTCGATGAAACTATGCCATGTCATCTTCTCCCTGCTACCTAGACAAGTCAAACTAAAACTTTGACTTGCTCTAACTTTGTCATCTGGACTCGGATTTGAGTGTCGTTCGCACCATTGGAATCAGGATGACGAGCACTTCAATCCAATGCTAAGCTTATCCAAATTCTGCCACTTTGAGTTTTGAGCCTTTTGTCATGCCATTGGTACTTTTCTGAATATCCACCTGGATCACTGTGTTACTCAAATTTCTATCTATTATAGTGTTACAAGTCACCAATGTGTGAGAGCGTAGCAGAAGGACAACTACTGACATGTTAACTTGTTGTTGGCAATGCTTCCATCTACATAAGACTGTTACAGGAGGTGATCCCAAGGAAAATACTTTCAAGAATGAAGCTAAATTGGTTTCAAGAATGCTGCTAAATGGGAGGAGATGAACAAATCAATGTGTTTGTGGGTTTGCTAAATTTCCACATAAATGGAAATATCCAAACCAGTTGGATATTTGGCCAGGTGCAAAGAGGGTTACTCACCAATTTCAAATTGTTTGCTAGCATTATCCCCTGTTCTCTTCATGGATGCGCAGGGTTTGAGCTTACATTTGATTCCAACGCGTGCTTCTTATCTTTCCAACAAAGATCAAAAGGCTTGAGACATGGGGTTAAGCATTCAACCACCAATTTGATTGCAGATCAAAATCTTTAATGAAAGAAAAATGGGGATCATGAGTAAACATGTGGTTTTAGTGGCACAATCTTCTTCTATTTGACTTGTGCGGTTCCTCTTTGTGGAAACCAAGTAAGGCTCAATGTGATAGAAAGGGGAAGGTATAGATCTTGCGAACAGGTGGGAACAAGCGAACCAATAGATGGATTTAGAGTACAAGGTAGACGATTTGGAGTTTTCAGTCATTTTGCAAGCGAAATGTGTGATGAGAAGGGATTAGATGAGGATGTGGTTAGGTGGCGTGTCTTGAGATATAAAATGAAAAAAATAAACAAATGCATGAGCCATGCTAGGTTCTTGAGATATAAAATGAAAAAATAAACAAATGCATGAGCCACACTAGGTTCTTGAGATATAAAATGAAAAAAATAAGCAAACGCATGAGCCACGCTAGGTTCTTGAGATATCAAAATGAAAAAAATAAGCAAAATGCATGAGCCACACTAGGTTCTTGAGATATAAAATGAAAAACTAAACAAACACATGAGCCACGCCAGGTTCTTGAGATATAAAATGAAAAAAATAAGAAAACTCATGAGCCACACTAGGTTCTTGAGATATAAAATGAAAAAAATAAGCAAACACATGAGCCACGCTAGGTTCTTGAGATATAAAATGAAAAACATAAGCAAACGCATGAGCCACGCTAGATTCTAGAGATATAAAATGAAAAAAATAAGCAAACGCGTGAGCCACGCTAGATTCTGGAGATATAAAATGAAAAAATAAAGCAAACGCATGAGCCACGCTAAGTTCTTGAGATATAAAATGGAAAAAATAAACAAACAAATGAGCCACCCTAGGTTGTTGAGATATAAAATGAAAAAAAAAAACACAAATAGATGAGTCACGCTAGGTTCTTGACATATAAAATGAAAAAATAAACAAAAACATGAGCCACGCTAGGTTCTTGAGATATAAAATGAAAAAAATAAGCAAACACATGAGCCACGCTAGGTTCTTGAGATATAAGATGAAAAAAATAAGCACACACATGAGCCACGCTAGGTTCTTGAGATATAAGATGAAAAAAATAAGCAAACGCGTGAGCCATGCTAGGTTCTTGAGATATAAAATGAAAAAAAAGAAGCAAATGCATAAGCCACGCTAGGTCCTTGAGATACAAAATGAAAAAATAAGCAAACACATGAGCCACACTAGGTTCTGGAGATATAAAATGAAAAAAATAAGCAAACGCATGAGCCATGCTAGGTTATAGAGATATAAAATGAAATAAAAAGAAGCAAACACATGAACCACACTAGGTTATGTAGATAAAAAATGAAAAAATAAACAAACGCATGAGGCACACTAGGTTCTTGAGATATAAAATGAAAAAAATAAGCAAAAACATGAGCCACACTAGGTTCTTGAGATATAAAATGAAAAAAATAAACAAACACATGAGTCATGCTAGATTCTTTAGATATAGAATGAAAAAAAAAAGTAAAGGCATGAGCCGCGCTAAGTTCTTGAGATATAAAATGAAAAAAATAAACAAATGCATGAGCCATGCTAGGTTCTTGAGATATAAAATGAAAAAAAATAAGCAAACTCATAAGCCACGCTAAGTTTTTGAAATATAAAATGAAAAAATAAGCACCCATCAACCACCCTAAATTCTTGAGATATAAAATGAAAAAAATAAACCAACTAGATTCTTGAAATATAAATGTAAAAAATAAACAAAAGCATGAACCAGCTAGATTCTTGAAATATAAAATGAAAAAATAAACAAACTCATGAGCCACGCTCGGTTGCATAATTACACTTGACTTAGAATCACGATGTTCAAACAACATATGTTAGAGTGGGTACCTTAAATTGAATTGCTCTCGTCAATTAAGTAATCTATTTAAAAGCATCACGCCAATATGAGGTAACGATAAAAAGCAATATGAAAATTGTAAAAATGTTAAAATTTTAAATAATATTAAAAATTTCAAAAGTTTTCTAAATAATATTGAAAAATGTATTGTAATGAAAGTATCTTGTATCACGGTTTGGCTTTTTGTGATGGTTTGCTTTGCCAGATCTATATGAGACATATATCTTCTCATGTGAATATCCATATATATTGTTTATATTTCTTATATAAATACAATTATATTTTTTCATCTTCAAAAAAAATATTATATTATAATAATTTTTTTTAAATGCAAATACATTATATTTAATAAATTATTTTAATTATTCATATAATATAAATTTAATTATTCATATAATATAAATTTGTTGTTAAAATTTATCTTTATTTTTTAATATTTATATATTTGCTCTATTTTTATAACACAAATTTCATCATTATTTTCCATCATACTTATTCAAAGTAAAAGAGGGAGATCCAATTAATGATTCTCTATTTCATCTATAGTGTATGTTTTAAAAAATTAAAAATTTAGTATGAAGTTTTTTGATAAAATTAAATATTACAATTTAGTATTAAAATTGAGGTTTGTTAACATAGTTACCGTCGACGTTTGACTTGGGCTAGATAGGTATAGCATTTTAGTGAGTTTGGGATATTTCACTTCTCTGGTATGCAAAGTATTCTAAATTTTTTTAAGCTAAACTCACATATTTTTATCGGTAACCAAATTTAGATTATATATATATATATATATATATATATCAAATTATGTGAAAAAGGATATTTTTATTTTAATTAAAATTTAATTAAGTTAAAATATTTTATTAAAACTTGTATTTTATTTATATTTTTATGTAATTTTATTGAGTCAAAATGTTTTTATCTGTATTGTGCTGGAAAGGTACACCAATTTAGATTTATGTTAATTTGAGATCTACATTGAGAAAGATCAAATCTTTGGGGTGTTTGGTAGACCTAAGCTGGTTTAATTTACCCCTTAAATAAGCTATATTCCACATGAATACCATGGTTCAATAAGATGGGTAAATACAATGAAGTTATTTTTATTTTAACGCTATTTCTTATTATTTTTATTTTATTTTGACCTAGTAAAAATGTTTTCAAGTAGAATTATTTTTATTTTAGCTTTTTAAGTTTTTTTTTTTTTTGTTTAATTTTTGTTATGTTTTATTTACATAACAATGTTGAAGAGGCACAATATAGTTTACAATACTTTTATTATTATTATTTTTTGTTAGTTTGAATAATGGGGATTTGAACCTTGAATCTCATAGTTTACATTATACTTCATAACATGACAATCACTCATTAAACTTGCTCATAACCTACATTACTTTTATTATTACCTAAAAACAAAATTAATTAAATGATTTTGAAATATATGTTTACAAAACCTTTTAGATTTTTTTTGGTAAGCTTGGGAGGAGTGCATCTTCATTATGTCCAGCCAACCGAGGTGGAGAATTGAATGGTGACTTCACATCAAGGAGTGCCTTAACTAAGCCCTATCCAAGACCATGTGGACACAACTTTTTAGATTTTAAATTGTTATTTTTATTTTAATTTGTTATAAAAATTAATGTTTGACTAAATTTTAAACCCAAGGTTAAATTAACAAGATGGATTCAATTCATATAACATTAGTAAGAAATCCATAATCTCATGTTGTCATTGATAAAATTATAACTAGTACAACCATATTAAAAATATTAATGTGGTTGATATAGCCGAAGACTTCATAAATATAACAAAAAATACTATTGCAACACGAATGGGTCAACTTTAACTTGAGAAAAAAAATGAATTACACATCTTATTGTAAAATGGAAAAATTTTCTAAATAAAATTTGTTTATATATAAATGAATGTTATAAATAATAATGAGGAACTTATCATGGAGGAACTTATTAGAATTGGAATAATCTCAAATCCCTAGGAAATTGGAAAATGAATTACACATATTATTGTAAAATGGACCATTTTGTTATATAAAATTTACTTATATATAAATGAATGTTATAAATAATAATGAGGAACCTATATCTATATCTATATATCCCTCCGACTCTCCTTATTTGTCTCTTTATCTCAACCCCCAAAACACATATGCTCTCTCACTCCATATATATCAATCTCTCTATCCCTCCCTCCCTGTCTCCATCTCTCTCTTCTTCCCTCTCTTCACCTTCCATCTATATCTCTATCTCCCTTTGTCTCTCTATATCACCCCCAAAACATGCACTCACTTTCTCCAATCTATATATCTACTCCCCCTCCTCTCCCTCTCTCTCTCTTTCTCTCCCCCCCCCCCCCCCTTCTCTCCCTCTCCCTCACTTCTATCTCTCTTCCCTCTTGCTGCCCTCTCCCCCTCTCTCTCCATCTTCCTTATCACTCCCTCTCTCTCTCTCCACCTTTTTCTCTCTGTCTTTATTATTACTTCCCTCTCGCTCCCCCTCCAACTCCATCTCTCTTTCCCTCCCTCTCTCCACTCTCTCACATCCTCTCTCTCCTTTTCTTTCCCACATCTCTCTCTCTCTCTCTCTTCACCCTCCAACTTTGTTACTATATCCCTACCTCTCTCCTTCTCTACCCCTTTCTCTCCATCTTTCCTTCTTTGTCTCTTTATCTCACCCCAAAACATACACACTCTCTCTCCATCTCTCACTTGTCACTCCCTCTCTCTCTCCACTTCTCACTCTCCATGTCTTTCTTCTTCCCTACCTCTCTCCCCTCCAACTCTCTCCTCCTATCTCCCTCCCTCTCTCCTCCTCTCTCTCAAGTCCTCTCTCTCGTCCTTCCTATCCTATCCCCCTCCCTCTTCACCCATCATTCACTATATCTCTCTCTCTCTTTTCCCTCCAATCCTCTATCTCTCTCTCTAATTATGTTACTATATCCCTCCCTTTCTCCTTCTCTCTCCATATCTCCTTCTTTGTCTCTTTATATCACCCCTAAACATAGACACTCTCTCCAAAATTCTCTTTCTCTATGTATTTCTTCTTCCCTCCCTCTCTCCCCCTCCAAATCCATCTCTCTATCCCTCCCTCTCGCTTCCTCTCTCTCGTCCTTCCTCTCTATCCTACCTCCCTCTCTCTCTCTCTCTCTCTCTCTCTCTCTCTCTCCATCTTTATGTCTCCCTCTCTTACCCTTCTCTACCTCTCTCACTCATCTCCCTCTCTCTCTCTCTTCATTTCTCCTCTCCCCTCTCGTAAGTTTATCTCCATCTCTCCCTCGTCACTTCCCCTATCTCTCCACCTCCATCACTCTATGTCTTTGTTATTCCCTCCCATATATATATCTAGAGTTAATATATATCATGATATATTAATATATATTATAATATAACAAATTTAATATTGTATTAATCCAAAGTTATTAAATTTAATATTATAATATATTAATATGAATATTATATTTATTAATAATAATAATAATAAAAATATTAGAGTTAGTAATGGTTTTTCTGCATGATATTAATAATACTTTGACCCTTGCTATTTGGTCATATGCTTCACCTAAATAAAAACCTATTTTTTGAGTGTTTGTAAATATAAAGAGGTTTATGGAGTAAATATAAAAAACATCTTTTATTTATTTACCATACCTGTGGTTTATTTATATTTTTATTTATGTACCATGGTATTTTGTCCATAGGCTTGGTATATAATTAGATGTTGATTTCTAATCTTATTTGATATATTTTTTTTATTTAGCATACTTCTTTATGCCTCTTTTATATTTATTTATTTACCATACCTCTTTTATAAATATGGTATTTGACCCATGGTATTTGGCCCATGGTATTAATAATAATTTGTCCCATGGTATTTGGCCCATAGGCTTCACTTAAATAAAACCTCTTTTTTGAGTTTTTGTAAATATAAAGAGGTTTTATTTATTTACCATACCACTAGTTTATTTATATTTTTATTTATTTACCATACCTATGAAGTAAGTATAAAAAATGTTTTATTTATTTACCATACCCCTCATTTATTTATATTTTTACGCCGTAAGGCGTTTCCCTTTGAAATGAATTGCCCCAGCCACCGTCGTGTCCTATTGTTCACCGTGGATTTGTGGTGTTAGACGATTGAACGAAGTTTGATCGTTGATCCAAAACTGAAATAAGTTATGAATAACAGAAAAATCGGTTAATGAAGAAGCGTGTTCCGTCCATGGAGAAGCTTCTCGATTCCTGTGACTCAAAGATTGTTCTCATTTTGAAATCTTGGCTTCTTGTGGAATTCACATTGGAGCGCCCATATTTTCCCAGATCCTTCTATGAAGAGCCCAATGGAAATGGCTGATACAAATAGACAACACAGGATACTCGTTTTACTTGTCTTTGTCATTCTATTTCTCAGTACTGCTAGCGCGATTCGATCCCTCGCTGCAGGTTTTCCCACTCGCTCATTTGTGCCAGCGTAATTGCATATATTTTGTTGTTTGCAAACATCCTTTTTTTATTATTATTGTCAAGATTATAAGAAATTTCAGTTATTCAACACTTTTGATCTATTAAAAAACATTGTTATGGGATCTAAATCTAAAGCAAATTTTCTCCTCTGTTTGCAGATAAGAATCATAAGTAAGTTGCAGGCGCCTGGATGAAAAAACTATCTACCCATCATCTTCCCATGTTGAGAACTACCCAACATTGAAACTAATCAAGCGACCTAACCGATCTACCCAATGTTGGACCTTTAGAGGACTTGACTGTAGAAGAGATACCTGAATGCGCGGATTCTTGGGCACCTTGCTATTGACTTGGTTTATGTGGTGCAGCTTTCTTGATTTTCTGCAACAGGTAAGAATGGCACTTTTTTGATTTTACACAATATTAGACCCACACTTTCTTGATTTCCATATTTGATTCCCTTCTTTAATGCTTTTATTTTTTCTCTGAATTGAATGTGTTTCTTTACAAATTATCGTCATCGGGGAAGATTAAGAATAGTCATCGCGGTCAATCTTGGCCTCTCGCTGCCGCTCTCTCCTGCACGTCAGAATAACCAGGTCATGACCACTTTCACCGCGGTCAATCTTGGCCTCTCGCTGTCGCTCTCTCCTGCACGTCAAAATAACCAGGTCATGAACACCGCGGTCAATCTTGGCCTCTCGCTGCCGCTCTGTCCTACACCAACTGGTTATTTTTTTTTGTCAAGCTAAAATTGTTAGCTTACATCTAACTTATACTATGGTGAATTTGTAAAGATAACCTGCAGGTATACAAGGTATTAAGGTAACAATAATCAAACTCGGTTGTGCTCCCTTCTTTTTATAAGGATATATTTATTTTTGGATGGCCAACATGAAATATGTGAGACTAAAATCAACCAGTATCCTGGATTTGTTTCTTGAATTTTAAGATTATATAAACACCTTAATCTGAAATTTCCATGTTCTATTGTTTTTTTTTCTCGTTAATACTATGCTATTCTATTATGTACATTAAAAGGAAAACAGTTACAGTCAAGAGTTCAAGTTGCCAGAGGCCGAGGATGGCACTCTGGACTGACAGAGATCAAGATAACCACCCATGCAAGGGCGACACCACTGAGACTAAACACCCACGCAGGGGCGACACCACTAAGACTAAACACCCACGCAGGGGCACCATCACTGAGATTGACCACCCATGTAGGGGCTTTGAACCATTGAGGACTAGTGAGAGCAAAATTAGTCAACCCGCGCAGGGGCGAATAAGAGAAAAAGAAGACCTTCATCATGTTCCCTCGCAGGGGCGTATATAGACATTGAACTATATGACTTTCGAACCAAACAAAGACACCCAAAACATACATTAAGCCATTGTAGTGAAAGTAGCAATTCGAAGAAAAACCTGAGCATTGTCTGAGGGTGAGCGCCTGATCGAGCGGACGACTATTCGTCCGGCTCTTCTTCATAGATCCAGCACATGCCTTCCGGGGGAGGGCCCCAATCGACCTTGGCCTTACCTGAAGAAGACGTTGGTTGAGTCGGTGGTGGGACGACGTCCGGCTCTGGGCGTCCCTCTGACTGTCCCTCAGCATCCTTGGAACTTTCAGCCTGATAAACTTGTGTGCGGGGTTGCTCCCCGATCTCCTCTTTCGGTTCCTCCAGAAATAGGACCGAGACATGAGCTTTAATATTTGAATTGCCCTGGGTGCTGCTGAAGGAGAATACCGCGGTTCCAAACGCAGGTAGCGGGGCAGAGCCCGAATCAGGATTACTAGAATCCATAAACTGGCTCGACTGGATGGGATTAGCCTCAGCAACTTGATGGCATAGACAACGACAGCAGCGTGAGGGTGGGTTTGCGACTGAGGGGCGTGAAGTTCCACCTCTGCCAGAGCCTCATCGGCTGATGAGACGCTGTCTGAGCTTGACCATGTTTTCCCTGAAAGCAGGTAAGCGTAACAGAGCTGGGGAAGAGGAGATGGAGGGTGTGAAATCGCCGTCACCCGCCTTTGCAGCCCTGAAACCACCTTCAATTGCCGAAGGGAACTCTTGAACCTGAGCTCTGAGCTCCGACGACCAAAATCCCAATTCCAAAATTCGAACTCGACCCGATGCAAAACATTCCACATTCTTGCCATTTTTATGCTTCCCTGCTCTTTCTCGATCCTCGTATGCCATAACTGCACCCTGAGAATGTAATTGAAGCCCGGACAAGGCAATGAATTGCCGTCCCTTCGCTCATCTGCACTCACGCTTGCAATCCAGGGCGGCGGAGCGCAGTTAATGCTCGTCTCATGCTTGGGGCCGCCCATGGTAACCAGGTGGCGTCCCATTCTCCGCGGTCGTGTCACCTGCATCCGGGGTTCCATGTTCTATTGTTAATTATATAGAAAAAAATTTATTTGTTTAAAGGCCTTTTTAAGTGTAGTTTTATTATGTTCAAAAATCCTTTTTGAGCCTAATCTTTCATTATTGTGATTAAGTTTGTTTTTATATATAAATTTCCATGAGGAACATTGTTAAGTGATGAAGCCTATATGTAAGAAGATTTGAGTGCTTTGGAATACAGGTAAGTAGAAATTATGGTAATCTCTGTTTTTAAAAGTTAATTTATTGCTGTACTGGAAATGCAAAAAGCAGAGTTCTATTCGTTAGAAAAATATGGATGGTTCTGTTAGTGTTTTTGGATGGTTCTGTTAGTGTTTTTTCTTTTCCAAATATGTAAACCACAGTATATGTCAATGGCCTTAATTTGTGGGAAACAGTCTACTGCTAAATATACTATGGATGACTTGTTGTACCTGTAGAGATACTCGAGTTGGTGCAGACAAGGAGGGAATTTTGTAAACATAATAACAACGTAGGTGAAAAATAAAAATAAAACCACATCGAGTGGGAAACCCTATGTGGACCCTGGAGGATCCTCACTGTAGGAAAACTTTAGGCAAGTCTGAGCACAGGTATTACTCCTGTGGCCATACCATAGCACCTTACAGAAGTTGGAGGGGAATCTAAACAAATGGGGAAAGACATTGCTCTGAAAAGAAAACATTAAAATGACCCTCTCTCACTATAGGAATGGAAATGAGAGACAGGAAATCTCCCTTCTTCTCTTGTGGAATTGAATTAAGAAATAAAAATTGTGTAAGAGTGGAACTATAGCTAACCAGAAATTCAAATTTAAAAGGCCAGATGTGAAATTGTTAACAGAGTTGTTTAAATTGTGGTGTGAATGTCGATTCTTTGCGAACCCTTGAGGGTTAGCCATGGATAGAGGCCTTCAATAGAGAACCCATCACAGAATTAAAAGAGTATCTCACACAAAAAATAGAGACGAAGCCCTCATCTTAAAGCCCTCATTGTACAGTGTAATAGTTGTAGTTAGTGTGAATGCATGTATTATTCGAAACAGAGACCTTACTGCAAATTATAAGAGAAGTCGTCCTTTAACTCAGAATTTTGAACCCAAAAAATTCCCACGACAGTATTACACGCGAATATATAATGGAAAACAAACTGGAATAGAACCAAATATTCGGATTCAGGTAAATTGACTATGCTGTAGCATTATTACACAAAAAAAATAAATATCCATGTACACATGCTAGAACAAAAGAAATGAACCGATATCCATAACTTAAACATAAAGTCAAATAACTTAAACGCGTACAATTTCTGGAGAAGAGATAAATACACAAAAATTAAGTAGCTTCAAGCCGAGGTGAACCGCCACCTACAAGGACCTACCCTTACATATGGGCAACCAAACCCAAGGTACTGTAACTAAAAATGCAACGTTTCGAGCTCATAAAATACTTACAGCAGAAAGCCTTCCCTTCCGGGCAGAGGATACCAAGGCGTGAAGCCTTCCGGATTTAAAACCCAAAAACCCTTCTATGGAAGAGTCTATAAAACAACTGGGTAGTTGGAAAGACGAAGCAAGACACAGCTCGAATGAGTGTAATTTCTCCTCCACAGTTTTAAAGTTTAGGTGGACGGCCAAATAACACATACTCGGAAGAAACCCATGCGCCATATCTGGGAGAGAAATTGCCTTTCACCGCATACAGACCTCCACGTTTCCATTGACGCACAACATGAAACCAACAAATTTGCAGGTGGTGACACTGTCTTCATCTCATAGAAGAAAGGAAAATGAAATAAGGGTATAATAGTGCAAAAGGAAGAAGAGAATGACCAGATTATTTATAGATTTCACCTAGCAGGAGGGCGAGCAGACTAAGCCCCCATGGGAGTGAATCATTAGACCTTCCTGGAAAGATAATGGATAGAGGTTAGATTGGGTAGACTCGAGGGATATTCGTATAACAAGACATTATATTATTGTTCTTTTCTTCATAGTTAAAAAAAAAATAAAAAAATTAAAAGGTCACATGGCCCACTGTTTTTACTAAAGGTATTGTAAAAGGAAGTAAAAGTTGTTGGCGGATGCCACTGACAAATTATACTATTTATTAATCCTAGAAACACTAATGGAGAGCGGAACCCACAAAAGGATTGAAAACCAGAAAATGAGAAAAACCCTTAAGCTTCGTTTTGGAAGTGCGACTCTGTTAATTGTTCACCAAAGCCCAAACGTAATTACAAGAAATCTCTACAATAGATCTTCCAGAAAATCATTAATTTGAACCAATTTACAAGTTGGGATCCAGGGCCACATCAGGGCCGAGAACCCTCATTTTTGATACAACGAACTCAGCAAATATAGGGAAAACTGAACAGATACAGTACAAATAAATAAACAAGTAATGGAAGATCCATGCAAAAAACTTAAATATGTATTATATTAAAGAAATCAAAACATAATCACACTATTCTGGTTGTATCGAATAACTGTAATACAACCGAGGAGTTAAACTTATAAACTGTAGCCAAAACCCCTTACACTTTTAAGTGCAAATAGTGGAATAAAATAGAGCAGTGTATCAGGGAGCTCAGAGGTCTTAGTGGGAACTAAGCCCTCAACACTCATAAGTGAAACCCTTAAGAAAACAAAGGAGCACTCTTATTTAACAAAGGAGAACTTTCAAACAAACGACGATAGTATGCCATTTAATGAAGAGCAGATAGTCTGAAGTGGGCCGAGGCCATATGACAGACAGGGCCGTAATCTTTTCCAACCAGAAGGATGCTTACCCGGCTGCTGTCGTAGCGTAGCTTTGGAGGAGTGCCTTCTCCTCTGTAGCAGGTGCAAACCCCAAATCGGTGACTAGAATCCCTGTGAAGATTACAAGCCACATGAAAACGAATGAGGTGATTGTCACACTAGTAACGAGACCAGCTTGAAGAATAAGGAAAAGAAAAAAAATAAAAAATAAAAGAAGAAACCAAATAAATTCAACTGCAAATGGTAGTGCTACCTGAAGCAGTCTTGGCTGTAGGTGGACCATGAGCTCGAAGGCAGTAAGGCTGTCATTCACACTAGTATAGTTGTATCTAGTCACGCTAGAAGGCTAAGGAAGGGCCGTCTCAGAGCAGCCTCGTAGGGGAATTGCAAAAACAAATGAGGTCATACCAAACCATTCCAGAGAAGAGCTAATCTCAGGAGGTGTAAGCTACACCGTTGATGAGGCTGGAATTCTGAGAGGAAGTGTCAGGGCCGGATGACCTGCTCAAGCCATGTACAGGGCGGGAGCTGTGGAATTAATGACAGCGGCAGTAGGCATGGGAGGCCATGTGAAGGCTACCGCGGTCTGCATGCAATACCTTGGGAGTGAGCCTTTAGCCGCGTGGAGTTCCAACATAAAAGAAATCAATTAACCATCGCGAAAAATCCCGCCAGCTAACTAGCCAGGTCACCAAACATTAAATAGTTTATTAAGTGATGGGTACTGTCGAATCAGAAAATCATATGAGACAAACAACGTCGTACAATTGTACAGTTGCCGCTAATCAAATGCTTATTACAATATATATATATATATATATATATATATATATATATATATATATATTATGTGACCGTGTAAATAGTAAAGTTAAAAAGGGTAGAGTAAAGTTAAAAAAAATCAACAATATAATAAATTTAATATACAAAATTACTAAAAGTAAATAAAACATAAATTTGAAAATTATAACATTCAACTTATTAATTATTATAGTATCTAACTAATTACTTGTATTAAATAAATTTATATAAGTTTTTTGAGAAAATATCTATAGTGTAGATTACTAAATACAAGATACCAATTTTTAAGAATAAATAAAAATTGTAAATATGATTGTGATTGTTGATAAAAATAAGCATTGTGATATTTAATTAATTAATTAATCGTATCAAATGAATTTACCATATTTTTATCAAGAGTACATCTAACTATGTTATGGATGACCAAATACAAGATGTCAATTTGTAACAAAAAAAAGATGTAAATGTAAATGTAATTGCAATTGCTATTACAATTATGTATGTGTTAAAATCATATTATTGAAAAGAAAATTAATAACAATTTCTTATTATAATTGGATTTTAAATTCTAATATCAATTAATAATAAAATCAAATTCTAACATATTTTAGAATTATATTTATCATATTAATAAAATGGAAACTCCTATTTCCAACTCTATAGAAAAGTTAATGCGCCCTGACATGCGCTCTCGATAGCCAGATATAACACGCGCGTGGTGATGACTAGAGAAAAAAAAATAATGGCGTGTTATATCGGGCTATCGAGGGCGCATGTCAGGGCGCATTAATTTTTCTATAGAGTTGGAAATAGGAGGCTCCGAAAACTCCTATTTCCAACTCTATAGAAAAGTTAATGCACCCTGACATGCGCTCTCGATAGCCAGATATAACACACGCGCGGTGATGACTAGAGAAAAAAAAAATAACGACGTGTTATATCGGGCTATCGAGGGCGCATGTCAAGGCGCATTAACTTTTCTATAGAGTTGGAAATAGGAGTTTCCTTAATAAAATATTAGTGTCATAACTTTCACTTGGACTTTATCACAATAAATTAAGTATTATTATCTACTAAAATTATGTAGGTATGAAAGATAATTATTATTGTTATCATTATAATTTAATAATAATAAGAAATATCCAAATTAATTAACATTATAATAAAGATTTATCTTTCAAACCAGTGTTTTTGCAACAAAACAATTCCAAATCTTAAAGCTTCATTATTATAGTTCAATCCCAAATCCGACATTAGTTCATTATGCAATGAGTTGGGAATATTGTGAAAAGTTGTAACCAAGATTATGCTTCTGCACATCTCTACGTAGGATGATACTTATTCAATATATAAGCTTGATATTTATTCACTATATAAGCTTACATAAATATCATATTGGGAATTTTTCTTATCATGAAAATATACTCACAGTAATTCATATTAATTTTATACATTTATCATGCTTTTAGGTTTTGTATTCAAGTTTTGAGAATCGCATTTGAGTTTATGAAATTAGAAAATTAACAATTAATGTGATTCCAGAATAGTCGAATTTATGGAAGAGTAACTTGCATCAAAAACATATTTAAATGAAAGTATGGGCTTAGTAGAAACAATATTTTAAATAGTTTTTATTCAATTTGGTTTACATCAAACTCATATTTCGTTTAATTATTTTTATCTAACAAAACAACAAAATTGGAAAAATTAAACATTAACCTTAAAGAATTCTACTCCATATAAAATTTAATTAAAAAGTTAATGAGAGGTGTGAACTAATTTCAATTAGTACAAATACACTTTACAAAGTGTGTTAATTTGGATATAAGCAGATCTATACGAAAGAATTATAAATGGTAAAAGCAATAATTATAAGGAATTATACTAGCATTTGCACTAGATGTTGCAAAGGAAACGTCGTAAGGCATAAATTGAAGAACACAAATACAACAAAAGAATACTTTGATAAAGAATAAAAATATATTGAACGCTCAAATCAATGCCCCATTAACTGGAACCACTTAGTAGACATATCTATCAACATTAGGATTATACACAATGATCAAGAAATTTCCCATATACAAACAACACCTTCCACAACAACCTTTTGTCACATCCACATTTTAAAAAATGCCTTGGAATGTGATTGGAATCTCCCATATTGGAATTAGTATGGTGTAACATCCCATACCCAATTCGAATTACCTGTCAAGAAAGAAATCAGAGTCAGAAATGGAAATCAACGCCGAGATTCATAAGCAGCAGAAGCTAATCATTAAACAGTCCAGGAGTGGGAAGGCGGGACAGTTATCAAAGTATTCTTTTGTTGTATCTGTGTTCTTCAATTTATGCCTTACGGAATTTCCTTTGCAACATCTGGTGCAAATGCTAGTTATTTATTTACCATACCTCTTTTTGACGTGTATCAATGTACCTCACAAATATGTCCAACTTAGCTCTTGGTTCTAGCTTTCTCTGTGCATCCTTGGAAACATGATAGTAAACTGAGGAACCAAATATTCTGAAGTGTGCCACATCTAATTTCTTACCAAAAAAAGCTTCCTCTAGTGTACTCATCCCGAGAATCTGATGAGGACTTATGTTCTGCACATATATCGGTGTGTTGCATGCTTTCCCCCACAAGTGAAACAGTAGGCCCTGATCATACAACATCGCTCGTGTAACTCCCACAATGATTTTGTTCTTCATTTCTGCAACCCCATTATGTTGTGGGTTATGGGGTGCTATCAAATCCCGTCGAATGCCTTCTAATGCACATAAGTTCTTGAATTCATTTGACACATATTCTCCACCATTGTCACTCATGAGAACCTTCACTTTCCTGCCTTTGTCTTTCTCAACAAGTGCTTTGAACTTACACAATTTTGAGAACATATGGTCTTTCTTCTACATGAAGAATATCCAAAACTTGCGTGATAAATCATCTACAATCACATAATACCTGTGCTTGGTTGTGGAGGCTACAGTCCACACACATTTGAGTGAACTCTTTCAAGGATCACTTGGAATCGACTGTCCTTATCATGAAAGGTGGCTTTGGTGTACTTCCCTAATGTACACCCTTTGCATGTATCACACTGCTCAGTTGCACCCTTGTGAAGTCCTGTAAAAATATGTTGTATGATCTTCAAAGCTCATTGTTGTAGATGGCCCAATCTTCTATGCCATAAATCACCAATGTCTTGGTTCTATACCTTCTCTTCTTCCATGCGTAAGGAAACACAATCTTCTACATCCAATTTGTAGAAGTTCTTTAACCGAACCCTAATCTTCTTCACCTATCCCCTGGCTATGTGATGAAGGAACGTCTTTCCTTTGCTAGAATCCACATCATAGCGATGGTCTACCAACATAGAAACTGAAAATAAATTCTTCTTCAAACCCGGAACATACATGACATCTTTCAATGTGAGAGGAGAACCAGACTCCCTCTAAAAAGTAATTGTATCGATGTCGATCATGATATACCTTCCATCATCTCCCATGTCGATGTGCATCTGGAGGTCCTTCTCCTCCAGGTTGCTAAAGAACTCTTGGTTGCCGATCACATGGAATGAGGCTCCACTATCTAGGTATCACACACTACCCATCACCGATGACACCATGCATGCGATGAGGGTGAAATCCAACTCAAATTGTGAAGCAAGTGCTTCACCTGCCACTCCTCCTGAGGGATTCTTGTCAGCCTTCTTGTGTGGACACTTCGTGGCATAGTGTCCTAGCTCATGACAATGAAAAAATTTAATCTTCGACAAGTCCTTCTTCTTGTATGCCTGACTAGAATCTGATTTGGAATGGGATGACTTCCCTTTCAATTCCTTCACCTTTCCATCCAAGGAAAAATTCTCCTCATCATCATGTATGGATGAGGATCCATCATTGGTGTTCCACCAAATCTCTTCTTACACCAAGTCATACCACAAACTCTCCCTCTTTGGTATCTTCTCTCTCCCATTTACCGAATTCAGGTAACTATGCCAGCTCTTAGGAAAGCCTAGAAGTGCTAGGATCACTAGATCATCTTCAACAACTGTAACACAAACACTTCCAAGCTCATCCTGACATTGGGTAAAATTGGTCAAGTACTTTGGTATTGTGTCGCCCTTCTCCATCTTGATTTTCATTAGCTTGTCCTTCAGTGCCAACTTCCTGTGGTCACTGTTGTTCTGAAACAAGTCTATCAAGGCCTTCCACATTACAAATGGAGTTTCCTTTCTGTGTAGGTTCGAGTCAATATGATCTCAAACACTTTCCAGTAGAATCCCTCTCACCTTTGAAACACACTTCATCCACTCTTATAGATCCCATGAATAAGTTGGGGCTGATTTCAAGATGTCCTTATCAATGAACTCCTTCAATCTGCTTTCTTCCAAGACTGCTTCCATCCAGTCTCTCTGAGCAATGTAATTCGAGCAACCCTCAAGGTCATACTCGAGCCTCAGACCATAGAATGCTATCCTTATCCTGCTGCTAGTTCTAGATAAGAGATCTGCAAAACTTGTTCCTCCTGTAAGTACAAACTCGTATTCTTCTCCTCTATATTAATTTCGGCTCTAATACCACGTAGAAATTCCTTGTAGATTCAAACTGGTAATTGTAATATGCTAAAATGATAGACTTGAATATGCTCTATTAATTGTGGAAACCAATAAACGATTGAGAAATCACAAGCATACAAGAGAAATAATTCAATCAACACATTACACAATGATTTCCTGGGGAAAGCCTCAGATAAAAACCCCGCTATATGTATATTTCATTATATAGAAAATATGAGAAGATTACAATGCTTTTCTCAAACCAAATAAATCTTTGCACTATCTCTATCTATCTCACTGCTTCTTAGACAAGCCTAGGCTAATACTTAGCCAATTTTTTGCCTACCCAAATCCCTATTTTCTTGCGTTTTTTCCTTGGGTAATTAGCCCTTATTAATTAGGGAAATCCCCATCCAATACTACACAATCCATCTAGGGCCTTCCTCTCACTCCATGCACCACCTGCACAATTTGGATGATTATATAACTGATAGTACACTTCCCCTGAACTCTAACGTCAACTGGATAACTCTCAGTTCTGACATGCATGAGTTATTTATGGTTGAATCACCATTTAAATTATTTATCATAGAGTAGACAAATCACTATTAGACCTATCACTATTTCCTCCAATAGTTGGAACTAGTTAAACTAACTTGAACTTAGATAAACTAAATTAATTAATTAAAACTAAAAAAAAACTCAACTAGGGCTCCTAAAAAGTAGGAGCCACTCTACATGACTCAATTTAGACCCTCAAATTGAATTAAATAAACCAACTAAGTCAAAGTAACTTAAATCATACAAGTTGTCATGTGATGTGGAATTACAATTTTCTTCTAATTTAATTCAAGGGAAAACTAAATGAGAATCTTTCTTGGTGCCATTTTCAATACTCTCTCATAGCAAGAAATGGATTATCTGATACCCTGATCTTGCCTCTATGTAACTTGAATTTTCCTCTTGGCAGTGCCTTCGTCAAGATGTCTACATCATGTTCCTCCGTAGGAATACAATCTAGTATCATGATCCGCCTCTTCACACAATCTCCGGGATGGTGGTACCAGATGTTGATATGCTTGGATCTATCATTAAAAACTTGATTAACCGAGAGTTTGATGCAACTCTAGTTGTCACAGTAAATCATTGTAGGATCCATATGTTGCCCAAAAAACCCAACAATGATCTTCCTCATCCAGATAGCCTCACAAGTTGCTTGACAAGCAACCATGTACTATGCTTTTGTTGAACTGAGTGGAACTGATCTTTGCTTCCCGTTGTACCAGAAAACTATTGTTGACCCAATATTGAAGATTCTACTTGATGTGATCTTCCTGTCGGATGGACTCGCTACCCAATCTGCATCTCTGAAGCCTTGAAGCTTCACTCCCACTGTCCACCTGTACCAAAGACCAAACTGAGTGGTGCCTCTGAGGTATTTCAACACATGTTTGGTTGCCTTCCAATAGAGCTTGGTTGTCTTAACCATTGCTTGACTAAAATGGTTAACCACACAACACATGTTCGGTCGTGTGTTCACCAAGTACATAAGTGAACCCATAAGCTTCCTGTAAATGGTAGCTTCTATCACTTTACTTGAAGTAGCATATTCCTTCCTCCAATCTTAACCATTGCTTGACT
Organism: Pinus tabuliformis; assembly: GCA_031772625.1. Taxonomy (NCBI): domain Eukaryota; kingdom Viridiplantae; phylum Streptophyta; class Pinopsida; order Pinales; family Pinaceae; genus Pinus; species Pinus tabuliformis. The sequence continues at coordinate 405,553,490 of CM062807.1, read as the reverse complement.
AAAATGGTTAACCACATAACACATGTTTGGTCGTGCATAAGTGAACCCACAAGCTTCCTGTAAATGGTAGCTTCTACCACTTTGCTTGAAGTAGCATATTCCTTCCTCCAATTCCTTGCTAGAGGAGTCTCCATGGGTTTGCTTCTCTCCATGTGAAACATCTTAAGTATCTCGTTGGCATACTTTCCTTAAGAGACAAACAATTCCCCATCTCTTTGCAAAATTTTCTTTGCAAGATTTTATCAACTTCTCATCACCTATTAGAATTAAATCATCGACATATTATTTAATATAATCAACAATTTATCTTCAACCACAATATGGTAAAGGTTCACATATACTTCACTTTTGGTGAAGCGCAACCCAGTGAAATAGTTGTCGATCCTGGTGTTCCAAGCACGTGGTGCTTGTTTCAATCCTTACAACTCTTGCTTGAGTTTGCACACATTCGACTCTTTGTCAAAGGTCTCAAATCATTTCAACTTCTCTATGTACACCTCTTCCTCAATCACTTCGTTGGGGAAAGATGTCCTTACATCCATCTAATATATCTTCCATCCCATCTACGCTGAAAGTGGTAGAATTGAGCTGATTAAAGAGTGCCTTGTTATTGGAGAAACAAGTCTCCTCGTAATCAATTCCCTCCACCTGAGAGAACACTTTGCCACAGTTATGGCCTTGTGTTTCTTGACACTCCCATTTTTTGTTTGCTTCACCTTGTAGATCCACCTAGATCCTACAACTCACTTGTCCTCTAGTCTTGGGACTGTAACACCCTCTTCCCACATTTACCCAAGTTACCCGGTCCACTGGGGTAAACATGCGATGAGAGGTTAACTATGATTTGATTCAACCTCCTAGGTCACCTTAAGGAAGTAGAATCGACGCCACACAACTACACAGACCTTCAACACTTGCTACAAGACACCCAAGAGCCATCCAAACCTTCTTGGTGGCTAGCCCCTCAGACAAACTAACCTTTTTGTGCATCAATACCTGAGTCACTCCCTTGATATGGGAAAGGGTGCGAGTAGAACCCTCCAGTCGCTCGCACAACATGGGCATGCGTGTGATTGGGGAATTTTCCATGTAGTTTTGAGCCTGCGATCTCGATTTCTATGCCACTTTCTTAGGCCCAGGGCTCAGGTCACTGCCTAGAACTCCATGAAACTTCCATAACTAAAAGATAATAGTGGAATAATGATGTAGATGAAATCACTTGAACAAGGACTTGATTGAAACCCTACTAGCCATGACAAACATTTCATTAAACATGTAATCTACAGGTTTAAACAAAAAATATGAGCATAGGGGTCTCACACTTATCTAAGATTCACTAAGAAGCAATGGTCCCTTATCACATTAGCTTTATTATAATCTATTAGGTCATATATTCATTGTTCATTCAATTGCAAGTCAAAACATGATGAGATCCATACATCATCACTATGAAAATACATGCTCATAACCAACATAATAGCAACAAAAATACCAAGGATACAACAAACATAGAATCCACATACAAACCAATATATTACTCATGAGAGAACAAGGGAAAATAACTTGTTATTAATGTATGCAAAGGCTAACCAGGTTTGGGACTTCCACGTTCCACCTGACCATAGATTGGATAAACCAAATATTTATTTTAGCCAATCACCCTCATGCCATATTCCAAGCATGAATGTGGGACTCATAACCAAAATCAACCAGCGATTCCCAAGTCTACACCACCTCACCCTCATCAATAGAACTAGGATTTACCACAATCCACACCGGATCACTAGACCAAAAAAATATACATGTAATACCAAGCTTTACCATGATCTCCACCAGATCACTAGGCCAAAAAAAGCATGGATACCATCAGATTTCTCCACCTACACTGTGAGGAATTTTCATGTCTCTTAGTCTCTAGGCTTTACCGCAATCCACACCGGATCACTAGGCCCTAATTGAGACTCCACCCTCTAGGCTTTACAGTATGTCCCGCCATTCACTTGCAAGTATTCCTAGGACTAATAAAGGGCAACCACCTCTAGGATTTATTGTATATCCTTCCATTCACCAACAAGGATTCCCAGGCCTACCGAGGCACACATTACTTGGCTTTACCACAACCCACAGTTTGGTTCAGGGGTCACTAGGATAATGGCTTTAGTGCAATCCACAGTCTAGTTCAGGGATCACTAGTCCATGTGTTATTTCATTTAGAGATCCACCTCACTCAACTTCAAATCCATCCGAAAATCTAGCTCGACCAAAACATGAGAACATCATCACACCATGGCTATCCGAAAATGACAAGGCTAGAATGAAAAAACATTGTCACACCTACAAAGAATCATGTTGTAGTTGCTTGATCCTGCTCTTCCTTACTTGATCTTTACTTCCTCTTACCTTCTTTTGCATTTCTTTGATCCAATGCTGAAGTGCTCCAAGAAAACTCTAAGTGTCCAAGAGAGTGAGAGAGATAGAATAGAGAGAGAGCTCCGAAACTGAATTGACAAAAAGGTACCAACTGATCCTCAAAAGCCTTTTTATCAATGAGGCCTCTAATTTTTTCATTTTCCATTATTTTTCTTCATTTTCCTCCTCAGATGCAACTTGTGACCTTTCACCTTCATTTTCTCCTAATTTCTGTTATTTTCATAGATAAAATGCTAATTAATGCCACTTTGCCTTTCCAAAGCCTTTTCCATTCCCTTTGCCAATTTCCTTAACCATAATAACCAAAATGAACACCCACATTAGGTTGTTTTGCCCAACATTCAACTTGGAATAAGTGTCCCATAACCATGGTTATTATTTTTCCTTTATTAACATTTATTACATGGAATTTTCACTATGGTTGTTATAGAACTCTCCCCATTTTCACTATGGTTGTTACAGAACTCTCCCCCTTGGGGGAACATCGTCCTCAATGTTCGATGACACCTACAACCAACAAGACTACTGTAATCACAACATACTTCCCATGGAGCTTTATAACTTAGTTCGTTGCAATATTTACATTGGTCACCCTGCTGAAAAAAGAATCAACATGACAACATAACAACATGACAACCATAATGATATGAAATCAATGCCACTTATTGGATCTTTATAACACAACTCATAGCAGTATTTGCATCCATATACATATGTACACATACCAAAATACCACACCAAAACATATGCCAAATCATATACCAAAACATCATACCAAAACTACTTTGCCTCAACCGGAAAATGATGAAGGATACATAGCCCGTATCTGATCCGCCATTTCCCATGTAGCTTCATCGGGACTAAAGTGCTACTTTTGCATTTTAACCTACTTGATTTCTCGCCTCCAGAGCATGATCATATTTTTCTGCAATATACATTGCGTTTTCAGCTGGAATTCTCTTCTTGGTTCCACCTGCAATACATACCAGACAATCACATGATCAACATCTTTAACATACTTTTTAAGAAATGACACATGGAAAACATCATGGACTTTCACTGTCAAAGGCAATGCAAGTTAACAAGGTACTAGCCCAATCCTTTCAAGAATCTTGAAAGGTCCACAAAATGGAGGTGCTATCTTGGCAAATGATCCAATCACAAGGAGCTCTTCTTTTGTTTGATGCACAAGTACATGTATTCCCCAACCTAAAACTCCTTAAACAACCTGCTCCAATGTGCAAAACCTTTTTGTCTATCATGTGCTGCTTTGATATTCTTCTTGATTACCTGCATTTCTTGTTCCATCTCTGCAAACATATCCGGTCCAATCAATACCCTGTTCACCGGATCACTCCAACTGATGGGAGTGTTACAACTTCGCCCATACAATGCCTCAAACGAAATCATCCTCGATGATTCCTAGTACCCATTGTTGTAAGCGAACTCTACCAGCAGAAGATACTCCTCCCACTTTCGTTGTTGATGCATCACATACATACTCAACGTCTCATCCAATATCCTATTGACCCCCTGAGTCCGTCCATCTGTTTATGGATGATAAGTTGTACTGAAGACCAATTGTATAACTAATCCTTCAAACAACTCCTTCCAAGACTTGGAAGTGAATTTTCCATCCCTGTCAAACACGGTCTTCTTTGGAACACCATGCAATTTGACCACATCTCTGATGAACACCTATGCCACTTCATGATCTGAACTTAAACGGGAACACAAAAAATTATAGATATAACCATAAATATAGAAATGAAACAAAAATAACACTTCATTTCATTTAGATCAGAATACTGAAATATGCTTACAAACATAATGGAAATAAACTAGCTCGAGCGATGATAGCTTATCTCTAAGAAGAGATGTGATGGCTACGTGCCTCTAAACTCTGTGTTACAATGAGGCTCCAAGGCCTATTTCTTATTTAGAAAAATGGAACCCTAAACATCCAAAAATCTAACCCTAGGAGATGAAGCGCCAAAACTGTGGGCCCCGTTTGGGTAAATTGGTACATCAATTTCTCGATGTCGTAACTTTGACATACGATCTCTATTTGGCTATCATAATACCTTGTTTCGAAGATCTCGAAGAATAGGCTGAAAAAAACAAGTTTCCTTTTTTGGGACTTTCCCGATCTCTCCATTTTCAACATAGTTACCGATCAAACGAGAACTATTACCTCAAAATGGGTACTCTAGCCAAAAAAACCCAAAAAACATGAAAAAACAACCCAAAAATGAAAATTGTGTATGCCACAATGATGCTTTTTTTTAGGGTAATTTTTCCAAAAAAAAAAAAATGGAAGTAAAAACCAATTTTTTTTTGCAAAATGGATGAAAAAAACATCCTCAAAAAAATAAGTGTTGATGTTGGAATAACAAAAAAAATCGAGATACATATTTGACACTCTTTAGCAATGGAATTAAAGATAAAACATCAAGACTTTGAAAAACTGTCAAATTCCAACAATTCTCGAACATTATGTTAAAGATCAACTACCATGTCTCAAATCCTGACAATTCCAACAATTTTAATCTATGTTGTTAAAGATAAAATATCTTTACTCTAAAAAACCCTGAAATTGTAATTGTTTTCAACCATAGAATTAAAGATAAAATATCATGACTTAGAAAAACATGTAAATCTTGATAATTTTCAACCATGCAATTAAAACCAAAGATTGTGACTACAAAAAAATCTTAAGTTTTAAAAATATTTCAAACATGTTATTATGGAAAAATTTTATGACTAAAAAAACTTTTAAAATGAACACTTTAATGAAAGATTTATCATACCAAGCCCACGGGGCTTTGGATTGATGGTGAATGGGTGCACTGTTAAGACACTCTTTGCGATAGGTCACTGGTTCAAATCCCCCATGGGTACTTACCTACCAAAAAAAAAAAGAGTAATCATACCAAGAGTAATTTCTTTTTTAAATGCTAAATATATAACGATTTTAAATTTTAACCTAAGACAACTTAATACATTGCAACAAAAATTTAAAAATTAACCATCAAATTGACATTCAGTGTAAGTGAAATCGACCCATTGTAATGGAAACTTAAAAACCAACCATGAAATTGACACGTTGTGGGGGCAGACTTGATTCGTTATAACAAAAATTTTGAAATCAACTATCGACACGAACATGGACAAGCATCGACACAGACCCTGCAGAAAAAGATAATAATAAATAAAAACGAAAATAATAAATAAATATATTAAATAAATAAATACGAAAGATACAAAAGAAAAAAAATCAAATATTAAAAAAAAATAAAAACAATAAATATATATAATACAAAAGAAAACAAAGATTCAAATAATGAAAAAAAAACGATAAAAAATACACAAAAATTAATACAAAAAAAAAAACAAAAATTCAAATATTTAAAAAAAAACCGTGAAAAAAAATAAATAAATAAATAAATAAAAAAAAAAATAAAAAATTCAAATATTGAAAAAAAAATAATAAAAATAATACAAAAAATAATACAAAAGAAAACAAAAATTGAAATATTAAAAAAAAAAATTAAATAATAATAGCAAGTAATAAAACATGATAAAAAAAATTCAAATATAAAAAGGACAAAAAACAAAATCTATAAAAATGTAAAAACAAAATAAAAATGAACTCTTAAAAATTAAAAATTTAAACAAAAAAATGAAAGTTATCAAAAAAACGGTGAATTTTTTTTTTTTTTTTTTTTTTTTTTTTTTTTTTTTTTTTTTTTTTTTTTAATAGACACAATTTAAGGAAAAAAACATTTCTTTAGTTAAAAAAATAAATTTAAATAAAAACTATATAATTAAAAATAAAATAAAAAAGTTTACAAGTTTTTTGAGCTGCGCAGCCCTGGATCGATTAGGCGTTTGAGCCACTAGTGAGTTTCCTGCCGTTGCCCCTGCTGCTGAGGCCTCCTTTCCTACCAGAGTCCTTTGCACGGCCTGTCCTATCTCGCTGACTACAACCATCATGGAAGTCAGGGAGGGTCCCCCTCCACTCCCCCTTGAGATCGAAGCCTTTAAAAGACTGGTAGCCTCCAATGGAAAAAGGAAATTGAACACGAATCAACAGAGGTTTGTCAAGAAATTAGACTCCATCCTCACTGTAGAATTGCCAGCAGATCAACCATGCAAGACTGCGTTGAATCTAGCAAAAAGAGGACTCATCGGCCAATTTACGGGTCTTTGGCCCTCTCCGAAAGCTATTGAAGGATGGGTCCAGCGAAACTGGAGGCCTCTTGTCTCCGAAGGTATTCGAAATCATCTAGTAGGCAGAGGTTATTATGTCTTTGTTTTCGAATCGGCAGAAGATCGAGACCTCATCTTCAGAAACGGTCCTTATTTCATGGGCCCCCAAGGGCTTTACCTAAATAAGTGGACTCCAGACTTTGATCCCGCTCAGGACACCCCTTATGCCATTCCAGTCTGGGTAAGGCTTCCCCATCTACCCCTTCACTATTGGAACCTGAAATCAATGGAAACAATCGGGAATAAATTAGGTAAATACATAGACAGGGCTGAAAGGAGAGATCAATACTCGTGTGCCAGAATATGTGTTGAAGTAGACCTAGAGATAGGACTACCAGAGGCGATCAAGATAACCATAGCTGGTTGGTCTCATATTCAGGAACTGGACTATGAACAACTTCCTTTCAAGTGCTAGCTCTGCCACGGCTATGGTCACTTCGCTCGAAACTGTAAGAAGAAAACCGATGAAGACTCTGAAAAGGAAAAGGGAGATCAGTGGACACAAGTCAGAAAAACTGGCACAACAAAACAGAACTATAGAACAAAAAAGAAAGGAGGGAATCTAGAGAATGGAGGCCCCTCTACTGGGATGAGTTTATCAGAAGGCCAAGTGGCAACAAATGCGAAAACCTCCTCAAATCCCTTCGCTGCTCTTCATACCCCAGAATATCAGCCAGAGTTAGAAGAAGGAGAGGTGCAACAGCAAATGGAGCAGGTAACAGACGATGGAATAAATGAAGGACCTCAGGAACAATTTGCAGAAGCCATCCCAACCTCATGTGTAGATGCATTCCATCAAGAAATCTGGGGGCTCCAGCAGCTACAAGTTCCCCTCCCTCCTACGCAGAGATGACCAAAAAGAAAAAGTTGATAGAAAGCCCATGTTCTTCCGAAGATGAACCTCTTGAACAATCCAATAAAAAGGCAGGAAGGAAGTCCCGCAAGGAGATCAGAGAGGAAGAAGCAGAGTGATTAAAGATGCAGGGCTCTTAGTCCACAATTGAAATGTCGTTAGGCAGAAATACAAGGACCCATCTCCCAAAGGGAGGGTCTGCTCCTCCTCTCTCCAATAAATAATGCAGATCATCTCTTGGAATTGTAGGGGTCTGGGAAACCCACTGAAAGTTAAAGTAGTCAAAGATCTAACTAGAATGGAATCCTCAGACATTCTCCTGCTCCAAGAGACAAAGATAGAAGAGGATGCTCTTCTATCTACAAGCAGAACTAAATGGAAAAAGAACACAGGAAAAGCAGTCAGTGCTCGTGGAACTTCAGGGGGCCTCGCTACCTTATGGTCGGAGGACAGGTTCCAGCTTAAAAGCTCCTTCGCTACCCAACATTGGATTTACACAGACCTGCTTCATCTCCCAAGTAAGACCTCTCTAGCCCTCTTTAATTTGTATGTTCCTGTTAACTTCATGGAAAAGAAGGATTGCTGGAATACGCTAACAGATTTCCTAGAAATCTACTCCCCCTCAAATATCATTCTGGCAGGGGATCTCAACATTACTATGGCACCAAATGAGAAGAAAGGAGGAGTGTGGGGTAAAGATCCCTATCTAGGCACGGTGGAGTCCCTGATCCTTGCCTGGGACCTCCTAGACCATAAACCCAAGAAAGGTCAATATACTTGGACCAATAACAGAGTTTGTGTAGCCAATATAGCAGCCCGTCTAGACCATTTCCTTGTCCAAATATCTTTCATGGAGGGAAAGCACATAATCTCCTCTAAAATTCTGCCCAAACTAACTTCTGATCATAATCCCATCATGTTGTTGATAGAGAAAGAGGAGGACCTCGGTCCAATTCCCTTTAGATTCAATCCTCTTTGGGTATTGAGAGACGACTTCCTAGATACAATGGTCCATGCTTGGTCGCAAACTATTGAAGGATCCCCCAACTTTGTGTGGGAGCAGAAACTTAAACAAACCAAGTCTGCATTAAAAGCATGGGCAAAAGAAAAACCTCCCTTCACCCCTACAAGAAATAGACAAAAGATCGTTCATGCTCTTGCCGAGATTCGGCTAGGTATGGAAGGAACCGAAATTACTAAAGATCAGCGACTCAAAGAACAAACTTCCCAATTCAACTCTTTTCTCCTCTTTCTCTAGGAAGAGGAATATTGGTGTCTTAAGTCTCGCAACCTTTGGCTCAAAGCTGGAGATAGAAATACATCTTTCTTTCATAGACAATGCAGAGCTCGCCTTTCCCGGAATCATATTTCAGAAATATCAAACAGTGAGGGGGTTGTCATCAAAGAACAGGCCTTAATTCATCTGGCAACCACTTCCCATTTCAAGAATCTTTTTCAGGAGGAGGATTCTTCCGATGATAACCTGGCTGTTGATTTTTTGTTTAAAATCCCCTCTCTTATCACTACAGAGGTAAATGTTGGTCTTATGAAACCCTTCACTAAAAAAGAGACAAAGGAAATTATATGGTCAATGCAGCCAGATAAAGCTTCGGGGCTGGATGGCTTCACCATCCAATTTTAAAGGGTGTGTTGGAATGTTATAAAGTCTGACCTCCTTAGAATGATAAAAACCTCTCAAAAGAAAGCTAAAGTGGGAGGGAATACCAAATCCACCTTCCTTGCCTTAGTCCCTAAAGAATCTAACCTAGAGTCCTTCGACAGGTTCTGGCCCATTTCCCTCTGCAACGCCTCTTACAATATTCTTGCCAAACTTCTAGCCAATCGACTCAAACCTTTGTTGGGGAATCTAATCTCTCCCTTGTAAGGTGGATTCGTCAAAGGAAGGCACCTCATAGACAACGTGATCCAAGTGCAAGAAGCCCTTCATTCCAACCATTCTCGGAAGGAAAAAGGAATGCTCATTAAGCTGGATATGTCCAATGCATTCGGTCGAGTCAAACATTCTTTTCTCTATAAAATCCTTCTCTCCTTTGGCTTCAGTGCTGAATTTGTCAATTTGATAAAAGCTTGCACTCATAGACCTTGGATTGCGCCCCTAGTCAATGGCAGACCTTCTGATTTTTTCCAAGCTTCCAGATGGCTCCGCCAAGGTTGCCCATTGTCTCCCTTTCTATATATTTTATTGACAAAATTGTTGAGCAGAAAATTGACAGCGGAAATGGATTCAAGTGATATCCCTGGGATCAAGGCCACTAGAGGTGTTGATCCCATAAATCATGCCCTCTTTGCAGATGACTCTCTCCTATTGGGAGGGGCCTCGGTTAAGACTGCAAAGGCCTTTAAATAAATTATCCAATAGTTCTACTTAATCACTGGAGCCCTGATCAATAAAAGAAAGAGCGATGTGTATGGTTGGAATGTTGATCACCCAACTATGCTCAGAATTTCCTGCATGTTGGGTTTCCCTGGGTTTGGAAAATGGGAAAAGATCAAATACCTCGGTCTCCCATTAACCTTGGGTCCTAGCTCCTCCTCCTTGTGGGCTGAAGTAATTAGCAAGATACAAAATAAAATAGCCTATTGGGGAGGCCAAAGGCTTACAAAGGCTGGGAAATTAGTCTTGATCAAGGCAGTCCTCTCTACCCTTCCCATTTTCCAGTCTTCCCTTCTACTGGATCCAAAGTCTATCACGAACTAGATTTCCAAAATCCTTCGAGATTTTCTTTAGAATGGAGGCAAAGGAAACCATAGCAAGTTTCATCTGGTTATATGGAAGACTCTCAACAGACCTCTCCAGCAAGGAGGGCTTCAGATTCAGGATCCTAGCTTGGCAAACTTAGCTCTTGGAGGAAAAATCATATGGCAACTTTATGGAAATAAAAAGCACCCTATCAGCAAAATCCTCTGGAAGAAATACTTAAAGGGAGGATCCCTTAGAAATCTTACCACTGCTTCTACTCCTACAGGAACTGCAATTTGGAATCTAGCCAAAAGAAGCATTGATCATATTGAACAACAACTTTATAGAATCCTTGGTAATGGACTGAGAACTCTTCTGTGGGAGGATTCCATTCAAGGGAAAGCCCCACTGTCCACCCTTGACTCCTGCTCTGAGTTAAAGATGTGGCTGGTGAATAAAGGCTTACTTCATCTCGCTGATATATGTGCTTGGGATAGAAAAGGGAATTGGAAAGGATGGATCTTTCCTGAGTTCCCTGACCCTCTGGAACCAAAAAAAAATTTACTGTGTTCGGCTCTGTTGGACCTTGCCCCTGTCCACTTTCGATCAAGGATAAATGGGGGTGGGGAAGAACAGGTAACTACACAGCTGCCTAAGGCTTCTCTGCTTTACAAGATACTCATGCTCCTCTGCTGAACTCAAAGCTCTGGAAATCTGTCTGGTCCTCCTTAAGCCTCCCAAGAGTGAACTTCTTCACCTGGCTTCTCATGCAAAATAAGTCTCTAACTGGAGAAAATCTGAATAAAATAGGTTTTAATGGTCCATTTAGATGCTGCCTATGCAATTCAGTAACCGAAACTACTGATCATTTGATGGTGGACTGTGTTTTCACACAAGCTGTTTGGAAGTTGGTTCTCCAAGGTCCCAGTGTCCTAATCCCTTCTCAGATTTCTGTTTTCTCTCTCTACATCTCCTGGGCAAATCGAAATCTTGAGCTCAAAATAAAAAATGCAGAGTGGAATAACATTTGGCAAGCAATTCCCAAATGTCTCTGGTGGAAATTCTGGATTGCAAGAAATGAGAGGATTTTCAATGACAAGTTTCCCAAGGCGGTGGACGTGGCAGCCAAAATCAAAGGCCTCCTTCTGGAAATCGTTGCCAACACAGAGTCTGACTTCAAGTTACCGGCAGAAGCCTCTGCATGGCTTGGACCCCGTGGGACAGGAGAAAGAAAATGCGCACTCAGAAAATCTGTGACAAACCCTCCGTGGCGCTTGCGTATCTCCGAAGAGGACTTCCTTTCAAGGTGGCAGGGGACACCGGATGCCACAATCTTCTTCGACGGTGCGTCCAAGGGGAATCCTAGAAACTCAGGCGCAGGCAGTTTGATCATTGCCCCAGATAGAGCGGACAATACGAGCTTTATCTAGGGCCTGGGCATAAACACAAATAAACAAGCTGAAAGCTACAGCCTCCTAAAAGCCTGCCAAATCGCGAAAGACTTAAGATACAAAAGAATCCAAATCTTTGGAAATTTAGAGCTCTTGATTAAGCTCTTAAATTTTGAAAACCATTTTTGTGATGTCGTTCTAAATAATACACTGCAGAGAATCAGAAATACAATGAAATATTTTGACTCTGTGGCAATATACCACATTCTGCGGGTTCTCAATAAGCTTGCAGACTCCCTAGCAAACAAAGGATGCATGTTATCTCAAGGATATCTCAGTCTCAATGGAAGACCCTGATCGAACCACCCTCTGCCATAGGCACGCTTCAGTAGATCGATCCCAGGGGCCTCTTTACAGTTTGGGAATGATATCAGGACTCCAGAAATTCACCTACAGGAATGCCAAGTATGTTGTTGATAGAATAGCCAGCAAAAGAAACACCAAGAACAGTGCCAGACGAATCAACATTAAAAAAAAAAGACAGAAATCAAAAGCAGCCAAAGTATTCGATGTAATTATGAAATTAAGCATTGCTTTCATAAGCTATTTCTGCTTGTAATTGGAGCTCGCTCCTTTTTTGGCAATAAAATCTCTAAGCATTTCTGTTAAATAAAAATTATAAAATTAAAACAAAAAGCCAATTAAAATGATAATAATAATAATTAAAAAAATAAAATTAAAACAAAAAAACAAATTAAAACAAAAAATAAAATAAATAAATAAAATTTTAAAATAAATAAATAAATAAAAATGAACAAAAACCCGCCTAGGAGTGGCAGGGCTGATTCTGGAAATATATCCACAATTAATACATTATAAAATTTAAAGTGTAAAAAATAAGCCCTTTACACAAAAAAGATTGATGTTGCATTGACACTTTTCAAAATCAAGATGAAAATCACTAACATTTAAAAAAAAAATGTTCATACTTGATACATAAAAAATTTAAAGTGTCAAAAATAAGCCCTCTAAAAAAATGTGTTGATGTTGGATCAACACTTTCCAAAATCAGCATGAAAGTCATTAATATTTAAAAAAAAAAGTGTTCATACTTGATACATAAGAAAATTTAAAGTGCCAAAAATATGCTAAAAAAAAAATGTTTATTCTGAATCACCACTTTTGAAAATCGAGTGATTTTTTGCTACCTCTAAATTATGGGTACTAGGTAATTTTTCCTTTTGATCAATAATTATGTTTTTCCTAAAAATGTCATTTAGGGCCTCAAAACGGCTTCGGAAGTTCAGGGCCCGAAAAACTGCTAAAAATAGTAAGTTTTTCTACAGTTAAGGAAACTGAAAAAATGACAAAGACAGTGTTGGGGGTCCAAGTGGAATACGAGGGTGGTCACAAATATCCACCTAGATCAGTCCTCCCCCCTTAGGAAGCAATGGTCCCCATTGCGTTGAGTGCCTCCATGAGATGAGGAAACTTCTGTTAAACTTTGTCCTTGGTGAGCCACTTGTCTTGGTGCAGGAGTTGGCAAGCTTTGACAACCCGATACAGTTGGATCTTCTGATGATGATTTTTCTTGATATGTTTGTCCATGATCCAATCAGTTGTGGCATGCTCCATGCAGTCTGGGTTTAGCTCTGTTGGTGTGAGTTGTTCTGCAATGTCGGATGTGTCCAACAATTGTGGAAAGTATGGTTGAAGGCGGTCTACATTGAACACTAGGTGCAGACAAGGGAACACTGGAATGTTGAGCTCGAAGGCATTGTCCCCTACAACCTTGGTGATGGTGTATGGCCCATATCAGAGAGGGAAAAGCTTGCGATGGGGTGCATCGAGGCACTCCTTTTGCAAATGTTTCCAAACTTTGTCACCCACCTAGAACTTGTGTGACACTTGATGTTGATCATGGCATTGCTTGTACTTAGCATTGACTCTATCTAATATATCATGGACCTGCTGGCAGATGTGTTGAATGCATTCAATGAAGTTGTTAACCCTGTCGGCTTCAGATTGGACATGAGCCGAATTTGCATGAGTAGCTGCAAATGGTAGGGACATAATGGTCGAAATACCAGCCCTACCTGAAAGGGGCTGTGGCCCATTGAGTTGTGGAGAGCTCTATTGTAGCTGTGCTAGACATAGGGGAGGATTTCATCCCATGTTTGTGGATGCTTCGAGTTGTACATGCGCAAAATGTTTATGATCATCTTGTTGACAACTTCTGTTTGGCCATCAATTTGGGGATGGAAAGTCGTGGAATTAGTGAGTTTGGTATCCAACATTGACCAGAGACTTGACCAAAATGCACTTAGGATTCTGATGTCTCGATCAGAGACAATGGATTTTGGGATCCCAAAGTGTACCCACACTCATTCAAAGAAGATCTTAGTAGTGGCCTCTACTGTGATACTCTTCTCGCAAGTCGCCATAATGGCCATCTCAGAGAATCTGTCGACGACCACGAAAATGCAGTTGTTGTCATGCTTAGAAGAAGGAAGTCCTGACATGTAATCCATGGATATGGATTCCCAAGGTCGACTAGGAGTAGGTAGAGGAGTATATAGGCCTTGCTTCTTGATGGTTGGTTTGGAAATGGTGTAGGAAGTGTAGGATTTAATGTGCCTCCCAACATCCCGACGAAGGTTAGACCAATAAAAATACTTCTGTAGTATTGCCACTATTTTCTCTACTCTGAAATGCCCAGCGACCCGACTATAATGCACCTCCCAAATCATCTTGGCAGACTCGCTTAAAGGAACACATATGTGTCCTAGGTGGCACAACAATGCATCTTGGAGGTGAAAATTTGGAACTTTATTACCTTCCAGAAGTGTCTGGTATGTGCTGCCGAATTATGGATCGCTCTCGTAAAGATGTGGCCACCCCAAAGTCTCATGCCCACAGGAGTCAAGCACAGTGATCAGCGCCATGACTAGTGGTCAGCTAAGGTAGTCTGCAACATTATTGGTGCTTCCCTTCTTGTACTTAATGTTCAAATGGAATTGTTGCAGGTATGTGGATCATTTCTTATGGAGATCATTCTGCAACTTCCCTTGTGTCTGTATGAACTGCAGGGGTCAGTGGTTTGTGTGGATGACCATTTCCTTCCCTAGAATGTAATGCTTCCATTGAAGATAGGCCTGCACAATGAAATACATTTCTTTGTTGCAAGTGGGATACTTTCATAATGTGTTTGAAAATGTCTCACTATGGTAAGCCACTGGATGCCGCTGCTGAGTAAGAACTGCACCAATAGCATAGTCAGAGGCGTTTATCTCAATAAATAGTTGTTGCAGGTTTGAATATGTGAGCACTAGTGTAGAGAAGAGGTGTTGCTTCAACTAAGAAAATGCCTTTTGTCGGGTTTTAGGCCAAAAAAACTTTGCTTTTGCTCCACCCTTGGTGACTTGACTTAAAGGCCATGTGATATGAGAGAAACCCAACATGAACCTACGATAGAAATTGGCAAGACCTAGAAAGCTACAGAGTTTTGTTAGAGTGGTTGGGGCTAGCCAATCCTGAATGACTTGTATCTTGGTTCGATCCACATGCACACCCTTCTCATCAATGAATTACCCTAGATATTGAACCTGAGTCATGCCAAAAGTGCATTTATCCAAATTGGCATACAACTTGTGTTGTCGCAGGGTTTAAAGGACTTGTCGAATATGGTGGAGGTGCTCTTCCCAACTTTGGTTGAAGATCAAGATGTCATCTAAATACACCACCATGTATGCATTGGTGAAGAGTCGCAAGATGTCATCCATCAATCTCATGAAGCTTGTGGGGGCATTTGTCAACCCGAAAGGCATGGCCAACCATTCAAAAAGGCCCTCCTTGGATTTGAAGGTAGTATTCCACACATTGGAGGGTTCAATAGGCACCTGGTGATAACTAGAATTCAAGTCAATCTTGCTAAAATATTTGGCCCCCATGAGATGGTCCAGAAGGTCATCATTCCATGGGATTGGGTATCTATTCTAGAAAGTGATCTTGTTTAGTGCCCGACAGTTAATACAGAGTCTCCAGGTCCCGTCCTTCTTCTGTACTAATATAATTGGGCTCTCACAGGGTGATGATATTGGCCTAGTGTGCCCCTTTTGCAACAACTCCTGAATCTACCTCTTGATCTCATCGTTCTCTAGAAAAAAACGTCAATAGATCGATCCATTGGGTAGCAGCGCGCCCAGGGTCAGATTGATGGAGTGCTTGACCTGATAGTGCATAGGTACCCCTCTATGTGAGGTGAAAATGTTCCTGTACTCTTCCACGACCTTGTCCATTTGCTGCTGTTGTGTGGAGGAGCCCTGTTTGGAAGTCGTGGCCACAACCTTCTTCTTGCCTTGAGGGTGAATCATAAGGAAAACACATTTTCTGATCTGGGAATTATCTTACTACATTGCTTTGCAATGATCAAAGATATGGTGGTAGGCGAGGCCACCTCTGGTATCCTGTACAACTTATTACCCAAAGTAATAATCACAGAGCGAGGTCTAAACTCATATAAAGCATCCTGCTTCCATAAGTATGGTTGTCCTAATAATACATCACAAACTTCAAGAGGAGCAACATCACACAGTACCTCATCCGTGAAGGGCTTGATGTTGTAGGGAAGGCAACAATGTTGGTTGATGTGAAGATCTCGTCCTTGGTGAAGCCACTCGATGGTGTATGGCTGCAGATGTGCTACCATCAGTAGACCCAACCGCTTCACGATCTCTATTGAAATGAAGTTCTTTTGGCTCTCGCTGTTAACAATGAACTGTAGCGAAGAACCTTTCACCCACATTTGTGAGTGGAAGAGGCATTCCCCCTCCTCTGGATCTTCAGGGTCATCCTTCTAGATTTTTGTGGTGGCCACTGTGGCACTGGGCTCCACATCAATGATCTGCTTCCCTTTGTCATTCCCCTTGTCAGGTTCTGACTTAGAGTTTGAACATGTGTCTGCTTCAGAAGCCTTCAACTCGGCCACCAGTGACTGCTTGGTCTGACACTCACTTGTGTTGTGAGTGGATCTCTTATGGAACTCACACCATTTTCTTGTGTCCTTCTTTGTCTTCATGGTGTTGTTCTTTGCTTGCGGCTTTGAAGGATTGTTTTGGGCTACCCCACCTTGTCTTTGGCCTTTTCTCTATGGTTTAGGGGTGCCTTTTCCTTGCTTCATATTCACAAATCCAAAGTCTCGCTTCTTCTATTTAAATTCCTCCCCAATCTTGACAGCATATCGGTATGTCGTGCTGAGCGAGGAGATTTCCAGGAACTCCATCTCGTCCTTGATGTACTTGTGTAGATAGCCGCGGTACTTGAGTAACAAATCATGCTCATAATCCTTGATACCCAACTTAGTGCGGAGGGTATGGAAAATATTTATGAACTATGGAACATCTTAGTCCCTTACCTGTCGTAGCATGGTCCACTTTATGTATTTATCTTCATAGCTCCTGACATGGTAATATTGTTCCTTGATGGCATTTCCGAAAGAATCACGAGTGGGTGTGGCTGAAAACAGTGAGGATTCCCTCTCGTCCTTTTTTTCATAGTAGGTTTCCCACCAGTCCTTGAAGTGTTGGGTGGCTTTGAGAAGTGCAAAAGCAAATTTTTCCCTATTGGTGAAGTCATGAACTGAAAATTATCCTTCCAACAGATTCAACCATTTATCTACGATGTCTGCATCTATTTGGACCTCAAATATGGGAATATCGAATTTATCTTGTACCTTAAAAGGAGTGGCACCTCCAAAGTGGGTGGTGGATGAAGATGCGTCACATGTGGGTAGCCGTCGAAGGATCTAGGCAAAGTTATCCATCATCGCATCACTCTATCACTCGAGGGCTTCCTCAAGCAATATTTTGAAAGGATCTCCTGCCCCCTCATCTTTCTTTTCTTCTGCCATGGGAGGCCATCGAGGTTTGCAAGGCTAGTCTTGCAAAGGTTCAACCAGATTAAGCCCTAACTCGTTATACCCTGACCTCGTTGGGGACATCCAAAAAAAATAGAGAAAAAGCAGCTCGCTCTGATACCACTGATCCAAACTTAAACATGAACACAACAAATTACAGATATAACCATAAATACAAAAATGCAGCATAAATAACACTTCATTTCATTTACATCAGAATTCTGAAATATGCTTACAAACAGAATGGAAATAAACTAGCTCAAGTGATGGTAGCCTATCTCTGAGAAGAGATGTGGCAACTATGTGCCTCTGAAATTTGTGTTACAATGAGGCTCCAAGGCCTATTTATTATTGAGAAACAATGGAACCCTAAACATCCAGAAACCTAACCCTAGGAGATGAAGCACCAAAACTATGGGACCCGTTTGGGTAAATTGGTACATAAATTTCTTGAGGTCATAACTTTAGCATATTATCTCCATTTAACTATCATAATACCTTGTTTCGAAGATCTCAAAGAGTAGGCTGAAAATAAATAAGCTAAATCATTTTTAACTTTCCTAGTCTATTCGTTTTCCATAAAAACGTCATTTAGGGCCTCAAAACAGCTCCGGAATTTTAGGACCCAAAAAATTGCCAACAATAATAAATTGTGCTACAATTAGTGAAACTGAAAAACTTACAGAGACAGTGTTGGGGGTCCAAGTGGAATAGGAGGGTGGCCACCAATATCCACCTGGATCACTTCACTAGCTAAATACATAGTCTTCATTGGAATGAAGTGCACAACCTTTGTCAACCTGTCCAAAACAACCATGATGGAATCATGTTGTTTGGATGTCCTAGGAAAAGCTGTGATGAAATCCATGGAAATGACCTCCCATTTCCACTTTGGAATCGCAATCGACTGTAGTTGTCCACCTAGATGCTTACACTCTCCTTTCACTTGCTGACAATCCAAGCATCTAGCTACAAATTCAACCACATCCTTCTTTAGATTAGACCAATAATAAAACTTATTTACTGTAGTCAATATCTTTTGATAGCCTGGGTGATCTAAATATGGTTTCACATGAAACTCCCTCAAGATCACCTTCTTGAGCTCACTATTGACTGGCACATATATCTTATCTCTAAACCTAACCATTCCCTTTTTTGTAAGACAATAGTCCACATCTTGTGTTCTTGCACCTGTACTTGTAACACTACCTATACCTGTACCTATACCTATACTTGTACCACTACATGTACCTATACTCTGTTGCAATTTGTGCCTAAGCTCCATATACCTCGCATCCTGCTAACCTGCCTGCAAGATCTTATCTTGTAGACCACTATTGTGAACCATAGTTATGAGCTTCCACCTCATCAATGTCAACCACTATTGTGAACCATAATTATGAAATTCCACCTCTTCTCTTACCGTTTTTGTTCTAACAAAGCACAACTCTCTATATTATGATTTTCTCCATAGGGTGAATATATACTAGTTTTTGATAGTTGTAGAAAATACTTTGCATGATGGCTCAACTCTCCAAAAATTTGGTAATCAAAGTGAGCTTTTCCATAATGACCATTGTCATTATAAGGTTCATGCACTTCATATCCAAGAAATAATGGTTATGGTGATTCCTCCATATTTATATCCTAAATAATGTGTCACTCATGAGTGTTGTGATTAGGTGATATACAAATTTAATGCCACGTTGATTTTATTATTTTTGTATAATGTTAAATTAATGGACATGCTTGTGTTGGATATTTTTCATAAGTTCGACAATTTTTTATTCAAACAAATTTGGTGTGGAGGCCCTTTGAATAGATTTTAATAATGAATAACTTGCCAAATATGAATGCTTAGGTCTTCTAGTTCCTTCTTGTACTGCATTTAATGCACTTCCTCCTTTGCAACAACCAAATATCCCAAGTTATATATTACATAATTTCTTGATCAAAACTAATAATTAACTAAGAAGTTGATATATCAAGACTCTATTTTTTCTCAAAGCAAAATGCCATAGATAAAGCATATTTGTAGTCCATTAACATTTGTTGGATTAAGGCTTGGTTTATTCTAGTATGTAGAACACTAATAAATATTTTGATTTGTTGCAAGTTATCTATTTCAAAGTTGATTTTATGTGGAATATCTTTAAATATTTGTTCAATATATGCACATTTATTTTACATGCTTCTCATTGATCTCTTTCAATTATGTTATAGGTTATTTTTCCAATATGAGATATAAAAAAATTCTATTTTGAAAGCTCTTTTAACTTCATATGTAGGAGTTGCACCAACCACCAAATGCCTCTATTTACATTTCATGTACTATTCCATTCCTCAGTGTCACATTGTTGTACCAAATCCATCCATCTCTTTATGTTTATCTCTCACTACATGAGCTTCCCAAATCATTTCGCAAATTAATGTGTGTTTATCTCCATAAACCGTCTTATAATATAGTGGTAGGGAAACCAATGTGTCATAGATTACAAAATGCATGGTTTTTGTGATTTTTCCTTATTGATTCATGGTTTGTCATTGAATGCTTACATATTATTTATTGGTTACTCCATATTGAAATTTATTTCTTTTTGAATCTATATATTTTAATCAACCTACCATCTTGTTGCAACTTCGCATGTTCTTTCCAATATAGAAGTTAGTCTTTCACTTGTCTCTTTTCTAATGCCAAAAAACTAGGGAGTTCAAGCAAAGTGTAGGAGATAGGGGAGGAAACATCAAATGTGGGGAATGTCTAATTTCATTTTGGTAGTATCCATTTCTCTTTATATATGTGTCCACTTGAAAGTTTGATTAATTGGTGGTGGGGATGTATTGGGGTCATTATATTTTCTCCCTTGTAATTGTTTAACTAAACTAGTAATCATACAAAAGTATGTGAGCTTGTCAATGTCGTCAATACCATGAATTTTCACATGATATTTTGTATAATTATCACCATTTACCCATAAACATTTCATAGGTAGGATAGAAAGGGGTGCATATGTAAATAACACCACCAAGGGACATAAAAAGCCTACACGGTTCCAAATGGTGCCACATTGTTACTTCAACACTTATTCTTTCCAATATTATAGGTTGACCAACTAACTAATTTTCATGTACGAATTCCATACCATTGCATTAGTATGTGACCTCTCCCTAGGAGATTCTTCAAAATCCTTCTTATTAATGGAATCCCTTGTATATTTCTTACTTCACATATGCTACCTATTGTTCCCTTTATATTATTCTCTTTTTGAATGTGCCAAAAACTTTCCATGTCACAAAACCATCTTTGCTCAAACCCTTGCTATTTCTAATTCAATATTGTATATATTCCCCCTTTATAATATTTATGCACCCTTTAAAAATTTGATATTCAATGATTATACATACTAAACAACTATCACTACAATAATGAAATTCACCCTGATATTTATAAAACCCACTACTTATTGCATCAAATCAACTAGCAAAGCAACCATAACTAGTTTTTTTACTATTGCAAAAATAAAATTTAACATTGATTAATTGATGTTGATTTAAGTTTGTAATTCCAGTCATACAACACTAATATCAATTAATCACCATTTATAACATTGTTCATCTAGCAAAAGAATCAATAATATAGTGTATAACATCTACTAACCAGTATTTGTAACATTAATAATATAGCTGAAATATTGATTTCTTAATGAACGTCTGGCATGTGTTGATGTGCCACATGTTGGCATGGCACGTGTTGATGTGGAAACCACTGACATGGTACATGATGATGTCACACATATTCCAATTTGGCACTTGCTGTTGTGGCAAGAGTTGAGATGTAATTGGTTAACATGGTATTTGGGATTAATGTGATTAATCAATGTTCCTAAGGTCAATTAATCAATATTTGTCCCATAACATGTAACTTGCAACATTAGGATTAACAAAAATTAATCAACATTGGTAATGTTGATTAATTAATGAACTTAAAATAACACTAATTTCATTGTAAACAAAGTTATGGATTTTTCTAAAAGATCACAATTTGGTATTTATAACAATCATTCAACGTCAATGTAACATTATAATTTGACCCAAAATGTACTATTAATATGATGGGCAAGGAATACATCATGGATTCATATCTTGAACATATCACAAAGCGTGCTCAAACATGGGGTCGATGTCCTTTAAATTCCAAATTAGCACATTTGGAATGTTAGTTATAGACCCCATTTGTATATAAGAAATTGGAGTAGACCTTAAGTCCTTTATTGAATGTCAAAAATTTATTGAAACACTATAAGAGCTTGGAAGAGACACTAGTTACAATGTGGGCATCTAGGAACATTACTAAGGCTATGGTGTATATGATATGGAGCTTCTTGAGATCCATAATAATAATAATAATAAACTATTGATAAAGATTGCTAAGTTTACTATTCTTATTGAGGATCTTGATTTTTCACTTTCAATCTTAAACCCTACCAAATTGGATGTCAAAGCATAAATCCCTAATGCAGAGATTTGGTGATTACAACAATTCTATTAACTTCTCCATAGCATCCCATTCAAACATGAAGAATGTTGCGCCGAGCATTCAACACTACAAGAATATTCGTAGGGATCTTGAGCTTGGATAAGGCGTATGTAAAAGAGATTTGGGGACATTCTCAAAAGATTTGATAGGAAAGTATTATCATGCATATGTCAGTGTTGCTATAAACTACCTAGAAAGTGAAGAGTGTGGTAGATAAATTTGAGTGAGCATAATTACAATTCTCAATGTTGTAATCACAATTCTAGATTTTATTAAGTTGATAAGTTCTATTTTGTGTAGGTCCATATCTAAATATAATCAAGAGCATACATGCTTGTTTGTAAGATTCTGTGGTGGTCAAAATTTGAAGAAATTGAGTAGGGAAATTGATCCACAGTGAATATTTTTTCTCAATGTTTTGAGTCCAGAACATGACCCATCATCAAGACCAAATGGTTGAAACATGGATTAACAATGATTATTGTAGATAATGGTTGAAACATCAACTAAAAATGATTATTGTGGATCAATTTTCAGACTCGACTTTTTTAAAGAACATACATGTTAGAAAATTTTATTGAGCATAACAATTGTTTTTTTCCTAAACAATACAATTAACAAATTTTGGTATGAAACAAAACAATGCTACTCGTTACATACTATATAAATCTGACAATAGTTTTTCAAAATCTTGATAGATTGTTAACAACTTTACATTCAAGTATTTTTTTGTATTTATTCCTATCAAAATATTTATTACAATAACAATAATGCAATAGATTACATACTCAATGACCCAAAGTCTAGCTAATCTACTCAATTAATAGTCAAATATTAAATTTGAATGGTTCACCATAAATAATTTATATTGTTGATAAATAGATACATGCAGTTGTCAATGCAATAAATAACAACTAATTAGCATGTTAGATATATTTAGAAAGATGGAATATGTGAAATAGTACATCTTACCAACCAATGAGAATCACAATTATTTTAATGTTTAAAAGAAAAAGATAGTCAAATCCTTAATTATAATTACAATTCTCATCCATTCTCATTTAACATGGAAAGTACAATTACATTGAAATCTTTATGATCCAAAGATTAATAAACTCTAAAAAATATCGCTTTTATCTTGAAATTTTATAATATTTTTAATTTTTTGTTAAAATAAATAATGAATTGGATTTACCTCTTCCTTATTCAAATTCAATACCATGGATCATGAATCATGCTAAACAAATAATGAATCATGTTTGTATTGTGGAAATGGATTCAATACCATCAAAAACCTAACCTATGTGGTTGTCAAAATCCTGAAGTTTTACAACGGTAACTTAGATTAAAATCTTGATGAAATTTCCATAATTTTCAGAGAAAAAAATCATGTTGGTTAGACTACGGAATTTTTAAATTAAACAAAAGCATGAGACACCTTAAAAAAAAAAAAAAAAAAAAAACGTATGAGACACGCTTGGTTGCATAGTCGCAATTTTTTTTGATGTTTGGTGAGCTAGTTACAGTCTCTGACGTTTGAGTTTGGCTAGATAGTTGAAGTATTTGATAGGTAGTTATATTGCAATTGCACCAAATGTTGCAAAGGAAACACCGTAAGGCATAAATTCTAGAAGAATCGTAACATATAAAATAAACTAACGCTATAATTATAATTTTATAAATTTATTGCAAGAATATTCTATTAATTATAATCATAATTTAATAGGTTTATTTCATAAATATTCTATTCATTATTATAGAGTGATCTGAGATGTTTGATATTTTGGAAAGTGAAAATCATTTACTATATATATTGATTTTTGTAACTTTTTATGAATTTCATTATAAATGCTAATCAATTAGTTACACCCAATATGGAAATGAAGTTTCCAATCATATGATTTTACATTTATACCCTTCCACATAGAGAATTGCACCAAAGATGGAAATGGGATATTGTTTGATATTTTGGAAAATGAAAATCCTTAATGTTATTATATATGGTGATTGTTGCACCCATTTTCAATATCCTTGAGTTCAAAAGATGCATAATTTGTTCAACTTGATCTTCTTATAATCTATCCAAAATCATTCGATGCAGGTCAATATGATCTTGTCCACATAGTGATAAAAAACATAACGATACAAATGTTTGCTAGAGTTTGAATTAGGGGAATAATGTAAATAGATCTAAAAACCCAAGAGAGCTATATCAATTGCAAGAAATCTTGAATCCCAAATAAAGCTGGCATATTCAAATAGGGTGTGGATAAATTCCAACCATTCAAGTAGGAAAATACTTTTGTCCCTTTTTACCTCTTTTTGTCATGGCCAAGCAATATATGAGATGTAGACAGGGGCTGGCTAGGAGAGGTAGACACAACTCTAATGATAGGTTGTGTGGGCAACCTTAGGCACAAGAAGCAACCTCTCATTACCATGAAACAACTTCCCCTGACACTAGAGCATAAATTCGATAACTAGAGTCTAATGTGGCATGAGAACCCCCTGCTTATTCTTACTCAGATCTTGTTGTTAGGTGTCTAATTGGCTACCTCACCCTAGACACACTAGGGGACAAAGGAGTTGATACTTGCATTTTGTTACTTTGCATTGAGAATTGAAGTCTCTACTTAAACACATTCTAAAGGAAAAAGAGAAGATGGGAATGTCATTGTCTTATATCTGAATGATATTCGAAAGATTCAGAGGCATCAAAAATACTATTTGGAAATATTGGATGCATATATAGCTCATCTAGAGGGTCACCTCCAATGCGAGGGAAGTCACCATTGACCTTGTCTAACTCCTAAGCCTTCTCTCATGTATTCTCTTGATCTCTTGTTAATGGTGATGTTTGAAACAATTGTAGTCTTTTTAAGAGATTTTGGTGTCTATTATATGGATGATATAGTACTCTAGCTTCCTATGTGTTGGTTTGAGGTCATTGTATATCATGATGTACTTGGGATGTAATTTTGCACATTGAAAGTAATAGAACTTTAACTGCCAAGAAAAATGGTAAAGCAGGGTTAGATCCATCTTAACTCCAAATCTATGTGCTCAGAGAGATCAAATCTCTTTTCACTATAAAAGAGGTTTGCATCTCAAGAGATTTGATCGTCTCGACACTTGGTAGATCCAATGATAAGATCATCTAGTTTAATTATTAATTATAATCAATTATAATTATAAATTATTATATTAATTTTATGCTTGTTATTTTAGTTTATTTTTATTTTTTATGAAATTTGATTGAGTCACAATGTTTCCTTAATAGTTATAATTATTAATTTTTTATTTTGATTATATTAATTTATTTTTTCTTCTTTTTTTTTTCTTTTTTATGAAATTTGAGTGACTGAAAATGTCGTATTGATGGTTATAATTATTAATTTTTTATTTTATTTTTGCCCCGAAATGCATGTTGAAAATAGCAACAAGAAATGCTAAAAATAGCATTCCTATAGATAGCATTTCGGGATACATTCCAATTTTAATTAGTCCTTAAATTAAAATTTGAATTTGAGCTCAACAACTATTTGTAAAATAATTAATTAATTCATCTTGAGTTAATTAGTTAGAGAAAATCAAACATGAAATCTATGTGAAGACATGCAATAGTTATCCCTTTGATTGAGGAATTTATCTCTTAATTAAGGAGATCAGGATGAGTTGTACTTTGAGTTGTAATTAGTTAGCTCAGTTAACTGAGTTAAGTCCAGTTAGATTAGTTCCAACAGTTTGTGGAATTGATTGTGAGTTCAGTTAGTCAATGCATGCATGCTTGCAACTAGTGTACTTTATATAACTGAATATTCTCTCATAAATAACTCATGCATGTCAGTTTAGACAAAGACCTAGTTGAAATCAAAGGATGGAACAGTGTACTATCAGTTGCAGGAATATTCCCATGAGGATATCTCTTGCATGCAAAAGGAATTCTTTCCTTGAGGATTGCGCAGTTATTTCTGAGGTTGGTGAGCAGTGCGTGAGGTAATTACACACAGGTGGCAGCTTGAGGACCCAGGAGAAACTTCGCAAGGAAATAGGAGGCTTGGAGGACTGAAGGAAGGCATATGTGTTGTCTATTCTATCTATGAGCAGCAGTGAGGGATTGTACTGAGAGCTGGATAGCTTGTGAGCTAAAGCTTTGTGTAATCATGAGATATTTCCACTTGTATGATAATACAAATAGCGGGGTTTTGAGTTGAGGTTTTCCCCAGAGTATTCTTCTGTGTTCATGTGTGATTGTTTCTTCTTCATCTGTTATATTTGTTTTATTTGATCTTGCTCAAAATCGATTAAGCTTCCGCAAGTTTGTTTGTAGAATTAGATCAAGTATTTTGCTTTAGTATATTGCATTATTAGGTGATCTACAGTGAGAAATTCCACATGGTATCAAAGAAAAGGTGATCAAAGCGGAGAACAGTATACAAAGAAGGGAGAAGTTTGAAGGTTGAAGTTCTTGATTATAGAAATCGAATTCTTATCACATCTTAAAGTTCATCAATGGCGTTCAATGGTTTGAGACTCGAGTATGCCCTGGATGGCAGCTCGAATTATATAGCCTGGAAGGATCGCATGGAAGCGATATTAGAGGACAACGATTTGAAGGACTTCATTGATCAAGAAGTCCCCAAGCCAGCAACTGCTAATGCCCAAGAATTGGCGGAATGGAAGAAATGTGTGGCTAGAGCGAGGAGGATTCTTCTGGAGGGAGTTCGAGACCACATTGTCTCGAGTCTCCATGGGAAGGAGACACCGTTTTCAATGTGGAAAACATTGAAGGATCTATATCAGAACAACAGTGATCAGAGGAAGTTGGCGTTGAAAGACAAGCTTCGGAAAATCAAGTGTGAAAAGGGCGACACGATCTCTACATATCTGAACAAGCTCACCACTTGCAGGGATGAGCTTGGAAGTGTAGGAATCACGATAGCCGATGATGACATGGTGAGTCTTTCTCTCCTCGGTCTTCCTAAGAGCTGGCATAGCTACCAAGACTCAGTAAATGGAAGAGAGAAACTGCCAGATTGGGAACGATTGTGGTCGGATCTGATGTAGGAGGAGATCAGGAGAAGCACCAGAGATGGTTCTTCATCAAAGCATGATGATGAAGAAAATCTAGCCTTAGTGAGTAAGATGAGGAAAGGGAAAGGGAAGGATTCCCATTCCAAATCGAGTTCTTCCCATGGTGGGAATAATATTGACGAATCTAAAGTACGATGCTTTAACTGTCATGAGGTGGGCCATTATGCAACAAATTGTCCATAGAAGAAATCCAAGAAGGGATCCTCGAAATGATTAGATGGTGAGGCACTGGCCTCACAGTTCAAATTGGATTTCACCCTCATCGCATGCATGGTTTCAGTGATGGTGGGTTGTGTTTGATACTTTGATAGTGGAGCCTCATTCGACATGACCGGCGACAAGAGTTTATTCAGTACCTTGGAGGAGAAGGACCTCCAAATGTGCATAGAGATGGGTGATGATGGAAAGTACCGTGTTTCAGGTGAAGGCACGGTTGTGTTTCAGAGGGAGCATGGAGCTCCTCTCACCTTGACTGATGTAAAGTATGTGCCTGGACTGAAGAAGAACCTGGTATCCATTGCAATGTTGGAAGACAAAGGCTATGATGTAGTCTTTAGTAAAGGAAAGGCATTCCTGAGACACATCGGCACGAGACAGACCAAGAGGATTGGGATTCGAGTGAAGAATCTCTACAAGCTGGAGGTAGATGACTGTGCTGCATTGAGTTCCAAAGCAGAGTTGGTGCAAAGCCAAGATATTGGTGAGCTATGGCATAGAAGATTGGGCCACTTGCACCATGGGGCCTTGAAGATCATGCAACAGATTTCTACCGGACTTCCCAAGGGTAAACTTGAGCAAGTGGATACATGCAAAGGTTGTACCTTGGGTAAGTATGCAAAATCTTCCTTTCAGGATCAAGACAGTCAAGCTGGAGCAATCTTGGAGCGAGTTCATACAGATGTGTGTGGACCATTCTCGACAGCCTCCACCACTAAACAAAGGTACTATGTTATTTTCATTGATGATTTTTCTCGTAGATGCTGGATCTATTTCATGTAGAAGAAGGATCAAACCTTCTCAAGGTTTTGTGACTTCAAAGCCTTGGTTGAGAAAGAATCTGGAAAGAATATAAGGGCCTTGCGAAGCAACAACGGTGGAGAGTATGTCTCTCAATAGTTTAAGGACTTTTGTGCAGTAGAAGGAATCAAACGGAAGTTGACGACACCCCATAACCCACAGAAAAATTGGGTGGCTGAAAGGAAGAACAGAATGATTGTGGGAGCAACTCGGGCGATGTTGCATGACCAAGGCCTACCACTTCATTTGTGGGTTGAGGCATGCAATATAGTGGTATACTTGCAGAATAGAAGCCTGCATCACATACTGGGGATGAAGACACCAGAGGAGGCTTTCTTCGGGAAGAGACCAGATGTGAGTCACTTCAGGATCTTTGGCTCATTGGTATTTTTCCATGTGACCAAAGATGCCCGGAAGAAGCTAGAGCCAACAGCAGAGTTGGGGATACTTGTGGGGTACAATGATACACCCCACAACTATCGGGTGTTCTTGCCTACTAGTCAGAGGACAGTGGTACGCAGGGATCTAAAGCTTGACGAGCAAAAGGCCATGCGAGTTTCCCCTGGGAGGGAGCTAAAGTTGCATGTAGAGGAGGAATTTTTGGTTCCTAAGAAGGAGGAGCCTCAGACTGATGCGGAGCAGCCACATGCAGAGGATCCAGGAGTGGAGACATCCACTCATGCAGAGTCTTCTAGAGATGGGCAAAAACTCTCAAGGGAAGCTGACAGATTGTTGATGGATGCGAGAGAGAATGTGGGAGAGCCATCTTCTCAACGCAGACAGAGGAGGTCACCTGAGCGGTACACTAGTTACATGACCCTTGTTGGGAAATGTATAGAGATTGAACCATATTCCTTTGAGGATGCAGTGCAACAGCCAGTTTGGGTTGATGCTATGGTGGAGGAGTATGACTCCAAAGTTCGGAACAGTGTTTGGGATGTTGTTCCAAGACCGGAGAACAAGTCAGTGGTGAGTTCCCGATGGATTTACAAGGTAAAGCAAGTAGCTGATGGTAGTGTGGAGAAACATAAGGCAAGTTTTGTTGCCCGTGATTTCTCACAGGTCGAAGGGATCGACTATGATGAGACTTTTTCTCCTGTAGCAAGGTACTCATCTATCGGATCGATGTTGGCACTATCAGCACAGATGGGTTGGAAGATCCATCAGATGGATGTGAAGACTTCGTTCCTCAATGGCAAGATTGAGGAAGAGGTGTCCATAGAGCAGCCGAAAGGATTTGAGATCGACAGCTATTTCACCGAGTTGGGCTTCACAAAGAGTGAAGCGGATACGAACCTTTACCACATCATGGTAGAAGGTAAGCCATTGATCATTGTTCTTTATGTTGATGATCTAATATTAATAGGTGATGATCAGTTGATCAAGTCTTGCAAGGAGGACCTTGCAAGAGAGTTCAAGATGAAATACATGGGTCTCATGCACTACTTTTTAGGCATGGAAGTGTGGCAGAATGATGGGGAAGTGTTTGTGTCTCAAGGCAAGTATGCTAATGAGATACTCAGGAGATTCCACATGGAGAAGTGCAAGCCCATGTAGACTCCTCTAGCAGGTAACTGGAGGAAGGAGGATGCTACTTCAGGTGAGGTAGTAGCTACTACTGTGTATCGGCAGCTTATGGGTTCATTGATGTATTTAGTGAACACACGACCAGATTTGTGCTTTACAGTGAACCAACTGAGTCAAGCTATGGTTCAACCTACCAAGATGTTTTGGAAGGCAGCTAAGCATGTGTTGAGATACCTCAGAGGCACATCTCAGTATGGATTATGGTACAGACGGACAAAGGGAGTGAAGCTTCAGGGCTTCACAAATGCAGATTGGGTAGGGAGTCCATCAGATCGGAAGAGCACTTTAGGAGGAATTTTCAACCTTGGTTCAGCTGCAGTTTCTTGGTACAGCAGGAAATAGAGGTCAGTTGCACTTAGCTCAGCAGAGGCTGAATACATGGTTGCAAGCCAAGCAACATGTGAGGCCATTTGGATGTGGACAATTCTAGTTGGGTTTTGATCACAAGATGGATCCAACTGTGATCTATTACGATAACCAGAGTTGTATCAAAATCTCTGAGAATCCAGTATTTCATGACAGGTCCAAGCACATCGATATCCGGTATCATCATCTTTGAGACTGTGTGGTGAAGAGGATCATGTTGTTGCAGTATGTTTCGACCGAGGAGTAGGATGCAGATATTTTGACTAAGGCATTGTCAAAATGCAAATTTGAGTTCCACAGAGACAGGATCGGGGTGACAGATAATCCCTTTCTTGTTGAGAGGGAGTGTTGAAAATAGCAACAAGAAATGCTAAAAATAGCATTCCTATAGATAGCATTTCAGGATACATTCCAATTTTAATTAGTCCCTAAATTAAAATTGTGAATTAAAATTTGAATTTGAGCTCAACAGTTGTTTGTAAAATAATTAATTAATTCATCTTGAGTTAATTAGTTAGAGAAAATCAAACATGAAGTCTATGTGAAGACATGCAACAGTTATCCCTTTGATTGAGGAAGTTATCCCTTAATTAAGGAGATCAGGATGAGTTGTACTTTGAGTTGTAATTAGTTAGCTCAGTTAACTGAGTTAAGTCCAGTTAGATTAGTTCCAATAGTTTGTGGAACTGATTGTGAGTTCAATTAGTCAATGCATGCATGCATGCAACTAGTGTACTTCAGATAACTGAATATTCTCTCATAAATAACTCATGCATGTCAGTTCAGACAGAGACCCAGTTGAGATCAAAGGATGGGACAGTGTACTATTAGTTGCAGGAATATTCCCATGAGGATATCTCTTGCATGCAGAAGGAATTATTTCCTTAAGGAGTGCGTAGTTATTTCTGAGGTTGGTGCGTAGTGTGTGAGGTAATTACACACATGTGGCAGCTTGAGGACCCAAGAGAAACTGCGCAAGGAAATAGGAGGCTTGGAGGACTGAAGGAAGGCATATGTGTTATCTATTCTGTCTATGAGCAGCAGTGAGGGATTGTACTGAGAGCTGGATAGCTTGTGATTTAAAGCTTTGTTTAATCCTGAGATATTTCCACTTGTATGATAATACAGATAGCAGATTTTGAGTTGAGGCTTTCCCGAGAGTATTCTTATGTGTTCATGTGTGATTGTTTCTTCTTCATCTGTTATATGTGTTCTATTTGATCTTGCTCAAAATCGATTAAGCTTCCGCAGTTTGTTTGTAGAAGTAGATAAGTATTTTGCTTTAGTATATTGCATTATGAGGTGATCTACAGTGAGAGTTTCTATAATGCACTCTCCAACCTAGTATGGTATAGATTTTTTAATATAGTGTTTAACATTTTGAATAATTCAAATTACATAAAAGTAAATAATTTATTTAAATTAAATTAAGTAAAAGGATTAATGTAATGTAAACATTTTAAATCAGTCAAAATGAAAATAATAATAAAAATAACATAATAATAAAAATAAAAACTGCCCATGGTATTGACCCATGGTATTGAGAATCCATGGTATTGTCTCATGGTATTCATGTGGAGTATAGCCTATTTAAAGGGGGAATGTAAACCAATCTGGATGATGCTTGGTAGATTTGGAGTTAAAATAGATCGAGATTGGTGTAGCCTATTTAAAAATGTGAAGAACTAATATATTTTAGTTTGTCATTCATTGTAAATCTAATAAATTGTCTTTGTAAAAAAATGCGGTAAGGCATATAGTTTCATTTTTTTGTATTTTTATTTAAAGTGATCTATTCATAGCATATTCTACATAAATTCTATGACTCAATTCATGTGCATTCTAAGAATCAAAATTTTAATGAGGAAAAATTATTTTAAAATAGGTCATTAAATATATTAATAAAACATAAAGTAAAACAACTTGTTTCTTTAACATATTTTGTTGTTTTAATAAAATTAGACTTACTAATTTATTAGATAGTTAGAGTAAAATAATGTGACTTGTAGGGTTTAGAGTAAAGAGTAGTAAGAGTTAAGAAACTCTATGATGTAAAGGTCAACAATTTGAAATTTTGTGTGCAAGGGTTAGCTGTATGGCTTATGGTAGAGCTAGGGTAGTGCTAGGTGCAAGTGATTTTCAAGCGCTTGGGTCATGGCTTAGGTGTATGGCTTATGGCTTATGGTAGTGCTAGGTAGTGCTAGGTGCAAGTGATTTTCAAGCCCTTGGGTCATGGCTTAGGTGTATGGCTTATGGCTTATGGTAGTGCCAGGTAATGCTAGGTGCAAGTGATTTTCAAGCCCTTGGGTCATGGCTTGGGTGTATGGCTTATGGCAGTGCTAGGGTAGTGCTAGGTGTGAGTGATTTTCAAGCCCCTGGGTCATGACTTAGGTGTGCTAGGTGTGAGTGATTTTCAAGCTCTTGGGTCATGACTTAGGTGTGTCATTCATCTCGCACTCACATAACCTAACAAACAATAAAGTAAAACAATGTGACCATAGAGTTTAGAGTAGCCGGTAATAGAATGTTTTGTTATGACACTATGGTGTAAAGGTCACTAGTGTATTATGTGTAAAGAAAAATATAGGTGTAAAGGTCACCAATGTTTTATGTGTAAAGAAAAATAGATATTTTATAAAGAGCAAGATGAAGATTACATAAAACTATTTAGATCTAGAATTTGCAAATTTACTATGTAAACTAGGCATGTTAAATGTATTGCAATTTTAATTTGTATAGTGAATATAAAATAGGTGACTAAATATATTAATAAAAAGACACATAACGTAGAGAATTTTTTTAAGGATTTTTTTTTTAATTAAAATTATCTTTATTAATTTAGTTGATTATTGATTTTTACATATTGTTAAATGAAAAACTTTTAATTAGGTCAATGTTGGATTAGTATAGAGAGATAAACTAATTTGATGGTCATTTTCTTTTTGGAGTAGAAACTAATTTAGGGGAAATAGTTATATTTCAGAAATACTAATGAATATATATTTACATTTAAAGATAAAGGTCTTTGAAAAGTGAGACCTTATGGATATTATTTTAAATATATATTTTTATTCATTTAAATATTTAAGATTTTTTCTTCATAAAAAAATTATATAGGTAAGTCCGCTCCTGAGTAAGCTTAATAGGCGAGTTAAGATTGATGGATGCAGCTGCTGCAATTAAGATTGATGGATGCAAGTGCTGGAATTTAACACTGCGCTCGGGACTGTAACAATGAGCATTTGACACAAACTGCAAAACAGTAAGAAATTTGTTGTTCTGGTGGCCATGATGAAAGATTTATTCACAGGGAGAATGTCAAACATCTGAATATGACGACTGGGGCGGATGGCTTTCACACCCCAGCCGTGTTCGATCCCTGCGGGGCCCCTTGCTTTGGCGATTTATATGACGGTTATGCCGTAAATCAGCTGGCTTCGGCCGTATTCTGACTGGCTTCGGCATATTGTACTCTGATCTGAGGGCTTCGGTCATATTGTATTCTGACTGGTCATATTGTATTTTGACTGGCTTCGGCCATATTGTATTTTGAGGGCTTCGGCCATATGATAAGGACTGGCTTCGGCAATATTGTAATCTGAGGGCTTCGGCCTTATTCTGACTGGCTTCGGCCATATTGTATTCCGAGGGCTTCGGCCATATGATAAGGATTTCTCTCTGAAAAAAATATACCATTAAAAAAATATACCATTAAAAAAATTGACACGACATAAATTTACTGAACACTTAAGTTGACAGGCCAGGCTTGCTTGGTCCTGTGGAGCGATCACAAGTAAAGAGAGCAGGCAGCATAACAGCCATGACGTTACTCAAAAAACTTTCCCAGTGTAGCAATGGTCGCTAAAAACAAGAGATATTTTTTTCCACTGTGAGAGCTTATCATTGGAGGATGCCCAGCTAACAGCAATGGTGACTAAATACAAGAGATTTTTATTCCACTGTGACATAACTAATCGTAAATGATTAATATAAAGAACTGTAACTATCATATAATTAATAAATTTAATACTGGTTTTCAATCTGATGGTAGAGGTTATCTAAATAGTTTAACAGCTTTAAGGTAGGTGGAGAAACTGATCTCTCTGCAATGATTTTTAGAGATTTTTAATTTGATTGTAGAAATTA
Source organism: Pinus tabuliformis (assembly GCA_031772625.1). NCBI lineage: Eukaryota > Viridiplantae > Streptophyta > Pinopsida > Pinales > Pinaceae > Pinus > Pinus tabuliformis. The sequence continues at coordinate 405,519,182 of CM062807.1, read as the reverse complement.
TTTCAATCGTCTGACATCTAAATCAAAGACACACAAAAGTACAAGTGGCATGGTATGGGAGTGTTTTCAGAGGGAACCCCTTGGGACTTAATTATTTTAGTAAAAATGTATTTTTTTACTATTTTTCCAAAGTGTTATTAAATTTTTTTAATCATTTAAATTATGGAGATTATATGATTCAAATTTATAAACTTTTTATGAATATGTATCTGATACTAATAATTTGCAATAAAGTGTTTTCAGAAATTTAATAATTAATTTTTTTCATTTTCAAGAATTTAATAACCAAAATTTCCTCCTATATTTAATAAATTGATTATTTAAATATTATAATAAATATTTTAACTATATAAACTTATTTTTTCAATAACATAATTGACATTAAAATATTTTATCTAACATATACAAAAAGATATTTTAAATTTTTTATTGAAATATTTTTGAAATATATAAGGTTTAAGCATTTTATTCGCTCAGTTTTTATACTTATAATTACTTTATAATATATTATTTTTATTTTTTTCAGTATCGCTGACATTATTTTTCTATTTAAAGTAAGTGTCAACTAGACATACGGATAAACACAGTTACATATCTCCTCATAATAAGTTGTAAAATAAACCTTTAAGCTCAATAAACCTTCTAACTCAATAATACTTTTATTAAATTAATTATTTATAATACTTTTATTATATTAAAAAAATTATTTAAATTAATTTTATACCGCTTAAAATTAAATTATATAACACATTTTTTTAATTGGTTAAAAATCTATGTTGGATTATAAGATCATAAATTAAGAATACAAATAAAAAAGACACCTTGTGGACTCATATACCATTCTTAAGAAATCCAAAATCCCATGTTATCATTGTTAAAATTATACAAAAAGGTCATAACTGGTTTCTAGAATTACTTTGTTTCAATCCTATAAATCCCTTACATAGTACCATATGTTAACGTAATGCACTTTAAACTTTATTTTAGAGGAAGTGATAAAAAATGTATTGAATATAATAATTGTATGTGGAGACATATATTATTTTATTGTTAGTGAATTGGCTCTAAGTTGAATGCTTTATATAATAGAATGCTATTTTTCTTATTTAGGTTTTATTTCCATAAGTAATATGATGAATGATTGTAATTAATATTACAATTCGTTGAATTTATAATAAAATGTCATTGTTATTACTAAGTAGAGTTTTATTATTAATTTTGACTGGTGTAAAATATTTTATTTGATAGGTTAACCATTGAATTTAATAGGATGGATTCTAATTTGTTAAGTTAAATTTAGTTTGGTATTATCTAATCTTCTAAATTAGATTAGTTATGTTATTCATGTTATTAATTTCAATTTTTTTTTAATGTTATAAGTATCACTTAATTCAATGAATATTAAGCGGATTATTTATAACCATAAAAAAGATAGCTGGTAATTAATGTTCATAAATATAAATAATAAATGAATAATTTATGTATGTTAGGGTTAGTTCAATTGTTAAAATGTGTTTGTTATTGAGAGGCTACAGGTTCAATTCTCTTGACACTCTTAGGGTTAGGCTCTGTGGTTGAGTCTACGGGAAATGATCCCTTCAGCTGGAGTTAAAAAAAAATTACTTCTTAGTGTATACTATTAATTCCAAAAAATAAATACTTTTAAATATAAGTTGAGCTCATAATTAATACCAACCTAGAAAGGGATCAAATCTTTTGATAGGCAAACGTCTTTTAGAGTAAAAAAAATATTTGATCCCTCTCTGGGTTTGGTAGATACAAAGAGTGAGTTATTTTCTCTCTTTAAATAGGCTGCATTCCACATGAATACCATGGGTTCTCAATAGGATAGGTTAAAACCATGGGTCATTTTTATTTTTATTATTATTTTTAGTTAGTTATATTTTTTTATTTTTATTTTATTTTATTTTCACCAAGTTAAAATATTTACATTACATTAATCTTTTAATTTAATTTAATTTATTTTTTATTTTTATGTGACTCAAAATATTAAAAATTACATTACAACATCGCTACCATACTAGACTGACTAGTCCAAAATTTTTATAATATTTTATTTGATACATTACCTCAAAATATGTTAATTAATTTTGACTAATTCTATATTAATATGTGTTGGATTTTAATTTGTTAAATTAAAATTAATTTTCTACCTTTTAATTTTCTAAATTAAACTAGTTCTAGTTCCATTATTCATGTTGCATGTTTCAATCCCACTTTTTTGATGCTACAATAATCTCTTAATATAATGAGTATTAAGTGAAATATTTAAAATCATAAAAAAATGGTCATTTGTAACTAATCTTCATAAATATAAATCATAAAGTAATAACTTACTATATACTATTAATTCCAAAAATAAACACTTTTAGTCATAACTAAAGACATCCATATTTCACCATCATCCTCTACACAATGTCTCATTTCTATTTACTTTAAAGTGAAAAATGTCTCATCCTTTACTTACTCTTTGTTGATTTTGACCCATTTCATATTTAACTAATCTTAATGTTCATCTTCACCTAATCCTAATGCTAGATACTCATCTCTTTTAACTAACATAGACAAAAGCAACAACTTCCATTTCAAATATATACCTACTCAAGCTTAATAATCAAATCATATTTTGTTGAAGTAGCATCCCCTTAAACATGCCTCTAGCAATTTATTGTCATGCTTCAAGCAAAGATAGTGAAGTACCATACACTCTTCCCATATTATTAATAAAATACAAAGACATGATTCCTTTCAAATGGTGCATTTCTCTCCACCTCCCTAGTTTGGTTAAACACATATTTGCACCATCGCATACTTACCCTCCTCAAGGAAAATCTCCCCATGTCTCTACCAATCCCCAAGAATCAAGTAGTAATACATCATCCCAATGTCCTCTATCTTAAACTAAACTTGATCCAAGTGGATATTGGTGGCCACCCGCCTATTCCACTAGGACCCCCACCATTGTTTCTTATAGTTTATCAGATTCCTTAATTGTAGCACAATTTACTATTTTTGGCAGTTTTTCAAGTCCTCAACTTCAGGAACCATTTTGAGGCCCTAAATGACGTTTTTTTGGGAAAATCATTGACGGTGAATGCTGAGATTTTAGTATTCACTGTCAGCAGTTGTTTACCTTGGATAGATCTTTCTAACGAGGTAACGTGTGCCTCAAACAGAGATCGTATGCCAAAGTTATGACCTCGGGAAGTTGATGTACCAACTTACCCCAACGGGGCCCATAGTTTGGTGTTTCATCTCCTAGGGTTAGGTCTTTTGATGTTTATGGTTTTCCATTATTTCTCAATAATAAATAGGCCTTCAAGCCTCATTGTAACACAGTTCAAAGGCATGTAGCCGCCACATATCATATCAGAGATAAGCTACCATTGCCCAAACTAGTCTTATTGACATTCTGTTTGTAAGCATATTTCAGTATCTAATATTAATGAAATGAAGTGTTATTTCTGTTGCATCTCTATAATTATGGTTATATCTTTAATTTGTTGTGTTCTTGTTTAAATTCATATCAATGGTATCAGTGTCTGCTCTTTCTCTGTTTTCTTTGCATGTCCCTAATGAGGTCGGGATATAAGGAGTTATAAGGAGTTAGAGCTTCAACTGGTCAAACCTTTGCAAGACCAGCCTCCCATGGGGGACGAAAAGAAAGACGAGGGAACAAGAGATCCTATTAAATATTGCTCGAGGAGGCCCTCGAGAAACAAAGGAATGCGATGATGGATAACTTTGCCCATGTCCTTCAACGGCTACCCACCGAAGGCGCATCCACATCTAGTAACCACTCTGGAGGTGCCACTCCTTTTAAGGTACAAGTAAACTTTGACATTCCCATATTTGAGGGCTAAATAGTTGCAGACGCCGTAGATAACTGGTTAAATATGCTAGAAGGATATTTTTATGTTCATGATTTTTCTAGCTGGGAAAAGAATACTTTTGCTCTTCTCAAAGTCGCCCCCCACGTTAAGCACTGGTGGGAAACCTACTATGAGCAGAAGGATGAAAGTACGCCCTCATTGTTTTCAGCTGCACCCACTTGGAATTTGTCCTGGGATGCCATCAAGGAGCAGTACTACCCTGTTGGGAGCTATGAGGATAAATGCATAAAGTGGACCACGATGCAGCAGGGAAGGGATCAAGACGTGCCAAATTTTACCAATGCTTTTCATACCCTTCACGTGAAGTTGGGTATCAAGGATTCTAAGAAATATCTGGTACTCAAGTTTCACAGCTACCTACATAAGTACATACAGGATGAGATGGAGTTCCTCGACATCTCCTCGCGCGGCACAAGGTACCAATACGCTGTCAAGATCGAGCAGAAGCTTAAACAGAAAAATCGAGACTTTGGATCTATGAATCTGAAGCAAGGGAAAGGTGCCCCCAAATCGCAGAACAAGGGACAAATCCAAGGCGGGGTGGCCGAGGACAACTCGCTAAGGTCGCAAGAAAAGAAGAACACTGTAAAGACGAAGGACATGGGAAAGTGGTGTGAGTTCCATAAGAGCTCCACTCACAACATAAGTGAGTGTTGGACCAAGCAGTCACTGGTGGCTGAGTTGAAGGCTTCTAGATCAGATGCATGTTCTAACTCTGAGTCAGAACTCAACAAGAGGAATGACAAAGGGAAGCAAATTATCGATGCGGAGCCCAATGCCACTATTGCCACCATGAAGATCTAGAAGAGGAACTCGAAGATCCAAAGGAGGAGGAGCACCTCTTCCACTCCCAAAAGTGGGTAAAGGGTTCCCCGCTACAGTTCATTGTCAAAAACGGGAGCCAAAAGAACCTCATTTCAACAGAGGTCGTGAAGCGACTAGACTTACCAACCACAACATACCCACAAGTTTACACCATCGGGTGGCTTCACTAAGGATGAGACCTCTACATCAGCGAGCAGTGTCACCTTCCATACAACATCAAGCCCTTCACAAATGAGGTATTATGTGGTGTTGCTCCTCTTGATGTTTGTGATGTATTATTAGGCCAACCATACTTGTGGAAGCGACATGTTGTGTATGATTCAAGGCCTTGTGCTGTTATTGTTACCTGGGAAATAAGTTGTACAAGATACCAGAGGTAGCACCACCTACCTCCCTCTCTTTGGTTACTGTAAAACAATGCAGTAAGCTCATTTCCAAAACCGGGAAATTTGTTTTCTTGATGATACGACCTTAGCGAAAGAAGAAGATGGTAGCCACGACCTCCAGATGAGGCCCCTGTGCGCGAAAATAACAAATGGACAAGGTCGTGGCGGAGTACGAGGACATATTCACCTCCCCCGCAGGGGTGCCTCTGCAATGTCAGGTCAAGCACTCCATCGATCTAACCCCAGGTGTGTCGTTTCCCAATGGGCTAATCTATCGGTGCTCTGTTCTAGAGAACGACGAAATCAAGAGACAGATTCAGGAGATGCTACAAAAAGGTCACGTCCGGCTGAGTTCATCACCCTGTGGGAGCCTAATCATGTTGGTACAGAAGAAGGATTGGACTTGGAGACTCTATATCGACTATCGAGCGTTGAACAAGATCACTGTCTAGAATAGGTACCTGATCCCTCGAATTGATGACCTTCTGGACCAACTCAAGGAGGAAAAATATTTCAGCAAGATTGACTTGAAGTCTAAATATCACCAGGTACCAATCAAATCCTCCGATCTGTGGAAGACGGCCTTCAAAGCCAAGGAGGGCCTTTTTGAATGGTTGGTTATGCCTTTCAGGTTGACGAATGCTCCTACAACTTTCATGAGGCAGATGGATGACATCTTGCGGCCATTCACCAACTCATTTGTAGTGGTATACTTGGATGACATCTTGATCTTCAGCCAGAGTTGGGAAGAGCACCTCCACCATATCCAACAGGTTCTCCAAACACCGCGGAAACATAAGTTGTGTGCCAATTTGGGCGAATTCACTTTTGGCATGACCCAGGTTCAGTATCTAGGATACATTATTAATGAATGGGGGGTGAAAGTGGATCCAACCAAGATCCAAGTCATTCAGGATTGGCTAGCCCCAACCACTCTGATAGAGCTCTGCAACTTTTTGGGTCTTGCCAATTTCTACTATAGATTCATGTTGGGGTTCTATCATATCACTTGGCCCTTGAGTCAAGTCACCAAGGGAGGAGAAAAAGGAAAATTATTTTGGTATGAATCTCAACAAAAGGCATTCACAGAGTTGAAACATCGCTTATGCTCTGCACTAGTGCTCACATTACTAGACTTGCAAACAACCATTTGAGATCGAGACAGGTGCCTCTGACTATGCTATTG